>OZ012740.1:596335928-597535928 GCA_963859935.3 Lathyrus sativus | reverse complement strand
GTTATATTACTTCCATCTTAAGTAACAAAAAGGAACCACATGCAAATGACCTCAAATCCAAAATGTGGTAATGTCATCATCTTTAAAATGTCTTTTCTGATCAATTTGGTATATAACATTGCTTGGTTTGGACATAAAATCAAGAAATCCCATTTTTGCCTTTTAAATGACTTTAATTTCTTCATTCAAAAACCATTTCAAGCCAACTTCTCCTATGAGCCAATTCAAAGCCTCCTTGATGCATGGTAAAGGTTCAAACCCTATTTTGAGCAACTTTCTAGTTGAACAATTTTCCATTTGAGGCCTTTAAGTTGGATATTTTGACCCATGCTTGAGAATGACCTATAATCACCAATACCCAAAATACCCCTGGATTGCAAAGATCATAACTTGAGTTCTAGAAATCCTCTTGAGGACTTCTAGTACTATATGGAAAGCTAAGATCAAGGTCTACAACTATTATGTTGGACAAGAATCCATTTGAAAACTCCTTGAAGGGCAAAAGTTGCTTGGAAGTCAAGTGACTTTCACAGATAAATTTCAGTGTCCTCTAGTGACCTGTAATTTGCAAAGACCATAACTTGAGTTCTACAAATCTTCTTGAAGAATTCTAGTACTCAAATTAAAGGTATTGAGAAGATATACAAGTTTCATGTTGTCCAAAGATCCATTTGAAACTTGTATTTTGACTTATGTGGCTTTGAATTTAGGCACTAAATAGGGAATTTTACACTAAAACCCTAATTTAGCCACTTCCCACATTCTTGATCTTTCTTTGCTTAACCTTGGCACAACACCACACATGTATCAAAATACCAATTCATGAATCCCATGACATCAAGGTAGGCTTTGATGCTCTCCAACTACTCAATTGAATTAGGGTTGACCCAGATGAAACCCTAGTTGACTCCACCTCAACTGTGGCTCTCATACTTGAATCAATGACTTGCCTCAGCTTCAATATAGCCCTCTAGGCATCCCATGAGATCCATACACACCTCAAATTCACATCCCATGTTTCTCATCCCACTGATGATTCTCAATATTCCTCAGGATAGGAGCAAAACCCACATGTAGGCACTCAAACTTCTCAAGACTTCAAATCCCTTCTTGATGGCTTGGATGACTTTCACACTTGGATAAAACCTCTTGCTAGGCTCCTCTATTGATAGACACCTTGATCCCTTGTTGGATGCATGTTATGCTATGATATGCCAATGATTGAACTATGTTCATGATGTAACTATGCAAATGAAATGCAATGAAACATAAATCAGGCAAGAAAAGGTTGAGCAAATTTTGGGGTGCAACACCTTCTTAGTAAGCTCAACACAATTTAGCCATCAAATTCTTAGGTGCCACAGAATCAGAGAAGATTTTTTTGAAAGAAAGAGTAACCTTTAGAGAGTCAGTCTCTAACCATAAAAAATGCCAACCTCTAGAATAAACAATTTCATTATCCATCATCATACAAAAACTTAGCCTTATACTTATCCAAGTTTCATATGGTATTTCACTTATTAGCTTCTTTGTTGGATATCTAATGATGATATGCATAAAAGTTGATGTTTTTTATCCTAAGAATTGATTTGGCATTTACCTAGCCCTGAGAATGCTTCTTGCCATGTTCAATATGCTTTTATTCTTCCTTTTAATGATGTCGTTGTGATGAGGTGTGTTTGGAGCTATTATTTCACGCTCAATACCTTCTTTCTTACAAAATTGTGCAAACTCAGTTGAAGTATATTCACCATTTCCACCATCTTTCCATTTACTGATGCTACATTTAACTTGTTTTCAACTAATAACTCAAATTTCTTGAGTTGATTGAATACCTCACCTTTATTCTACATCAAGTAAATCAATATATACTAGGTGAATTCATCTAGAAAGGTTATAAACTTAGAGTTAAATCCCGTTGATTTTACTTCAAAAAGCCCACATACATCTGAATGAACAATATCTAATTTTTGCTTTAACTTCATAGGAAAGTCATGCTTGAATGAATTCCTTTCCTTCTTAGATACATGTCATTGTTCACATAGTTGTTTTGGTTTTTTAATCTTAGTAAACCCATACACCATTCTCTTCATATGCATTAGGCTCATGCTTCTAAATTTCAAATGGCTATATCTTTGATGTCATATATAATTATAACCATCAGTAATTATTGATGCAAGACATTGATGGTCAAGCATGTTGATCATAATTTTGAAAGTACTTTTGTTTGACAAAGGTGATTTTAAAATTAGTTGTGAATTTTCATCAAACACTTTTAATTTCTTGTTCTCTAGCTTCATGTTGTAGTTTTTGTCAAGTAATTGTCCCAAACTAATCAGGTTACTTTTCATAGAAGGAACAAATAGCACAACACTAATTATTGATTCTTGTACATCCTTCCTCTTCACAAGAATGTTTCACATGCCTTAAAATCTAATAATCTATCATCAGTGAATCTAATGGATCTTCTTACTGATTTGTTAAGCCTGATAAAGCATTCTTTGTTCCATGTAATATGATTGTTGCAACTTGTATCAAGATATCAAACATTGATCTTGTCTTGTGCTAAATGTGTATTAGCCATTTGCATAACTTCATCACGGTCATTAGTGTCTGCGTGTGAAAATTGTGTTTTTTATCACATGCATTAGATTTTTATTGAAGTAGCAACCTCTTGTATAATGGACAAACTTCTGACAACAATATATAACAATACACTTCCTTCATATCAACCTTATTGAATTTCTGGTTGTGAGAGACACCATTCTTGCTTTTCTCTCCTTGGTTCTTTATGTTCTTACTAGCACCTTCATCGTTTCACTTCTTCTTATTTTCATTTTTCTTTCCCTTTGTTGATCTATGAGGTATCTTTTTTCATCTTCTTAAAGAACTTTTCCTGTAAAGCTTGGTTGTGCTACCTCCTTAGAATTTCTTTGCTTCAATGTTATCTCAATAGCCTCTAATGATGCTTGCATTTCTTCAAGCTTCATCTCAGATAGGTCCTTAGATTCTTCAATAGTCACAAAAATGTGATCAAATATGGAAGTTAAGACTTTCAAAACTTTCTCAATATTTTTGAATCCAATGATCTTCTCAACACATGCCTTCATTTGATTGGTCAACAATAGCAACCTTAAGATTTTTTTTCAACAACCTCATCATCATTCATTTCTATGTTTTCATATTACTTTTTCAAAGACTGCAACTTCACCTTCTTCAATCCATGCGCTCTTAGTTGTTTATTTCTCAGTAATATTCTCTAAGATATTTGAATCCACACAATGATGGATTAATAACAAATTTTTCTCATCATTCTTGCTCAATTCACAATGAACAACCTTGTGTGCAACAATTGCATTGACAACTAATGCAGGCAGGTCATCATTCACAATTTCAAGAACATCTAGATATTTAAAAATGAATCTCATTTGCATGCACCATATATCATAGTATTCTCCTTTAAACATTGATATATTTTTTAAAAGTTGATTAGACGTTGCACTTCCTTTTACTATTGATGAAAGTTTGAATCGAACAAATACTTTAGATATCAATTTTTTTAAATTACTTCATTCTAAAGATAATGAAAGTAAAAAGAGAATGGTAAAAGATAAAGAGATGGTATCTGAATTATTGAAGAGATAGTTTTCTTTATATTGGTACTAGTTTTCTTTTTATATATATATATATATATATATATATATATATATATATATATATATATATATATATATATATATATATATATATATATATATATATATATATATATATATATATATATATATATATATATATATATATATATATATATATATATATATATATATATATATATATATATATATATATATATATACACCAACTAACTTAACTAATTGTATATATTATCATCTATTATAATAACTTTGTACTGCAAGTCAAACAAATTGATTCTAAAATATAATTACATGGACAAAGATAGGTACGAGGTCTAACAAATAAGGCCACGACCAACTGTATTAAAAAAACTAACAATCACAACAACAAAAAAAAGTTATACCAAGTAGATAAGACAAATAACAAACCAAAAAACACCCCAAAAATGATTTATATCTGTCTCAAATTTGTCTCAAATTTAATAGAAAATCCATTTTAATTGGATTTGAGTTTAGATTTGCATTTTCTTTAATGATAAAATATTGAGACGGGTCGGATAATTTAGACATTAATATCTATTTTAAATTTATTTTTAAATCTGTACCGTTTATTTTATTATTCTAGTTTTGATGATTTAAATTATTAAATATGTGGGTAATATTTTAATATTTTGATGTCTGTTTATTATATAAAATATTTGAAATGTATATTTGGATTTTTTTTGAGATTGTTATTTTATTTTATTATTTTGTAATACAATTTGAGTTCGTATTAATAAATATTTTTATTAATAAAATTGATTTTAGTAAATAGATGATGACGAAGCAAGAATACTCAAATTTAAATGAATTCGTTTAAGATAAATTTGTTTTTTAATTCTTCATCTCCGATGATAATTGAGGCGGGAACAAAAGTTATTTTAAAATTCGAGTTTAAAAAGGAAAAAACCATATTTGACCCACTTTATTATCATATTTATGCAAACATAAGTCAAGACTTTAGTAATATATAAATAAATAAAAAAGAGAAGAAAAGAAAACAAACAGCTAAATAAATCTAGCTGAGTCACACTTCTCAAAACCAAGGATAATTTATTTTATTTTGAAAAAATAAAGTCATAAGAAGCAGGCAAAAAAAATCCCCTTTCACAAGCACAAAGTTTTTATTTTGCCTATAAAAAGAGCACAATATGGATTGCAAATAATCAAGCAAGCAAAACAGAGAGAAAAAAAAGACAAAAGAAAGAAACAAAGAAACATAGTACTAATAAGAAAATGGGAGATTCCTACCTTCCTAACCAATTCAGTGTTACCTCTGAAAAACAAACAGAAGACAGTGATTGTCTTTCAGCTATGGTACTTACCACTAACCTTGTTTATCCAGCTGTGTTGAATGCTGCTATTGATCTCAATTTATTTGAGATTATAGCTAAGGCAACACCACCCGGTGCTTTCATCTCACCTTCACAAATTGCTTCTCAATTGCCATCCTCAAACCAACACTCCGACTTGCCTAACAGGCTCGACCGAATGATGCGTTTGCTCGCTAGTTATTCCCTTCTCACTTCTTCTACTCGAACTTCCGAGGATGGCACCACCGAGAGAGTTTATGGACTCTCTTCGGTCGGAAGATACCTTGTCCCGGATGAAAGTAGAGGCTACTTGGCTTCATTCACTACATTTCTATGTTATCCAGCATTGCTACAAGTTTGGTTAGTTCTTTAATATATAATTAATTAAAGATATTTATTAAGATAAACAGAAAATAATACTTTATTTATTTATTATTCAGGATGAATTTTAAGGAAGCAGTGGTTGACGAAGACATAGATTTGTTCAAGAAAGTGCATGGAGTGACAAAGTACGAATACATGGGAGAAGATAAGAAAATGAACAAAGTATTTAACAAGTCAATGGTGGATGTTTGTGCGACAGAGATGAAAAGAATGCTTGAAATATATACTGGATTCGATGGAATATCAACATTGGTTGATGTTGGAGGTGGAAGTGGACAGAATCTCAAAATGATAATATCCAAATATCCATCCATTAAGGGAATTAATTTTGATCTGCCACAGGTTATTGAAAATGCACCACCAATTCCAGGGATACAACATGTTGGAGGAGACATGTTTCAAAGTGTTCCACAAGGGGATGCCATGATTCTAAAGGCTGTATGTCATAATTGGTCGGATGAAAAATGCATACAATTTTTAAGCAAATGTCACAAAGCTTTGTCACCAAATGGAAAAGTGATTCTTGTGGAATTCATATTGCCAGAAGAACCAACATCCACGGAAGAATCAAAACTTGTTTCAACTCTTGACAATCTCATGTTTATCACGGTTGGTGGAAGAGAAAGAACTGAGAAACAGTATGAAAATTTGGGAAAACTATCTGGATTTTCAAAATTCCGAGTTGCTTGCCGTGCTTTCTCATGCTTGGGAGTCATTGAATTTTACAAATAAACATAACTTTGAATTTTAAGAACAGTGTGCGAAGAGGAAAGGGGGAATAAAGGCCTTTTTGTTAGGTCAATTGTGTTATAATGTACTTTCTTATTATAATTTATGCTTTCATGTTATGTAATGTTTATGCAATTTAAGATGATTTGTTTTTCTGGTGTTGTAAAAGTTTGAGTTTTGTTGTAATTTTGAGGAAGAATTTATTTTTTATATATAATAAAATTGCATGTTGTGAGTTTGTAACTATCTTCAATTTCATGTATTCTATTAGGTTGTATTTGTTCTTGCTCAAACTCAGTTAATCCCCACTAGCAGTGTACTAGAGACAACAATATAAGGTGATTTGGTAATGTCTTGCCTAATAATGGATAGATGTGTACACGCTTTTGATTGGTTACTTTAACCTTTAGGCATGTTGTGACATGGAATTTGGTTGACTTTTCTACATGGGTGGGCAACCATTCTCCCCCTCTTTCCTGTTGGGTTTGACTCATGGGTGGGCAACCAACTTTTAGTTTCATACCTTGCCTTTGCAATTGGTTCAGTGTTTGGGCTTGTCCTGTATTAGGGTGGTGGGTCCTAAGCTTCAATTTAAGATTGTACAACATAAGTTTAACCACATGATCTCTGTTTTCATCGATCCATAGTCTCCCAAGGTTGTTTCAGGGTTTTGAATATCAGTCACAGAAAAAATTATTGGATTGTGTCGCAGAATAGGTCGCACTCTTTAAGATGTTTGGCAGTCTTATATCTCAATTTTGACGCTGAATCGCCGAATTGATACATTCATGATGACATTCACATCATTTGTATATCTTAGCATGCATTTTATCTCACATAATACCCAAAATGTCAACCATAATAATTTTTTAAATTTACAGACACACCAGTTGAACTATCCTAAATTGTACATAAAATTAGCGAGCGAAAAATTTCAAAACTGAGCTTGCAGACGTTAATTATATTAATCTACATTTAACAAAACTGAGCTATTTTAACTGCTTGTCAACATTTAACATCAAGTCCTAACAATATGCAGCCAGTTGAGGAACTTGATCAGGTGAAAAAAGTCCAATCAGGGGCAAATCGCTTTGATCATAGATAATCTGATCCAATCATCCCAAGATTTGAGTAATCAAAAAGCAAATCTTCAAGGCTCAAATTAGGGAAAACTACCACAAAGAGCTCAATTGGTCCAACTCTCCAAAAGAGCGGTCAATCAGACGTCTACCATTCCGAAAGTTGGTTATTCAAGGACCCCTTCAAGTTTTAGAAATTGGAGTCACCCACCTCAAGGTTATGGAAATCTGCTTCCAAACCCCTTTTAAGGTGAACCTTTTCATAGATCCAGACGGGGGCAAGATGACCCATAGAGAGGCAGGTCATCTCCATGATTTCAAGCTGCTCAAACAAACTCTGTCATACGCCAGCAACTGTTGACTTCAAGACGAGTGTTGAAGAATCATGTTATCACCTCATCAAATAACATTTTTCCTTCTAACAAGAAGCTTTGCTGCAAAAGAAACCTTTCATCCATGACCTATCATAGGGGCATCTCCGGAAGTCTTTGAGTCATTGGATAAATCATTCTCATGCATTAATCAAATTGTTTTGCTTTAGAGTCAAGCCATATATATAATTTCATTCATCGGGCATATGCCCATACATGAAAAAGATCAAACATCAAAAACCAGTTCTCTTCTGGTAGACTATTTGAAAGTCAGTTCCCGTCTAATAGTCAGTTTTGAAAACGAGTTCCTGCCTGGTAGCCTATTTTTAACTCTAGTTCTCGTCTGGTAGTCAGTTTTATTTTCAAAACCAGTTCTTGTCTGGTAGCCCATTTTAAAGTCAGTTCCCATGTGATAATAAATCAGAAGAAATAAGATCTTGTCTGGTAAACTATTTGAAAACCTGTTCCCGTCTCGAAGTCTATATTTAACTCCAATTCTCGTCTGGTAGTCCATATTAAAGTCAGTTCTCATCGGACAAACAAAAAATGAAACACCAGTTCTTGTCTGGTAATTTATCCTTCAAGTCTAGTTCTTGTTTGACAATTCATACTTAAAGTTTAATTGTTATTGGTGTCCTTAAGATCCTGTTGTCATTGGTGTCATTTCAAAGAACAATTGTCTTTAGTGTCTCTAAAATTCAGTTGTCACCGACATTATCTTCAAAATCCAGTTGTTACTGGTATCTTTTCAAAATCTAATTGTTATTAGCATTTGTTTTAAAATCCAATTGTTATTGGTACCCTTAAAAGTCCAAGTTGTCATTAGACTTCCCCCCAAGGTCTAGTTGTTACTAACACTGGTTGCAGGTCCAATTGCTATTGGCATCATCTCTAAAGTCTAGTTATAATTGGCACTCAGTTTGTAAATCCAATTGTAATTGGTACCTGAAGTCTGGTCGTCACCAGCATCATCTAAAGTCCAATTGTAACTGGAACCAATTCGTTTGAAGTTGGTTGTAACCAATGCCTACGGTCTAAATCCAACATTGTTGGCATATATAGAAAGTTTGAATACCTTATTTTCTTGATGGTTCCTAGAAGGCTGTGTATGACTCATCATTCTAAGAAATTCTCAGAAGCTTGTATGTTATTCTTGTTGGAAAACTCCAATGATGTTTGTCTTGATTGATTTCTTTGAAAAGAATATTTAAAGCATTTTGTATGGACAATTTTCTCGTCAGAAAAATCCAGAGTTTGTCTTGGATGGATTCCTTGTTAGGAGACTCCATTTGGTTTGATTGAATGATTTTTCTTGTTAGAAAACTCCATAACTTTATGTAGGGTATATTTCAAATAAAAAATCTCCAAATTTTCAGTATATTATAATGTGCCAGCTTGTCAATTGATAACACACTTTAAATACTTCCCAGTGTCTTTTTCCCAGTAGTTTGTTATCCCTAGTGAGTCTTCATCATCACTATCTTTTTTTATTTTCTATGGATCACCATTACCATATTTCCATCATTTCCCACAGGTCTATTTATCATCCATCATAAAAAAAATCATGCTAGGGTTCATTTCGCATCATATCCCCAACAAACAAAAAAGAGAGTCCTTCATACATTCATAACATATCCACTCATTTCATTTGTATTCAAGGACAAAATTAGGGTCTTTAGGTATTTAACTATCTCCCACCATAATCATACAAAGATTAACATTCTTCATATTCTCTGGTTGAAGATACTTAAATAAGGGCAACTGTCATATCCTAATTTTGACCCTGAATCGTCAAATCGATATATTCATCCTGACATTCGCATTATCTGCATATCTTAGCATGTATTTCATCTCGTATAATGCCTAAAATTTCAACCAGCCTAACTTTTTCAGATTTACAAACAGACCAGTTGAACTGATCCTCAATTGTGCATAAAATTAACAGCGAAAAATTTTAAAATTGACCTTCCAGGCGTCAATCATATTAATCTATTGTTCGTGTAGTTTAACCTGGTGCGTTTGTTTTAATTTTTCGACTACTTTTTCTACCATACGTTGATCAATCTGATCCTTTTAATCGGTTAAGTTTTATTTCAAAATTTGATCAAAACATGTATGTTTCCGAAAAGTTTATTTCGCACTCATCATTTTAGTGCTTTCAGTTTAATTTTCTAAGCATTTTTACGCCCAATTTTTATTCTTTTTTTTTGGAATGAAAATACTTTATTAACTAAAAAAGATTACAACCAAGTGATCTCTAATCGAGATGTAGCTAAGCAAAGACACGAGACTACAAAAGAGGCAAAACCTAAGGCATTAGTAAGCTACCAATGGTTTTCCTAAGGTTGACTTTCGTCTAACATCTATAGACAACAACATCTATGATCCTGGATCCAATATTATTGTAATTACTAGTTGTTCCAAAACAAGTCTCATTTCGAAAACTCTGTAGCTCATAAAGAGTTTCTCCCAGAGCACAGTTAAGAATCGTACACTTGGGGTTCTTTGATTTGCTCTTCTTAATGATCCAATTAATCTCAACATCCCAGGTGCCAGGATTATGCACTATATGAAGCCAATTTAGGACCTCAAGCCACACCATTCTCATAGCTCCGCACTGAAGTCAATTGGATTATGTTTGTTCTAGAGTTTGACTATAATTTTTTCTGTTTTCTATAGTTCAAATTCTTATAAGTACCAATTGTATCTAAACCCTTCAAAATTCAACATACATCTTGCCAATTGTTGTTTCGAAATGCTGATTTTCCTTTTTATAAAATGGTTTTTGCAATAAACTAGAGATAGTGATGAAGGAGTGCCACAATGTGCATTTATTATTGACAAAATCTCAAAAATGTATCTGGTAATTCAACAGATAAACTATTTATATGACAACATTGCAATTCTCTATTGTAGAAGAGTGATGTTTCTTGATACTGTAACTATTATAACCATGTACAAAGGAATTTCCCCATGTCTACTAATTAATTTTTGCTTCTTCCTTTCTTCTTTCTTCAGGTATTAGGGAAGCCTTCCAAATGGATTTCATGGTGAGGCATTTTATAGAAAAAAATATTGCTTTCTATAATCTTCTGCAAGACATTGTTTCATGACACTGAGAAAATCTAATAAATCTAATTGCATGTTGAACTATAAGATATTACCAGTACCTTTTAGTGTAGCATCTTCAGGGGTATCTTTATATGCGTATTGGCAAGCATGCTTAACACTTTCAGATGCATAAACATTTGGGCACGTTGTCTCGTCAGAACTGCATGCTTCCCAATCTGCTACTTAATCTGACCATGTTTTCAAGAAGATGAAACTAAAATGCCACTTTCAATCCACATTTCTTAGTAGTGAAAAAAAGTATAAATCTGATATTTTTAAATGGTTTTCCCTTTCCATCTGCATAAGCCTCATTTATTATAGTCAAAGTCTCAAATCCTTCCGCTACCTTGCCAAAAACCTACAAATATGGCATAATACTACTCTTAATATTTATGTCACTGTCATCCAAATTTATTAATTTTTCAACTACATGGCACATATAATATTTTCCTATGGTATCTCATGATGTTTGACATATTTCATTAGTTGGGTTTCCTTTAGCATGGAAATTTGGCTAGTTTTTGTGTGTTTATAGTTGTTTTTTTATTCATATGAGATGAAGCTTATTGTTATGTCTATAAAATTTTAATTTCTTGTTATGTTTCTAAAATTTTCTTTTAGGATGAATTTGAACGGAAAAATTTGGAGTTTCTTCTCAGAATTCAATTGTTCCAAGAGAGGATGAAGCTGATAGTCAACCTACTGTTGAAATCCCGTCTGATTTGGATATATGGGTGGGGTCGTTTGGAAAGAAGAAAGGGAGGGTATTTGGTCTTGGAACCGTTGCCAATACTTTGGTTCTATTATTAACTCAACCAAGTCTTTCGAGTAACTGATCACCCAAATGAAGATGGTGTTGATGAATCAGATGAAGACATTAGTGAACACATTAGTAGTGAATTTTGATTTGGATTATTTTTTCTTGTTAACTTGTTTGAAATTTGGATTATTTTTTCTTATTAACTTGATTGAGCATGTGATTATTAGTATCTTAGTTGTTTCATTTTTAGTAATGTAACTCTAGAAGTACTTGTTATTGACTTTATAGTAATATTTAACAACTTGGTTGCTTTAAAAATTTGATTGTAATTAGTTTTGAATTGCCTTATTCAAATTAGACTTTTATTTTTATACTATTGTTACTTTGATATTTAACATTAATTATAATGTTTTAAAAATTAATTAAACACAATTAATGATTAAATTAATAATTTGAGAAAGAATTTGCCTGCGGATTTTAAATTTGTTGTGACTTTTCTTGCGAAAACTTCAATTTTCTGCGGTTTTATCTGCGGAGTTGAGGTTTTTGGCTAGTAAGTGAGGCTTGGTTGGTCAGATGGTAGGTAAAAGAGATATTTCTGATCACTTTCCAATTCGGCTTATTGATAATAACTTCGATTGGGGCCCGAAGCCTTTTAGGGTTAACAATTCTTGGTTCGAAAACAAGGATTTCTTACCTTTCGTTGAGGAAGCGTGGAGGAATTCGAGGGTGGAAGGCAGAAGTGATTATGTTCTCAAGGAGAAGTTGATGTTAGAACACAGATTGGTGTTTAATATATCTCATTGTTTTGATGATAACATAAATGAAATTTTGCATAAAGGAAATATATACTCTAATTGTGTTTAAGTAATTTTGTTTCAGATCTTAAATTATATATTCATCTGGAAGCAAAAATTACATCTGCAAGTGAAAAGAACGTTAAGACTCTGAGCGTCAGAAGCAACATTTCAGAAGACTCTGAGCGCTGCTTGAAGAGACTCTAATCTGCTACAGATGACTCTGAGTGATACTAAGAAGAATTTGAGTAAAGAGCGTACAACATTGTTTCAGAAGACTCTGGGAGTACTTCACGCTGCAAGTACAGAGGCTCTGATATTCAACTCTGTGCTGATTGTAACATTTACGCTTAAAGCACTATTGCTGCAAGACTCTGATCTGAAGAACAAGGAACTACATCAGAGGATCTGATGTTAGTATTTATCTGAAGGATATATTTTATTCATTTGAAAAGATGACAGCTCAAAGAAAAGATCCGTTGTTAATCCCAACGTCTGCTCCAACGACACTATTCCTCATTTATGCATGACACAAGAATTCAGACACAAAGCATATGTCTGAACATTCCTCTTCCTAGAAAGGAAAAGTCAATAGAGGACAAAAAGGCAACAGAGGCAACAGAATGTACAGCAATGCATAGTTTTTGAGATAAGGACTTGAAGTAGTATTTAAACAAGCTTCAGCATCTTTCCAACGTTGACGAATATTGAAAAACTCACTTGAAATAAAATCAACTTACAAGCTCTCATTCAAATATTCTTCAAAAGCTTAACAGTTTTCATTTTTGTTCTTAATCTTGTGAAAACATCACTGTTGTGATATAGCCAGTTAGAAGCAAAACCTTTAACACAAATTGTTAGTTTTATCTTTGTAAAAGATTTCCTTAAGAAGACCAAGTTGTGGTCAGATTTTCTTGAGAAGACTAAGACAATTGTCTTAGTGGTTTACACTGTAATCAAGTTTGATATAGTGGATTAAGTCCTTTTTGAGAAAGGCAAATCACCTTGGTAGGGTGGACTGGATTAGTTTGAGTTCAAACGAACCAGGATAAAAATATTGTGTTATTTTTCTATCTCCTAAGTTGCTTTTAAAACCCTTATTCAACCCCCCTCCCCTTCTAAGTGTTTTTCTCACCTTCAGTTGAGGTTGGTCAAAGTTAACCTGCGCCATTGGAATACAGAAGTGTTTGGAAGGATCGATTTAGAAGTAGAAGAAGGGAAGAGTAGGATTAATGAAGCGGATGATTTGCTTGTGAATTGCAAGCATAGCAAAGTAGAAGAGGTAGTGGATAGTAGAAGGGCTGCAACTTCTCTTCTTTGGAAAAATATTAGAATCAAAGAAAACATGCTCTTGCAGAAGTCAAGATTGAAGTGGAACACTGATGGAGATACTAATAGTAGGTTCTCCCATGGTGCTATGAAGGAAAGAAGGCGTATCAACTTTATCAGATCCATTAACACAGCTCATGGTTTGGTAGATTCCGTGAAAGAAGTTAAGGAGGAAGTAAAGATACATTTTACTGATAAATTTGTCAAAGAAGATGTGTTTCGCCCCATTTTAGATGGCCTTAATTTATGCTAGATTTCTGATACAAAAATTAAGGAAGGAAGTATGGGGTTGCGAGGGGCTCGAAGAGTCCGGGTCCCGACAAATACAATTTTTTCTTCATCGGGAAATGTTGGCACTTTATCAAGAATGATTTTCCCGCTTTTTCCATGATTTTCACGACCACGCAGTGTTGTCTAAATCTATATCTTTGTGTTTTTTAACTTTGATTTTGAAGGACGCCAATCCTTTGGATCTCGATGATTACAATCTTATTTGTTTGGTTGGTTGTCTTTACAAAGCTCTATCCAAACTCTTAGCTTCCAGGATTAAGAAAGTTCTAGGGTTGATTATCTATCTTTTCCAGAGCGCTTTCGTCCCAAGAAGACAGTTGCTGGATGGGGTGGTGGTGGCAAACAAGATTGTAGATTTCGTAACGAAAGAAAAGAAGGGGTGCTTACTATTTAAGGTGGATTTTAAAAAGGTGTATGATAAATTTAATTGGGAGTTTCTCAAATACATGATGAGAAGGCTGGGGTTTAGTATCCTTTGGCTTAGATGGATGGAAGTTACAATTTTCATGAGTTATATGTCTGTGCTTTTCAACGGAAGTTCGACAAGCGAGTTTAGAATGGGAAGGGGTCTCAAACAGGGTGACCCGCTTTCCCCGTTTTTATTTTTTCTTGTTACGGAAGGGCAGGCGGGTTTGGTTAAGAAGGCTCACGTCATTGACAAATTCTCAAGTTTTATAGTTAAGGACTATTGTGTGGTAGACAGTCTATAGTTTGGCGACGATACTCTCTTAATTGGAGATGGCAGTTGGAAACATGTGTGGTCCCTCAGGGAGGTTCTTAGAGGGTTCAAAATTGTTTCGGGACTTAGAGTGAATTTCATTAAAAGCAAATTGATTAGTATAAATATTAACAATCATTTTTTGCTTGCGGCTGTTAACTTCTTATCTTGCAGGATTGAAGTGAAAGAATTCATTTTCCTTGGCATACCGATCGGAATTAACCCAAGGAGGATAAAGTCATGGAGTATTTTGATGAGTGAGTTAAAATCGCACCTTGCAAATTGGAAAGGAAAATTGTTGAACCTTGGAGGCAGAATTACTTTATTGAGATCAGTGTGGTGCAGCCTGTCCATTTTTCTTCTCTCTTTTTATAAAGCTCCGATTTCGATTTGCAGATAAATTTTAAGGATTCAGAACAAGTTTCTCTAGGGCGGGGCAGAAGGAAGCAAGAAGGTGCATTGGGTTGGGTGGGAGAAATTCTGTTTGGCTATAGAAAAAGGGGGGTTAGGCTTCAAGAGAATTGAGGAATTCAACAACTCTTTGTTGTTAAAGTGGAGATAGAGGGTTGTTGAGGGCAAGAATTCCTTGTGGATTAATGTCTTAAAGGCTAGGCATGGTCACTTGAATTTGCAGATTTTAAATTCCAGTTGTTCTCTTAGGTGTGCATCTGGTTCGTTGTGGTGGAAAGATATACTGTTGTTAGAAAAGAAAATGGAAAAGGAATTTTTTATAGAGAATTATGGATTCATGTTGAGTAGTGGGCGTTGTTCTCCATTTTGGCATGTTGTTTGGATTGATAATGTGAGCTTGAGAGTAGCTTTTTCCTGATATATATTATTTAAGCACGACCAAGACGAAGATGGTGGTAAGAATGGGCAGTTGGACCCAAGATAAATGGTCTTGGGGAGATTTGGGAATTCACGAATCTTCAAATGCAGAAGTGCATATCAGAGTTCAGTCTTTAAGGTCGCTCTTTCTTGACAGTTCACCTAGTAGAGATCAATTGGATATGGCAGTTTGTATTCCAGATCCTATAGATGGTTACACAGCTAAGTCAGGGTACACAATTAGGCTTTATCCTTTGTTCTCCGTTATTGTTGATGCATGTATGGAGTTAGCTTTCTTGTTATTATGTGGATCCTAGGTCCCATTTAGAGTAAAGGAGTTTGGTTGGAGGTGCTTCTTAGATAGATTACCGCCAAGAGAATAATTACTTCGGCGCAGAATCGTCATTAGTTATGACTCTTCCTGTGTTTTTTGCAATTCTGAGATTGAATCATTAAATCATATTCTTCTTAACTGCCATATTGCTAAGTCTTTTTAGATTGAGGTAACTGGTGGATAAGGATGGAATTGGTTCAACCTGAAAATGTGTGGAACAATTTTATCTGTTAGGTTGAGTTTTCTTCTAAGAAGAAGTGTAAGGTAGGTTGCATATGGCTAGCAGTGTGTTGGACTTTGTGGAGAACAAGGAATGATATTGTATTTAATAACGTTTCTTGGGCTGTTTCGGATATGCTGTGGAACATCAAAAAATTTGGTTTGAAGATGATCCTTTATTGGAGAAATTAATAGTCTCAAATGTAACTTTTTCGAATTTTGTAATCTTCTTTTACACTATTTAGCGTAAGCTTCATTTGGTTTTAATTTCTCATTTGTTCTAGTCTTGGTCAATCCTGGTTAGAGTACTCCTAGTACTCCTATAATCCATTTCTTGAAGCCTTACAAGGACTTCATTCATATAATGAAAAATATATTATATATTGTTGAACACGTAACTCCAAATATAAGAGAGGGAGGTCAATTGTGATTTGTGATGTTTAAAAAATATTTAAAATTGGTTCATGACCTTTAATGTTAAAATATTTATTTTTAAAATAATTAAGAAAATAAAGGTAGAGCAGCAGAGCAATACAGAGAAGAAAAGACAGAAAGATATATGCAATGGAATAATAAAGAAGATAAATAAAAGGCACTTCAAAAAAAATTGGTGCAGTTTTAACTTATAAAGATTTACTTAGGTAACATTATTTTAGGGTCTGTTTAGTTCAATCGAGAGGAGGGGAGGGATTTTAATTACATATATGTTTGGTTCAAAATATAAAAGGGGAGGGAAGGGGAGACATTATATTTACAAATATGTTTGGTTCACAAGGGGAGGGGAGGTATTTTAAAATTAATTTACTTTTTTATCCTTCTAATTTTACCATAAGACTTGTGATATTTACCGTTTATAATTCAAATACAAATTTATTGACGAAATGTAAATATTCAATCAGAGATAATCATGAAATGTTTTATAAAAATGCAACGATTATAATATAATTGGCTAAATTACAGTTTTGATCCCCCTATTATTATAAACAAAAACATTACGATAACTAAAATTAACATTTAAAAATATGAAAAACAAAATAAAAAATTTACATAAATATAATGATAGTAAGATGAAGATATAAAAATACAAAAAATATAAAAAGAAAGATTAAATTTGTTCAAAATAAAACTTTTAATATTGTTATAAGTTAAATTTATATTTAAAAAATAATAAGGGTAAATATGTAAATATAATTATAATTAAAATCAAGCACCTCCCCTCCCCTCCAAATCTCTCCAAATCGGGGGGAAGCAAAAAGTGGTTCATGAGGGATTTTCGTCCCCTCCATCTACCTCCCCTCCCCTTCTTAAAATTTAAACCAAACACATAAGTTATTAAATATTCCTTCCCCTCCCTTCCATTTACCCCCAACCAAACAGACCCTAGATGTTTCAATATGCAGTTTTGTTAGTCCGAGATCTTTGTAAGATTTATTATTATTTTTTAATATAATTAAAATTTTCTTTTATAAGTATAGTGTATGTGGTGTGTAAAAAAATATGGTAAATTTTCATTATTATTAAATAATTGTAATTTTATTATTATAAAATTTATTTGTCAAAGTTATACAAAGAATAAGTTTCAATGTCCATGGGTATAGGTCTGGGATTTTGTCCAACTGCCTAAAACACTCGTACCTATAGACTATTGTAATGGAAAATTTTCGCGGGTATAGGATAATATTAGGGGTGGCAAACATGCATGTCCGCCCATTTAGGTCTGTCCCGCGAAAAATGGGGCGGGGCGGGGCGGTCATAGTTGAGGATGCGAGCCTAAAACCAAGGCCCACCCCGCAAAAAAGTGACGCCGGGGCAGGGAAAGCCCGCGGGCACTGCATCTTTTAAGCTTAAATACGTAAAATTTTATGTAAATTCTCGTCTCCGCAAAAGCCTGTGAAGAAAAAGAGGCAGGGCGGGGAGGACATATTAGAGGGTGATGGCCTAACCCCTTGGCCCATCACGCACTAAAGTGTGGGTACGGGCTGGGCCTGTTTTTTTACCCCTAATCAAAATACACTGAACAAAATGTTTGTCGGTATAGGTTTTATAGCTAATGCCCATGGTTTTGCGACCTTTACTTACAAAATTATGTTGTCGCTATATGTCAAATTTCGTGTAGTGTATACCATGCACGTGGATCGATATTCAACTAATGTCGTGATACACATGGATATGTTTGCCAATTAGTGAGGAGAAATTATGAAGAGGTCGACATTGGCCTTCAGGCACTCAACGAGTCCTATTTTTACCCTAGCTAGTAAATCAACACATATTCGGACCAATTGTGCTAGGTTATTGTCAAGCTAGACGATTTCAAACTCTTCGTCCAGAATTGACATCAAGGTTTTCATTTTAACTTCAGTCGATATGCTTAGCTTGTTGCCTTATAATGTTTCATTCTCCCGCACGTTGAGATCGACTATGTTGGTCATTTTGTCATCTTTTTCCCCCTTTTCCGCAAGGATGATAGCAAATTCCAGGGAGTTCTTCAATATTGCTTCGTAAATAAGGCGATCTCCATGCATATAAGCTTTAACAAGGACTGTTCTATCTAAATCATTATGGTATTTCATATTCAAATGGATCAGAGAAGCTATAACATCCAAAAATACTATGATGATCTTCTAAGAATGCCATTATAGATATTTTCACAAGGGACCACAAATAAAAAAAAATTTCATAGTTACCCAGTTTACCCCTTCACCGTAGGAAACCGGTAGATCTACTTTTCCACGTGGTTGAGTTGATGAGTCGTTGAATGTTTGGAGTCTCGTGCCTTTACATGACCTTAGTTCTTCCATGTGTAACCCTAACTTCTTAAAGATTCTGAGAGACATTAGGTCAGAAGAACTTCCATCATTAATGAGGATCCTTGACACTGAATGATTGGTTATGAAAGCGGTTACAACTAGTGGAAGTGTTGCATTAGAAGTTGTATCCATCTTTTTGTGGTCTCGAAACTCTAATATTGATTTATCCTTATTTCACTTTTTGATCTGAATAAGGCTTTGTGATGAAGGCTTTCTCTCACCAGAATGCGTCTGGCTGACCAAATCAATGATAAAGTTCGAAGGTGATATGATGTTGGAAGGATCTGAAGTGCTATGAAAAACATGATTTATAGTTATTTTCTTCATCTTAGTATGAGTGTTATAACAATCGTGACTTAAATCAGATGAATCTGATTGTGAAAATTTGTAGAAATTAGAAGTCGATAACTACATACGGTACCACTATTCCATTATGGGACAAGGGTTGTTCAATAAACAACAAAGTAAAATTTTAATATGATGAAGAAATTTCTAATGCGACGGAAAAGGGATTGATCCGCAAAGTTAAACCGATAGTAAAATTAGTGAGAACATGAAAAAGTGATATGTGAGGATGAATTTAAATTATATTTTTTTCACATGGAATCGTTTATGTAATAAGAGTTGATTGGACTGCTAAAGATATGGACCAAATGTAAAGTTTATCTTGTCGAGTCTTTGAACGATCCAGAATACAAACCATGTACTTCTCTCTTGAGAATAATTTTTAGTTTACTTTTCTTCGGACAAAAGGTTTAATGTATGATTACATTTCAAAGTGATTAATTTGACATTTCTTTTGTTTGGTAATGAGGATTAAAAAACTAATATTTCTTCACATAGTTTAAGATTCTTGCAATTTTCAAGCAATTGGGTTGTATATCTCTTTGACCAAATAACGTAAAAAGTTCGTTGTTAATTAAAAAAATAAAATTTGCTGTCCCTCTCCCTCGTAATCTTAGTCTCTTCAATTATATGTCAATAATCAATAGTATGCATTTTATTATTATATAAAAGTCTTTTCTATGAGACATTTCATTTGCATTCGGCTCCGTGAGTTCAATCAATAGTATGCATTGCTGTGATCATTTCGACTTTAGATTGATTAATTGAACAATTATTGCATCCAAACAAATATGGTAGTATTTATTTAATATTTTTAAAAAACATATCAAAGTTGAGTTGAGTTTTTATTTTGGTCTAGTTACTTTTCTTTACTCAAGAAAGTTGAGTCACTTACATTTTATAATATAATCTAATGTGCATATTTTGTTTGATGAAACTTTGATATTGACATATGAAAGAAGAGATAAATAAGTGAATCAAATTATTTTAAAAATCCAATCTGTGGTTCATAAAGTCCAGTATGCCTTATTTGATTTTTGTTTTTTCCAAAGCACGTTTACGATAATGCTATAACTTGTAGCTTCTTCAAAATTGCAATGATTAGACAGTTTGAACTTAAAATTAAAATAGTTTGGATTCATTATCATAATTGATTCACCAAAATAGACTCGCATACACTATGATGGAGATTTAAGGTTTCAACTTTCACACGTGATGCTGATGTTCAATTTCATAATGAATTTTTATTAGTTTTTTTTAGAGAAAAAAAATTCTATTAAAAAAAGACAGGGTTAACAGGATCCGTCGAATTACACACAGTGAAAGGGTTGAAATACAACCAAGTTCTTGAACCAATATTGTGTCCCAATCCTACAAGGAAGTGAGCATTACAATTACTAGACCCGCTAATAAACATGAAAGTGACATTACTAAAATCCTTACATAAGTGTCAGCCGTCAGCAACAATTAAATCTAAAACAGAAACATAATCAATTCCAATCAAACAATCCACTACCATCTTTGCATCAGAAAAAATCAGAATATCTTCCAATTGGACTCCATTGGGATCATCCAAGGTTAGACATCTTTCCAGCATGGGGATCAATCCCGGAACAGCATCAGCATGAAACCAAAGAGGGGAAGAGAACCAAGTAAGTTTGGACACATGGCATTTCAAGAACAAGTGGTCAATTGTTTCTGGGTGATCGTGGCAGAAAGGGCAGTCACTAGAGGTGCTAACCCCCTTCCTCAAAAGATTTGTCCTAACATGGAGAGAGTTTTTAACCAACCTCCACAAGAAGTTCTGGACCCTGTTTTGGACAGGAGCATGCCAAATATTCTTCCAAATTTTGTTCCCATTGGAGGACGAAAGACCAGACACCATGGCTAATCTTTTAGTCCTCAATAAATGATAAGCTGGTCGCACTGTGTATTCTCCAATTTTTTCAGCTTTCCACATAATCTTGTCTTCCGGTAGTCTCCAAGATAAGGGGATTCCCAGTATATATTGAACAACTTATCTACCAAAATAAAGTTCAACAGTCTCAGGCTTCCAACATTTAAGCTTCTGATCAACAAGCTCCTTGACTAGTAGTTGTTGATTCATTAATGTAGGCATTTAGAAGCACGAAATCCTCAGCTCCTCTAGAAGCCATTTAACATATGACATGAGTATTTGCTCTCCATTACCCACCCTCCATTTGGATCCCTCGAGCACAAAGCCTTGGCTCTGAAAATACTCCGCCAAGCAAAGCTGGGTCTGAAGCCCAACTTAGCATTAAAGACATTTCCCCTGGGAAAATATCTACTCTAATAGATCTGATGCAACAATGAATCACCCTTCTGCATAAGCCTCCAAAAATGTTTTCCCAAAAGGCCCAGGTTGAAATCCCCAACACATCTAAAGCCAAGCCCTCCAGCTCCTTTTACAGAGTCTTCAACACATTGTTTGCCTCCTTCTGGTTAGCTCTTGAGAATAGTAAACAGCCATCTGCAAAAAAGAGGTGTGTTATAGAAGGTACCCTTCTTGCCACTTTGATCCCATGGATGTTCGACTCCTTCGCCTCCCGCTTGATCAGCCCTGATAAAACATCTACACATAAAACAAAAAGATAAGGAGAGAGGGGATCCCCTTGACCAGTGTTTTAAAAACCGGACCGGACCGGCCGGTCGGACCGGTTAGACCGGGAACCGGCCTAGTAACCGGTCTGGTTTACTAGTTCGATCGTCCGTGTCATCAAACCGATAAAAACCGAAAAAAACCGGGTTGGACCGGAAAAACCGGGTTCAGGGTTGGACCGGTTCTAATGCATTTTTTATTTTTTAATTAAAATTTAGATACAAAATTTATAAAAATTAAAAAAAAAAGTTTAAAATTAGATTATACTGCAATTATTTTGTAATTTTGTATTATTTTGTTATGTGTAATACATTTGTTTAAAATTTAAATTTAAATTATGATGTTGTGAATTTATGATATGATATTTTTAAAAAATTTAAGTACTAGTTATATTTTTTTAGAAACTGAATCATCCGGTTCAACCGGTTTTATATCTATATAATGACAGGTCTATTCAACCGAGTTATCCGGTTTAATCCGATTTAGTCATGCGGTTCGACCAGTGACCCAGTGGTTCAACCGATAAACCAGTGACCCAGTATCCTCACCGGTTCAATGACCGGTCCGATTTTTAAAACACTGCCCTTGACGTAATCCCCTCTCAGGTAAAAATTCAGAGCTAGGCTAATACAAGGTGGTAATCGGTTAATACGGGGTGGTAACCAGTTAGAGTAAGATCAGATGCTCATTCAACTAGTAGAGAAGTGGTATTTTTCTTAATGTAACCACTACTACGTGAAACATATATAACAACGGTTGAAAAAGGAATATCATTACGCATAACCGGCCGTTGTTACCTAGCGTGTGTTTATATATGCGCTAC
This sequence comes from Lathyrus sativus, assembly GCA_963859935.3. Taxonomy (NCBI): domain Eukaryota; kingdom Viridiplantae; phylum Streptophyta; class Magnoliopsida; order Fabales; family Fabaceae; genus Lathyrus; species Lathyrus sativus. Next base: position 597,513,393 of record OZ012740.1, on the reverse strand, counting down.
TTACAATCACGGTCATATGATCATGATTGAAAACCTGAAAGCGCGAAACATATTATCACGATTACTTTAACTAACCGTTTTAATATATTAAGGTCTCAGGTTCAATTCTCAGCAGTGCATTTTGGTATATATATTATTCTGGACAACGTTCACTATACAACCACGATCATATTTAACAACCGTGGTTAAATTATCTGCTTTTAAAAAATATATATTTCTGTTTTTTGAAAAATTTTCATTTTTTAACCTGTATTTTTGTGAACCGTATCAGAACATAAACAATAATTGTATCATGTAACAAAATAATTATTTACTTCATTAATTCCAAAAAATATTATTTATATTCTCAAACTCAAATGTGTGTGTGTGTCTATATATATATATATATATATATATATATATATATATATATATATATATATATATATATATATATATATATATATATTTAAATTCATGTTTGAGGACCCTTAAGCACATTGAAGATATACGTCCAACGTTTACGAATGTCTATAAAGTTTTCTCAGGGGAATGGTGTATCATCGTTAAACATCTACATAAAAAAGTGCAAAAATGTGAATATCACACATATTTGATAATCATAGGCAACTTAAACAATAATATGTTATTGTAAACAATTCATTACATATATAATATATACCTCATCCTATGAATCATCAATGCCAGCGAAGACAATGTTTAACATGTGTTTCATTACAAAATACTCACACTCGTATCCTTTTGGTTGTTTCCTCGTTTACAAAAATAAACGCTAATTTCATGAATATTAAAACCACACATGCATGTAACAATATATATATATATATATATATATATATATATATATATATATATATATATATATATATATATATATATATATATATATATATATATATATATATATATATATATATATATATATATATATATATATATATATATATATATATATATATATATATATATATATATATATATATATATATATATATATATATATATATATATATATATATATATATATATATATATATATATATATATATATATATATATATATATATATATATATATATATATATATATATATGAATGTCACAAGTAATATGACCACTTACATTAGACAAGATAAATGTTGGCTTTTTTCTACTATTGTTCAAGATATAGTGTCGCTGCACAACACTGTACATTGAAAATGATTTAAGAATATTACGCTTAAACCAATTACAAAGTCAAAGAAAATATTACTAAAAAGTTCATATAAACATAAACTTACCTATTAATAATTTGGTTCATTTTAGGTTCGAGTCATTTATGTAAGGAACACAATATCGTTACAGTATTCGTCCTAAGCAATATGATGATCAATTTCCAATGATCACGGAATAAAAACGATTTTATATATATATATATATATATATATATATATATATATATATATATATATATATATATATATATATATATATATATATATATATATATATATATATATATATATATATATATATATATATATATATATATATATATATATATATATATATATATATATATATATATATATATATTATTAGTATTTTCTAAAACAAAACTAACTATAACAGATAAATCACAATTTCAAAATTACTTACGATTTGAGAAATGGTGCTAAGTAACATTTTTTCCCTTGACTTACTCGTTCTGAAATGTAAGAGTCAATCCTTTTTGAATCATTATTTGACCATCAAATACTATAGGGATATAAGATGTCATAAATTTCTATTTATTTAACTTTATACATACACAGTAATGTACTTAAATGGTTCAAGAAAATTCAAAACATAAGTGAGGAAATACAAAAACGATAATGTATTATATATAATAATATGCATATTTAATTATATACTTACGTGCACCAAGCATGCAATATCCCTACGTTCATGCAATTATTTCCAAGTAAAAAATCTCGTATGTCACTAGGAGTAGAATAGAAGAGCTCTATCGTTGGACAATGCTCTAGCTGAAGAGAAATCAGGTCATCACTTTCCGCAAACAACATGCATAACGTGGCAATTTCATGTGCGGAAGGATACAATATCTCATTGACCTCTTAAGCAGGGGCGGCTGAAAAATTATTTCATTTGTGCTAGCACCACGTATTAGTAATAATTCATATTTTATTATATTATTTTCTTAAGCCCATAAGTTTGTTAGAGGGTATTTTAGTATTTTATCTTATTTTAGTAACCCTAGTTTTAGCCTATAAATAGGGTGACAATCATTGTAACTCTTAATCCTGTTTCTTCTGCCGTCATTCTCTTTAATAGAATATTTCCCTATTTTCATCATTTATTCTATCTTTGCACCAACAATTGGTATCTAGAGCTCCGGTTCAGATTCATTGGGAAACACGGGAAACACGAGTGAACGTGAGGTCTTGTGTGTTTGATTTTGATTCTTAGATTCGTGTTGAATCTTGAACAAAATCTGATCAGAATTTTATTCTGTGGGTTGGGAAACACTGTGTGAGAAATCTGAGTGTATTGTGCAAAGTAGAAGATGAACGGAAACGGCAACATGAACACCAAACTTCCAGTATTTGATGGTAAAAACTGGAATCGTTGGATGATCCAAATGCGTGTACTATTTGGTGCTCAAGATGTTCTAGATCTTGTCACTGATGGTTATGTTCCAGTAGCAGCAGATGCAACCGATGAACAGAAAAACGCGCAGAAGGAAGTAAGGAAGAAGGATCAGAAAGCATTGTTCTTCATTCATCAATGTGTGGATGTAAACGTGTTTGAGAAGATTGCAGACTCTACAACAGCAAAGGCTGCATGGGACACTCTGGTGAGATGTTATGGTGGTGACGCATCAGTGAAGAAGGTGAAGCTTCAGTCCTTGAGAAAGCAATATGAGAATCTCAACATGAAGAATAATGAGAAAGTTTCTGAATACATCTCTAGAGTGATTCTGATCACTAATGAGATGAAGGCATGTGGAGAAACTCTTTCTGAAGAAACAATCATGGAGAAAGTGTTGAGATCCCTTACTCCTCAATTTGATTACATTGTGGTAGCAATAGAACATTCCAAAGATCTGAGCACAATGAGAATTGAAGAGCTGCAAAGCAGTTTAGAAGCGCAAGAGTTGCGTTTGACTGAGAGAACTTCTGAAAGGGAAGTAGAGCAGCAGGCTCTGAAAGCAACTTCTGATAGGAGGTATCAGAAGCAGTCAGAAGCCAAGAGAAGATCTGATGGTGGTCAGAAGTCAGAAACCTCAACCTTTGATAGACAAAAGAATGCTCAGAAGGGAAAAGAGAAGTATGACAAGAAGAAGATCCAATGTTACTGTTGTAAGAAGTTTGGTCACTTTGCTAGAGATTGTTGGTCAAACAAGGAGAAGAAATCAGAAGAAGCAAATATAGCCAGAAGTTCTGATGACGAATCTGTGTTATTGATGGCTTCTGAATCTGATGATCTGACAGACTGGTGGTATATGGACACTGGCTGTTCAAACCATCTTACTGGAAACAAGAAATGGCTGGTTGACTTTGACTCTGAAAAGAGGACAAAGATTAGATGTGCTGATGACAAATATCTTAATGCAGAAGGTATGGGAAATGTCAGAGTGACTCTGAACAATGGGAAAACAGCATTGATTCAGAACGTGTGGTATGTACCTGGCATCAGAAGCAATCTGATGAGTGTGGGACAATTAATTGAGAAAGGTTTCTCAGTTACCATGAAGGACAATCTTCTGAAGCTGTATGACTGTAATCAGAAGTTGATTATGGAGTCAGAACAGGGAAGGAATAGAACATTCAAGGTGAATGTCAGAACTGCAGACTCAGAGTGTCTTAGTGCAACAAGTACTGAGAAGGAGAGTGAGCTGTGGCACAGAAGATTTGGTCATTTGAATTTCAGAAGCTTACAACATCTGAATTCAAAGAAATTGGTACATGGAATTCCTGCAATTAAGAAGCCTGAAAAGTCATGCAAAGTTTGCATGGAAGGAAAACAACCAAGATTGCCATTTGCATCAGAAGTTGCTCCAAGAGCAAAACAAGCCTTGGGAGTTGTACACTCTGATGTGTGTGGTCCATTTCCAGTAGCATCAATTGGAGGGAATAAATACTTTGTGATGTTTGTTGATGAATTCACAAGAATGACATGGGTATCCCTTATTAAGTTTAAACAAGAGGTGTTTGATGAATTCAAGAAGTTCAGAATGAAGGCTGAGAATCAGAGTGGTCAGAAGTTGAAGATTCTTAGAACTGATGGTGGAGGTGAGTATAACTCCAAAGAGTTCCAGAAGTTCTGTGAGGAGAATGGAATTGAGCATGAGGTTACTGCTCCTTATACCCCTCAACACAATGGTCTTGCTGAAAGAAGAAACCGTACTTTGCTTGATATGGTGAGAAGCATGCTAAAGGAGAAGAAGCTTCCTCAGAAGCTCTGGGGAGAAGCTGTTGCCACTGCAACGTATGTACTCAACAGATGTCCTACGAAGAAGTTGAAGGAAATAGTTCCTATGCAGAAGTGGACTGGAGACAAGCAAAGTGTTAGTCATCTGAAGGTATTTGGTTCTGTTTGCTATAAACATGTTCCAGAAGCCAGAAGACAGAAGCTGGATGATAGAAGCAAAGTGATGATTCTGATAGGGTACCACAGTACAGGTGCATACAAGCTCTATTGTCCAGAAACCAATAAAACTGAATTCAGCAGAGATGTGATTGTGAAGGAATCAGAAGTTTGGAATTGGGATAAGTCTCAATCTGATTCTGATGTTAGAATCTCTGAAGAAAGGCCAGAGTTAAGAATTTCTGAAGTTGAAGTAAACCCTGATATTGACTCTGACTCTGATACTGATTCAAACTCTGAAGAAGACTCAGAAGATGAAGGTGACCCAGATGACCCAGACTCTGATGATTCAGACTCTGATGGCAATCCAGATCTTGGTGGCAATTCAGACTCTGGAAATATGCCAGACTCTGAAGATGGTCAAAGCTCTGGAGGTCAATCATCTGAAGCTAGAAACTCTGAAGCTCAAGACTCTGAACAAGTTCAGAGACCACAAAGAATTAGAAGCGTTCCCAGAAGATTTGCAGAATTTGACATGCTGCAAGACACTGAAGTAGACTCTGAAGGAGAAGTTATTCAGTGTGCCATGTTAGTAGACTCTGAACCTATAAGTACAGAGGAGGCTCTTAAGCAGAAGCTATGGCTGAAGGCCATGAAAGAAGAACTTGATGCTATAGAGAGAAACAAGACTTGGAAGCTGACAGAACTTCCAAAAGACAAGAAAGCCATCAGCGTCAGATGGGTTTTCAAGCAGAAGTTAAAGCCAGATGGTTCAATTGGCAAACATAAAGCAAGGTTGGTAGCCAGAGGATTTCTACAGAAACCTGGGCTGGATTATTCTGAAGTGTTTGCACCTGTAGCAAGACATGAAACAATCAGAATGGTGATTGCAATAGCTGCTAACAGGAATTGGCCTCTGATGCATTTAGATGTAAAATCTGCATTTCTGAATGGTCCATTAGAAGAAGAAGTTTACGTGTCACAACCTCCTGGATTTGTGAAAAAGAATCAGGAAGGGATGGTGTACAGATTATACAAAGCTCTATATGGACTGAAACAAGCGCCCAGAGCTTGGAATCAGAAGATTGATTCATTTTTCAAGAAGCAAGGCTTTCAGAAATGTGAGATGGAGTACGGTGTCTATATTCAGCATACTCCTGAAGGCAATATGACTCTGGTATGTTTATATGTTGATGATATACTGCTGACTGGAAGTTCTGAACAGGAGATAGCCAAGTTCAAGAAGGTTCTAATGAATGAATTTGAAATGACTGATCTAGGCAAAATGACATACTTTCTAGGGATGGAGTTCAGATATTCTGAGAAAGGTATCATTTTGCATCAACTCAAGTATGAATTAGAACTTCTGAAGAGATTTGATCTGAAGAATTGTAAGATGGCTGTCACACCTTCTGATACAAATCAGAAACTGGATTCAGACTCTGAAGGAAAGGATGTGGATGCTACAACCTTCAAACAGTTGGTTGGTTCTCTGAGGTATTTGTGCAATACCAGACCTGATATTTGCTACTCAGTTGGGATGGTTAGTAGGTTCATGAGTAAACCTAAGTGGTCACATTACCAAGCTGCTGTCAGGATTCTGAGGTATATCAAAGGAACTCTGAAGTATGGAGTGTTATTTCCCTCTGGAGGAAATAATGAGTCAGAACTTCTGAGTTATTCAGACTCTGATTGGTGTGGAGATAGAGTTGACAGAAGAAGTACATCTGGGTACTTGTTCAAATTTCTGGGAGGTCCCATTTCTTGGTGTTCCAAGAAGCAACCTGTTGTGGCGTTGTCAACCTGTGAAGCTGAATACATTGCAGGTGCTGTTACTGCATGCCAAGCTGTGTGGATTCTGAATCTGTTGCAGGATCTGAAGATTAAGGTAGACAAACCTCTGAAGTTGATGATTGACAACAAGTCTGCAATCAACCTTGCCAGAAACCCAGTGCTGCATGGGAGAAGCAAGCATATTGAGACCAAGTATCATTTTCTAAGACATCAAGTTCAGAGTGGAGTGTTAGAAGTTGTACACTGCAGCACTCAGAAGCAGTTGGCAGATGTTCTGACGAAAGCTATCAAGACTGATCAATTTCTCAGATTAAGGGATGGAATTGGTGTTACAAGTTTTGATGGAATATGAATTAAGGGATGGTATTAGTAATAATTCATATTTTATTATATTATTTTCTTAAGCCCATAAGTTTGTTAGAGGGTATTTTAGTATTTTATCTTATTTTAGTAACCCTAGTTTTAGCCTATAAATAGGGTGACAATCATTGTAACTCTTAATCCTGTTTCTTCTGCCGTCATTCTCTTTAATAGAATATTTCCCTATTTTCATCATTTATTTTATCTTTGCACCAACACCACGTACAACATTTGTTTGGGGAACTTTATCATCAACATTATCACCATTTCCATTCGTACGTTGTTGGAAGGATCCACTTATTCTCTGCAACATAGTATTCGTTTTGAACACAATACATAATAAACACATTTCTATCTTTTCTAAATTTTCAGATAAAACATAATATATCATACGTTTCAGATAAAACACTAGCATTTCAGATAAAACACATACCGCATATAACTCTTATAACTTTTACATGTCTTTCCTCCGATTTTCCCGCTCCGCTTCTAACATCTTCCTCTGTTATTTTAACTCCTTCTCAACAGCCGCAATCTTTTCTTTTTACGCTTGTAATTCAGTGTTTTCAGTGCTTTTTTTTTGTTGAACCAAAGTATAATCTCAGGCCAACAACTTCTCCAACACCACGAACGCGCCCATCATGCTCATCTATTCTGATAGCTCCTATTAGTATATCATGTCGTGGTTCTGGAACAAATGACCCTCCACGGGCCTCATCAACCAATAGATCCTACATAACATGCATGATAATATTAAATATTATAATTATCACAACATTTAAATAACACATAACATACGCACAACAAATCACACTTACAATTTTCTCAACAAATGCTTTTGACGCATCTGAGGTGTACTCTCCATTTGGTCTTAGTCGATCCCTCTTCTACTTCTCATGCCTTGACGGTGGAGATAGGTTGCGATCACAACTAATAAAGGCCTCATCTCCCATTTGTTGTTGTTTTTTCATCCATCATTGTTTTCTCCAGTTTCCTGTAACCACCACGAGACAATCTATTTAGGTAAATGTTTTTTGAATTATTTTGTATTCCTGCTTGACTTTTAGTCTGTTATAAACATATTGAAAATATGATTAGTATCTATAAATCATTAGCATAAAAATATCAAGATAAATAAGATTACTACTAACCAGGAATTTCTCAAAATGACGACCCTTCGCAAACTTTTTTCCAAACCTTCTTTGAGAGATAACTATATCTCACCCATGGACGCTCAAGACCAATCTTAGGTTCCCTAATATAATCACACGTGAGTCGTGACTTAAAGCTTCTCCAACACGTACCAGCATGACTTACCCACCTTTTTTTAAAAGTTTTTATCATCATCCGTTAACTCAAAAGTCAACTACATTTAAATCAATAAGAATGTGCTATAAATTATAAAAAAAGTCATATCGAATAGATGAAAATTAAAATTAATACCTTAATGTCTGTCCATATGCTATCTTTGACAGCCTCTGGCTCTTGTTTCCAATCATCTATCAATATACAAAATTTGTTGCATCCAAGGAACGCAACATAACTCGTAAAAAGCGAAGAATAGTCACCCTCAACTACTCTGTAATACAAATCAAACACGATAGGAAATTTGTTACTAGATTTGTGGACTTTTGTTACTTTGGTAAGCATTGTGGCCTTTGTTATCTTTTATTTCTGTTTTGAGTATCACTTGTTATAGTTTCCTCACCACTAGATGAAGAATACGACGAAGACGACATCTATGTTAAAAAAACAACAACAACCTCAACAACAACAACAACAACAAACTCTTACATCTATTATCACATACACATTCAAAAACAATAACAGTCACAACAAAAGATTAATCAAGTTTTATCACACACATTTAACAACAATCAGAAAAACAACAAGAACAACAACATCAACAACAATGGAAACTGAAGTTTACTGTAGATGCATGGGAAAAAAGTTTTACGTACCGTAAACGTGATGACTAAGTACAGGTGAATATTTGGGTTGAAACAGAGAGTGTTATTGTTATATTCCTCTTTGACAATGACGATGGTGTTGCGTTGGTGTGTTGTCTTTATCCTTACGATGATTACGGGTTAAAATGAACAACGAATGGAAAAGGATAAACCGGTGAAAAATGATGAACCGATGAACAACTGATGAAAAAATGATGAACGATGATGATGAATGATGAATGTTAGGGTTGATATGGTGTTTCATTTCTTAGCACTAAACGTTAAGGTTGAAATGGTGTTTCGTATCATATCTTTTCTCAACAAAGAATGGCTACTGAAGAGACAAACTAGTTAGCTGTGATAAAAATGAATGAAAGATACCACCATGGTCAACGACCAAAACCGTGGTGATATATTATTTGCCTATTAAATTTCATAAAGAAGCGTCAGTATATTAGAACTAAAATATTTAAAATAAAATGAAAATATGTCACAATGGTTCAGCTACGCAACCGTGATGGTATCAAATTTATTTAAAAATTAAAAATAAATAAAAATACAAAGACATGATTAAAGGTTAAAGAAATAAAGCATTCAAGGGTGCTGAGATTCGAATCCATGAAAGGGTGATTATATAAACACGGTCATATCAATCAACCGTGATTATATCATATCAAAATTTTAATAAGTAAATAAAAGAAAATGTTTGCACATTAAATAATATATGTCATCACGGTCCTTCGTAGAACCGTGATAATTATGGCGTTGTTGTATATACATTTTAAAGTAGTGAGCAGGTTAACCTAGTGTGTTAACCGGTTACCACTTAAAGGCTTTTTTTCCCATATCAGGTGTAACCGGTTACGAGCCCAAATGTTGTATTTTTCTGTTATTTTACTTGGTTATTTTGTTTCGCAATCACATTATAACTCTTGTATAAATATATAGGATGCATTCTCATCCTAGGTTAATGCAATCATAACTTCTCATCCTCAATTCTCTCTCTCTCTCTCTCTCTCTCTCTCTCTCTCTCTCTCTCTCTCTCTCTCTCTCTCTCTCTCTCTCTCACACACACACACACACACACACACACACACACACACACACACACACACACACACACACACACACACACACAATTCTCCTTTTTCACTCTTCACATTCAAAATTTCTCCATCATTATTCACCAAACTTGTGGTTTCTTGTTCGAACATTTGGCATCAAGAGTCTGGTTCTGATCGAAAAACACCTAGTGTGCAACATGAATTATGTTTCTAATGAAAGAATCTCTAAAAACCTGCCTATCCTTGATACAAAGAATTAAGACAAACGGCGCAAGCAAATGAAGATATTGTTTAGCTACCAAGATACTCTTGAAGTGATCAAGAATGATGTTACTCCTCTTGTCCAAGATGCAACAAAAGCATAACAAGCAACACATAAGGAAGAAAAGAAGAAAGATTTCAAGGTATTATTTTTTATCTATTAATGTGTTGATGGCGACAATTTTGAAAAAAGTTGGTGATTGTGAATCGTCAAAGCAAGCGTGGGAGATCTTAGAGAAGGCTTATGCAGGGGCTGACAAGGCGAAGGCGGTAAGGTTAAAAACTCACAAATGTCAGCTTGAATTGATTCAAATAGAAGAAAAGGAGACAATCAACGATTTCACAACAATAATCACTCGATTGGTGAATCAAGTGAAGGCATGCAGAGAAACTGTTACGGAGCAGTATGTTGTCCCGAAAGTATTTAGTGATTTATGGATTATGTAATGTATGTATGTACTTGTAAAAAAGAGAAACATGTGTACTATATGATAAGTGAACGAAACTAATGCAATTGAAAATTTGAATAATAGAATATTAAATCAATAAAAGTCATTGTTTATTTCAACTTATTTCTAACTTGGTATTCTTCGACATATTCAAAATACTTTGAATAATACAAATGCAAAAAAAAAATTGAAATCAACAAGATGAAATAAAAATCACTTCTAACAACGATCAAGGTCAAAAAGTGAACTTTTGGAATTTTGACATATTCTCACACACACACACACACACACACACACACACACACACACACACACACACACACACAGATATATATATATATATATATATATATATATATATATATATATATATATATATATATATATATATATATATATATATATATATATATATATATATATATATATATATATATATATATATATATATATATATATATATATATATATATATATATATATATATATATATATATATATATATATATATATATATATATATATATATATATATATGACAAATTAAAAGGATGGATGAAAAATGACAATGCAAATGAGATAGCAACAAAGTCAATCTTTGACTTTTGACTTTCATCCCAAAAATATGTTGATGAAAGATAATAGTGCATAAGTATTCATGAATAGAGAACTAACTACAAAAAGTTAACTCTTGAACTATTTACCTCTAATTGTCAATCATAAATGACAGTTAAAACATTACAAAAATTCAGATGACAACAATACTCTTGACTGTCATCCCTCTAGACCACTGAGATTTGATGCAGTGGAATGAATGATGCCTTGAAATTAAGAAAACACTCTTGCTTCCCCAATCCACAAATTAATGAATGAATGTCATTAAGATCTGATAAAATGGAAAAACTCCCAACTTTTCACCTAAACTCTAATGAATGTTTTTTACTGATAGAATGCATGATTAAATGAAATGATCATGTTATGCCAATGTAGGTGGAACACTCAGGATAAAATTTTGGGTATGACACCCCAGTACTCCCACACACTCTAAAATAAATATGTAACTACATCTCTCAAATTTAGAGTATAAGAGAACAAAGAAAGTAAAATACAAGCTTTTGTCCTTTAACTAAAAAACGTTACAAGTTAGTTCTTTAACTTCACTTACGTTATACTATTTGGCCCTTTCTGTTAATTTATGGCAAAAAAACGTTAAGTTATAGTGACGTGGTGTGACAAAATGACCATTGGTACAAATTTGAGTCAACACATATAGTTAAAAACTAATATACTATTTAAATTATGGGGTTCCCCCGAAAAGAAAACCACTGTAGTTTAAAAATGTATTAGTTTTTAACTATATATGTTGACTCAGATTTGTACCAATGACCTTGTGTCACACCCCAAATTTTACCCTTAGATTATTAGGTTCTTTTCGCATCTCATCTCATTCTACATCACATTTTAACTGGCCGCTAACCAGTTTGTCCAGTTTGTTGGTTTTATTTGCAGGAAAATCACGTTGTGTGCGATTTAATCTATGAAGGGCAAAAGGGACTTGTTTGAACTCAGCAGTTACGTCAGATTTAAATCGTGCAAGATGATTAATTGTCGGATTCGGAGTTTGGAACGTCAAAATTTAATCAGATGATTATAATTGGATGAAGTTAATCAGACAAATTTATTTAGATGAGTTTCATCAGAGGAATTTAGTCGTTTGAATTTAATCGGATGATTTTGATCGGTGGAACGTAATTGAGCGAATTTAGTTGCTTGAGTGTAAGCGGATGAATTTACGCGGAGAAATTTGATCAGAAATTAAATTCAGTTTAGTAAGAAAAATGGAACTTATTTATTCAAATTCTATGTTTTTTTATTACAATGTGCAAAGACAATTACAATTCCAAATTAATTTTTAATTATTTTTCTAAAAAGCCTAATTGTCTCCGCGTCCAATTCTTCAACTTTCGACTTTTCGGACCCGACAATAATTTGTCCAGTTTGTTTCCAAGAGAGAGAAAAAGTGATTTTTTTGAAGAAGTGCTTTTTGGAAAAGTGTTTATGTGGGAAAAGTGATTTTTCTTGGTTTTAGCCAAACAAGACTTAAGACATCCAAAATCCATAGAATCAAAGTGGATATCCAGATCCATCAAGGAAAAATAGATATCCAAGTTTAGAAACAACTTTTCCAAAATCGTTGCAACCAAACGGGGTCAAAGCTAGCAGAAACAACTTTCCCAAAATTTTAGCAAAACAAGGTCAAAGAAATCAACAAACCAGCCATGAAAATTGCGACAACCAGCATGCCCAGGCCCAAGCAATCAAGTATTATATAAACAACAGTCTCACCATCAGTTCATCATAAAAAAGGAAATCCATAAGGGGGAAGAAAAATGGAAGTTCAATCAGCAGAAAAATAAGGAAAAAGAGGCGAAAAAGAACCAACTCAAATCGCTTCAAACCTCGCGAAAAAGGTGAACAATTTTGATACTAACAGGTTTTTTTTCGTTTACTTTGTGTTTTCAGAACCCTACCGGAAAGAGGAAGAATGGTGGGAAGAATGAAAGAAAAGCTTTAAAAGAACAACAATGGAGAAGCTGCGCTGCCCCCTCCCCCATTTTTATTTCAATTGCTTTATATTCTTTTTTCATTTTCTTTATTTCATTGTTTTATTATTATTATTAGTATTATTTTATATTTTTATAGTTTAAGGAAATTAGATTCATTAAAACCATTCATTCATTTTTATTTTAACTTTATATTTTGGTTTAATTAGGTTGATAAAACATTTCATAAAGTTAAAACCTTTTTTATTATTTTTATTTTATAATTTAGTTTAATTAGGTTAAATTAAAACCTTTTTTTTTTAAAATTAAAACCTTTCTTAAACTAAAACTCCTTTTTTGAAGATGAAAGCCTTTGTTTTAAAAACAAAATCAAAACCCTTTGTTAAAATTAAAACCCTTTTTTTAAAACATTTTCTTAAAGTTAATTAGAAACCTTTTTTTAAATGTTGATTAGAACATTTCATTAAAATTCAACATTCCTCAATTGAAAAAACCTTTTTTGAAAAAATAAGATTTTTATTAATCCATTAAAACTAAGCAAAAATTAAAAATTAAAATTTTTAATTCAAACTCTTTTTTTTTTTTGTAAATTCCTCATTTAGTTTAAATCTCTTTCCTAAAATCGTCTAACGTTGCACTTTCAATTTCACATTGAACCTTATCGGTTATTCTTGTATAATTTTTATGTCGGTTCATTCATTACTTTCTCAGTTGTACAGTTTGTAATACTTTATTTTTCGTTTCATTTTATGGTTGTAATTTATGTGAGTATATCGTCGCCGTGCAATTCCTTTACCATTTTCGTACCTTTCCCGTATTTTCATACTGCCGCTTAATCGTATTTTCATTATTTTATCTACTGTTAAATCCCTTCAGAAGGAATAGGTCTAGCCGTTTGACCGCCGCGTCAATAGTTCTTTACCTTTGACTTTTTCACCGCTCAAACCCTAATTGCATAGGCGTCTCCGCCGCGGACCGAATTACCTTTTACCCTAGCATTAGGTTAAGGAGTCGCCGCACTCCGTTTTAGGTTTCCCGCCGTGGAATACCTAGTTTTACCCTTTTTAATTCAACTCTTTACAATATAGATATTGGAGTCGCCGCACTCCACGTAAGCGCTTCCTTAAGAACGCTTATTCCCCATTGAAACCTTCACCACAGTCAAGAAGTTTCTAACCTCCCTTTCGAGGGGAACTATGATTACTCTGATTCCATCCCCTACCTCGGATACGAAGGCACAAGATGCGAATCTTGGCAAGTAAACTTAGGACTAACCCTTAGGTCTCTCTTTCACCTTTAACCCTTAGCATATACCCTAAAACAGATAATCAAGCAAAATAGTAAACTTTAAACAAGAGGTTCCTGTAGAGTACTACAAAAGTTTAGGGTGCTAATACCTTCCCTAGACTTAACCAACCCCTTACCTAAATCTCTCCCTGCATTGTTTACAATGCGAAAAGTAGGTTTTTCCTTTCTTTAACCTTTCCTTCGGATAAATCAAAGACCGGTTGTGAATTAAACATTTACGATTCAAATTAATTAATAATTTGATATCCATTCTCACCGCAACACCGTAACATCACTAGAACTTAACGTTTTTTTGTCAAAAATTGACGGAAGGAACTAAATAGGGTAACGAAAATAAATTAAAAGACCAACTTGTAATGTCTTTTAGTTAAACGACTAAAACGGAATATTAAATTAAATTAAGGAATTTGGTGACTAATTATACCAAAATAAAGTCGTAATTTACATCAGAGTGAAGTTTTGAACCTGATATAACTCAAACCGACGGATTATTTAATAGAACGTTGAAGTACGATTATTGATTGAACATGTTTAACAAAGACAATAAATTTATATATTTAATGAATGATAAAAATGAATATATAATTTAAACAAATGTCTTGTCGGAAGAAGTTTAAATTTAGTATGATATAAAAGTCTTTACTACGAGACTTTTCATTTGCGTTCTCCTCCGTGAGTTCAACGGTTTTGCATGCAAACAAATATGATATATTTATTTATTTTTCAAAAATATGTCAAAGCTAAATTTTTATTATGGTCAAGTTAACTTTCTTTTCTTGACTCAACAAAGTTGAATTACTTGCACCTTATTTTGTAATCTAATGTGCATGTTTTTGTTGAATCAAACTTTGATCTTGACATATGATGAAAGGAGAGATAAATAAATGAATCAAATTATTCTAAAATTCACATATGTGGTTCATAAAGTTGTATGTCTAATTTGATATTTTTAAAAATGACATCTACGTTAATGGTATATAGCTTCTTCAAAATTGCAATGATTAGACAGTTTGGACTGAAAATTGGAAGGTAAAGGCGTAATTTGTTTTGAACGAGGGTTATTTCATAAAAGAAAAAATGATACATCAAAAGGAGATATAATAGACTAAAACGCTCTTAATATTAGACAAACTTAAAAAAAGGACAAATAAAATATACTATTTTTATAAAATCATTTATTATATTTATCGTCATCTCAAGACCGGATCAGGGTAAGACGACTCACGCAAGGGGTTTAGGCCTCAAAATTTGTTGCTATAAAAAGGCTTTAAAATTTTTTAATTTGGTGATAAATATTTCAAATGACGTATTTCTTACATAAAATTTTATTTTTGAGTTGGTAGAAGAGATGTCCTATATCTTTTAGGTCTTTGGTTCAACTCTTGTTAAGTACAAAATTTGATTTGATTTATTTATTTTGAAGACCTCATTTTAAAAATTTCATTAGACCTGTTGGAACGTCCTGGGTCATCTTAAAATAACTCTTATATAATCACTTATAATTCTAAATATCTCATATTTTATTTCAGATCCTCAAAAAAATTTTTTTTAAAGAATAGTTATCTTATAAATTTTCATCAATACTTTTGATCTTTCTTACAACTTAGTGACAAAATTAACAACAGTTTTAGTGATGATTTTAGTAGGAGAAACAAGAACTGTGGATGAAAATTTTTAGAAGGACCATTCTTTGAAGAAATTATTTTTGAAAGATTAAAAGTGAAATATGAAATATTTAAGAGGATCACAAATATATTTAATCTTAATTTCTATAGGGGTGGAGTAAAAAAAGTTAGAATTTGTGAATTGCGGCCAAGACTAGCAAAAAGATATCCGCACACGAGTTTCCTTCTATATAGATATAAGTAATAACAAAAAAACATGTTTGCTATAATATTTTTAAAATTAGTCACCTATTTTTAAGATGTCAAAGAACTAAAGAATCCTTTGAGAAATCTTGGACTACAATAAGAGAGTCATTCTCAATCTATAGCTTAACCCATGCTTTATTTGTAGCTATCTCAATAGCTATTAACAGAGTAAATAACTCAGCATATAAGAAGTTGAAAATAAAAGTTGGCTTAGCAAATTCAAGAATAAAGTTACCTTTGTAATC
This sequence comes from Lathyrus sativus, assembly GCA_963859935.3. Classification (NCBI taxonomy): domain Eukaryota; kingdom Viridiplantae; phylum Streptophyta; class Magnoliopsida; order Fabales; family Fabaceae; genus Lathyrus; species Lathyrus sativus. The sequence continues at coordinate 597,496,960 of OZ012740.1, read as the reverse complement.
TCTAAATAGACACCCCACAACCACTAGATTGGGAATCAAGGGCCCTGTCACAATTGCACTTCAACTAGGGAAAACTAGGGGGTTGCCAAAGGATTTCCTTCACTACTGGAGCCATAGGACGATGGGTGTTCACTTTGAAGGATTTGAGAAAGAAAAGTGAAGACTGGTGTTGTTTCCTGCCATCATAATTTGAGATTTAATGTTGCAAATGGTAGATTGAATAGAAGGGAATCTACTTTGATATGGTGCAGTATTCCTAAAGAGCCAAATTGCATTAAAAAAATTCAATAGCCACTTTAAGAACCATAACTCCTTAAGGATGATAAAATCTTATTACATAAGGACCAAAAGTCATCGATAGAAACAATATCGATGGAAGTCTTGAGAGTACTGTCCAACCAATGCCAATTTTTAGTAGCATAATTACGTTGAAAAATATATGAAAAGATGATTCAGACTTACACTTACAGACACTATACATCGATGCTAGGTTGGTACCTCTAAGCTGAAACATATCATCTCTCGAGACTTTGTAATGCATCAGGCACCACACCAATAATAATTTGGATGGGGGAATATCCAAGCTCCAGACACACTTAGCCTAATCAACTTTGATGGAATGGGAGACTTTGGTGAGGAAAGTAGACTAAAGGGTAAGGCTCTCATCATTGGCATAATGCCAAACAACTTTGTCTCTATTATAGACAGAAGAAGTAACATGAGCCATGTCCTGCGGATGGAAAGGGAAGAGAGAGTACCAGGAATCAGAGATGAACCAAACTCCATCATGCTAAACCTCAGCAATAACCATATCAGGATCAATGCACTGCTCCTCTAAAGTGGACAAACTAGATTTCTACAATAGAGGGATTCCACACCAAAGGTCCTTCCTAAATCTAATTTGTTTTCCATTACCAACCATCCATATTATTTTAAATCTAAGTAAGGAGTACCCAAGCTTCATGTAATACCATAAAGTTGAAAGTATTTGGTGATTGATATTACCATGTCTTCTCAAAACCCTGGTTTCACTACTTTGGTCCACTACTCATCACTATTAATCATGTACCAACCCAGCTTAAGGTTTGTTTCATTACTTAAGGTGATTAGGGACCTCAACCCAAGCCCACCATGATCCTTAGGCTGCCACATCTTCTTTCAAGCAATAATCACAAGTTTCTTAGAATTGACACTACCTAGCCAAATGAAGTTTCTAGAGGCCTGGTCAATCATCTTCAAAAGAGATGTATGTGAAGGGTAGATTGACATGGATCATTCATGGACTCAGTGACCAGATTAGGAATAATGTTAATTAAATCAGAGTTATGGATTTCACCTTCAAAAAAAAGGTTAGTAAAATAATTAACAACAAGATTTTCCATTTCACTTGGATCAGTGATCACATCATTTCCATCCCTCAAGCTAGTTTTGCTTACGTGCTTTGTGCGGATGTGCTAAAAATTTAAATTATTTCAAATGGATGTAAAGAGTGTTTTTCTAAATTGATACATTAATGAAGAGGTCTATGTAGCTCAACCTCCTGGTTTTGAATCTTATGAGTATCTTAATCATGCTAATAAGCTTAAATGTGCTTTGTACGGTCTCAATCAAGCCCCTAGGGCTTGGTATGACTATCTTAATCATGTTAGTAAGCTTTGATGCTCCACAAGTACACGAAAATATCGAAGTAATATAAAAGATTGTCGAACCCATAAAGACCAATGTCAACCTACCGTTATATATTATTGCGATGTAAAGCTAAGGCTAATGGAATTCTAAATTGGGATGCAAGAATTTAAATGGAAATTAAAAATATATCTAAATTAAGATATGATGGAATATCGGTATGTAATTTTATCGGTCATCGGGGGTTTAGTAATTCAGGGACGTTTGTTAATAGATGAAAAATATTATTCTGTAGAAAATACCCGTTTAAAAGCCCATATTTCACATTCTCGTTCTCTTGACTTAGACTATGCTCTCAAATCAAAATGCGGTTCTCGCTATCTCATTTTGCAAATAAAAACACTTTTTGGAAACAGATAAATCCTAAATAAACTCAAAGCGCTCTCGTTGTATTTAAGCCTAATGTCCTATTTCAGCTATCTGATTAAACCTCAAACTCTCGCTCTATTGATTATAACCTTTGTTACTTTCTCACTCTCGTGACAAAAGTTATTAATTTTAGGCAAAAGAAATAGAGACCAGAAAACTTTTATTTCATTTAAATTATACGTCACGTTTTACTTGACCCCCCGACCAGTTGCGATTACATACTGATACTACGGGTTTTAGCCAGACATGACTTTCATAATTTCACTAAGTTTGATCCTAATGCTAACCAGAAAGCAGAAGAAATACATAAAATTAAAGCAGTAAAATTAAGGCAGATAAAATAAAAACCTGGCAATTAGCAGAACTTGGATTTGATTTCTTGAAGGTTGGCTCGTATTGTCGGTACAATGTTTACAACCTTGATCGAATCAATCCTAAACTAATGGCACATTAATTTTCCTTACAAAGACTTAAAATAATACAGAGGAAAGTAAAAGCAGAAAGTAGAAAAAACAAAAAACTAAAACTAGAAAATAATGCATGAAAAGGAAGGTCCCGTTCTTCACAAACTGCTCCTTTTTTATACTGTTTGTGGGCTAATCTTGAGGCTTCAAATTTGGAGAGATTTCAGGAGAAAATGTAGTGGGAATTTGAGAAAAAGTGGGAGACTTCGTGCAGGAGATTTAGGGGAGGAAGTGGTAGGCGTCACTTCCCGTTCAAATAAGGGTGGGAGTTACCACTTTCCTAATATTTAGGAGTGGCACTTGCCACCCCTCTCTATGTGGCAACTGCAACCTTCCCTTCATGATATTGGTGGCAGGCGCCACCTCTCCTTAGTGTGGCAGGCGCCACATCCAAATGGAAAGTGCCACTTGGTATGTGGTGGCCCCCACACCTTTTCTTTCCTTTCTCTTTCTTTCCTTCTTCTTTCTTTCTTTGCATTTTCTTTCCATTTTCTTCCTTTTCTTTCTTTTCCAATTATTTCCCCATTCCTACAAAAACAAACAAAAATGATTAAATAATATGATTTCGCGTTATCAAACTCCCCCACACTTGAACCTTTGCTTGTCCTCAAGCAAATAAAACATATTAAGCATGGATCTCCACACGACATAACACAGATTATGTATTGATGCAAGGCATTCGTACGAGAGATAGGTACTAGATAGAAACATTAAGGATACCGTAATGACACTAAATTACTAAGTGCAATCAAAAACTCCCTCTCAATGTAGACAAGTTCGAATCATGCTATTATAACTCAACCCATTCATTTTCACCTCTTTTTCATTCTCGCGCAGTCACATTAAGCCCGTTATCCTTGCTCGCCCATGGTAAATAAACATGTTAGTGTTTAATGATCTCTTTTTCAAAACTTCTTCACATTCTTTTTCTTGTGTATTTTTGAAATTCTAGAGTCCGATATGTTGGGCTAAATGGTCGGGTAAGGACCACCAAACTTAGTAAGAGCATATTCTTCATTCACTTTTCTAATAATTTTACTCGATTCACATTTTTGAGATCAAACACATATTTGCATCGGTTTATTACTTAGGTTGTGCTTCAGGATGGTGCTGACTGCTGGTATGAACTAATTAAGAGGCTACTCTAAACTTCAAGGCTTTGGCATAATAAATACTCAAACTCATCAGCAAATTAAGGGGGTTCAGGGTGTCAAAATTGTACCGATATTATTAATGCTTTCCCAAGTCTCTCGAACTTATCCTAAATCAAGCAATATACTTTCTGGGTTTGTGTCATGCTTTAAAACCAACAATTAAAAATTTTCTGTTATGGCTCAAGATTTTGGGAGAATCCGACAAATGACAGAAACTATCTAAAGTGACTCGATAACACATGAATTTATTTTATTAGCACCAAAACGAAAAGATTAAGCAAAAAATTTAAAATTTTAAAATCTACCTAAAAAACAGTAAATAAAAGCGGTAAAGCTAGAAAACAGTAAATCAAAGCGGTAGAGTTCCTCCCCCACACTTAAACCAAACATTGTCCTCAATGTTTTGATAAAAGGTGGAGAAAAGGAAATATATAACTTGTATGAATGCTAATGTGTGCCAAATCTTCTCTGATCCTCCCCTTGCTATCCCTGTCGTCACTGACCACTTCTACTCCAGCATATGGCATTTTGTGATATATTTGTTTGTGTAATTCTCGAACCAGCTCATCATATTTCCCGCTTCCAGAGGAAGTACCTGCAAAAAGGGTTAGAAAAATATGGTGCGATGCGTGCAGGTGGAACTTGACCATGCAAATAGCGAGGAAGCGGTGAGTTACTAATGGGAGAGACATGCTCTCTCTTATCATACTCATCATCAGTGTCACCACCAGCAGCAACACTCGTAGGAATGCCCGTGGGCACCAGCTCATCTTCCAAGATCGTCATCTAGAGAGTTTCCGCCTATATATAGCTAAGACGTGACAAGCGATACATTTGTTTATTTTCTGCAAATTCAAACAAACAACCATAACAACTTAAAATAAAAGCCTTGTGGGTTGCCTCCCATACAGCGTTTTGTTTAACGTCGATAGCTCGACGGCTAAGGAGTGCAAGCACTTATGGTGGTTCTATCGAGAATGGTTCCTCGATCAAACTTTTGATAGTCTTTGGTTTCCATGGCCACTTATCAAGCCATCTCTCATATCCTTCACCTTTTCTTTTCTTTCTTCTGTGGGGTGGTCCATTGTTTTGAAGTTGTGGTGGTGGTTCTGGATCTATCCTGAGTATTAGTTTTTCAAATTTGGGCTTAGTTATTTCACCCACCACCTCAGAAGTTAATCTTACCCTTTTAACAGTAATGATAACCCTGGTTTCGTGGTCCTCAAATTTTCTTTTTTTTTATGCAGGGCCTCAGAAAATGGTGTGTTGGTGTGGATATTTTCCAATACATCCACGTATTTTTTGGATTGGGAGTCTACCTTAGTTTCCACAACCCTTTGTGGGAAAGAAATAGGTGAGGTATAGGGAGGAGGAACAATAATTGGTGCTTCCTTCTCTACCTCTTCGACAACCTTTTGTGGTGAAGAAATAGGTGGGGTATAGGGAGGAAGAACAACAATTGGTACTTCCTTCTCTACCTCTTCGACAACCTTTTGTGGTGAAGAAATAGGTGGGGTATAGGGAGAAGGAACAACAATAGGTTCTTCCTTCTTTACCTCTTCGATAACCTCCCTTTCGGGTGGTGTCGGTGGATTTTTCTCAATATGTATGCTTTTCTCACCAGAACTCTCGTCAAACTCATTATCATTCTCCCTAGGATTTTCTATTTGTTCTTCACTACTGGTTGTTACAACATCCACATGTCTATCAGGGAAGGGTCCTAGAGGTGTTTGTGTAAGCAGGGAGGTTTGAGTCTCCAATGCCTCGCTGTGAGTCGTGAGGGAATCGACCATAATGCTCATCTGCTTAAGATTTTCATTAATTTGGAGATGTTGTTTTCTAAAATATTCATTTTGGAGAGTTTGTGTCTCCACAAAGCGCTCCACCAAAGACTCTATCCTAGAGTGAGTAAACGTCGCATTGAATTCTTCTAGTAATAGTTTGAGGTTGGATGTATTAAAATCTTGTGGTTCCTCAAAATATTGGGAGTGGTAATTGTAGAAGGAATTCGGGTGAGACTGTGTCGTATTGAAATCCTCCAATAATATTTTGAGGTCAGATTTAAGCGGATCTTGTGGTTCCTCAAAATATTGGGGGTGATAGTTATAATATTGGGGGTGGTAGTTATAAAGGAAATTTGGGTTATACATATTAATTGAGATAAGAGTGCCTTAGTCTATACTATGCAACAACAGAATCACAATATTGACTGTTGGTCCCCGGCAACGACGCCAAAAACTTGATGCTCTGCAAGTGCACGGAAATATCGAAGTAATATAAAAGATTGTCAAACCCACAGAGACCAATGTCAACCTACTGTTATCTATTGTTGCGATGTAAAACTAAGGCTAATGGAATTCTAAATTGGGATGCAAGAATTTAAATGGAAATTAAAACTATATCTAAATTAAGATATGATGGAATATCAGTATGTAATTTCATCGGTCATCGGGGGTTCGGTAATTCAGGGACGTTTGTTAATAGATGAAAAATATTGTTCTGTAGAAAATACCCGCTTAAAAGCCTTTATCTCTCACTCTCGTTCTCTTGACTTAGAATATGCTCTCAAATCAAAATGCGGCTCTCGCTCTTTCATTTTGCAGATAAAAACACTTTTTGGAAACAGATAAATCCTAAATAAACTCAAAGCGCTCTCGCTGTATTTAAGCCTAATGTCCTATTTCAGCTATCTGATTAAAACCTCAAACTCTAGCTCTATTGATTTTAACCTTTGTTACTTTATCACTCTCGTGACAAAAGTTATTAATTTTAGGTAAAAGAAACAGATACCATAAAACTTTTATTTCATTTAAATTATACGTCACCTTTTACTTGACCCCCCCGACGGTTGCGATTACATACCGATACTACGGGTTTTAGCCAGACATTGTTTTCATAATTTCACTAAGTTTGATCCTAATACTAACCAGAAAGCAGAAGAAATACATAAAATTAAAGCAGTAAAAAATTAAAGCAGATAAAATAAAAAACTGGCAATTAGCAGAACTTGGATTTGATTTCTTGAAGGCCGGCTTGTATTGTCGGTAAAATGTTTACAACCTTGATCGAATCAATCCTAAACTAATGGCACATTAATTTTCCTTACAAAGCCTTAAAATAATACAGAGGAAAGTAAAAGTAGAAAGAAGAAAAAAACTAAAAACTAAAACTAGAAAATAATGCGTGAAAAGGAAGGTCCCGTTCTTCACAAACTGCTCCCTTTTTATACTGTTAGTGGGCTAATCTTGAGGTTTCAAATTTGGAGCGATTTCAGAAGAAAATATAGTGGAAAGTTGAGAAAAAGTGGGAGACTTCGTGCAGGAGATTTAGAGGAGGAAGTGGCAGGCGCCACTTCCCGTTCAAATAGGGGTGGGAGTTACCACTTTCCTAATATTTAGGAGTGGCACTCGCCACCCCTCTCTATGTGGCAACCACCACCTTCCCTTCATGATATTGGTGGCAGGCGCCACCTATCCTTAGTGTGGCAGGTGCCACATCCAAGTGGCAAGTTCCAATTGGTATGTGGTGGCCCCCACACCTTTTCTTTCCTTTCTCTTTCTTTCCTTCTACTTTCTTTCTTTGCATTTTCTTTCCATTTTCTTCTTCTTTTCTTTCCATTTTCTTCCTTTTCTTTCTTTTCCAATTATTTTCTCATTCCTACAAAAACAAACAAAAATGATTAAATAATATGATGAAAATCAGACAAACTAATAATAATCAAAGGTAAAATCTATTTAAATCAAGTCAGATAAATGATATGATTTCGCGTTATCAAGCTTAAACGTGCTTTGTACGGTCTCAAGAAAGCCCCTAAGACTTGGTATGAGCGTCTTAGAAATTTTTTACTAGACCAAGGGTACTCACGAGGGAAGGTTGATACAACTCTCTTCATTAAACGTCAAGAAAAAAACTCTATTTTGGTACAAGTATATGTAGATGATATAATATTTGGATCTACTAACATGAATATGGTCAAGGAATTCTCTAAGCTGATGCAGGGAGAGTTTGAGATGAGCATGATGAGGGAGCTAAAATGTGTGTGTGTGTGTGTGTGTGTGTGTGTGTGTGTGTGTGTGTGTGTGTGTGTTATTTATTATTGGTTTATGCATACATAACTTGAAAATTTTCATTTTTACATGTTTGCACTGCATGAGTCGACCCAAACACGGCATAGGTCGACTCATTCCCTTTCAATTTTAACATGTTTTGAACCGGGTGACCACAGGTTGACCCTTAGGTCGACTCACACTGTTAGAATTCAAATTTGTGCACTTTTGTACAGCTTGCGTCGATGCATCTTAGGTTTAGGTCGATACGTCGTTGCGAAATGCTGAAAAATTCCTTGGAAACTGAAGCGCTTCATTCTTTTTCTCTTGGGAATTTTGACTCATTAATAGTATTGACTCATTTCAAAGATTCAATTCATCATCATTTGCATTTAGAGCTCTCTTTCTCTTACTTCTCCTCTCATAAACTCTAGAATTCTCTACAAAACCCTCAAAACCCATTTCTCAAAAACCACATCAAAATAGAAATTTCAAGGTTTCATAAGTCTTCAAGTGTGTTTCTCTTCACCAATCCATATTCGAGTACTGCTCATCTTCACCGAAATTGAAGTTTATATGGCTTCTAGAAGAGTAACAGGCAAAAGAACCACAAAATCTTCAACCTCTCAAGCCGGTATGTCACAACCTCGGTCAAATATTCCGGTAAATGTTGTCTCTTTCCTCTCTGCTAAACTAGCTGACTCATATGAGAAGAATTTTAGCAAAAAATCAATTGTCAAATAATTTGTGTATTATCCAAAAATGGTCGAACACATGCACAATCAAGAAATCATTTAATTGCTTTATTTTCAAGATTTTTATCCATTCTTAGAGTGTGACATAAAATATAATGAGGACTTGGTCAGATTGTTCTATACGGGTGTACATGGTAAGTTAATTGATTATGATTTTGGTTATAAGATAGAAGGTAAGAGTTTTCAGATAGATGCCGATACTTGGAAATATGTATTTACCATGTGTCCATGGTTGTCTTCTAATATTAAAATAACCGATACCACATTTGCTTCGGGCTATGAGTTCAGACAACTTGAATTCTATGTTGAAAAATCCATATTCTGATGACATTGTCGCTAGTGATTTGTTTCTCAAATCTTTTACTACTGGTCGCTTAAAACCAATTGATAGGATTCTCTAATGGATTATATCCCACATCCTCCATCCCAAGAAGAGAGGGTATTCTTGTGTCGACCAAGTAGAGGTACACTTGGTCTATGTGCTGGAAAAATAAGATCAAGGTTCATTGGCAGTATTATGTTGCTAGCAAGATTTTTGCTCTGAGGGATTCTGGTCGAGGTACAACCATATGCTATGCCTCTTTCATTCAAAGCATTCTAAATAAGGCTAACATTAGTGTTCAAGGTATTCCATGTGTTTCTTTGATGGATGATCAGGAATTAGTCAAAAGACCCTAACTATGATGGGTTATATTTGGAATTGTCAAGACAAATGCTACAGGTTCAAGGTGAAATCCTCAAGTTCAAGGGTTCAGGAATCGGATGAAGATGAAGATGAAAAGGAGGAAAAATAAGAACCTTATAAGATGGAGACTGATAATCATGAAGTTGATCAAGATAATAATGATTGGTTGGGTCATTCACCTGCTCAAAATCCCTATGCTAATCAAAGTTGGGGTGAGTGGCAACACACCGGGTGGACGACTCTAGGTTCATCCTACATGCCTCCAACAAATGAATGGTATCAATAAGATTCATACTACATTCTTCCTGTTTCACCTAGACCTCAACAAAACAATGATGAAGTTCTTGACATGTTGAGAAACATGCAGCTCCAACAACAAGAGTTTGCCACTGCTCAAGAAGAAAGGTACACCGCTTTGTAGAACCATCTTCAAGCTCAAAGTGAGAACTTTGATTTGTTTGCCTCCACTGTGATAAGACAGTTTTCTACTTTGACTGAAACTTCTGAGGGTCAGAATCATGCTCTCACGACTAGTTTCAACACTCTAAACAGGGATGTCTTGGAACTTACTGAACACTTGGATGAGCAACAAGCACCACCTTCAAATTACTATTTAAGAGAGAAAGGTCATCCATATAGGGGGAGGAGACCATAGAGGATTGAGTTGTTTTCATGTAGTGCATCTCATGTTTTATGCTTGCATGTCATTTTATGTTTTGTTATTTTGTTGGTTTTTATGGTTTGAAGTTGTATTAAACATTTTGGTTGTGTAATGTACTTAATTTTCATTATATGCTTCCGGTTTTATTTATTGTCATATCCTTGCATTAACATCATTTTATGTGGATGTTTGTTAATGTGTCTCTATTGCAAAGTATATGATTATGTTCATATGAATATATGTTGGTTTCATTGACCTTGTGTTTCTCTCTTTTTGATGTTGTCAAAGAGGGAGAAGAGAACGTAAGAAAAGCAGCACTTCATGTCACAAAGATAGATCAGATTTTCTTTCGGAAGAATGCACAAAATCAGGGGGAGGATGTTTCTCAAATTACTCGATACGTTGAAGATTTTGCAACTATTTCACCATCATCAAAAAAGGGGAGTATGTGAGGGCAAGATGCCTTAGTCCTTATTTTAATGACGTCAAAACGTGTATTAGCTTGTAATTTGTAATTTGGACGGTATCATCGTGTCTTAGCTTGCATTCATGATTTACAATGCACAAAATATTCTAAAGTCGCGTGTCTATACATATAGGAGCATCTCATATATATTTTGTGTGCATTATATCATGTTAGGAAACTTAGGTCTTCACAAAATGGCTTAGATGTACCGAAATATGAGCAAAATTTCATTTTTGGAAGTTTCAGGTGTTTGAGTTGACTCAAAGCCCTGCTTAGGTCGACTCATAAAAGTTTATTTTCAATCTTTTGCTCCCGGGTGTGCTTGCGTCGAACCTTTGGTCGACTCATACTGTAACCATAAAAAATTTTCATTTTGAATCAAGATTGCGTCGACACATGGCCCTGTTTCGGTCGACGCTTAACTTAATTTTTTGCATAGTTTTCCATTTGGGTGTGCTCATGTCGACCCCCTCCTGCTCAAATCGACCGCTCACTGACTCGTGACTAATTTTCTGATCTGCTATGTTTTAAAATGCTGTTATATTTGTTAGTTGGTTAAGGCATCCTATATTTTCATTTTGTCTCATTATTTGAACATACAACAAGAAAAGTGAAAGATATACACTGAATTATTCTCATCATCTTCATCCTCATTCTTGCATTTTTCTCAACAATTACACATAACAATTTGTGTTGATCTTTTGCATCATTGAGGTGATAACCTCCAAGCATGGGATTGTGTATCTAGTTTGGATTGACATTTCAGTGAGTTTTTCTTTAATAAAACTATTAGGGTTTTTGTTCTCCAAAATCTTGAGAATTTAGGGTTTTTTTTGCACAGATCTATGCTTCACAGATTCAGCCGAGCGAAGGGGATTGAAGAACGGTGGGTTTGTTCAATCAAGTAGCGTTAATCGGAGGATTGTGCAAGAAAGATTTGGGTTCGAACTGTGTGTGATCGAAATCAGTCGAGTGAAAGGTTGAAAGACCGGTGGGGTTGTTCAGATAAGTAGCGGTAACCAGAGGTTTGTTCAACACGTTCGAGGCACTTAGTTTAACTTGAATCAAGGGGAGAGAAGACATAGTATTAATATCAACAAATAGGCTTGAGTGTGTGGTGACTATTGCTTATCTTGTATAAACCTTTACAACAAGATAATACATATCTCAATTCTAGTTTTATAATTGGGGACAGACGTACCTAACTGAGGACGAAAGGGGAACTGCCTAAACAAATCCGGTGTTATTCTCTCTTTCTCTATCTCTTTATTTTTTAATTGTTCATGTTTGTGTAATATCAATTGATCGATAAAATTCTGCTGTAGTGTAGTGCTGAAAATCTGGTTTGAAAACTCATTACAATCACTTGGATTTTAATTGCAAAAATTCTACACTTACATTAAATAGGAAACAATACTTGGGGTGTTTTGTACACCAAGTGTTCGACGAATTGATCGCACACAAACTATTTGCGTTATTATCAAATTAAGTTTACACTTTATAAGTCATTAGAAATTGGACAAACTAAAGTGCTATTATTTATATTGATTAATCATCAAACTATTAATTATGTTTCTCATTAGATTTTTTATTCCACTTGGCTTATTGCATATCCGATCTTTTCGATAATGGTTCGTTTAGACGACTTAGTTCCTCGGCCGCTTCCGCACAATTTTTTAAAACAAATTTTTTAAGCGCCAACTCTTGTAATAAATTAGTGATCTATTCAACCCCCGTTCTTGATTATTGTCATCGTCTAACAACACACACACACACACACACACACACACACACATAATTCTCCTCTAACCCTCACCACATTCAAAATTTCTCCATCATTATTTACCAAACTTGTGGTTTCTTGTTCCAACATTTGGCATCAAGAGTCTAAGGAAAGTGTGAGATATTGGATCAAACTCTAGTATGGTCGAAGTCTGTTCGGAGTAAGGTGTGTTGTAGTCGAAGTTTATTCTAACATGCATTAGTCAATATTTCTAGGTTTGTTAGCATGTTGAATTGGGCCTTACTTGTAAGCTCAATTGTTTAAGTTAGATTGTAATAGATAATTTTTAAAAAGCCCATTAGGTTAGTGTGATATTTCTCTTATAAATAGCATGCTAGTCTTTCATCTTGGAATAAGAAAAAATAGGAAGATAAAATCCTAATTCAAGTGAGAGAGGTTATTTTGTTATTCTTGTATACTTGTAATCTTGTTCTAAGAGAAAGAAAAGAATAGCATATTATAACCAATCCTTGTTGTTTCTTGTTTCTTTACCTTGTTTTCTTTGTTAGCTCTAACCCTTGTGTATTTCTTGATCATAAAGAAACCGTTTATATTTTGTTTCAAGACATCCGATTTACAACAAATTGGTATGGTGGGCGTGGAGAAGATGCCTTTAACAAAGTATGAGATTGAAAAGTTCACCGGAGTGAACGAATTCGGCCTGTGGCGCTTGAAGATTAAAGCCCTACTGGTTCAGCATGTTTGTTTGGAAGCGTTAAAGGGAGAGGCAGCCATGGACGTTGCGTTAATGGCAAAAGAAAAGACGGGCATGATTGAGAAATCCCAACACAATATTGTTGAGCCTTGGTGATAAGGTTCTTCGAAGGGGATATCAAAGGAGACTACAACATCGGGGTTATGGGTGAAACTTGAAAGTTTGTACATGACCAAATCTCTGGTGAATCGAATCTACCTGAAGCAAGCTTTGTGTTCATTCAAGATGAGTGAAGACAAAGTATTGGCTGGGCAGTTGGATATGTTCAACAAGCTGATTCTTGATCTTGAAAATATTGATGTGAAGATCGATGATGAAGATCAAGCACTGTTGTTATTGTGTGCTTTGCCCAGATTACATGCCCACTTCAAAGAGAATCTCTTGTATGGAAGGGAGTCCTTGAGCTTTGAAGAAGTTCGATCTGCCTTGTATTCTAAGGACTTGAACGAATGAAAGGAGCATAAACCTTCAACGATGGGTGAAGGTTTGGCCGTTAAGGGAAAATTCTTGCGAAAGGATGGTAAGTTCGACAAGAAGAAAGGTAAAAGTCAGCAGAAATCTTATAGTGGCAAAACATCTGGTATTCGATATTATCATTGTAAGAAGGAGGGTCACATAAGAAAGGTGTGCCCTAAACGCCTGAAATATCATTGAGGTCAGGATAATGGCAATGTAACCATTGTTCAAGATTACTTCGACTCATCTCATGTACTTGTGGTTTCAAGTGGCGACTCAAGAAAAGTGTGGATCATGGATTCAGGTTGCACTTGGCACATGACTCCAAACAGAGAATTGTTTGAGGAGCTTTGTGATCAAGATAGTGGATCAGTGTTGCTGGGAAACAATAAATCTTGCAAAATTGTAGGTATTGGATTTGTAAGATTCAAGCTCCATGATGAGTCAATAAGGTTATTGACTGAAGTCAGATATGTACCTGATTTGAAGAGAAATTTGATTTCTTTTGGTGAATTCGACAGAAAGGGATATGTTTTTCAAGGAGAGAAAATTATCCTAAGAGTCATGAAGGGGACGAAGGAAGTCTTGAGAGGCGTGAAGAAACAAGGCTTGTATACCCTTGAGGCTTAGGTTGTAAGTGGTTCGACAAATGTTGCATCCACGAAACCTGTGTCGAAGACAGAATTATGGCACATGAGATTGGGCCATGTCAGCGAAAGAGGCCTAGTCGAATTGGGGAAGCAGAACCTGCTAGGAGGTGACAATGTCGAAAAGTTGGAGTTTTATGAATCTTGTGTATTTGGTAAATCCTGTAGGGCGAAGTTTAACAAAGGCAAGCAATGAACACATGGATCCCTGGATTACATTCATGCTGATCTTTGGGGGCCTGCAAGGAATCCTTCACACTCAGGTGCAAGGTATTTTCTATCCATTGTTGATGTCTATCCAGAAAGCTATGGGTATTCATCCAGAAGACAAAGGATGAAACTTTCGAGAATTTCAAAAATTGGAAGGTTCTGGTTGAAACTCAAACTGGCAGAAAGGTTAAGAGGTTGAGAATCGACAATGGCCTTGAGTTCTGCAACGAAGCGTTCGACAATTATTGTGTTGAGTCTGGGATTGAAAGGCATAAGACTATAGCAGGTACTCCTCAACAAAATGGCTTAGCTGAGAGATTCAATCGAACAATCCTTGAAAGGGTTATATGCATGTTGGTTAGTGCTAGATTGAAGAAGGTGTTTTGGGCGGAGGTTGTTTCGACAGTAGCTTATCTGATAAATAAATGTCCCTTGACTACCTTGGAAATGAAGACACCTGAAGAAGTTTGGTCGGGACATCCACCTAGTCTCGACAGACTGAGAGTATTTGGCTGTATGGCCTATGCTCATATTAGGCATGACAAGGTCGAACCTAGAGCTCTGAAATGCATGTTCATGGGATACCCTGAAGGAGTCAAAGCTTATGGACTATGATGCCTAGAGCCAGGTCACATGAGGTGTATCACTAGTCGAGATGTAGTTTTCAATGAAGCAGAGATGGTTTTCAAGAAAATTGATGATGCTGACGAAGAGCTGGAACAAGGAGAGATTCCTGTTGAGGTGGAGCATGTTAATGCTGAATTGCGTACCCCAGATGAAGTCAAAGAAGACGCAGAAGATGTTGTCGAAGATGAGGAAATTGATAATGACTACCTGCTAGTATGGTCGAAGTTTGTTCGAAGTAATGCGTGTTGTAGTCGAAGTTTGTTCTAACATGCATTAGTCAATATTGCTAGGTTTGTTAGCACATTAAATTGTGTCTTACTTGTAAGCCTAATTGTTTAAGTTAGTTTGTACCCTAAGTTAGCTTGTAATGGGTAATTGTTAAAAAGCTCATTAGGTTAGTGTGCTATTTTTCTTACAAATAGCATGCTAGTCTCTCATCTTGAAATAAGGAAAAATAGGAAGATAAAATCCTAATTAAAGTGAGAGAGGTTATTTTGTTATTCTTGTATACTTGTAATCTTGTTCTAAGATAAAGGAAAGAATAGCAGTTTATAACCAATTCTTGTTGTTTCTTGTTGTTTTAACTTGTTTTCTTTGTTAACCCTAACCATTGTGTGTTTCTTGATCATAAAGAAACAGTTTATATTTTGTTTCAAGACATCCGATTCACAACATAAAAAATCTCTGCAAACCTACTTATCCTTGATGCGAAGAATTAAGACAAATGATGCAAGCAAATGAAGGTGTTGTTTGACTACTAAGATACTCTTGAAGTGATAAAGAATGATGTTACTCCTCTTGTCCAATATGCAACAAAAACACAACAAGCAACACATAAGGAAGAAAAGAAGAAAGATTTTAAGGCGTTGTTTTTTATCCATCAATGTGTTGATGGCGACAATTTTGAGAAAGTTGGTGATTGTAAATCGCCAAAGCAAGCGTATGAGATCTTAGAGAAGGCTTATGCAGGGGCTGACAAGACAAAGGTGGTGAGGTTACAAACTCACAAATGTCAGCTCGAATTGATTCAATTAGAAGAAAAAGAGACAATCAACAATTTTACAACAATAATCACTCGATTGGTAAATCAAGTGAAGGCATGTAGAGAAACTGCTACGAAGCAGTATGTTGTCGCGAAAATCTTTAGTGATTTCGACATTATGTAATGTATGTATGTAATTATAAAAAGAGATACATGTGTACTTTATGATAAGTGAATGGAATAAATGTAATTGAAAATTTGAATAATAAAATATTAAATCAATAAAAGTCACTGTTTATTTCACCTTATTTCTAACTTGGTATTCTTCAATATATTTAAAATACTTTAAATAAGACCAAATGCAACAAAAAAAAAATTGAAATTAACAAGATGAAATAAAAACCACCACTAACAATGATCAAGGTTAAAAAGTGAACTCTTGGAATTTTGACTTATTTTCAACACAAGAACATCACGTGGAAACTCCAAAACAGTAGAAAAAATCACGACGTTTTAATAGACAATTAGAAAATAACATTACGTGAAAATTATTACAACACATAATATACCCTCAACTAATCCATACTCATTACACTCACACCCTCCAAAACAAATATTTAAATACATCTGACAACACTCTAATACAAGAGTATAAGAGAATAAAGAAAGTCAAATAAAAGCTTAAAGTATTTTTGACTGGTACATTTTGAAATAAAAAACTTGAATCATATATATACAATATTAAACTCTCTTTTCCTTCACAAAACTAAACAATGTGAGATTTCAAAGAACTTGTATCATATATAAAGTCTTAGACTCTCTCTTTATTTATAAAACTAAGCAATGCAGAACTTCTTTAACATGTATATTTTCAATCAACCCCAACAAATACGATAATGATCAAATTAATGTCAAATGATATTAAAAATGTTCTCACGTAATAATAATTTTATTTTCAATAATAAAAAAATTGTTATTCTTCTCACTATTCTAAAATTTTGATTATTTTTTTTAATTAAAAAATAAATATGTGAATTTTTTAAAAAAAAAAGAGCCATTTTTACGGGTTTAGTACAATAAATATTAAATTTATCAAATCTATCTAATTTATTTATTAAATTGATTTAATCGAATTCCACAAAAATTGAAATTTTATCTTTTAAAATTAACCTGAGTTTTGTGTCCGTGTTAAGTTTTGGACAAGTTGTAACTCAAACCGAGGGATTGTTTAATTGAACGTTGATGCACGATTATTGATTGAACATGTTTAACAAGACAACAAATTTGTATATTTAATGAATGATAAGAGTGCATATATAATTCAAACAAATGTCTTATCGGAAGAAGTTTAAATTTCGTATGATATAAAAGTCTTTCCTACGAGACTTTTCATTTGCATTCCTGTCATCATTTCAACCGTACACTAACTAATTCAACCATTATTGCATCCAAACAAATATGATAGTATTTATTTATTTTTCAAAAATATGTCAAAGGTCTAAGGACTTTCTTTTCTTGGCTCAACAAAGTTGAATTACTTGCACCTTATTTTGTAATCTAATGTGCATGTTTTTGTTGAATCAAACTTTGATCTTGACATATGATGAAAGGAGAGATAAATAAATGAACCAAATTATTCTAAAATCCTGTATGTCTAATTTGATATTTTTACAAATGACATCTACATTAATGGTATATAGCTTCTTCAAAAAATTGTAATGATTAGACAGTTTGGACTGAAAATTAAAGGTAAAGGCGTAATTTGTTTTGAACGAGGGTTATATCATAAAAGAAAAAATATACATAAAAAGGAGAGAGATAATAGACTAAAACCCTCTTAATATTAGACAAACTTTTTAAAAAAAAAGTACAAATAAAATATAGTTTGTTTATAAAATCCTTTAAATATATTTGTGGTCATCTCACGGTCCGTCTAAGGATAAGGTTTCTCAAATACTTCAAAGTGAACACTCATCATCCTTCATTACTGGAGTCATAGGATGATGGGTGTTCACTTTGAAGTATTTGAGAAGCCTAAATTCCATAAGAGAGAAAGAAGAGTGAAAACTGGTGTTGTTTCCTGCCATCATAATTTGGGATTTAATGCTGAAAATAGTAGATTGAATAGAAAGGATTCTACATTGATATGATGCAGTATTCCTAGAGAGCCAAATTGCAGAAACAGAAGATACAATAGCCACTTTAAGAACCAGAACTTCTTAAGGAAGAAAAAATCTTATTACATAAGGACCAAAAGTCATCGATAGAAACAATATTGATGGAAGGCTTGGGAGTACTGCCCAACCAATGCCAATATTTTGTAGCATAATTACATTGAAAAAATATATGAGAAGATGATTCAGACTTACACTTGCTAAGACTACACATCAATGCTAGGTTGGTACCTCTAAGATGAAACATATCATCTCTCGGGACTTTGCAAAACATCAGGCGCTACACCAATAATAATTTGGATGGGGGAATATCCAAGCTCCAAATACACTTAGCCTAATCAACTTTGATGGAAGGGGAGACTTTGGTGAGGAAAATCGACTAAAGGGTAAGGCTCTCATCATTGGCATAATGTCAAACAACTTTGTCTCCATTAGAGCTAGAAGAAGTAACATGAGCCAAGTACTGCGGAAGGAAAGGGAATAAAGAGTACTAGGAATCAGAGATGAACCAGATTCCATCATGCTAGACATCGACAATAACCATATCAGGATCAATGCACCGCTCCTCTAAAGTGGACAAACTAGATTTCTACAACAGAGGGATTCCACACCAAAGGTCCTTCCAAAATCTAACCTGCTTTCCATTACCAACCATCCATATTATTTTGAATATAAGTAAGGAGTAATCAAGCTTTATGTAATACCATAAAGTTGAGAATATTTGGTGATTGATAGTACCATGTCTTCTCAAAACCCTGGTTTCACTACTTTGGTCCACTGCTCATCATTATTGATCATGTATCAACTCAACTTAAGGGTTGTTTCATTATTCAAGGTGATTAGGGACCTCAAACCAAGCCCACCATGATCCTTAGGCTGTCACATATTCTTACAAATAACAAACACAAGTTTCTTAGAATTGACACTACCTGACTGTAATACCCCAAATTTTACCCTTTCTTTTTTATTTTTATTTTAAATTCTTATTAACTTAATAAATTAACCCTTTTTTTTTATCTTGTTTTTTTAACTAATAATAATTTAATTAACCTTTTTTATAACTTTACTAATGTTTGTTTATTAACTTTTTTTCTATTTAGTTTATTTATTTAAATCATTTTAAGTTCTTCTTACTAACTTTTAGGATTTAGATTAAAATTTAACTTTTTTTTCTTTTCTTTAAGAGTAAATTTTTTTTATAACCTTTTTTAAATTAATTTCTAACACATTTTTTTAATCAAATTCTAATACTTTTTTTTAAAATAAAAATCTAACTTCTTTTTAAAATTAAATCTTTTTTTCTAACTTTTTTAAAATTAAATCTTTTTTTCTAACCTTTTTAAAGCTAAATCTTTTTTTGCTAACTTTTTTAAAATTAAATCTTTTTTTCTAACCTTTTTAAAGCTAAATCTTTTTTTGCTAACTTTTTTAAAGCTAAATCTTTTTTTCTAACTTTTTTAAAATTAAATCTTTTTTTTCTAACTTTTTTAAAGCTAAATCTTTTTTCTAACTTTTTTAAAAAAATTAAATCTTTTTTTTCTCTAACTTTTTTAAAAAAATTAAATCTTTTTTTTCTCTAACTTCTTTTTAAAATTAAATCTTTTTTTCTAACTATTTTAAAAATTAAATCTAACCTTTTTTTTTATAAATTAAATCTATCCTTTTTTTAAAATTAAGATCTAAATTCCTTTTAAAATTAAATTCTAACAGTTTTTAAAATAATTCTAACACTTTTTTAAATCAACATTCAAATATTTTTTTATTTTAAAATTCTAACTCATTTTTTTTAAACTTAAAACTCTAATTTTTATTTAACTTGAAACTCTTATTTTCTTTGCTAACATTTTTAAATTTAAATCCCAACATTTTTTTTTATCAAATCCAATCACAATGAATCACATATGGAGCTAAATCAAATCAATCAGATCATATCATCATCATAAGAAAATCAGATCTAAATATCAACATCACCATCATTGAATCAAATCTGAAATCATCATAAAAATTCATTCAAATCAAATCAGAGATTGAAAAAGATTGAAATATTCAAATCAAATCTGAGATTGAAAAAGATTTAAAAATCAAGTATAAAAGGACCCTCAGGAGCAACAAAACGGGGATCGGCAAGCATCAAAGACTCTTGCAGTCTTCATCAAAAGTAACTAACTCTTCTTTTCTTAAAAAAATTTCTAATCTTATTTTTGTTTTTTTCAAGAGTATTAACTTTTTTTTATTAAAATTCTAACCTTTTCTCTTTTATTTTCAAACTTTTATTTTTATTTTCTAACCTTTTTTTAAAACCAAATTTCGAAGTTCTAATTTTTTTTGCTAACTTTTAATTCTAACTTTTAATCTATTTTCTTTTTCTTAATCACATTAAAAACTCTAACTTTTCTAAATTTCACCCAAAAAAAAACCTAATTTCATTCTAACTCTTTTCTAATTACCTAAATTCTCACCGTCTCAAAACATTCATCACTTAACTTCTAATTATCGTCAACTCCAATTTTCATCCTTCATTCCTAACATTATTCTTGATTATCCATGAACCTGTTCACTAATATTTATTTATTTATTTTTGTATTTATTTTTATATTTGTACATAATCTCACATCATCGTTGCTATTTCATATTCCATTATCACTTGTATATTATCACTATCTTCATTGCGTATCAATTTTCATTGTTTATTAATTTTTCGCTACCATCCTCCTTTTTAAGATCCAAATTTCTAACTTTTTTCTTGTTTCGTTAAAATTATAATTTTCTACTTAAATTCCTAACATTCCCGTCTAATTTTTTGTCTAACCCCGTATAATAACAGTCTCGGTTTGTTTGGGTTTTTTTGCAGCTGACTAAGTTCAATTGATTTTATTTTCAGTTTAAATATTCAATTATCATATTTGTAACTGCTTATGGGATGTAATTTTGCGGGACAATTGTCGCATTTATCTTTCTGCACTTTATGTTCTGCCATTGTATGTTTATCGCGTCTTTACCAATAATCTCACTCCTCCGAAGGAATTAGGTCTAGCCGTTTGACCGCCGTGTCAATAGTCCTCACCTTCAACCCTTACACCTTTTCAACCCTAAATTTTCACAAATGCCTCGCCGCAGGCAAGATTACAATTTTACCCCTAGCATTAGGTCAAAGAGCCGCCGCGCTCATTTTAGGGTTTCCCGCCGTGGAATCCCTAACCTAACCCTAATTCACTTAACAATTTACAACGTAGATATTGGAGTTTCTACACTCCGCGTAAGCGTGTCCCTAAGATACGTTTATTCCCCATTGAAACCTTGGCCACAGTCAAGACGTTTCTAACCTCCCTTTTGAGGGGAACTACGATTACTCTGATTCCACTCCCGTAAGGATACGTAGGCACAAGATGCGATGTCTTGCCGAGTAAACTTAGAATTAACCCCTTAGGTCTCTTTTCTCACTTTTTACCCTTTGTACATATACCTTAAGCAAATAAATAAAGCAAATAGTAAACATTTGAACAAAAGGTTCCTGTAGAGTACTACAGAAGTTTAGGATGCTAATACCTTCCCTAAATTTAACCAACCCCCGAACCCTAGATCTTTCCCCGCATTGTGTTTACGATGCAAAATAGGTTTTCCCTCTTTTGACCTTTTCCTTCGGATAAATCAAAGTGCGGTTGTGAATTGAATTGCGATTCAAACTCATTAATAGTTTGTGATCCTATTTCCACCGCAACACTGACCAAATGAAGTTTTTAGAGGCCTTCTCTATAATCATCAAGAGAGATGTATGTGAAGGGTAGATTGACATGGAGTGATATAACATGCTTTGAATAACAGATTAACTATCAGAATTCTACCTACATAAGTGAGGGTTGAGCCATTTCAATTAGAAAGCTTGACAATTACCTTGTCTGTAATGTGTTGGAGATGAACTATCTTGATTTTCCCTATAAAGATTGGAATCCCTAAGTATTGAAACGGGAGGGATCCTCTGATGAAACCTGATATATGAGTGAAATGATTGGATTTCTTGTTATACATGGGCCCCAGATAAATGGTGGACTTAGAATCACTAATGATTTAGCTAGAAGCTCTAGAATAAGCCAAAAATAGCTCCTTTAATGTTACAATGTTGAAAGATTTACATATGTATAAGACAAGGATATCATATGCATCAAGGATGTGAGCAGGAAAGCATACCTACCTAGTAACCCTTATACGAACCATATTGAGTATTATATCAATGTGTCTACCGAGGACATCTTCAACAAGACTGAAAATAAGAGGGGATAATGAGTCTCCTTGCCTCACCCCTCTTTTTAAGGGGAAGAAACCATAGAGAGAACCATTCAGGGAAATTGACATCATGGCAGAATCAAGATTTGTGGAGATCCACAGACAAAAAATTTGATTAAACCCAAACCTCTTTAGAACCTGAATTAGAAAAACACAATTCACTGTGTCAAAAGTCTTGATTATGTCTGTCCACTTTGAGGGTAATATTACCACCATAAGTCTTTTTATCTAGCATGTTTGCCACTTCAAAAGCCAAACAAAGACAATATTTAATATACATATGCTCTTTGGACACCAAGAAGGGCATGATCTTGGCAAGACTATCAATTAAAAATTTGGTGATGATTTTGAACTTGTAGTTGGCTAGAGCTATGGGTCTGAAGTCTCTCGTGGTGTCATTATGACTTGTCTTTGGATGAGGATAATGATGTTTGCATTGTAGTTTGGAGGCATCCACCCATCTTTAAAGGATTTACATATGGAATTACAAGCATCACCTTGAATTATGCTCCAGTAAGTTTAAAAAAAGACCCCTTCAAAACCATCTAGGTCAGGGGCACTCTCTTTCTTGAGGTCAAAGACAACTGCCTTAATCTCCTCAACATAAGGAATGGAAGTTAGGAGTACATTCATGGACTCAGTGACTAGATTATGAATAATGTTAGTTACATCGTAGATATGGATTTCACCTTCAAAATAAAAAAAAGGTTAGTAAAATAATCAACAACAAGATTTGCCATTCACTTGGATCAGTGATCACATCATCTCCATCCCTCAAGCTAGTGATCGTGTTTTTAGCAATTTTAATCTTGGTCAATCTATGGAAATAAGTGTTGCACCCTAAAATTTGCTCAACCTTATTCCTTGGATTTATGTTTCATTATCATTAGCATTTGCATATAGAGTCATGTACATAGACTAACCATCTGCATAGCATAAGTATAGCAAGTCATTCAACAGGGGACCAATTGTTATTATCATCTCTAGAGGCCTATCAAGAGGTTATTATCCCAATTCAGTCATATTCAAGTCATCAGGAAAGAATTTGAAAGCAAAGGGTTCAGCAGATCAAGCCTTGAGTCCATCTCCTAGCTGAGGGTATCTGAGGATCAACAAGAGGGTTATGAGTTGTGAAATGAAAGCATGGAGAGCATCTAGACATCTTGAGAGACTTATAAAGTCATTTGGAGAAGAAAGCAGGTCATTGATAAAGGCACAAGAGCTACAGTTGAAGACAGTCAACTAGGGTTTCATCTGGGTCAACCCTAGGTCAACCCTAGGTCAATTGACTGACTTAAAAGGGCATTCAAGTCTATTGGAGAGATGTGGGGATCATCATTGAACATATAAAGAAGGATATGGAGATATGACAAGGAGAATTCAAGAGAAATCAAGGAGAAGAGGAGTTACTAAATTAGGGTTTCTCTGTAAAATCCCCTAGTTTAGGTCAAATTTCCAAGCAAGATAAGTCAAAATGCTAGCTTCAAATGGCTTCTTGGCCAACATGAAACTTGTAGAGGATCTCAAGACCTTTAATTTGAGTGGTGGAAGACCTCAAGGAGATTTATAGAACTCAAGTTATGATCCTTGCAAGTTACAGGTCATCTGGGGTGTCTGAATTTTTGTCTGTGAAAGTGACTTGACTTCCAAGCTAGTTTTGCCCCTCAAGGAGGTTTCAAATGAATTCTTGGTCAACATAAGAATTGTTCCTCATTGTCTTAGCTTTCTATAATGGTATGGTATGCCTTCATATGATGTGGAGAGCTCAACTTATGGTCTTGACAAGCAAAGGGTATTTTGGGCATTTGTGAATTACAGGTCATTTTAACCTATACCCAAAACTCATACAAGGAGGCCTCAAATGGAAAAACTTACAACATCAAACTTGCTCCAAATGGGATTTTAAGTCTAGAAAGAAGGTCACAAGTTATTGGAGAAGCTCATAGCATGAAGTTACATAATTGGTCAAAACATGAACTAAAATGGCTTATAAAGTGACTAAATTCAAGATGGAAAATGGTTTGGGAGATTTACAAGTCCAAATGGAGACTTCCAATATATGATTTTGAATGGAAAAACAATTCTAAGAACAATGGTTCACACACTTTTTTGAGTTTAGAAGGGAAAAATGAAGTTATCCATGGTTGCTTACCTTTTAAGAGACATGATCAAAATGAACCAAAGTTGGAAAGCAAGGGAATGTGCAAGATGGATCTAGAATGTTCATTTGGGGTCTATATATTCATGAAATGTGCATTGATCAAGGGTTGGCCTCATTTGCACCAAGAATTTCACAAGATTTCTCATTCTTTTCATTGAAGTTTCATTCCAATTCTCCAAATTCTTCACCAAATCTTCATCATAATCAACCTTCTCATACTGATTCATCATCATATAGTATAATTCGATCAAGAACAAGGTGGTTATCATCCATTTTCGAGCACTTTTTTCAAGAGCATCAAGATTGAAGTTGCAAGTGGACAGCATAATTCAAGCAAGGAATCACCAAAATACTGCATACAGAATCAATGCCTGAGTAATTTGATCAAGATTCAAGCCTTAGAAGCCTCAGATCCTCAATCTCCATAGTTGTTTCAAGTTTTTGCACCAGGTGAGTTTTCAATCACACAGCTCGATTCAGTTAGTTAGGCGTGTTGTTGTTAGTTTAGAGATGACCTAGGTGGTTAGGAGATTAGTTTAGATGAATTTGGAGTGATTTGGAGTCCATTGTTAGCAGGTACCATAAGCTGTTTGGATCAATATCTCTTAGGTTAATGCATTAGAATGTTAGTTGGATTGATCAGGTTAATCACCATGATGCATAGAGCAGTTTAGGATAGGTTTGAGGGAGAATTATCATGGTGCATCTCAGAGTAATCTCATGATAACCAGAGTTTGCTGCGCGCGGGTTTGGTGTTGTGGTGAGTTTCAAATTGATCTAAGGCCATAGGATTATAGAGGAAGAAATTCTGAGCAACTTTCATGTTTATGGCATGTGGATTCATGGTCTGGTGATGGAGAACCGAGAGCTCGAATTGGAGCGTGCATGGAGGTTCATGGAAGATGAAACCCTAAGTTTCAGGTCCAAGTGAGGAAGATATAATCTGGATCGTCTATTTTGCGTAAGACCTTTGACCTGGAGGAAGATCCTAGGGCTAGTATTCAATTCAGAGTTTGGAGGGAATTGACCTGGGTGCCAAAACGCACCGTTTCATTAATTGAAACGGGCGGGCCTCAGGATTTCATGCTATCCCCACCCCCAATGTTAGGCCCAATTGCATTTCAGCATGATTTTGGTTTCTATTTTCACCCCCAGCTCGTTTTTCCATTTTTTCTTCAATGCTGACTCAAGCTGGGCCTTGGTAAAACTGCTACGCGCACCCCCATTATGTGGCCCATCCTGGTTTGAACTGGGGCGAGTTTCTATTTCAACCCCCTCCCTCATTTTTAATTCATTTTAATTTTCTTAATTCATTCTAATTTTCACTAATTTTCATAAATTCATAAATAATTCATAAAAAATGCTTTTTAATCCATTCTTTTTACCATATCTTCATTAAAATGTCTAGAATATTATAGGAAAATAAATTTTCATTTTTAGTTTTATTTCATATTTTTTACATATTTTCTAAATAAATGTCACATTAAATAGATTCATTTCATGCATTATTTTTATGATTTTTGTTCTCTCACATGCTTTAATATTTTTTGATCATTCTTTTCATATTGTTTAGATGAGATATTAGGCTTATAGAAATATTTTAGTTCCCATTTTTAGAGGTTAATTTTAGGTGATTAATAAATGCTTGAATATCATGTGCAAAACTAGGGTTTTAAGTGACAACTTAGGAAGTTCAATTTTCTCCCTTAGGACTTAGGGTTTGAATAGGTTAGTTATGGGACTATAGGGGCTATGGGTAGTTATTAGATCCCTTAGAGAACAGTTAGGATTCCCCTACTGCTATTATTACTGTCTGTATATCTGTTGTCTGGTGTGGTGTGCCCTCTGGGGTTTATTGATTGTTTGTATGGGTATTGGGTTTGTCTGGGGCCCTGGGGAAGCTGAAGATTTGTGAAGATGAAGCTATTGGAGATTCAAAGATTGAAGATCAACTGTCAGAGTTGAGAAGGAGGTTCTTGCTAGCAGCTGCTGAGGAGACTAGGGTTTAGGAGCTAGGCAGAGCTCTAGATTAGAAAGCTTGTTTCTCAAACATGGATTGCCTTGTCTGCATCCATTCTTCTCTGTGATTCAGAGTCTCTCTAAGACACTCACCCCCTTCCTTTGGAAGGCTTGGTGATGGTGTCTATGAGATAGAACTCTTGAGAGAAAATGTCTTTTGTGTTAGAAGCAGTCTGTTCACCACCTTTGGTAGTCAGCTGATTGCTTAACACCCAATTCACTCTTGTGACTAATCCCTCATCCTGGAGGTTTGAGTTTGAAGAAAAGCCATTGCAGATAGAAGACTGATGATCAAAACCCTTGCCTGAAGGTCATGAAGATGGAGATTGATTGGAGATTACTTGAAGCCAGATGTTGATTCAGAGCTGCTGATGCTGTTCCTTTTGCTGTATTTCATTTGCTGATGTATTGATTGGTTTTCTGAACTGTATTGTTTGCTGTTTACCCTGTTGGGTTGAAAGTGAAGCCTGTTCACTTTCGCCTATTGTTTTCTAGGTTCGAGGTTGAGTGGGACTCCCTTGCCTCGCTTGTACTGTTGCATCCATGCATTTTACTGCTTTACTGTATATATCTGGTATTGTTTCTGTTTCTGCCTATCCCGTAGGATCTCTGTTTCTCTCTGTGCAAGAGAGGAGCATGATAGACACTAGGTCTTAACCCATGCATGATAACATTAGGTTAGCTTGATTCCCTTCGCAACCGTAGGTTAGAGTTCTGTCTCTTTCTTTCTCAAAACAAACAGAAAAACACGTAAAGATTTCAAACTCAATAAAAGACACTTCTTCCGTAAAAGAATGTGAACTCATCAAGGCGTCATTTTTGTCCTCTTGGACTGTTAATCAGAAAAAACCTTTTTCAGAAGGAATAAAATCAGTCAAGACAAGCTTGTGTCGTACGTGGCCCGAACTACGTTTGCTCTGATCTTTCATGCTGTATGAAAGTACGTAGGCATAGGATGCGATATCCTAGCGAGCAACCTTCCCCTCCTTTCCCGTAGGTAGGCGAACTACGTTGACTCTGATTTCTCGTTCCAGGCGGGAATACGTAGGCATAAAGTGCGATACTTTGCCGAGTCATTTTTATTTTCTCTTTTCTTTTTCACCCTTGACCTATAGTTTAGACAGAATAACAATCCATACCCGAAAACAAGCGTGGATCCCGTCGAGTACGACGGACGTGAGGGGTGCTAATACCTTCCCCTTGCGTAACCGACTCCCGAACCCAGGTTTTGGTTGCGATGACCATACCTTTCCCGTCTTTGCGAGGTTTACTCTGAGCGTTCCCTTTCCCGCTCTGAGGGATAAATAACGCACGGTGGCGACTCTTCTGTTCAGCCGGCGCCGATTTTCGCAGTAGCGACAGCTGGCGACTCTGCTGGGGATCCAACGTCCCCTGGCTGCTAAGGACTGCGATGGTTCTTATGCATTTGGGATCCAACGTCCCTTAAGAGAGTTAATCCTAACGCTTGTTTACCCGTCGAGGATTTTGTATGGAGTTATTTTATATTTCTAACCCTGTATTTTTCAGCTTTATATATTGATCATTATTGCTGTATCTGGGGTGTGACGGGTGTTCTGATATTGAGAGATAAGCCGGACCTGGGCTTGAGTGCACCTAGAATTAGAGTAGAAATTAGTGGGCGCCCGCTTGCTTTGCTTGCTTTGGTGTCCCATGAAATCTACACTCAGACGAGGTTCCTCTGGTTGGCCTCCTGCCCCTTCCTTTGGTTGGCGTGGGTTGCTGGTTAGTTGGATTGTCGACTCTGGGGACCGATCATTTGGAAATCGGCTGAGTGAGGCCTCTTCAGGAATTGATGATGCCACTCCTTCTGGGAATCGTATCATCAACCCTGAAAGTCTGTGACGCCGACGACCGCATAGGATGCCGTACCTTGTGCCAGTTATAGGGCCACCCACCTGTGAGGGGATTCAGGGTTATGCAGGTAACTAGACCTCCAGATTACCGGTTATTTCTTGATCAGAGATCCGGGTTATTTATGGAGAGTTATGAGGTCTGCCAGAGACCATTTGGAGATGTATTCTGAGGTCTGTCAGAGACCATTTGGAGATTTATTCTGAGGTCTGTCAGAGACCAGTGGGAGAGTTTTGAGGTCTGTCAGAGACCATTTGGAGATGTGTTCTGAGGTCTGTCAGAGACCATTTGAGAGGTGTTTTGAGGTCTGTCAGAGACCAATTATGGATGTGATTTGAGGTCTATCAGAGACCAGGTGGAGTTATGGTTTGAGGTCTGTCAGAGACCAGTGTTGGAGTTTTATTTTAGGTCTATCTGAGACCAGGGTTTGATGACTTCTGGATGGTCTATCTGAGACCTTTCTTGATTGGGTTTAGGCTATTCAGCTGCAGCTCTGGTCCCTGTTGAATGTTACTTGCATTGCATCCTTACATATACATTATCATTTGCATTTCACTAACGTGTGTCTGTGCTGCAGGTGCATTTGCATTTCCCTAGTTCTAGTGCCCAGACTTCTGAGTGTTTGATCATGACTAGCCTGAGAAGAACAGTTGCTTACAAATTGCCTACGCCTGATATTGTTCCTTTACTTGGGTTGATCTCTCTTGCTGATGAGGGTGTTCGTAGGAGTTTTCGGATGAGTTATGGTAGATTACTGAGATTGGTGTGCAAACCTACAGAGGTAGAGTTGGATGGGCTGTATGCTTTGATGCAATTCTACGACCCTGCTTTGAGGTGTTTCACGTTCTCTGACTTTATTATGGGACCAACTCTGGAGGAATACGCTGAGTATGTTGAGCTGCCTGTGCAGAACCAGGTTCCATTCATTCATTATGACGCCAAGCCCAAGCCGGAGGAATTGGCAAAAGCCTTGCATGTTGATGCTTCTGAACTTGTGACTACTGTTTCCCGTGGAGTTCCCGGATTCTCATTTCAGTTCTTAGTTGGTAAAGCCCAAGAGTACGCCAAGAATGGGTGCTGGGTTGCTTTCAATGCTGTGTTGGCCTTGTGCATTTATGGCATAGTACTATTCCCCAATATACCGGATTTTGTGGACTTCGATGCTTTCTACTTGTTCGCCGCTGGTAATCCTGTACCTACCTTACTCGGAGATCTCTACCATTCACTGCATTACAAGAATGAGAAGGGAAGAGGGAAGAATGTTCATCTTTGTGTACCCTTATTGAATATGTGGTTTGAGAGTCATCTTCCTAAGAGAGGATCTGCTGCAGAGACTACAATTCCAGTTGGTTGGCCAGAGCGCCTGATGAGGCTATCGTCGGAAGATATGGAGTGGTTTGATAGAGATCTGTTGGGATCTGAGCTCGTCTTCAGTTGTTCTGGGTACCCTAATGTGCCATTGATAGGAAGAAAAGGGTGTATCAATTACAACCCTTCTCTATTCATTCGCCAGTTCGGATATGCGCTGAAGAATCCACCTCAAGAGGAAGAAGTACAGGAATCTCTGTACTTCACCGGTGACGTGAAGGGGGAGTTATTAGCCAAGTTGCGACACGCTTGGACGCGTATTAACCGCAAAGGGAAGCCATTGTTAGGAAAGAATGACTGTCAGGCCTATGCATCTTATAGAGTTTGGATTCAGGAAAGGGCTAGTCAGTTGAAGATGCCGTTTCCAGATGCACCAATTCTTGATCCTATTCCGGTAGAAGAGCCGACTACTGTTTCTAGAGAAGCATATGAACAGGTTGTGAGAGAGAAAGAAGCCTTGATGAAGATTAACGAAGGGTTAGAACAAGAGTTAGCCCAGGCGCGCAGCGAGAAAAACAAGGCCGTATATGCTTTCCAGCAACAGATTGAGCTAGTAAACAGGTTAGGATCTGAGTTGACCGAGGAAAAGAAGAAGCGTGAACGTCTGGGGCAAGAGTTCAGAAGTTCTCATGACATGCTGGAAGCCAAAAAGAAGGCGCTCGACGCAGCACACCGAGAGATCTCCTCTTGCAATAAGACTTGGAATGCTACTCTCACTAACAACAAGAAGAGGGAAGATAAGCTGAAGCAGCAAATTTCCGACCTTGAAGAGAAGTTGAAGTCTAGCATCAAGAAGTGTGAGGAGGAAGTGATGAACCGGTATAGTGTCCAGCATGCACTGAACAAGGCAATCAAATCCAGAGATGAAGCAGTGTCCCAGAAGCGAAAGTTAGAAGATTGCTTCGGAGAAGCAACATGGGAAGAAACTGCTGAAGATGTACGCCGTGTCCTTAAGAAGAGAAACCAGCTTGTTGAAGGGCTGCTTGATCGACCAAGCCATCCGGAGACCAAGAAGTTGATAGAGGAGTACCAGACTTTTGGGAGGATATGATCATTCCATTATTTGTATGCTTTATTTGCATAGTGCTGACCATCACCAGGATTGTTGGTTGAGGTCATGCCATCTTTGTACTCTCAGTGATATTGTACCCTGGGCTTATTGATTCTCTCTGCAATATATGAGGCTTTCTATGATTCAGCTCCGATATTCCTATTGTCAACACCGTCATTACACCGGCACCTTCGCACTAGAACTGGGGGAATGAACTTCCCTAATGCACAGACACATTGCATTGCATTCATATTCATATTGCATAACAGGTAATCCTTGAATGGTGTCTTATCTCCTGCTTTGATTCAGGTACTTAACAGGATTCCAGATCAACATCCGCACCGCTATTCTACACGATCCAACTGTCGGAAAGTCATGGACCAGATTCAGAATGAGATGCAGGATGTACGCGAGAAGCTCGCCCTCTTCATGCAGACCATGGAGGCTATAGCAAAAGGGCAAGAGAACTTGCAGGCCATGGTCCAGCCTCTGTTGGCTCGCAACGCTGGTCATGGTAACGAAGATCATCAGTCTGTCCGGGTTGATACTGCTCATGGAGATGGCACCCCAACGCCAGTGGCTCCGCCTGTCGTCAATATGAATGCTGCTAACGTCAACAACGCTACCGCTGCTGTGAATGGTAACGTCGGAGGTGGAAATGAAACTGCTGTCCACAACGCTGGGCTGGGTGATGTCAATGTGGGAGATAATCTCGGAGGCAATGGCTTTGTCAACGCTGGGTTCGGATTCAACGATCAGGGATTCGACAATACTGGCAAGTATGGCTTTAATGCTCAAGGCTTTGGGCAAGATGGCTATGGTATGGTCAATCAGGGCTACGGAGGTTTTGGCAACGGAAATGGTACTGGATTTATGGCTGGAGGTCCTGCTGGAGGTGTTCAAGGGTATGGCAACAGAGGTCGAGTTCCGGGGATGAATCAGGTCAGAGCTGGACGTAATAATGCATATGATGGATACGGGGCTGGAAACGGTATGTGGCAAGAGGATCAACAGGAGGACGCCTTCTCTGGAGGGGGTTTTGAAGGGCCGATGGATGATTCTCAAAAGATTAGAATGCTGGAAGAGCAAATGAAAGGAGTCCTAAACCAGAGTGCTGTGGGTCTGGACATGGCAACTATGGGCTTGGTACCTGGGCTGAGGGTGCCAATCAAGTTCAAAGCGCCTGCGTTCGATAAGTACAAAGGAGATACATGCCCGAAGGTGCATGTACGAGCTTATTACAGAAAGATGTCTGCATACTCCACTGACGAAAGAATGCTCATGCATTTCTTTCAGGATAGTCTATCGGGTCCTTCCTTAGAGTGGTACATGGGGTTGGAGCCCACTGATATCAAGACTTGGAAGCAATTAGCGGAGGCGTTCGTAGCCCATTACAAATATAACAGTGACCTGGCACCCAATCGGGTCCAGTTGGCCGGGCTTTCGCAGAAGAAGGGGGAGAGTTTTAAAGAATACGCGCAAAGGTGGCGCGATATGGCTGCCAGGGTCCGTCCTCCTGTGGAAGATAAAGAAATGAACGATATGTTTGTTGGTACATTCACCGGACTGTTTCACGATATGCTGTTTCATACGTCTCTGGCTAGTTTTTCAGATCTGATCTTGATGGGGGAAAAGATTGAGCGGAACATTAAGCAAGGAAAGTTCCAAGTCGATGAATCAACTGCATCTGGCAGTAATAGGAAAGCTTATGGTGGGCGCCGTCAGGGCGAAGCTAGCGCGGTATTTGGAGGCCGAGGCCGAGGCCGAGGCAGGGGAAGAAATCCATATCGTCAGCAGCAGCAAGTGTCGAGTGTCACCATCCCTTATCAGCAACAACCAATCCAGCAACAACAACAGGTTCAGCAGCAACCAATGCCACAGCAGCAGCAGCCTCAGCAGGGGACACAGCAAGCTCAGAGAAAATTCCAGGGTGGTAAGCCGAGAAGGGTGTTCGAGAAGCCTCCCTCTAACTATGCTGATTTATTGCAGACCTTGTTGGGATTGAATCTGGTGGAGAAAAGAACCTTGGCACCGATAACGGGAGCTCCCCCGTTCGGCTATGATGCAAATAGGCGCTGCGAGTTTCATTCTGGGGCCCCGGGCCATGATATAGAAGGTTGTCATGCTTTTAAGCACGTTGTGCAGGATCTCTTGGACAACAAGTCTATCAACTTCGGAACGACCGGTGCGAATATAGTCCAGAAACCCATGCCTAATCATGGGGCGAACGCCGTGCTGACTGAGGAAGGTCTGAATCTGATTATGAATGTTGAGGATTTAAAGACGCCGCTGAGCGAAATAAAAAGCCGGCTGTTGCAAGGAGGTGTTTACCCGGGTTGTAATGAGTACTGTTTAGATTGTTGGGCCCTGTCTGGGGGGTGTGAGGATTTGAAGAAAGGCATTCAGGCCTTAATTGATGATGGTATATTGCAGTTTGATAGAACAGCAACTGATGAGCCGGCAGGGGCAGTAATGGATAATCAGAGTGATGTTGCCACGGTGACAATTCCTAGGAAGACGATCACCATTTCAGCGCCAGTTCAGCGACCACCGATTACTATAACTAAAGCCGGGCCAATCCCGTATGAGAGCACGAAAGCGGTCCCATGGTCATATGGGCTAGAGGTGTATTGTGACGGGATTAAAATCGATGTTAATAAGCGGTCAGCGGAGGTTGTGGATAATGTTGTGGGCTCAGGAGGCATGACGAGGAGCGGCAGGATCTTTATATCTCCTGAAGTAGAGGCCGAAAGGCTAGCGAAAGGAAAGGGGAAAGCGGTTGAGAATGTTCCGGTTCAAGTAAATGAAAAAGAAGCAGCATCTAAGGATGTCGAAGAATTCATGCACTTAATTCGGAAGAGCGATTATAAAATCGTGGAGCATCTGCAGCAAACGCCATCCAAAATATCTATTCTGTCATTGCTGTTATGTTCGGAAGCCCACAGGAATGCTTTGCTGAAAGTCCTGGACACTTCTTTTGTACCACAGGATGTCTCCGTGAACCAGTTAGAAGGAGTATTGGCACACGTGAATGCAGGCCACAGTCTGGGCTTTACTGATTTTGACCTGACTCCGAAAGGAAGGGATCATAACATGGCATTACATGTATCTGTTGAGTGCAGAGGGTCGACAATGTCGCACGTATTGGTTGACACCGGGTCGTCTTTGAACGTGCTGCCTAAGAAGGCTATGATGAAGCTGGATGTTCGAGGGATTTTGTGTACACCAAGTGATTTGGTAGTCAGAGCGTTTGACGGCACGCGGAGAACAGTCTTCGGATCGATTACCTTGCCTCTGCAAGTGGGGCCGGAAGTGTTTGCAACGGAGTTTTATATCATGGATATACAGCCTGCGTACAGCTGCTTGCTGGGAAGACCTTGGATTCATGGGGCAGGGGCAGTCACGTCTACCCTGCATCAGAAGTTAAAGTATATGGTCGGAGACAGTGTAGTCACCGTGTGCGGAGAAGAAGACATCCTGGTCAGCCATCTTTCTTCGTTTAAATATGTGGAAGTCGACGGGGAGATCCACGAGACGCCATGCCAGGCATTCGAAGGTTTGCGCATAAAGGACAAGAGTCCCGGGCCAAGCAAAGTGCCGGAGATAGCTGTCTCATCGTATAAAGAGGCCCAAGCGCTAGTGAAGGCAGGAGAAGCCACGGGCTGGGGCAAAGTATTGGACATTCCGGTGAAGATGGACCGGTTCGGACTGGGGTACCGACCGTCGTCATCAACTCCTTCTGTGGGGGCCCCTCATTTCAGAAAGTCAATCACCATCTCTGCTAGTGGAGTATGCCATGAATCTGTCAATGCTGCTTCAGAGTCCGATGAAGGGGACAGCGACTGTGATATGGATGCCTGGATTCAGCCAAGCACGCCAGGACAAGGACTGTGCAACTGGTCTATTCAGGAGCTTGTTCCTGTGACTTTTAAACAGTAATGCTTTGCTTTATTAATTGTTGAATAATCTGATGTCTTGCCCGGGGCATCAGGATTTGCTTAGGGCTGTGTTGTTATAAACATTGCTTCGTTAATCATTAAATAAATGGCGTTTTTTTCACGTGCAAATACCGTAATCCCTGTCTTTCTTATTTTGTATTTTTCAATAAAATGGCAATGTGGTTATTCGCTTTATACGCATTTTGAAGCACTTAACCCTTTCTTTTGCAGGATAACATTTTCAGATGACATCCTTGAACCACCTATGACTCGTCCCGACTTCGAGCACCCGGTATTCCAGACCGAAGAAGAGGTTGTCGAAGATAGTGACGTTCCTGAAGAACTGTCTTGGTTGGTGAAGCAAGAGGAAAGAGCCATTCTGCCTCACGACGAGGTTATCGAAATTATCAATTTGGGGTCGGAAGGGGTTGAGAAGAATATTCGTATTGGAGCCGCACTGCAGAGTGATATCAAGCGAAAACTGGTTGAAATGCTCCGAGAGTATAATGATGTATTCGCTTGGTCGTATCAAGATATGCCAGGGCTCGATACAGATATGGTTGTGCATCGTCTGCCACTGAAAGAAGACTGCCCGCCTGTCAAACAAAAACTTCGCAGAACTCGCCCAGATATGGCAATGAAGATCAAAGAGGAGGTTCAGAAACAGTGGGACGCTGGTTTCCTGGCTGTGACGAAGTATCCCTCATGGGTTGCTAACATCGTACCGGTGCCAAAGAAAGATGGCAAGGTTCGAATGTGCGTGGATTATAGAGATTTGAATAAAGCAAGCCCAAAAGACGATTTTCCACTTCCTCACATTGATGTGTTAGTTGATAATACTGCTCAGTACTCCGTATTCTCCTTCATGGATGGCTTTTCAGGCTATAATCAAATTAAAATGGCGCCAGAGGATATGGAGAAGACTACTTTCATAACGCCTTGGGGAACATTTTGCTACAAAGTGATGCCCTTTGGTTTGAAAAATGCTGGGGCAACATATCAGCGTGCGATGACGACTCTTTTTCATGACATGATGCATAAAGAGATCGAAGATTATGTTGACGATATGATTGCCAAATCCCAGACGGAGGAAGAGCATCTGGTGAATCTGTTGAAGTTGTTTAAAAGGCTTAGGAAGTTCAGGCTGAGGCTGAACCCTAACAAATGCACCTTCGGGGTGAGATCGGGTAAACTGCTGGGGTTTATCGTAAGCGAAAGAGGAATAGAGGTCGATCCTGCTAAAATAAAAGCGATTCAAGAAATGCCGACGCCTAAAACAGAGAAAGAGGTGCGCGGGTTTTTGGGGAGATTGAACTACATTGCTCGGTTCATATCTCACCTAACTGCCACGTGTGAACCATTATTCAAGTTGCTAAAGAAAGATCAAGCTGTAACGTGGAATGATAATTGTCAAAAGGCGTTCGATAAAATAAAGAAGTATCTGCAGGAGCCTCCTATTTTGATACCCCCGGTGGCAGGGAGACCCTTGATAATGTATTTGACGGTTCTTGAGGGAAGCATGGGTTGTGTTCTCGGTCAACACGACGAGACGGGGAGAAAAGAGCATGCAATCTATTATTTGAGTAAGAAATTTACAGATTGTGAATCTCGATATTCAATGCTGGAGAAAACTTGCTGCGCGCTAGCCTGGGCCGCCAAGCGTCTGAGGCAGTACATGCTGAATCATACAACCATGCTCATCTCGAAGATGGATCCAATCAAGTATATATTCGAAAAGCAGGCGTTGTCAGGTAGAATTGCCCGTTGGCAGATGGTCTTGACTGAATATGATATCCAATACGTCTCGCAAAAAGCTATAAAGGGGAGTGTGCTGTCTGAGTATCTGGCGGAGCAGCCTATTGAAGAGTACCAATCAATGAGATTCGATTTTCCTGACGAGGATATCATGTATCTCAAGATGAAGGATTGCGAAGAGCCGTTACCAGACGAAGGACCAGAGCCGGGGTCCAAATGGCAGATGATATTTGACGGAGCTGTGAATGCTTACGGTAGCGGAATAGGGGCAATCATCACTACGCCACACGGGTCGCACATCCCGTTTACTGCCCGATTGACCTTTGCCGTTACCAATAATGAGGCCGAATACGAAGCTTGTATAATGGGGCTTGAAGAAGCCATTGACTTGCGAATCAAACATCTGGATGTATACGGAGACTCAGCTCTGGTGGTGAATCAGATCAAAGGGGAATGGGAGACACGTCAGCCCAACTTGATACATTACATGAACTATGCAAGGAGATTGTTGCCTTTCTTCGACAAAGTTGAATTGCATCACGTACCACGGGCAGAAAATCAAATGGCTGACGCCCTTGCCACCTTGTCTTCCATGTACAAGGTCAATTTCTGGAACGAAGCTCCCCAAATCACTATCTCTCGGTTGGACAGGCCAGCTTACGTATTTGCTATTGAGGAAGCGTCTGATGGCAAACCGTGGTATTTTGATATCCTTAATTTCCTGAAGAATAAAGAGTATCCGGCTGGGGCATCCAGTCAAGATCAGAAGACTCTCAGGAGATTAGCGGGTAATTTCTATTTGAACCCGGATGGCGTCTTATACAGAAGAAACCACGACTTGGTGTTGTTGCGTTGTGTAGACGAGAAAGAGGCAAAGCTTCTCATGGAGGAAATTCACGAAGGTGCATTCGGTACGCATGCTGGTGGGCATGCTATGACGAGAAAACTGCTGCGGGCAGGTTACTTTTGGCTGACGATGGAAACTGATTGTTTCAAATTTGCAAGAAAGTGCCACAAGTGCCAAATTTATGCTGACAAAATACATGTGCCTCCGAGTCCTCTAAATGTGATGTCATCTCCATGGCCATTCTCAATGTGGGGAATCGATATGATCGGAAAGATTGAGCCGACGGCTTCTAACGGGCATCGGTTCATCCTCGTGGCAATCGATTATTTCACCAAATGGGTGGAAGCGGCGTCTTACGCAAACGTCACGAAGCAAGTGGTGGCTAGATTCATCAAGAGAGATATCATTTGCCGATATGGGATCCCCGAGCGGATAATCACGGATAACGGTTCTAATCTGAACAACAAAATGATGAAGGAGCTCTGTCAGAATTTCAAGATCGAACATCACAACTCCTCCCCTTACCGACCCAAGATGAATGGCGCTGTCGAAGCGGCCAATAAGAATATCAAGAAGATCGTCCAGAAAATGGTGGTGACGTATAAGGATTGGCACGAAATGCTACCTTTCGCTTTGCACGGTTATCGTACGACGGTACGCACATCAACCGGGGCAACTCCGTTCTCGTTGGTATACGGAATGGAAGCGGTATTACCATTAGAGGTTGAGATCCCTTCTCTGAGGGTATTGCGAGACGTTCAGCTGGACGAGGCAGAATGGGTAACGAATAGATTGAACCAACTGAGTTTGATGGATGAGAAGAGGCTAGCTTCTCTGGCATACGGTCGTTTGTACCAAAGACGAATGAAGAAAGCGTACGACAAGAAAATACTTCCGCGAAGCTTTCAGACGGGCGACCTTGTGCTGAAAAGGATTCTCCCGCCGCAAGCAGATCACAGGGGCAAGTGGACCCCCAACTACGAAGGGCCATACGTTGTCAGTAAGGTCTTTTCAGGAGGAGCGTTATTGTTGTCCACCATGGACGGGGAAGACTTTGCATCACCTGTGAATTCGGACGCGGTTAAAAAATACTTTGCTTAAAATAGACCCGCTGGACAGAAAAAAGAGAGTCCAGGCAAAAATGGGGCATCCTGGCGAACCAAAAACAGAATGAAAGGTTCGGGCAAAAGTTAGGGATAAAATTGAAAAAATGTACACCCGCGAAGTTGAAAACCTACACTGGGCGGCTTCGGCAAAAAGGGGTATCCCGGTGAACTGAAAACCCGTAAAGGGCGGTTCACGCAAAAGTTAGGGATTTGAAAAGCAAATGACTGCGGTCCGAATTCGAATTCAATGAGCATCTATGCGGGAGAATATATTTGAGAAGTCAGTTATCGGATACAACCTCTTCAGAAGTAGGGATACCGGGAAAGTATAAGAGTCGGACGAGTCATGGGAGGATCAGTTCGTGGTGTTCATCTGCATCCAGTTGCCGACATGTGTACAAAATTTAATTTGTCAATATTTATGCTTCTTGTGAATACTTGCATACTTGTGTATCTGCTTTGCGTAGCTTCCTCTTTTCAGGAGTTACATCCCGTGTACAAAAACTCCGCCCATTCAGGGGCCCAATCAATGAAAATGTGTTATTCAGTACTTGATGCCTGTTCTTTACTGTTTTGCGCATGATAAAACGCCTAAGTTTATTGAAGCTAGCATGAGTATAACATTACTGGCCCTTGCCAACAATTGTTAAAGCTTTGAATTAACTGAGTGTAACGTCACTAACCTGAATCGATTTGGATTGCATAGGCTTGTCGTGTTTTGTTTGTGTTGTTGCAGGTTTCATAACTGTACGAGGAAGGTGATCAAAAGATTGCAATAGTGAAAGGCTTGATCCTCACGCAGGTCATGCATGTTCTTCCTGAAGAAGGATGGAATTCCCCAGCTAGCCGTAGCTTATCCAAAGGACGTGCTCCAGAGAAGTTACTCGTCCTCAGCAGAGTTTGGTGATTCCGGGATCGTAAGGCTGTATTCAGACAGGTTCATCTCCCCCCGCAGGGTCATGCATTCTCCCCCAGCGGAGTCAGTTAATTTTCCCCAAGAGAATCCAGCCATCCCCAGCGGAGTTCTCTTTTCAGCAAATGTTCTTTCCTTCCAGTGGAATTCGAAGGCTAAGACTCTCCCAGGCAGAGTCGATGGTGGGTCCTGTCATTTATTTTGGCAGGAATACTGGTGATATCAGTTCATGTTCCAGCAGAAAGATCAATCATGCCAGGCGCATCTGCCATTCCCCAGCAGAGTCATATTCCCCAGCAGGGGGTTACTTCAACAAGACGTGTGGTTTGAGTTCCCAACTTCCCAGCAGGGTCGACTTCACTCTTCCGGCATTTATTTTGCCGGAATAATTTTGTAGCATCAGGCTATTCCCGGCGAGTCGGCGTTATCCTTCCAGCATTTATTTTGCTGAAGCAGTTTCTGTACTCTAGTAGTCCAGGTGGAGAGAGCTCTTGCTCAAATAGATTACCAAACAGTCAAGATCTCGGCAGGAGATATTCAATAATAATGTCAGTTTCGGCGGTATTCCCCCACAGAGTTGTCATGATAAAACTCTCTTTGTCTCCAGCAAAGTCATTTATGCAAATGCATCTTATTTTCCCCAGCCAGAGTGGCCAGGATAAGAATCTCCTTATCCCCGAGCAGAGTTTGTTTGTCATCAACGGGTCGCATGAATCAGAATTTCAGAGGCCACCGCCGGTTATCAGAGCAGGTGTCCGATAGTTGGTTTTCAGACATCCCCAGTAGAGTCCGTCTCGAAGTCGCTGTCACGTCAGTGCTGAGCAATTTGTGGGTAAGGATCATTGAAGAACTAAGTCCTGACGTGGACCATCTACTCCTAGAATGACGGGATTTCTTCAGAAGTGGGCGTCCTAACGTGGACAGGTTTGTTTTACCGGATTGGTAAGGTGTGTTAATCCTGACGTGGATAGATTCGGTCTCTCGAAATTTGGGGAAAGGGAGGTCATGACGTTGACAAAAGATTGGTTACTCTTCGTGTTGGTGTCCTGACGTGGATCATTTGTTTCCAGCAGATATCTTTATTAGTAATGGTGAACGTGCGTCCTGACGTGGACAAGTCTGTAGTTCTTTGTGATGACAAGGTACAAGAATCCTGACGTGGACAAATTTATCCTTCTTCGTGTTGTTGGCAAAGTGTAAGTCCTAACGCGGATATTTCCCCAGTGAGTCGAAGGTGTGAGTCCTTACGTGGACAAGTCTTATTTCCTCAGTGAGTCGAAGACGCCTGAGTCCTAACGCGGACAGATCAAAGAGATTATTATTCCTAACGTGGAAAGAGGTAGTCCTTACGCGGACATATCAACAGAGGTGATTCCTAACGTGGAAAAAAGAGAGTCCTTACGTGGACAGATTAAGATGGCATTCCTTACGTGGAAAAATTGAGTCCTGACGCGGACAAATCAGAAAGAAGTTGGTATTCCTTACGTGGAAAGATTAGAGTCCTTACGGGGACATATCAAGAGCATTCCTTATGTGGAAGAAAAATGGTTTCCTTACGTGGAAAGACGAGTTTATTCCTTACGTGGAAAGATTGAGTCCTCACGCGGGCATATCAAGATTGATTCCTGACGTGGAAAGAAATGGATTATTCCTGACGTGGAAAGGGAGTTTAGTCCTGGCGCGGACAGATCATATCAAGATATTCCTAACGTGGAAGAAGAAGTTTATTCCTTACGCGGAGAAATTGGGGTCCTGACGTGGGCAGATTCGAGAAGTTGAGTCCTGACGTGGACAGGTTCAGTACCAAAGTTGTATTCCTTACGCGGAAAGGATGGAGTCCTGACGCGGACATGTCAAGTGGTATTGGAGTCCTTACGTGGACAGATTGATGTAGTTCTCCTTACGCGGAAAGAAGATTGCTTCCTAACGTGGAAAGATAAAAGCGTTACTCCTAACGTGGACGATGTGATTCCTAACGTGGACAGGTGTTATTCCTAACGTGGAAGAGTTTTTCCTAACGTGGATGATTCAGTTATGTAAATGCAGACGAATTGTCCCCAGCGGAGTTGCCGAGATTTTTCTGGGTCAACAGCAAGTGGAGTCCTAACGTGGACAGGTTTTAGTTGAGATTTCTTCGTATTAACGACAGACAGAGTCCTAACGTGGACAAGCAAGCAGTCTGGTATGACAAAATCCTCTTCAGGACGATGAAGACAATCCCCAGCACGGTCGTGCGAGATCAGTGGGTTACTCTGACAGTCAGATTCAGCTGACGAATGTCATTCCGCAAGCAGGAGCGCAGTTTATTTCTGCGGTTGGCAAATTTCTGGTTTTACTAGTATTCAACCGTCTCGTACCGCGAATGTCTGAAGGCTCCGGGCTCTTCATCCAATCGGGTCCAAGTCGCTTGAATAGGGGCAGCTGTTGCACCCTAAAATTTGCTCAACCTTATTCCTTGGATTTATGTTTCATTATCATTAGCATTTGCATATAGAGTCATGTACATAGACTAACCATCTGCATAGCATAAGTATAGCAAGTCATTCAACAGGGGACCAATTGTTATTATCATCTCTAGAGGCCTATCAAGAGGTTATTATCCCAATTCAGTCATATTCAAGTCATCAGGAAAGAATTTGAAAGCAAAGGGTTCAGCAGATCAAGCCTTGAGTCCATCTCCTAGCTGAGGGTATCTGAGGATCAACAAGAGGGTTATGAGTTGTGAAATGAAAGCATGGAGAGCATCTAGACATCTTGAGAGACTTATAAAGTCATTTGGAGAAGAAAGCAGGTCATTGATAAAGGCACAAGAGCTACAGTTGAAGACAGTCAACTAGGGTTTCATCTGGGTCAACCCTAGGTCAACCCTAGGTCAATTGACTGACTTAAAAGGGCATTCAAGTCTATTGGAGAGATGTGGGGATCATCATTGAACATATAAAGAAGGATATGGAGATATGACAAGGAGAATTCAAGAGAAATCAAGGAGAAGAGGAGTTACTAAATTAGGGTTTCTCTGTAAAATCCCCTAGTTTAGGTCAAATTTCCAAGCAAGATAAGTCAAAATGCTAGCTTCAAATGGCTTCTTGGCCAACATGAAACTTGTAGAGGATCTCAAGACCTTTAATTTGAGTGGTGGAAGACCTCAAGGAGATTTATAGAACTCAAGTTATGATCCTTGCAAGTTACAGGTCATCTGGGGTGTCTGAATTTTTGTCTGTGAAAGTGACTTGACTTCCAAGCTAGTTTTGCCCCTCAAGGAGGTTTCAAATGAATTCTTGGTCAACATAAGAATTGTTCCTCATTGTCTTAGCTTTCTAGAATGGTATGGTATGCCTTCATATGATGTGGAGAGCTCAACTTATGGTCTTGACAAGCAAAGGGTATTTTGGGCATTTGTGAATTACAGGTCATTTTAACCTATACCCAAAACTCATACAAGGAGGCCTCAAATGGAAAAACTTACAACATCAAACTTGCTCCAAATGGGATTTTAAGTCTAGAAAGAAGGTCACAAGTTATTGGAGAAGCTCATAGCATGAAGTTACATAATTGGTCAAAACATGAACTAAAATGGCTTATAAAGTGACTAAATTCAAGATGGAAAATGGTTTGGGAGATTTACAAGTCCAAATGGAGACTTCCAATATATGATTTTGAATGGAAAAACAATTCTAAGAACAATGGTTCACACACTTTTTTGAGTTTAGAAGGGAAAAATGAAGTTATCCATGGTTGCTTACCTTTTAAGAGACATGATCAAAATGAACCAAAGTTGGAAAGCAAGGGAATGTGCAAGATGGATCTAGAATGTTCATTTGGGGTCTATATATTCATGAAATGTGCATTGATCAAG
This sequence comes from Lathyrus sativus, assembly GCA_963859935.3. Classification (NCBI taxonomy): domain Eukaryota; kingdom Viridiplantae; phylum Streptophyta; class Magnoliopsida; order Fabales; family Fabaceae; genus Lathyrus; species Lathyrus sativus. The sequence continues at coordinate 597,453,913 of OZ012740.1, read as the reverse complement.
GGTTGGCCTCATTTGCACCAAGAATTTCACAAGATTTCTCATTCTTTTCATTGAAGTTTCATTCCAATTCTCCAAATTCTTCACCAAATCTTCATCATAATCAACCTTCTCATACTGATTCATCATCATATAGTATAATTCGATCAAGAACAAGGTGGTTATCATCCATTTTCGAGCACTTTTTTCAAAAGCATCAAGATTGAAGTTGCAAGTGGACAGCATAATTCAAGCAAGGAATCACCAAAATACTGCATACAGAATCAATGCCTGAGTAATTTGATCAAGATTCAAGCCTTAGAAGCCTCAGATCCTCAATCTCCATAGTTGTTTCAAGTTTTTGCACCAGGTGAGTTTTCAATCACACAGCTCGATTCAGTTAGTTAGGCGTGTTGTTGTTAGTTTAGAGATGACCTAGGTGGTTAGGAGATTAGTTTAGATGAATTTGGAGTGATTTGGAGTCCATTGTTAGCAGGTACCATAAGCTGTTTGGATCAATATCTCTTAGGTTAATGCATTAGAATGTTAGTTGGATTGATCAGGTTAATCACCATGATGCATAGAGCAGTTTAGGATAGGTTTGAGGGAGAATTATCATGGTGCATCTCAGAGTAATCTCATGATAACCAGAGTTTGCTGCGCGCGGGTTTGGTGTTGTGGTGAGTTTCAAATTGATCTAAGGCCATAGGATTATAGAGGAAGAAATTCTGAGCAACTTTCATGTTTATGGCATGTGGATTCATGGTCTGGTGATGGAGAACCGAGAGCTCGAATTGGAGCGTGCATGGAGGTTCATGGAAGATGAAACCCTAAGTTTCAGGTCCAAGTGAGGAAGATATAATCTGGATCGTCTATTTTGCGTAAGACCTTTGACCTGGAGGAAGATCCTAGGGCTAGTATTCAATTCAGAGTTTGGAGGGAATTGACCTGGGTGCCAAAACGCACCGTTTCATTAATTGAAACGGGCGGGCCTCAGGATTTCATGCTATCCCCACCCCCAATGTTAGGCCCAATTGCATTTCAGCATGATTTTGGTTTCTATTTTCACCCCCAGCTCGTTTTTCCATTTTTTCTTCAATGCTGACTCAAGCTGGGCCTTGGTAAAACTGCTACGCGCACCCCCATTATGTGGCCCATCCTGGTTTGAACTGGGGCGAGTTTCTATTTCAACCCCCTCCCTCATTTTTAATTCATTTTAATTTTCTTAATTCATTCTAATTTTCACTAATTTTCATAAATTCATAAATAATTCATAAAAAATGCTTTTTAATCCATTCTTTTTACCATATCTTCATTAAAATGTCTAGAATATTATAGGAAAATAAATTTTCATTTTTAGTTTTATTTCATATTTTTTACATATTTTCTAAATAAATGTCACATTAAATAGATTCATTTCATGCATTATTTTTATGATTTTTGTTCTCTCACATGCTTTAATATTTTTTGATCATTCTTTTCATATTGTTTAGATGAGATATTAGGCTTATAGAAATATTTTAGTTCCCATTTTTAGAGGTTAATTTTAGGTGATTAATAAATGCTTGAATATCATGTGCAAAACTAGGGTTTTAAGTGACAACTTAGGAAGTTCAATTTTCTCCCTTAGGACTTAGGGTTTGAATAGGTTAGTTATGGGACTATAGGGGCTATGGGTAGTTATTAGATCCCTTAGAGAACAGTTAGGATTCCCCTACTGCTATTATTACTGTCTGTATATCTGTTGTCTGGTGTGGTGTGCCCTCTGGGGTTTATTGATTGTTTGTATGGGTATTGGGTTTGTCTGGGGCCCTGGGGAAGCTGAAGATTTGTGAAGATGAAGCTATTGGAGATTCAAAGATTGAAGATCAACTGTCAGAGTTGAGAAGGAGGTTCTTGCTAGCAGCTGCTGAGGAGACTAGGGTTTAGGAGCTAGGCAGAGCTCTAGATTAGAAAGCTTGTTTCTCAAACATGGATTGCCTTGTCTGCATCCATTCTTCTCTGTGATTCAGAGTCTCTCTAAGACACTCACCCCCTTCCTTTGGAAGGCTTGGTGATGGTGTCTATGAGATAGAACTCTTGAGAGAAAATGTCTTTTGTGTTAGAAGCAGTCTGTTCACCACCTTTGGTAGTCAGCTGATTGCTTAACACCCAATTCACTCTTGTGACTAATCCCTCATCCTGGAGGTTTGAGTTTGAAGAAAAGCCATTGCAGATAGAAGACTGATGATCAAAACCCTTGCCTGAAGGTCATGAAGATGGAGATTGATTGGAGATTACTTGAAGCCAGATGTTGATTCAGAGCTGCTGATGCTGTTCCTTTTGCTGTATTTCATTTGCTGATGTATTGATTGGTTTTCTGAACTGTATTGTTTGCTGTTTACCCTGTTGGGTTGAAAGTGAAGCCTGTTCACTTTCGCCTATTGTTTTCTAGGTTCGAGGTTGAGTGGGACTCCCTTGCCTCGCTTGTACTGTTGCATCCATGCATTTTACTGCTTTACTGTATATATCTGGTATTGTTTCTGTTTCTGCCTATCCCGTAGGATCTCTGTTTCTCTCTGTGCAAGAGAGGAGCATGATAGACACTAGGTCTTAACCCATGCATGATAACATTAGGTTAGCTTGATTCCCTTCGCAACCGTAGGTTAGAGTTCTGTCTCTTTCTTTCTCAAAACAAACAGAAAAACACGTAAAGATTTCAAACTCAATAAAAGACACTTCTTCCGTAAAAGAATGTGAACTCATCAAGGCGTCATTTTTGTCCTCTTGGACTGTTAATCAGAAAAAACCTTTTTCAGAAGGAATAAAATCAGTCAAGACAAGCTTGTGTCGTACGTGGCCCGAACTACGTTTGCTCTGATCTTTCATGCTGTATGAAAGTACGTAGGCATAGGATGCGATATCCTAGCGAGCAACCTTCCCCTCCTTTCCCGTAGGTAGGCGAACTACGTTGACTCTGATTTCTCGTTCCAGGCGGGAATACGTAGGCATAAAGTGCGATACTTTGCCGAGTCATTTTTATTTTCTCTTTTCTTTTTCACCCTTGACCTATAGTTTAGACAGAATAACAATCCATACCCGAAAACAAGCGTGGATCCCGTCGAGTACGACGGACGTGAGGGGTGCTAATACCTTCCCCTTGCGTAACCGACTCCCGAACCCAGGTTTTGGTTGCGATGACCATACCTTTCCCGTCTTTGCGAGGTTTACTCTGAGCGTTCCCTTTCCCGCTCTGAGGGATAAATAACGCACGGTGGCGACTCTTCTGTTCAGCCGGCGCCGATTTTCGCAGTAGCGACAATAAGCAGTGTTTATGTCTCCATCTTTATGCCAATTAAGCCTAGTCTTTTCCATCTAGAAGAGCTCTTCCTTAGCAAGAGATTTCTTAAGCTCTACCCGAGCTTTGACCTCCTGATCCTTCACAGAATCAGACATGCCATTAAACTGAATTTGATCTTGAATTATGGAGAGATTGTAGGTAAAAATTTGCCCAAACTAATGAATGTTACCAAATACATTTTTGTTTCGGATCTTAAGTTGATTTTGAAAAATATAAAAATTTTGTGAAAGAATATACATAACGCACTCCACCACATATTGAGCCCATATGTCATTTTTTTTATAAAAGGCCAATTAAATTAATCAGGAGGGGCCGAAAAGAGCCCAAACAAGAAGCGTTTCATCCATCACAGGAATGAATTTCAATCAAATTTTGTTGCCAAACAAGTTACCTACACTCACCATATGGTGAGACTCAAAGTTACATTCTCTATTCCAATAGATCACCGAAACAGACTTAAAACTATTTAATAGAAAATTACAATCCATTACAATGGATTCCAACTTCGCAATAAAAGTACATCCGTTGATACAATCCACCATACTAAAAACATCACTAAAAAACACAAGTTAACAACTTTGATATCCTTCACCAACCACATTACCCACCTTATAACTAGAGCTTCTACCATACAAGAGGATACATGGATAGCCTCACTTTGCAAGCCCATATGTCATCAATAAAGGCTTAACAATGGTCACGCACAGTCCACGTACTCAAAAATTTAAAATTAGACTGAATTGTCATTTTCTAAAAACTGCATTGGATAAAAAAAATCCAGTATTTTAAAGGACTAATTCAGTGATTCTTTATCCTAATTGATTCGGAAAAATAAGATTTTCATTTTTTGTAATGTTAGACAAAGATACATTATCTTAAGATTTAAGATATAAAACTTATTATTAATGCTTAATTTAATAATATCGGTATTTACTAATTCAAAATGTTTAGTCTAAAAATGTTGTGGATCAAAACACTTCATTTGATGACTATAATAAAATATTCCATCACTTCAATCTAATAAATCTAATAAATCTACTTTGCAAACAAACTCGCCACCTCAAATTAAAACTCAGTTTGTTTCAATTTTTTAAAAAATAATTTTTATATTGTAAGATATTTTTTGATAATTTTCATATAAAAAAATTAAATAAAAAATTGATTTAAATAACTACTCATAAAAAAACAATATTATGGATATTTCATCATTCTGTTTGTGAATTTTTATATATCTCTAAACTTTATTTAAAAAGTCACATAAATTCAAAATTATTTTTAATAATTTTTAAAAAAATTATGTAATTTTGAATATTATATTTAAATATTTAATATTAAGAATTTCCGATAATTTTATTTTCAAAACTATAAAGAAGGCCAATGTTCTTTGAAATCGATCAATCCAAACTTAAACTTTACTTTCACAATTTAAATTGCATACACAATACATAATAACACCAAAAGCAGAAATTACAACAAGTACATAACAAAAACAATATTGACCTCACAAAGAGGTCTTTAGTTTGACATTACTCTTAAACACATTTATTATAAAATTCAAAGTTATTTACTGTTGTTGTAATTTGCTTCATTTGTAAAATTCAATGACTCCTAAGCATGAGAAAGCACGGCAAACAACTTGGAATTTTGAGAATCCAGAGAGTTTTCCCAAATTCTGATACTGTTTCTCAGTTCTTTCCCTTCCACCATCAGTGATAAACATGAGATTGTCAACCGTGATAAACGTGCGGGAGAATGAATCACTATAAGGCAACAAGATAAGCATATCGACTAAAGTTAAGATGAAAACCTTGATGTCAATTCTGGACGAAGAGTTTGAAATCGTGTAGCTTGACAATAACCTAGCACAATTGGTCCGAATATGTGTTGACTTACTAGCTAGGTAAAAATAGGACTCGTTGAGTGCCTGAATGTCAATTTCGACCTCTTCATAATTTCTCCTCACTAATTGGCAAACATATTCATGTGTATCACGACATTAGTTGAATATCGATCCACGTGCATGGTATACATTACAAGAAATTTGACATATAGCGACGGCATAATTTTGTAAGTAAAGGTCGCAAAACCATGGGTATAAGCTATAAAACCTATATCGACAAACATTTTGTTCCATGTATTCTGATTAGAGGTGAAAAAACGGGCCCGGCCCGTTGGGCATGCCCATTTTACCCGCACTTTAGTGCGGGATGGGCCAAGGGGTTAGGCCATCACCCTCTAATGTGTCCTCCCCGCCCTGCTTCGTTTTCTTCGCGGGCTTTTGCGGACACGAGAATTTACATAAAGTTTTGCGTTTTTAAGTTTAAAAGATGCAGTGTCTGCGGGCTTTCCCTGCCCCGCCCTCACTTTTTTGCGGTGTGGACCTTAGTTTTAGGCTCGCATCCTCAATTATGACCACCCCGCCCCGCCCCATTTTTCGCGGGACAGACCTAAATGGGCGGACATGCCCGTTTGCCACCCCTAATTGTGATTATCCTATACCCGCGAAAATTTTCCATTACAATATCCCAGACCTATACCCATGGACATTGAAACTTATTCTTTGTATAACTTTGACAAATAAATTTTATAATAATAAAATTATAATTATTTAATAATAATGAAAATTTACCATATTTTTTTACACACCACATATGCTATAATTATAAAAGAAAATTTTAATTATATTAAAAAAATAATAATAAATCTTACAAAGATCTCGGACTAGCAAAAATTGCATATTGAAACACTAAAATAATGTTACCTAAGTAAATCTTTATAAGTTAAAACCGCACCAATTTTTTTGAAGTGCCTCTTATTTATCTTTTTTATTATTCCATTGCATATATCTTTCTGTCTTTTCTTCTCTGTATTGCTCTGCTGCTCTACTTTTATTTTCTGAATTATTTTAAAAATAAATATTTTAACATTAAAGGTCATGAACCAATTTTAAATATTTTTTAAACATCACAAATCACAATTGACCTCCCTCTCTTATATTTGGAGTTACGTGGTCAACAATATATAATATATTTTTCATTATATGAATGAAGTACGTGTAAGGCTTCAAGAAATGGATTATAGGAGTACTAAGAGTACTCTAACCCGATTACAAAATAAGGATTGACCAAGACCAGAACAAAGGAGAAATTAAAACCACATGAAGCTTATGCTAGATAGTGTAAAAGAAGATTACGAAATTCTAAAAAGTTACATTTGGGACTATTAATTTCTCCAATAAAGGACCATCTTCAAACCAAATTTTTTAAGTTCCACAGCATATCCGAAACAACCCAAGAAACGTTATTAAATACAATATCATTCCTTGTTCTCCACAAATTCCAACACACTGCTAGCCGTATGCAACCTACCTTACACTTCTTTTTAGAAGAAAACTCAGCCTAACAGATAAAATTGTTCCACACATTTTCAGGTTGAACCAATTCCATCCTTATCCACCAGTTACCTCAATCTAAAAAGACTTAGCAATATGACAGTTAAGAAGAATATGATTTAATGATTCAATCTCATAATTGCAAAAAACACAGGAAGAGTCATAACTAATGACGATTCTGCGCCGAAGTAATTATTCTCTTGGCGGTAATCTATCTAAGAAGCACCTCCAACCAAACTCCTTTACTCTAAATGGGACCTAGGATCCATATAATAACGAGAAAGCTAACTCCATACATGCATCAACAACAACGGAGAACAAAGGATAAAGCCTAATTTTGTACCCCGACTTAGCTATGTAACCATCTATATGATCTGGAATCCAAACTTCCATATCCAATTGATCCATGCTAGGTTAACTGTCAAGCAAGAGCGGCCTTAAAGACTGAACTCTGATTTGCACTTCTGCGTTTGAAGATTCGTGAATTCCCAAATCTCCCCAAGACCATCTGTCTTGGGTCCAACTGCCCATTCCTGCCACCATCTTCGTCTTGGTCGTGCTTAAACAATATATATCAGGAAAAGCTACTCTCAAGCTCACATTATCAATCCAAACAGCATGCCAAAATGGAGAACAACGCCCACTGCTCAACATGAATCCATAATTCTCTGTAAAAAAATTCCTTTTCCATTCTCTTTTCTAATAACAGTATATCTTTCCACCACAACGAACCATATGCACACCTACGAGAACAATTGGAATTTAAAATCTGCAGATTCAAGTGACCATTGTTAGACTATGGCACGGATCTAGAAGGGGGGGTTAAATAGATCCCCAATTAAAATTTGAATCGGCGCTACCAGTTAAAAATTGGTTTTGAAAAATTGTTTTAAGTGCGGAAGCGGCCGAGGAAAATATAGTCTAAAACGAACGGTTATTGGAAAACCGAATATGCATAAGCCTTTGGATTAATGACAATATGGAAAATAGAATCACAACACTAATCACACTTATCAATGATCTACTTCAGTTGTTAGGATCCCTAGTTCCAATGATTCAAAGAGCAAACCAAAACTAGATACACAAGTAAGATAATTTTGGTTCAAGCAATTTGTCAAACACTTGGTGTGCAAAACACTCCAAGTGATATTTATGTTGAATAAGTGATTCCAACTAGCCTAGTACAATGTCTTATTGTACTTTGGAGTCAAAAACAGAGTTTTAACCTCTTACTCAATTGATATCACAATTTTGACAATAGTGCTTATACAAAAATCACTTATTTTGAGCTATAACGTAAATGCTGAAAAATAGATAAGACAAGTATTTGGTGAGGCAGTTCCCCCGTCGTCCTCGCTTCGGGGTACGTCTGCCCTCAATTCTAAAACTAGAATTGAGATAGATTTTATAGATATCACCTGTTGAATGTAACAGTTTATACAAGGATTGAGCAGCAAATATACAACAGAAATCTCAATGTGTTGAAAGTTACTTTCACTCCTTGCCCCTTGATTCAAGATGAATCAAGTCCTCCGATTGTTGTTGATGGACCTCCGATTCCAGCCACCTTATTGAATAACACGTTATTGTTCAAACTTTCGGCTCCGACTGATCTCAACAGTAACAAATCGAACCCAAGATCTTCCCTTCAATATCACTGAATCCACTACTAGACTTGTGAAGAACACCTCTTCATAATCACCTTCGCTCAGTTGACCATTGATGAAGAATCTCGTCCAAAAACCCCCAAAATTCAAACCAATCTTGGAGGGTAAAACCCCAACGATTTTATTCAAGAAAGAACCTGTCACAAGCTTCAACCCGAACTTGATTCTCCAATCTAAGCTTCGAACCTTATCACCTTGAATCACTCACAATGCACTTCAAAAATGGTTGTGTGTAATTGACATGTTGTGAGATGTTGAAGATGAAGATGATGAATCTTGGACACCTATTTCACTCTTTCTTGTTTTTGAACACATGAATCAAAGATTATCAAATGTTCGTGTGACACAAGTGGTTAGACCAATATATATAGTACCAACCCAATTATAGACATAACAATATTTCAAATATAAGAGGGAATCATTTAAAAACAGGATTTCCGCGCGAACGGTCTATTGCAGCAGGTCTGTGCGTCGACGCATGGCCTGTGTTTTTTTTGGAAATCTGGAAAATGCATCAGTATGCGTCGACCATACAGTCGGCGTGCGCTGACCCGTTGAAAACTATTTCCTTCATGCGCCGACCCTATGGTCGACTCATGCCTTTATGCGCTGACCCGTTGGAAAATATTTCCTTCATGCGCCGACCCTATGGTCGACTCATTGCCTTTATGCGCTGAACAGTGGCAAAGTACTCTGATGCATGCGTCGACCCTATGGTCGACTCATGCCCTGCAAACCTGCAAAAATTCATCAGTTTGTGGTCTTTCATGCCTCTGGTCATGATTGCATTTTATCTACACATAGTATATTTATTACAACAGTTTTAAGACAAGTATAAAAGGATATGATAGGTGATACGTTGCATCTGTTTAGTAGATCTGGGGTTTATAATTTCCAAACTATCCAAGGCTGTAATTTGTCATCATCGAAACTTGTATTGAACAATGTCTTGCAGACTTGTGTGATGTGTGGCGATTTTCCTCCACAATCTCTCCCTTTTTGATGATGACAACCTGTATACAACCAAAACAACCAATATGCAATGTATACATAAGCTCCCCCTTTCTTTTGTAAAATAAGGCTGCAGAACAAACAACCATCAACTGTTGTTAATATCCTGACTTGGCTTTGGTGCTGGCTTGCTACATGTTCTTCTCCCCCTTTGACAACATCAAAAAGAGAAGGAGAACGCATCAATTAACAGAAAACATACAATAGGTGATAGTTAATTACCAAACTTCACACATAAGAATGATAATGAACAAAAGTAACTTGAATTAATAGATAATTAAGAGAACATGCAAATAGGTGAATATTCAGGAAAACATAACACGGAAACATGGAAAGTACATAGAGGAAACAAATATGCAACTATGAAACTAATATCCCCTCCCCCGACCTCGTCCCCTCCCCCGGTATGCAGTATCGGGATTGCGGTAAGGATCCGAGAAGTCCAGAAATGCTTCTACGGACATGTTGAGGTGATGAAGAGAGTCGGTGATTTCCAGGTCTTGCCTTTCATGTGATTCAACAAGAGCTTCAAGACGGGCGTCCATCCGAGTCGAAAATGAATTTAACCTTTCATTTTGGGTACGAAGCTCAGCTCTAATCTGCTCCATTTGCGTATCTTGACTCCTCATGAAGGTTTGTTGATCTAACTGCATGGACTGCAGCATATTAATTACTTCAGAGTTGTCCGATGGTGGAGGAAGTGATGAGTTCTGGGAAGGTTGATAGTCTTTAGGGTAGCCGTGATATGGGTCGTAGAATCTACCCAGGGTAGTCCAGCCTGTGTATTGCCATTCACCCCATCCCTGATTTGTATAACCTTCTTCTTGTTCTTCAGATGGAGTTGAATGTTAGAGCCAATCGGTATTTGGAGACGCATGTTGAACTGGCGATTGATGATAGTCTTGCGTCTCACATACAGGTTCTTGTACCTCTGCATCTGTATTTTCTTCATCATCGTCCTGTTCACCTTGTTCTTCACTTTCCTCTTCAGAGCTGTCATCGGAACTGTCACGAGTCACCCGAGGAATATTGGCTCGACGGACAAATCTGTATGATTGTCGAGGAACTATGTGTTTTTTTGATAATTTTGAAAGTCTACAGCATGCGTCGACCGTTGTCCTGTTTAGGTCGACTCATAACCTTCAAAAACCGAATTTTTCAGTTTCATATAATGCAGAATGCCACACTTGCCTATTTATCATGCCTATTCACCCTTTCACAATATAATTTGCATTCAACACACATAGTATTAGCAGCAAAAGTCATAGACATATATAAGTACCATGATTGTCAAACGATATACTTAGTTTCAAGTCATGAATTGTTTAGAGAGAGAGAGATATATAAAGAGAGAGAGAAAGGAGCAATATCACCTCTATACCGACCACACTTGTTAACCACATATTTGTACTTGCAACAAAAGCTAAACTTGTTAGTGGTACAAGAGCATAGTTGTAAATAGATTAATTATGAACGTAGTAATTGTTAAGCCTGATCAGAAATGTCGAGAATACCAAGTTCTCGACGGATATGAAAGAAGGGCTCAGTGGCTAGCGGCTTTGTGAAAATGTCCGCTAGTTGGTTTTTGGTATCGACGTGTTCAAAGACAACGTCACCCTTCTCTACATGGTCCCTCAGAAAATGGTGTCGAATTTCTATGTGTTTGGTACGCGAATGTAACACCGGATTTTTGGTAAGATTTATAGCACTGGTGTTGTCACAAAATATTGGAACACGTTCTAGCTTCAAATTGAAGTCCAATAGTTGTTGTTTAAGCCATAAGACTTGCGCACAACAACTACCGGCGGCTACGTATTCCGCTTCGGCGGTTGACAGAGCAACGAACACTTGTTTCTTGCTGTGCCAACTGACCAAGGAATTTGAAAATAAGTGACACGTACCGCTGGTGCTTTTCCTATCTGATTTGCAACCGGAAAAATCGGAATCGGAGAAGCCTACCAATGAACAATCATTACCTTTGGAATACCATAGTCCATATTTCGGAGTACCAGATAGGTATCGAAGTATGCGTTTGACAGATTTTAGGTGGGATTCCTTAGGACATGATTGGTATCTGGCGCACATACACACGCTAAACATAATGTCGGGACGAGAAGCAGTAAGATAGAGAAGTGAGCCAATCATACCTCTGTACCTTTTTACCTCAACATTCTTACCACTTTCATCTTTACTCATATTTACACATGTTGGCATAGGAGTGTCTATGGCTTTTGAATTTGCCATGTCAAATCTCTTGAGAAGCTCCAAACAATATTTTGTTTGGCTCACGAATGTTCCTTCCTTCAGTTGCTTGATTTGTAAACCGAGAAAGTATGTGAGTTCACCCATCATACTCATCTCGAATTCACCCTGCATAAGCTCAGCAAACTCTCTTACGAGATTCATGTTAGTGGATCCAAATATGATATCGTCAACATAAATTTGTACAAGAATTAAGTGCTTTCCTTGATGTTTAATGAAGAGAGTAGTATCAACCTTTCCTCTTGAGTAGCCTTGATCAAGTAAAAATTTGCTTAGTCTCTCATACCAAGCTCTGGGAGCTTGCTTGAGACCGTATAAAGCTCTTTTCAGTTTGTAGACATGATCAGGATACTCATGAGACTCAAAACCAGGTGGTTGAGCAACATAGACTTCTTCATTTATGAACCCGTTAAGGAACACACTTTTGACGTCCATTTGAAATAACTTAAAATCCTTCGCACAAGCGAAAGCAAGTAAAAGGCGTATAGCCTCGAGTCGGGCAACCGGCGCATAAGTTTCCTCATAGTCGATGCCTTCCTCTTGGTTATACCCTTGTGCGACTAACCACACCTTGTTGCGAGTTATTACTCCGTTCTCGTCTAGTTTATTTCTAAACACCCATCGGGTGTCGATTACTCGATGACCTCGCGGAGGAGGGACGAGGTCCCAAACCTCATTTCTAGTGAACTGATTCAGTTCCTCCTGCATTGACGAAAACCAGTGTTCATCGAGTAGGGCTTCCTTAGGGTTTTTAGGTTCCATCTGTGAAACGAATGCGAAGTGATAACAGAAATTACTTAGCTTCGATCGAGTTGTTACACCCTTTGTGATGTCTCCGAGAATGTTTTCAATTGGATGGTCTTTAGATGACTTCCAAGCTTGAGGGAGATCATCGTTTGAAGGCGGATGAACTTCCTCTAATACATCATGGAGTACATCCTTATCCTCCTCAACTTTGACTTTGTCAGGTTGATCAATCCCCGTCTCGCCACTTTTGAGTATGTCTTCTGTGGATGTACCTGCACCATGAACAACATTATCCTTTCCGACATTTCTCGGAAAGGACTCATCAAAAGTAACATGCATAGACTCTTCTACAGCAAGTAATCGTTTATTATATATTCTATATGCTTTACTCGATTGAGAGTATCCGAGGAAGATACCTTCATCGGCTTTGGAATCAAATTTGCCCAAGTTTTCCTTTCCATTGTTTAATACAAAACATTTGCATCCAAACACATGCAAGTGAGAAACATTTGGCTTTCGCCCTTTTAAAAGTTCATACGGTGTTTTATTTAGAATGGGGCGAATAAGCACCCTATTCAAAACATAACACGCCGTACTAATGGCTTCGGCCCAAAAATATTTTGGTAAACCACTTTCGTTAATCATTGTTCTTCCCAATTCTTCTAAAATACGATTTTTACGCTCCACAACCCCATTTTGTTGAGGGGTGCGTGGAGCGGAGAAGTTATGATCTATACCATGGTTACCGCAATATTCTTCAAATAAGTGATTTTCAAACTCACCTCCATGGTCGCTTCTAATTGACACTATGTTTGTATTTAACTTATTTTGGGAAAGCTTAGCAAACTTTTCAAAAGCGGCAAATGTATCACTTTTACTTACTAAAAAGATGGTCCAACAAAACCTAGAAAAGTCGTCCAATATTACGAACCCGTAATAGTTTCCTCTTAGACTTTTGATCCTAGATGGCCCAAACAAGTCCATATGAAGAAGTTCAAGAGGTCTCGTTGTTGAAATTATCTTTTTGGATTTAAATGAGATCCTCGTTTGCTTCCCTTTTTGACAAGCATCACAAAGGTGATCCTTGGTGAACTTTATTTTGGGAAGTCCTAACACTAGGTCTTTTGAGACTACCTTATTGAGTAAGTCAAAGTTAACATGCGCTAAACGCCTATGCCATAGCCATGAGTCTCCACTCATAGTTATGAGGCATTTGTCGCTTGTTAATGATACTTCATTTAAGTCAAGCATATATACGTTGTTTACTCTAAAACCATTAAACATATTCTTCTTATCATTTTCATGCACAATTTTGCAACAATCTTTTGAAAAAGATACATTGTATCCTTTGTCGCATAATTGGCTAATCCTAAGCAAATTATGTTTAAGGTTTTCGACAAGCAACACGTCGGAAATCATAGTAGAGGCGGGATTACCTACACTACCTTTACCTAGTATTGCTCCGCGGTTGTTATCACCATAAGTTACATACCCTTTCTTCTTAGCCACAAAGTCTATGAATAAGGATATGTCTCCAGACATGTGTCTTGAGCACCCACTGTCGAGAACCCATCTTCTCTCGGTGGTCTCGACACATTTCACCTATCAAAACATAATTAGCACAGGGAGGTACCCAATGGCATATTGGGTCCTAACAGGTTAGCGACAAAATGGTTGCATTTGGGCAACCATTGGTAGATGCCTTTAGGAACAAGAAATCTCCTAAATCGGCATTTACCAATGGAGTGGCCTTTCTTGCAACAATATAAGCATGCAAAATCGACTTTAGAATCACTTTTACTTGCTTGATCCCTAATTACATATGCATATTTTTGGTATGGGTTAATCATACTTTTTCTAAAATCCTTTTTATCAATAGCAAATGTAATTTTAGGCTCAAGTGCCTTGTTTAATTTGGCCTTGAGGTTTCTAACCTCACCTTGCCAAATATGACAAGTATCACACCCAAAGTCGAAAGGATTTCTATTGTCCTTACAATCTGATTCATTGCCTTTCACAATGGAAGCCTTAAGGTCCTCTAATTTCTTTTCGGACTCTTTAACTTTGTGCTCTAAATACGTAAAAATTCTTTTATTAGAGGCAAGTTTCTTGAAGGCTTCAATTGCTTCATTGTGTAAGGTATTAAATGCGGTTTGTAATTCTGAATGCGACATATTTGAGGACTTATCATATTTAGAGTGACGTACCTGTTTTTTCTTATTTTTCTGATGAGCGGAGAGACATAGATTCACAGACTCTTCTTCATCACTAGAGCTTTCATCAGAGGAGGAAGAGTCGTTGTCGCTTTCCCAAGCTATGTACGCTCTCCTAGGCTTTGATGATTTCTTGTGTGACTTTGATGATTCCTTTTCCTTTCCTTTTTCGTTCATCGGACAGTCCGGTTTATAGTGACCGGGCTTTCCACACTTGTAGCACGTCCCTCTAGTCTTTTTACCTTTTGAGTCATCATCCTTGGAGTACCTCGATTGTTTCCGAAAGTTTACCAAGTTCTTCTCGGAATGTTGAATGCTGTTCTTTCTCACGTAACGGTTATACCGTTTGACAAACAACCCCATATCTTCGCTCTTGTCCTCTTCTTCTTCGTCGCTTGAGGAATAATCACTTTGCTCTTTTACTTGAGACTTCGAGGAGGAAGTCTTTAGAGCTATCGATTTCTTTTCACTCACCTTCGTTTTGTCTTTCTTTTCCATCTTTTCGTGTTGGTCTAGGCTCAAGAGTACCTGTTCATGCTCTTGTAGTTTGCCAAACAATGTTGTCAAGTCTAATAAGGTAAGATCATGTGCTTCTTTAATGGCAGTCACTTTTGGCTGCCATTCCCTGTTAAGACATCTTAAGATATTATTAGTAGCAACATCATTGGAAACAGGCCTACCTAATGAATGTAAACGATTGATGAGATGAGTAAATCTCTTTTGCATGTCAGCAATGGTTTCCCCTTGCTCCATGAAAAAGAGATCAAACTCTTGTGTTAATGTGTTGATTCTAGCCAACTTAACATTGTTTGTCCCCTCATGGGCTATTTGTAGTGAATCCCACATGGCCTTAGTGTTGCACCCCAAAATTTGACCAACATTCCTTTACCTAGCTTATGTTTCATTTCATTCACATTAGCATTATCATTTGCATTTCATTGACATGTATGCAGGAGATCAAGAGGTATGATTACCAATTAAGATCTATACAAGAGTTTAAAGCTAGCTAAGAAGGTTATTCAAGTGTTCAAGGGTTGATGTCCTTGCCAGAGAAGTGAAAAGAGCCTCAGAGAGAATGGTTGAAACCAAGAGGGTGTGTCTCCTAGCTTGAGAGTTGTGGGGAGTCATCAGATGATTCTGAAGCCATGAGGATGGACTTGAGGTCTTGAGATAGCTCATGAGAATTGTTGAAGGTCACTTTGAAGCCTAGATAGGTCATTGTGCAAGATTAAGAAGCCTCAGCCATGATTGGTGTAATTAGGGTTTGACAAGGTCAACCCTAGGTCAACTGATGATTTGGAGAGGGTTGAGACCTAATCCAAGAGCCATGTGATCATGGATTGATGCAATGAGATGCTATAAGGATGATTCCAAGGTCAACTCATCATGATTGAAGAGTTTGAGAAGTTTCAAGCTAGGGTTTCTAAGGCTTGACAGTGTAAAATCCCCTAGTTTGATCCCTATCTCCAAGGCAGTTTAGCCCAAGATGTGATTGTCATCTCATCTTTTCCCCAACATGAATGTTGTATAGCTTGAGCTTAGCTTTAATTTGAGTACTATAAGTCCTTTATAGGATTTGTAGAACTCAAGTTATGACTTTGACAAGTTACAGGTCATCTGAGGTATGTGAATCTGGGGCCTTGAAAGTTACCCAACTTGCATCAAACTTTTGCCCAAGAAGGATGATTCCTATGTACTTTTGGTCAACATGAATGTTGTTCCTTATCCTATTAGATTTCTAGAGAGTACTAGAAGTCCTTGATAGGATTTGTAGAACTCAAGTTATGGCTTTGATAAGTCAAGGGCATTTTAGTCATTTGGAGATTACAGGTCATTTCAAGTATAAGGCCATAACTCCTATTTCCAAGCTTCAAATGGAAAAATGTTCAACATCAAACTTGTTCAAAATGATGTTTTAAGTCTATTAAGGAGGTCATGAGATGTTGGAAAGGCTTGTAGCTCAAAGTTGCAAAAATGACCTAAAATAAGGGTATAAGTTAAATGAGTCAAAGTTGGAAATTGATATTTTCAACCTACACATCCAAAACATGGCATGTAATATATCATTTTGACTCTAGAAAACATTTTAAGAACATTGGTTTAGCCACATTTTTGAGTTGAGATTCAATTTGTGGACTTGCTTTGAAAAGTGATTACTTGCATATTAAGTAACATGTGTAAAACATAGAATCAAGGCATGAGCAAGGTCCTTTGCAAGCCAATCACTTTCAAAATGTCACTAGGGGAGAAATTGGGAGAGAATGGGATTGATTCCAAGCTGCAAACAGAGCTATGCATATCATGATACATGGTTGAAAATCTCATGACATGAGAAGTGGAAATTCTCATTAGAAGGATCTAGAGGGTTCTAGATCACTCATACATCATCTATATATTGAGTAGAGTTGATCCAATGCAAAGGTTGGTGATGATTGAAGGAGAGAGCATAGATTGAGATTGAGATTCCATAGCTTGCAATTGAATTCTGTTTCACCAAATTCTTCACTTTCCATCCATTTTCTTGATTGAAACTTCTTCCATGGATGCTAAGGAGTGATTCCAGATCATAATCCAAGAGAATTCGTGGCTAAATCGTGTATGAGCAAGTGAATTTTCCCACCTGCAACTCACCATCGGATTTCAAGATTCAAGCACTTTCAACCGGTTCTTTTGCATACAGAAGCAAGGAGAGGGTTCATTGATCGTGTCTGAAAGATTAGAGAGCTTGAATTGAAGGTTTAGTGCATCTGTTCATCCAAGATTTTCAGGTTGGTAACTTTCTTTCCCCAACATGATTTAGGTAGAATCAAGTTGAATTAAGGTGTTAGGTGCATTGTAGAATGGTGTAGGAATGATTTCAGATAGTTAATTTGAGAATTAGTGACAAAATAGGTGTGTTACCATTTTCGGTTGAGAATTGGATATGGTGAATCTTGAGGTTTCAGAGGAAGTTAAGGGTATGGTTGAATTCGTGACAAGATTTGGGATAAGTTTCATGTGTTGACCATTTGCAATGGAGGATCCTAGAGAGAACTAGGGTTGGAGATGGTGACCGGAGCACCACCGGTGGTGGCCGGAGCTGCGCGCGAAGTTCAGGCATTCAAAAGGTAGAATATGATGTTAGCACCATCATATCTTGGTTAGACCTTTGACTAGAAGCATGATCCAACGGCCACGTTTTAATTCCAATGTGTGAAGGATCTGAATTAATGAAACGCATCGTTTCATTAGTTTGCTAATTTTGGGCTTAGGCTATTAAATGATATCCACACACCCCTGAAGGCCCAATCCATTAGTTTGAACTGATTTTCATTTCTATTTGCACCGCGCGTGTGATTAATTTTAATTGGATTTTCATTATTTTTATCACATTTTTGTGATGAAAATAAGTGTGCTTTCTAGATTGATATTTAGGGGCTTCCTTTTAGGGTATTAGGTTTAGTACCTCATAATGTAGAATTTATTTCTAGGTCTAATTTGATGATTTGATCTCTGAAATTAATGTGGTAGAGTCATGATTGACCTAGGTTCCCATATATATTTTTGTAGGATTTTACAATTGTGTTTAGTATTTTAGTTAGGACTAACTTTAGTACTAGGTTTTAGGTGATCCTAACTTACTAATTTAACTAGTTTAACTCATTTGGTCCCCTTAGATTAGGGTTTTTGTGTTGTTTGCCTTTGGTTGAGATTGAAGACAAGTTGAAGACAAGGCGAAGTTGCTTGAAGTTGCTTGGAGTTTGGAATTGTTTGTGCCTGAAGGTGTCTGATAAAGATTTAGGAGGTAGGAGACATAGGGAGAGCCTTATAATTAGAATGATTTCTTTCACAAATATGGAAAGTATCTTGTGCTTCCATTCCTCCCAATGACTAAAAGTCCTTCTCAGATATTCACATCCCTCCTTTGGAGGGATGAGTGGCTTTATCTGAGAAGTAGAACTTTGAGGGAACCAGTCTCTCCTAATGATGAACCCTTACAGGCTTCCCTTGGTTGTCAGCAAGCTGTTTATCATTTCCACTCATCCTGTTAAATCAATTGTCTTCTGGTTTGAGTATCTTGAAGGATGTTGGACTTGAGTTTGAAGATGAGAACTTCATTGAAGAGTGTGGAAGAGGATGATTCCTTGAGCATTGCCATTGTAGTTGAAGCTTGAAGGGCAAGAAAAACAAGTTGATACTTGAAGACCCAATGGAGACTGAGGAAGGAGCTGAGGCTTGAAGATTGGAGGATGAAGTTGACACTTCCATGTGATTAAAGACTACTCTGAGAAGCTGAAGCTTGTAGGAGAAGATGACCAAGTTGAGACTGGTAAAGCAAAGAGAGCTGAAGCTTGAAGACTGAGTTGATACTTATGAAGAGGATTCAATTGAGATTGAGTGAAGAGCTGAAGCTTGAGGAATAAAGGATAAGTTGACACTTGCATTGATGCATTGAGAGCCTGAAGGAGTCAAGTTGATACTTGTAGTTAAGAGTGAAGCCTGAGGGTGGAATTGACTGGAGAGCTGAAGCTTGGAGAAGAAGGAATCAAGTTGAAACTTATGTGGATGGGTTGAAACCTGGAAAAGCAAGTTGATACTTGGCATGAAGGGTGATTGAAGTCTGAAGACTGGGTTGCTGTTAAGAGAGTTGAAGCTTGGAACTAAGAGAGGGGTTGATCTGCTTTCTTGTCTGTTTTCTTTTCTGTACTGATGTGTCTTGTTTGACTTGCTTGATGCATTAGAATAAGTCCATGATTAGACTGACTTTAAGCTAGGAGCATGATTGCACTAGAAGTTGAGTTGCTCCCTCTGCTTGTATTGTTACTGTATGGCTTTGCTTGCGGGTATTCGGTAGAGCCCAGCTCCCTTGCCCATGTGGTTTGTGTTTGCTTGATAGCATGTTATTTTACTGTATGATTGCAGTTTATTTTATTTCTTCTGTATGATTACTGTTATTCATTCTGGCTTGAGGTTGAGATGAGCTTGTGGAGGTTGACACCCCACACAAATTTCCTCCCTCACTTGCATTGCATGCATTTTACAACATTTTACTGTTTAAGCTGATGCTTTATCTGTTTCTGTTTATCACTGACATGACCCCCTAGGACTCTCATTTCCTTTGATAAGGAGGTGATGATAGAACTTTAGGTTGAAACCTATGCATGACAACTTCTAGGAGTTCCCTGTTCAAACTTCAACTATAGGATGAATCCTTGGCATGACAACAGTAGGACTTGATAGTCTCCCCGTAGTTGAGCCTGCTCTCTTCTCATCTCAAAACAGCTTAAGATACAGTAATCATGAATGATTTCTTTCGTACGATACGAGCCTTAAGCTATCTGAGAAAGGATTGTTGGAGAGCTTCTTTTCAACAGTCTGGATGTTTAGTATGACACCCTTTGGGTGACATACGACGCGTTCACTCTCAGGTCATAGTCTTTAGTGCGATTGAAATTGCAAACACAATAAAAAACACTTCTTTCGTAAAAGACAGAAAACAAACTTCAAACCTTTTTGCCCCGTGGGCCCGTAATTCAAAGGAAACTTTTCTGAAGAAAAGAGTGTCGTTAAACTTCAGCGCCAACGCAAACAGGCTTTGTCCCTAACTGCTGGAACTGCTATTTAACCCTACTCGATAAAACAGATGAATCTGAATCCCCGTAATCCGTAGTATCCCGAACTACGTAAGCTCTGATTTCTCATACCTGTTGAGAGTACGTAGGCACAATACTGACGTATTGGCGAGCCACCTTCCCCGTAACCCGTAGTAGGTCGAACTACGTTGACTCTGATTTCTCATTCTCTGATGAGAATACGTAGGCATAAAGCGCGACGCTTTGTCGAGTCATTTTCTTTTCTGTTTAAGCCAACCTTGATAGGTAGATAGATAAAACCAACTCGTCCAGTAAACACAACAAGCGTGGATCCCGTCGAGTACGACGGACGTGAGGGGTGTTAATACCTTCCCCTTGCGTAACCAACTCCCGAACCCAGACAACGGTTGCGATGACCTTGTCTTATACCTTTTTCGTCAGGTTTTTCCGATCGTTTCCTTTCCCGCTCCGAGGGATAAATAACGAAATGTGGCGACTCTTCTGTTTTGCCGGCACCTTATTTTCGCGGAAGCGACACTTAGCAGTAGGACAATGGGATACACGATAGTATTCATCTACACCTAATGAGGAGATTAAGATATTTTTGGCTTTCCAATCATAATTGTATTTTTTCTCATCGTCATCGGTCCATTGTGCTTTGGGCTTTGGCACAACTACGTTATCCGTATTGGTCATAGTAATTTCTATTGGACCATTGAGGATAACGTTCCATATTTTTCTGTCTATGGAGTTTATATGCACCCGCATACAGTCTTTCCAATAACTATAATTTTCACCGTTAAAAACGGGAGCTCTATTGTACGCCCCTTTTGGTTCGTTAGCCATTTTCTATCTACGTTGTATTTGAAGCACCGAATAACCAGAGCTCTAGATACCACTTGTTAGACTATGGCACAGATCTAGAAGGGGGGGTTGAATAGATCCCCAATTAAAATTTGAGTCGGCGCTACCAATTAAAAATTGGTTTTGAAAAATTGTTTTAAGTGCGGAAGCGGCCAAGGAAAATATAGTCTAAAACGAACGGTTATTGGAAAACTGGATATGCGTAAGCCTTTGGATTAATGACAATATGGAAAATAGAATCACAACACTAATCACACTTATCAATGATCTACTTCAGTTGTTAGGATCCCTAGTTCCAATGATTCAAAGAGCAAACCAAAACTAGATACACAAGTAAGATAATTTTGGTTCAAGCAATTTGTCAAACACTTGGTGTGCAAAACACTCCAAGTGATATTTATGTTGAGTAAGTGATTCCAACTAGCCTAGTACAATGTCTTATTGTACTTTGGAGTCAAAAACAGAATTTTAACCTCTTACTCAATTCATATCACAATTTTGACAATAATGCTTATACAAAAATCACTTATTTTGAGCTATAACGTAAATGCTGAAAAATAGAGAAGACAAGTATTTGGTGAGGCAGTTCCCCCGTCGTCCTCGCTTCGGGGTACGTCTGCCCTCAATTCTAAAACTAGAATTGAGATAGATTTTATAGATATCACCTGTTGAATGTAACAGTTTATACAAGGATTGAGCAACAAATATACAACAGAAATCTCAATATGTTGAAAGTTGCTTTCACTCCTTGCCCCTTGATTCAAGATGAATCAAGTCCTCCGATTGTTGTTGATGGACCTCTGATTCCAGCCACCTTATTGAATAACACGTTGTTGTTCAAACCTTCAGCTTCGGCTGATCTCAACAGCAACAAATCGAACCTGAGATCTTCCCTTCAATATCACTGAATCCGCTACTAGACTTGTGAAGAACACCTCTTCACAATCACCTTCGCTCAGTTGATTCTTGATGAAGAATCTCGTCCAAAAGCCCCCAAAATTCAAACCAATCTTGGAGGGTAAAACCCCAACGGTTTTATTCAAGAAAGAACCTGTCACAAGCTTCAACCCGAACTTGATTCTCCAATCTAAGCTTCGAACCTTATCACCTTGAATCACTCACAATGCACTTCAAAAATGGTTGTGTGTAATTGACATGTTGTGAGATGTTGAAGATGAAGATGATGAATCTTGGACACCTATTTCACTCTTTCTTGTTTTTGAACACATGAATCAAAGATTATCAAATGTTCATGTGACACAAGTGGTTAGACCAGTATATATAGTACCAACCCAATTATAGTCATAACAGTATTTCAAATATAAGAGGGAATCATTTAAAAACAGGATTTCCGCGCGAACGGTCGACCGCAGCAGGTTTGTGCGTTGACGCATGGCCTGTGTTTTTTTTGGAAATCTGGAAAATGCATCAGTATGCGTCGACCATACAGTCGGCGTGCGCTGACCCGTTGAAAATTATTTCCTTCATGCGCGGACCCTATGGTCGACTCATGCCTTTATGCGCTGACCCGTTGGAAAATATTTCCTTCATGCGCCGACCCTATGGTCGACTCATTGCCTTTGTGCGCTGACCAGTGGCAAAGTACTCTGATGCATGCGCCGACCCTATGGTCGACTCATGCCCTGCAAACCCTCAAAAATTCATCAGTTTGTGGTCTTTCATGCCTCTGGTCATGATTGCATTTTATCTACACATAGTATATTTATTACAACAGTTTTAAGACAAGTATAAAAGGATATGATAGGTGATACGTTGCATCTGTTTAGTAGATCTGGGGTTTATAATTTCCAAACTATCCAAGGCTGTAATTTGTCATCATCGAAACTTGTATTGAACAATGTCTTGCAGACTTGTGTGATGTGTGGCGATATGCCTCCACAACCATGCCTAGCCTTTAAGACATTAATCCACAAAGAATCCTTGCCCTCAACAACCCTCTATCTCCACTTTAACAACAAAGAGTTGTTGAATTCCTCAATTCTCTTGAAGCCTAGCCCCCCTTTTTCTATAGGCAAACACAATTTCTCCCACCCAACCCAATGCACCTTTTTGCTTCCTTCTTCCCCGCCCTAGAGAAACTTGTTCTGAATCCTTAAGATTTCTCTGCAAATCGAAATCGGAGCTTTATAAAAAGAGAGAAGAAAAATGGACAGGCTGCACCACACTGATCTCAATAAAGTAATCCTGCCTCCAAGGTTCAACAATTTTCCTTTCCAATTTGCAAGGTGTGATTTTAACTCACTCATCAAAATACTCCATGACTTTATCCTCCTTGGGTTAATTCCGATCGGTATGCCAAGGAAAATGAATTCTTTCGCTTCAATCCTGCAAGATAAGAAGTTAACAGCCGCAAGCAAAAAATGATTGTTAATATTTATACCAATCAATTTGCTTTTAATGAAATTCACTCCAAGTCCAAAAACAATTTTGAACCCTCTAAGAACCGCCCTGAGGGACCACACATGTTTCCGACTGCCATCTCCAATTAAGAGAGTATCGTCGCCAAACTATAGAGTGTCTACCACACAATAGTCCTTAACTATAAAACCTGAGAATTTGTCAATGACGTGAGCCTTCTTAACCAAACCCACTTGCCCTTCCGTAACAAGAAAAAATAAAAACGAGGAAAGCGGGTCACCCTATCTGAGACCCCTGCCCATTCTAAACTCGCTTGTCGAACTTCTGTTGAAAAGCACAGATATATAACTCATGAAAATTGTACCTTCCATCCATCTAAGCCAAAGGATACTAAATCCCATCCTTCTCATCATGTATTTGAGAAACTCCCAATTAACTATCATACACCTTTTTAAAATCCACCTTAAATAGTAAGCACCCCTTCTTTTCTTTCGTTACGAAATCTACAATCTTGTTCGCCACCACCACCCCATCCAGCAACTGTCTTCTTGGGACGAAAGCGCTCTGGAAAAGATAGATAATCAACCCTAGAACTTTCTTAATCCTGGAAGCTAAGAGTTTGGATAGAGCTTTGTAAAGACAACCAACCAAACAAATAAGATTGTAATCATCGCGATCCAAAGGATTGGCGTTCTTCAAAATCAGAGTTAAAAAACACAAAGATATAGATTTAGACAACACTGCGTGGTTGTGAAAATCATGGAAAAAGCGGGAAAATCATTCTTGATAAAGTTCCAACATTTCCCGATGAAGAAAAAATTGTATTTGTCGGGACCCGGACTCTTCGAGCCCCTCGAAACCCCATATTGCCTTCCTTAATTTTGGTATCAGAAATCTAGCTTAAATTAAGGCCATCTAAAATGGGGCGAAACACATCTTCTTCGAAAAATTTATCAGTAAAATGTCTCTTTACTTCCTCCTTAACTTCTTTCACGGAATCTACCAAACCATGAGCTGTGTTAATGGATCTGATAAAGTTGATACGCCTTCTTTCCTTCATAGCACCATGGGAGAACCTACTATTAGTATCTCCATCAGTGTTCCACTTCAATCTTGACTTCTGCAAGAGCATGTTTTCTTTGATTCTAAGATTTTTCCAAAGAAGAGAAGTTGCAGCCCTTCTACTATCCACCACCTCTTCTACTTTTCTATGCTTGCAATTCACAAGCAAATCATCTGCTTCATTAATCCTACTCTTCCCTTCTTCTACTTCTAAATCGATCCTTCCAAACACTTTTGTATTTCAATGGCGCGGGTTAACTTTGAGCAACCTCAACTTCTCCTTGAGAACATAATCACTTTTTCCTTCCACCCTCGAATTCCTCCACGCTTCCTCAACGAAAGGTAAGAAATCCTTGTTTTCGAACCAATAATTGTTAAATCTAAAAGGCTTCGGGCCCCAATCGAAGTTATTATCAATAAGCCGGATTGGAAAGTGATCAGAAATATCTCTTTTACCTACCATTTGACCAACCAAGCCTCACTTACTAGCCAAAAACCTCAACTCCGCAGATAAAACCGCAGAAAATTGAAGTTTTCGCAAGAAAAGTCACAACAAATTTAAAATCCGCAAGTAAATCCGCAGGCAAATTCTTTCTCAAATTATTAATTTAATCATTAATTGTGTTTAATTCATTTTTAAAACATTATAATTAATGCTAAATATCAAAGTAACAATAGTATAAAAATAAAAGTCTAATTTGAATAAGGCAATTCAAAACTAATTACAATAAATTTTTTAAAGCAACCAAGTTGTTAAGTATTACTATAAAGTCAATAACAAATACTTCTAGAGTTACATTACTAAAAATGACACAACCAAGATACTAATAATCACTTGCTCAATCAAGTTAATAAGAAAAAATAATCCAAATTTCAAACAAGTTAACAAGAAAAAACAATCCAAATCAAAATTCACTACTAATGTGTTCACTAATGTCTTTATCTGATTCATTAACACTATCTTCATTTGGGTGACTAGTTACTCGAAAGACCTGGTTCAGTTGATAATAGAACCAAAGTATTGGCAACGGTTCCAAGACCAAATACCCTCCCTTTCTTCTTTTCAAACGACCCCACCCATATATCCAAATCAGACGGGATTTCAACAGTAGGTTGACTATCAGCTTCATCCTCTCTTGGAACAATTGAATTCTGAGAAGAAACTCCAACTTTTTCCGTTCAAATTCATCCTAAAAGAAAATTTTAGAAACATAACAAGAAATTAAAATTTTATAGACATAACAATAAGCTTCATCTCATATGAATAAAAAAAACAACTATAAACACACAAAAACTAGCCAAATTTCCATGCTAAAGGAAACCCAACTAATGAAATATGCCAAACATCATGAGATACCATAGGAAAATATTATATGTGCCATGTAGTTGAAAAATTAATAAATTTGAATGAAAGTGACATAAATATTAAGAGTAGTATTATGCCATATTTGTAGGTTTTTGGCAAGGTAGCGGAAGGATTTGAGACTTTGACTATAATAAATGAGGCTTATGCAGATGGAAAGGAAAAACCATTTAAAAATATCAGGTTTATACTCTTTTTTTCACTACTAAAAAATGTGGATTGAAAGTGGCATTTTAGTTTCATCTTCTTGAAAACATAGTTAGATTAAGTAGCAGATTGGGAAGCATGCAGTTCTGACGAGACAACATGCCGAAATGTTTATGCATCTGAAGGTGTTAAGAATGCTTCTCAACGCGCATATAAAGATACCCCTGAAGATGCTACACTAGAAGGTATCGGTAATATCTTATAGTTCAACATGCAATTAGATTTATTAGATTTTCTCAGTGTCATGAAACAATGTCTTGCAGAAGATTACAGAAAACAATACTTTTTCTATAAAATGTCTCACCATGAAATCCATTTGGAAGGCTTCCTAATAGCTGAAGAAAGAAGAAAGGAAGAAGCAGAAATCAATTACTAGACATGGGGAAATTCCTTTGTACATGGTTATAATAGTTATAGTATCAAGAAACATCACTCTTCTACAATAGAGAATTGCAATGTTGTCATATAAATAGTTTATCTGTTGAATTATCAGATACATTTTTGAGATTTTGTCAATAATAAATGCATATTGTGACACTCCTTCATCACCATCTCTAGTTTATTGTAAAAACCATTTTATAAAAAGGAAAATCACAATTTCAAAACAACAATTGGCAAGATGTATGTTGAATTTTGAAGGGTTTAGATACAGTTGGTACTTATAAGAATTTGAACTATAGAAAACAGAGAGAATTATAGTCAAACTCTAGAACAAACATAATCCAATTACTAAATGAAAATATTATCTCAAATCCTAACATTAAGTGTAGTGGATTATAGGCCTAATCGGCAATCCAATAGGAGCCTATTTCAAAAAATATTCATCTTTAGATCAAATCCTAACATATACTTTCACAATACAATCAAAACAAATATTCTTAAATTGCATACACAATACATAACAACACCAAATAACACCAAAAGCAGAAATTACAACAAGTACATAACAAAAACAATATTGACCTCACGAAAAGGTCTTTATTTTGACTTTACTCTTATAATATTCAAAGTCACTGTTGTTGTAATTGTTTCATTTGTAAAATTCAATGACTCCCAAGCATGAGAAAGCACGGCAAGCAACTTGGAACTTTGAGAATCCAGAGAGTTTTCCCAAATTCTGATACTGTTTCTCAGTTCTTTCCCTTCCACCAACAGTGATAAACATGAGATTGTCAAGAGTTGAAACAAGTTTTGATTCTTCCGTGGATGTTGGTTCTTCTGGCAATATGAATTCCACAAGAATCACTTTTCCATTTGGTGACAATGCTTTGTGACATTTGCTTAAAAATTGTACGCATTTTTCATCCGACCAATTATGACATACAGCCTTTAGAATCATGGCATCCCCTTGTGGAACACTTTCAAACATGTCTCCTCCAACATGTTGTATCCCTGGAATTGGTGGTGCATTTTCAATAACCTGTGGCAGATCAAAATTAATTCCCTTAATGGATGGATATTTGGATATTATCATTTTGAGATTCTGTCCACTTCCACCTCCAACATCAACCAATGTTGATATTCCATCGAATCCAGTATATATTTCAAGCATTCTTTTCATCTCTGTCGCACAAACATCCACCATTGACTTGTTAAATACTTTGTTCATTTTCTTATCTTCTCCCATGTATTCGTACTTTGTCACTCCGTGCACTTTCTTGAACAAATCTATGTCTTCATCAACCACTGCTTCCTTAAAATTCATCCTGAATAATAAATAAATGAAGTATTATTTTCTGTTTATCCTAATAAATATCTTTAATTAGTTATATATTAAAGAACTAACCAAACTTGTAGCAATGCGGGATAACATAGAAATGTAGTGAATGAAGCCAAGTAGCCTCTACTTTCATCCGGGACAAGGTATTTTCCGACTGAAGAGAGTCCGTAAACTCTCTCGATGCTACCATCCTCGGCAGTTCGAGTAGAAGAAGTGAGAAGGGAATAACTAGCGAGCAAACGCATCATTCGATCGAGCCTGTTAGGCAAGTCGGAGTGTTGGTTTGAGGATGGCAATTGAGAAGCAATTTGTGAAGGTGAGATGAAAGCACCGGGTGGTGTTGCCTTAGAAATAATCTCAAATAAATTGAGATCAATAGCGGCATTCAACACAGCTGGATAAACAAGGTTAGTGGTAAGTACCATTGCTGAAAGACAATCACTGTCTTCTGTTTGTTTTTCAGAGGTAACACTGAATTGGTTAGGAAGGTAGGAATCTCCCATTTTCTTATTAGTACTATGTTTCTTTCTATTGTTTTTGTTCTGTTTTGCTTGTTTGATTATTTGCCATCGATATATTGTGCTCTTTTTATAGGCAAAATAAAAGCTTTGTGATTGTGAAAGAGGACCTTTTTTTGCCTGCGTCTGATGACTTTATTTTTTTTAAATAAAAAATAAATTATCTTTGGTTTTGAGAAGTGTGACTCAGCTAGATTTATTTAGCTGTTTGTTTTCTTTTCCTTTAATTTTTATTTATTTATATATTACTAAAGTTATGACTTATATTTGTTTAGACATGAGAATAAGGTGGGTTTGGTGATGGTTTTTTTCTTTTCAAACTCGAATTTTAAAATAATTTTTGTTCCCGCCTCAATCATTATTGGAGATGAAGAATTAAAACACAAATCTATCTTAAACGGATTCGGATTAAATTCGAGTATCCTCGTTCCGCCACCATCTATTTATTGAAATTAATTTTTTTTATAAGTAATAAAATATAAAAAATTCCAAATTGTGTTATAAGTAATAAAATAAAAAATATGTATTAATTCCAAATTGTGTTATAAGTAATAAAATAAAAAAATTCAAAAAATTACAAACATATATTTCAAATATTTTATATAATAAATAGACATCAAAATATCAAAATATTAATTATATATTTAATAATTTAAATTATCAAAATTAAAATAATAAAAATAAAAAACATAATAAAGTAAATGGTACGGATTTAAGAACGGATTTAGAATGAATATTAATGTCCACGTTATCTAACCAATCCTAGTATTTTATAATCGAAGAAAATGCAAATCTAAACTCAGATCCAATTAAAACGGATTTTTTAGATTATATTTAAGACAAATATAAATTATTTTAGAACGACTCTCGTGTGATGTTTTTTGGTTTGTTAATTGTCCTATCTACTTGCTATAACTTTTTGTGATTGTTAGTTTTTTTTTAATACAGTTGGTAGTGACCTTATTTGTTAGACCTCGGACCTATCTTTGTCCATGCAAAGTAATTATAATAGATGAT
The DNA here is from genome assembly GCA_963859935.3 of Lathyrus sativus. Classification (NCBI taxonomy): domain Eukaryota; kingdom Viridiplantae; phylum Streptophyta; class Magnoliopsida; order Fabales; family Fabaceae; genus Lathyrus; species Lathyrus sativus. The sequence continues at coordinate 597,424,603 of OZ012740.1, read as the reverse complement.
AATTTATACCATTAGTTAAGTTAGTTGATATATATTAGGGGCGGCAAAATGGATGGATTTGATAGATATGGATTGAATTGTTAATGGATGGATCAAAACAATCCATTAATCCATTAATAATCCACTAAACTCTCTTAATAAAAATCTAATCCAATCCATCCATTAAAAGATAAAATTCATCCAATCCATCCATTAACATATTTCTAATGGATGGATATCCATCCATCCAAAAAGTTAATTTAAAAATTCTTAATTTAATAAGTGACAACATAATAGCCAAAAATGACAACCTCGTCGAGTACTTAGCCCTGGTAAAAGAGAAGATGAAGAAGTTCGACTCCGCAGAGGTGATGCACATTCCCTGCGAGCATAACACCCGGCCTGACCTCCTGTCGAAGCTAATGAGCATAAAAAAGAAAGGCGGGAACAAGTCCGTCATTTATGAGGTACTTTCTCAATCGAGCATCAAGAAACCCACCTCAACCATCAATGTAAATGCCATCGGCGAGAGAAACTATTGGATGACCCCTGTATACCTATACCTTAGCAAGGGGGACCTACCTAACAACTCCAAGGAAGCCAGCATGGTCAGGCGCCGAGTGTTCTCTTACATTTTAATTGAGCACAAACTATACAGGTGGGGATTTTTCATCCCTCTCCTTAAGTGTGTCGAGGAATCCAAGATCCCTCACATACTCAAGGAAATCAACGAAGGGATCAACGCCCAGCACCTCAGAGGACAATCCCTCGCCCGCAAGGCTCTTCGAGCAGGATACTATTGGGCCACCATGCAGCAAGACGCGAAGGAACGTGTTAAGAAGTGCGATAAGTGCCAACACCATGGGTACATGCACCTGACACCTCTCAACAAGCTCAAAACGCTCTCGTCCCCGTGGCCTTTCGCGTGGTGGGGAATGGACATCCTTGAACCCTTCACCATAGGGTCATACCAGAATAAACACTTGATAGTTGGTGTCGACTGCTTCACAAAGTTGATAGAGGCCGAGGCCCTCGCCAAAATCACGTGGTAGAACATACCTTGTTTCTACGAAAGGAACATACTCGCCTGGTTCGGGGTGCCCCACATGATCATCACCGACAACAGGACGCAGTTCACCAGAAAAACTTCTAGGACTTCTTCATTAAGCTCGACACAAAGCAACATTTCACATCTTTCGAACATTTGCAAACAAACAAGCAGGCGGAAGCCGCAAACAGAGTGATCCTACGAGGTCTAAAATGAAGACTTGGTGAAGCCAAAAAGAGCTGGGTCGAGGAGCTATACAACATGCTCTGGAACTACAGGACAACCCCACACTTGACCACCGGGAAGACCCCATTTCGATTAATGTACGAAACTGAGGCAGTAATTCTGGTAGAAATAAAAGAACCCTCTAGGAGGATTGAATCTCCTCTCGATGAGGAGATGAACAACGAGGAACTAAGGGAAGAGCTCGACCTAATCGAAGAAATCTGGTTAGGGGCATCCTCCACGAAGCCTCACTGAAACAAAAAATAACTTTGCGACATGACAAAAACATTATTAAGCGCGAATTCCAAAAGGCAGCATGTTCATGCAAAGAAACCAGAAAGACTCGCGTGATGAAAAGCTCGCCGCGAATTGGGAAGGCCACTATCGTGTTCGCGTGAAGACGAACAACAGGGCTTACTACCTCAAAATCCTGCACGGGGAGGAACTTGCTCGACCATGGAGCGCTGAAAAGCTCAAACAATATTACACTTAAACACTGCCCGCGGTGTATTTTGTTTGACCATGACAAAGTACAACCTGACCACAGGGGCGTGCTAAGGTACAAGTGTGACTCCTATACTTGAAACAAAAAGATAAGAGCCCGCTCTTGTGTGTGCGAGCAAACTTTTAATCCGAAGGGGACACCTCAACTGAGCTCTAACATTGTCGTATCGGTCAAACAGAACGCCCAGCTCGTGATGGAAATTTCACGGCACGAAGTTAAGACTTCGACCGAGCTTTTAGCTTTGTCGACGGTCATAATCCAGCTCTGACTACTCGACCAGTTCTTTGCACAATCGAGGATCAATTATGTCGAGCAAATTCCCCAATTACTTTACAGAAACAAGCAAACACAATGTTGCATATATATTAACGAGGAAAGTAAGTACTCGGCATACAATGACACACACACGTAGCAGAAAAAGCAAGCATATATTGGAAGTGCAAATTAAACATCCAATTACAAACAAGCAAAACCCAATATTCGAATATAACTAGCCACGACACACAGGCCGGGAAAAATCAACAACCAAAAATTGGCACGCAGGCCAAACAAAAGAAAAACTTAAACCACTACATCCTCCTCCAGGTGGGTCTCCCCCCGACTTGACCGTCACTTTCACTTTCCACGTCTAGGGCGTCCATCCGACCATCGACCACTTGGTGGAAGGGACCGATCCCCTCGGTGACAAGATGAACTTCGGGATTCATAAATTGCAGCTGATTTAAAGCGCTGCTAAATCCTACCTCAACAGCCCCTAGACAGTCCTACTCGAACTCCCGGATCCGGGCGACTAGGTCACGAGGGCTTTCTCCTCACCGATTTCGTCCTCAACGGGTCGTGTAGTCACCTCTAATCTAGCAACCTTAGCCCGAAATTGGTCCCTCTATGCCTCAACTTTCGTCAGTGTTTCCCGCATATGATTCATGTCTTTGAGAAGGAGCACCTAGGCCTCATACTTCGATTGATAGTTAAGGAGCGTATTCTCATCATATAGTGCCTTCAGCTCGATGTTGGGGCTGATCTCATTGTTGAGGACCAAGACTGTCGTGAAGACCCTCATCATAACGGTCATATCCTCGAACAAAGCTTTTTGCTGGGTCACCTTGTCGACGCCTATGATCGCCTTAGAATCGGTCACGGAGACGATCAGGGTGATATCCATTCCAAAGAGACCCCAATGAAGATGATAGTGGGCAACACAAACCCTTCCCTAACAGCATCCTCGAGGAGGTTCACGGGCTCAGACTCCTTGGTGGGCTGCCTCTTGGGCGATTTCTCTTGCGAAAGGGGAGACTGGCTGCACTACAGAGACGAGGAGGAGCCTCTAGGATGCTGATCAGGCTTGGACATCTACTGGACTTGTGCGACTCGGCCTTTAATAGCCTTCTTTGCACCCTTGGTCGTTGCGAGCTTCACCAAGCATTCCTGAATGCTCGACATCTGGCTTGCAACAAAGAAAAGAACAAGTCAATATAGCAAGGAAAAATAAGCAGACGCAAGAGTAAAGAAAACACCCACTACCTAAAAGCCTCAATGCTTCCTCGTCAGACCCGCACTCGAGGAGGGCCTTGGTTAATTAACCGAGACTCGCAGAGAACCTCCCTGCGCTCGTCACAAATAAAACTCTCGTCCTTATTGACACACTTGGTGTCGCGGTGAAAATTAGATACCAAGCTGTTGATGAGCTTGAATCTAAATTCATTACAACTGAACTTTAATTTGTCCAAAGGAAGGGAAAAAGATCGAATTACCCACAATGTAATGCAAATGCAAAGGTTAGAGAGTTATAGGTTCGGGGGTTGGTTAAACTTAGGGAAGGTACTAGCATCCTAAGTTTCTGTAGTACTCTACAGGAACCTCTTGTTTTATGTTGTTTATTGCTAATGGTTATCTGCTTAAGGATGAAAGATCTAGTGGTTTATTTCTAAGTATACTCGATAAGATATCGCATCTTATGCCTACATATCCTGACAGGAGTGGAATCCGAGTATTTGTAGTTCCCCTAAAGGGTTTGAGGAGCTCTTTGACTCTGGTCAAAGTTCCTACGGGATAAGGGTAGTTGATTGATTGGGTCTAGGAGAAAAGACAAGTTGTCATCTCGAAGGAGTGGACTGGACTTAGCCACCACAACTTGTAGGAAAATAGTCTTTGCATCGTCTTGAGAGAAGGGATTAGAAACTCGGATTGTGATCGACGAGTATGCCACTATCACTCTTAGATAGAAAAGTCCCTACATATTGATTGTGTTGTTACGGAGGCAGGAGATTTATATCTCGACTGTCAAGATGACTCATGTCTTATTCTCTATTGTGTTTAAAAAGTTGAATATTGAGTTGAATTGTTTTGTTTCTAAGTTGTAAAGATAAAAGAAAAAGGTCCTCTTATGGGTAGGATCTATCTTAAAAGATCGACTTGAATGGGATCAAGGATCAACGGGGATTATTATGCAAATGGTGTGCATACGCGCAAGTTTTACGTTACGCGCAAGTTCTTCCTTTGGACGTTTATGCAATACGATAAAAGTAAATGCGGGAAGGTAAAAGACGATAAATATAAATGGTGGATAAAGTAAAAGCATATAAATGCATGAAAGCGCTAAGACATACACGTGTGTGAGAGTGAGTGCGAAGACGAGCCGGGAGCGTAAGCGTGCACGGTTGATTAAGTTGCAATGTTGATCGGTTTTAGTCAGATTGATTTTTATGGGGGCGAGATTGATTTTAGGCGAATTGATTAAATTATGAGAGATTTGATTTTAAGAAAATTTTATATTAATTTTTAATTATGAATTTAAATTATAAGTTGATAAAAAGTTTTGAAAGAAATAATTTTAAATGATCATGATTTATTAAAAAGAAAGTTTTCTTATGCTATCATAATTTTAGTTTAACAAGTGAGTATAAAATATTTAAATTATGAAATTATTTTCTTAAAAAAAGTTTTTAGATTTAACAAAATAATATAGATTATTTTAAATTATTAAAAAATAGGCTTTATCATTTTAAAAAAAAAAGAACAAATTATTTTTAAAAGGAAAATTAAATTGAGAGAGTAAATTATTAAAGGTGAACAAATAAATTGAGTTGTTAAAATAAAAAGCTAATTAAGAGGTTGATTAAATTAATAAAGAAAAAGATTAATTAAATAAATTAATTAAAAGGTTAATTTAAAAAAGGGTTATTAGTTTAATTTAAAAAAAAATAATTAGAGAAAAGATTAAATATGTTAATTAATTGAATGATTTTTAAGTGAATGATTAAGTTAATGATTATATTAAGGGGGCAGATTAAATGGTTTTAATTGGGATTAATGGCACAGATTGGGTGTGTGCATGTGTGTGGTCTTACGGTGTGCTCGCGTGATGATCTGATAATCAGGTGAGGTGGACGGTGATGATATGTAGCACATGGTGATTGTGGTGTGCGTTCGTGTATGGAATCATATTACAACAAAAGTAAAACAACATCAAATCAAACACCCTCGTCCCCAAATCCCTCTCCAATCCGCCGCTAATCCTCTTCTTCTTCCGTATTCCTCTTCCCTCCCTCCATCTTCTTCTGATTCGCGCTTTCTTCACGATCCCTTCTCCAATGTTCTATTCTTATCCCGAAACTGAAAACAAAACAAAATACCAAAAACAGTTTAGCAAAAAAATAAAATAAAATAGCGAGTGATCTTACAATGGGGCTTCTCTTTGTAGGTTCGTTGATGGGTGGCCGACAAGGATGGGGGATTTGCGGAACTTCGAGGTGGTTTCGTGATGGTTTTGGCGGCGTGGAAGACTTGCGGTTGACGGCGGTAGTGGTTTTCGATGGTACTTTGACGGGACCGAAGGACAACGACGTCAAAGTGAAGATAAGTTCTCTAACTTCTTCTTTTAATTCTTAAGGTTTCGATTTGGGGCTCATTGGGGAATTTTTGTGTCTGCTGCTTAAGAATGGATTTGAGTGGGCGTTCTGTTATCGCGAGGAGTGATCCATTTTTCCTCTGACGCTGAATTGCTTTATATAGGCAGCTGCTCTTGCTTGCCACTTCGAAATCTTGAAGGCTGTTGATTACCACTTATTGTCATGTCTGATTATGTGCAATCAACATGATGAATTCCTTTCCTTTTCGATTTGAAATTTGTCTGAAGCATGTTGCCCGGTTTTGGAAAATGGTTTAAGGCCTGTCAATTTTAATTAGGAAAGTTTGTAAATCTGAAATTGATGACTTTGAGGCGTGTTGATTACATTGGTTGTGGTTTCAAATTCTTTCCTTCTTCAACCTGTCATGTCTTAAACCGTGTGCAGGAACAACCATCATCGTAACCGCATCGAGACCAACGACCTCTCACAGGAAATCAAAAGGTTGATAACTTCCGACTCTTGGCTTCTAAGTGATTTAGATGGTAAAGTCTTTTATCGTGTCAGGATCATGCTTGTGATAACTTTCCCTTCTTTTCTAAATTAGGTGACCATGTTTGCGGTTTGGTTTGCAGGGTGCTGAAATACGGTTACGAAGCACAACCCTTCGAAGCTTACTAGCTCCAAATTTACCGTCGCGGAATTGTGTATGTAGTTTAATGTTGTGAGTATAGCGATGACATGCTGATTTGGTCATACTTTTCATTTCTTCGACTTCCTTTACGGATTGTCAATGTTGCTTCTTTCAAATTGATTGTTATCCACATAAATTTCTGGTGCTTACATCAAACCGAACGGGAACTTATTGAATCCTTCCTTTCATACTTTGATCGATACTGAAATGTTGTTTTCTTGTGACTTTTCTAATCAAATCCTTTATTGTTTCATGTATTGATGAGGGAGCTTGGAGAACTGCTGTAGCCTGTCACTCTATGATGCGTACCCTTGGGAGTGTTGATGATGGCTATAGTTAATACTTTCCTTCTATTTTGATACGTTGGAGAATATTGTTGTTTACTTGTTTTAGAACCTCTGTGACGACTTTCAGATTCTGTTCTGAACCACATTAACGTTTTCCTTCTTCTTTCAGGAGACCTCCCCGAGTTCAGATATTACCGGTCTTGCGTGGCCGAGAAAGGTTTCAAATCCGGTGATGATGACATAATAGTCTGAACCATGCCGGTTTGTTACTGTTGCCTTTGATGCTTGGCAAGGAGCTGGTGACAACTCTGGTTGTCGCTCTTCCAGCCGCTCGAATTCTCCCCGATGATGATTCAAAACTGAGGGTTGAAAAACTATTATTTCCATCTTGAATTTTCACTGTTGTCCGTTCTGACTTTGTTTAAATTGTAGGTATATATACACGAAGTTAGCACGACATTACTCCAGTTGTGTAGTATGAATGGCACAGAAGAGATATGGGATAGCTTAGGATTAGGACTTGTTGTATAATCAATAAAGTGTGGAATGTTCTTGTAATCCATTGCTTGCTGTAATTTAGGATTACTTTGGTGCCCATAAACGGTTGTACATTATAATTAATAAAATGGGAAGTTGTATGAGGTATTTCATGGTGAATATCATGAGTACTAATTCAACTTGTGATGCATTTGAAATTCGTTCTTGTAGCTCTTTCATGAATTGAAATTCAATCGCTTATCTTATGATGAACTTGTGCTATGATGAGCTTGTATGGCGGAACCAATTATAAAATTGGATCTTGTAATATAATTTGCAATCTTGAACCCAAACTTCTCTTGAGATTAAAATCCCCCTTGCTCCCTGGAATAAACTTGGGTTTCTATAGAAAAAGGATGCTTGAACGGATCTTGAGATGAAGACTTGAGCATAGTAGATTTATCGCCCATACTTGAACCTTGTACACATACCTCTAAAAATGAGATTGAATTAACTCTTGAATGATAACACGGATCCTTGATAATATATAACCCGGACCTCATTCACGTTTCTTATCCACATTTTTCGTATTAAAAACTAACAAAACCGAGCTCCTTCTCATAAATGATGACTCAACCTTACGACATTAGGTGATCATGTAGCTTGGTATACAGACTAAGTCTTGATGAAACCTTGACGATAAAGACACAACCTCTGAGGCAGGCACTGAAATCCTTGAGTCGCCTTGCGGGAACGAACAGTAGAATAATCCCAGGATCTCTGTAATCCAGCGATCACACCTTGAAGTGTTTGGCTGTAAGGATCCACATTTAATATTACTGAACCTGCACAAACTGGTTAGCTGTAATAAACACGCACATAAAAGTATAAAGATAACACATAAGAAAACACATGAGGAGGTGGGATTTTAGGGTCAAAAATTAGGGTGTGACAGATGCCCCTATTTAAGTTACTTCTATCCAGAGATATGGAGATTGAAATCTTCGTCTCGACGAGATAGGAGGGACTTAAATACAAACATTGCACAAATGTTTGGCCCTAAGAAGCCACCGAATGCAAATGATATGCAATGATATGAGAATGCAAGACACGTGTCCTGTGGAGAAATGGCGCCACAGGGGAGAAACCAGACACGACATACGGGAAGAACAGGCTCAACAAAGCAAGACTCCATGGGGAAAGATTGACAATCACAAGGTATCTATAAACGTGTTGTGAAGAACTTGCAATAAAATCCACTTGAAGAACCTACTAGATAGGTTAACTGTAAAGATTTCAAGAGATCAACCGGAGAAGTCTACTACTGAGACTTGTAACTTTAATTAAGAATACTTTTGCCAAAGTATCTACTGTTAAATCTTCTAGGGAATCTGCTGCCGAAATTCTGTGTTGAAGTTTGCTGGAAATATACTTCCATTGAAGTCTTCTGGAAATCTTATGCCTAGATTCGCCAGGAAATGAGGGGAACTACCTACTGTCGAGGTCTTCTGGAAATCTACTGTCGAGATTAACCAGGAAATAAAATAGAAATACTTACCAACGAGGTCTTCTGGAAATCTACTGCCGAGATTGGCCAGGAAAATAGATGTCTTCGAATAAATGTTCAAAAGGATGATAAGCCTCCCCACGCTTCAAGGTGTGTGTGCCTTGAACGAGTCTAAGTTTCTTGAAATAAACCTCCCCGAGCGTCATGGTTTGGATGCCATGAGTTGGTCTCAGTTTCTTGAAATAAACCTCCCCGAGCATCATGGTCTGGATGCCGTGAGGTGGTCTCAATTTTTTGAAATAAACCTCCCTGAGCGTCATGGTCTGGATGCCATGAGCTGGTCTCATTTCTACCTGAAATGATGAAAACTCGTGAGAGCATCTTCACAGGGGATTAAAGTATCATTGTAGATTGTAGAACTTCTGCGGTAATCTAATGTATTGGAGATTATACAGCTTCACCGGGGATCTTCAAAAGGAGATGTAAGTCGGTTGATTTACAAATATGTCTTCTCAAATAAAGAGATCAATTGTAATAGACTTCCCCAAATTTCTCGGGAGATATGCCGTTTGATGGAATTAATCTTATGTAGTAAACTCACTGGGGAAATACGTTCCTGCGGAGCATCCTTGTCGTAGCTGTAAAAGCATGTATTCTTTGTAGTGTAAATTCTCAAATAAAGAGAAATATTTGTAATGTCTTCGACGCATTTCTCCGATAGATTTCCGGAGGAATGCTATTTGATGAGTTGATAACCTTGATAAATCCTCTGAGGATGAACAAACTGTCTTGAAGAGATTGCTATTTGTCATCTTGATAGAAAACCTGATCAAAATGAGTTGCTCAAATAAAGAGGTTGCTTGTAGATTGTTGAGGAAAAACTTGCAATAATGTTGGAGAAATATTTATCTTCAATGGTGATCTTCATAAAGATTCTCTTGGGGAGTAAAGTGCAAAATAAATGCATGCTTATTCCGGGTTCAAAAGGTAGAGATGTCCACAAATGTGATTGCCAAGGACGGAAGTTCACTTCGAGAAATAACCGAAGAGAAACTGTCAAGCAAGACCCAACCATTGAGGTATGAACTCCAATGGGATGTACTAAAATAACCGTCTTCCACGAGGATCAAACTTCGCGAGGAAATAGAAATATTGCGCTTTTTCTGCCTAAAGCTAACAACTCTAATTGGAAGGAGAAGACGTGCCCAGTCACTCGGGGATAAACACGGTCAAAGTGACAGAACAAACAAACACAAAGGTGCAAAATGCACATGCCATGCTATCTATCTATATGCTATGCGTATGCGTATGCTGACAAAACAAAACAAAGAGAGGCAACCGGAGATGAGACAAACATCCGACCAATCCTCCAAGATAGAAGTATCACTAGGGATAGGTGGAGAACTAAATATGGGATCACAATCTTGCTTCAAGTCTTAAAACGCATATGGGGAATAGAGAACATTCCACTTGGGGGCATAACGTCTGGATTAGTCTTGGTTATCCTGTTGAAAAATGAGAATAAAGATCTACTAAGAGGCGGATCAAACTCATAATCGGAGAAACTTCATGGATAAAATAAATATCTGTCTCCCTGGAGAGATTCTTACTGGAGTTGTAGATGGAGATACCCAAACTGAGGTTTCACAGGGAATAAAATAAATGTCCACTTCAAAGGGGGAAACCTAGGTTAACAAAGATGTTGAATATGTTGAAGTCGAAACTTCAATGGGGTTGAAATAAACATCCGCTTTGCTGGGGAAGATCGATGTTGTAGAAGATCCACTGGAGAGTAGAATACGTCCACTTCACTAGGAATGTGAAGTTTTAAGAAGATTCACTGAGGATTGAAAATATTATCCACTTCATTGGGGAAGTGAAGTTTAAACAAGTCACTGGGAAATTCTGCATCGAAAAGCTTCATCGGAGAAATGTCGTGTTCACCTGAAGTGAAATTTACCGGGTACATGAAATAAGGATGTTGTAAAACAGATTAATCCTATATTGATGAACCACATGGTAGTCGCCATTCTGAAAAAAGTGTTGTAAATGGATAAAATAATCTTTAATTCTTGAATGCCCCAAGTCACATGCTCATGAGAAAAAGTCATTCCAGGAGGATTTTACAGAAAACATGGCATCCAAATGCCCCACTGTTTTCAAACTCTTGTAGAGATTCGTCGAATCTCGACGTAAATGGCTCTGATTGACGGTATTATGACTGAGTCTCCAAAAATAGCCCTTTAGGCGAAGTCAAATTTGCACAGAACAAACCACTTGGAAATAAGTTGCCCCAGGTCAGCAGAGTCTTCAAATTTTAATCGGTGATGTCGTCACATAATCTTTCTAAGATATCAAGCAAAGTTAGCAAGTCAAAAATGTTAATTTCGAAACTGTTAATGCAACACACATTTGTCTTGAAGTTTTGAAAAGAGATATCATAATAACTTATGACCGAAATCACTAGTTAGGATATCGATTTATTTTATAAAGCCAAACATCAAATTGAGCATAGCTCACAAGAGTCAGGAAACGTTATCTCACTGAGTACGCTTTCGAAGTAACCTTACTTCAATTAGGACTTTTGAGGGTTATATTGTGTTTTAGTTTACGATTTGTAAAACAAAGGAAATAAGGGTCAAAGTATGTTTGTACCCAACCATTTTTGAAAGGTGTTCATTCTTTTAAGTGTTCAATCAAGCTGACTGAAAATTGCCCCAGGTTAAAAATGAGGTTGAAAAGAGCTAAAAAGTAATTAACCACTTTATGTCTCTAGTGTTTAGGAGATTTGAAACAATGCCTTACATCATTAGTAGGGTTTTTATTCAAAATCATACAACAAGAGATCCTACGTTTTACTTCGTCATCCTCCTTCCAATTCTTTATCAGAGTGAGAGAAAAAATTGGGTAAGGTTGGCATTTATAAATTATGAAAAACATTTTATGAGTGAATACGAATGGATTTCTTCAAGACAAACGCTTTATTGCATTACTTATTCAAAATAACAAGTTATTACGTGCCAATTATGCTTTTAATCAAAGAAATGAAAAGTACATATAAGTAAATAGAATCAACACTCTGATGAGCCCTTCTGGAGTTTTCACATATGTCAGCGCAATGGTATTCCATTTAAGACTGGTATTCCTCCTCTGAAGGTTAGCACTTCATCATGTATCATTTCCTGAACTTTTTCTTGGAAAGCTTTGCACTCTTCAATCGAATGCCCCAATACTCCATCATAAAAATCACAACTGGCGTTCGAGTTGAACCACGGTAGGCGAGACTTCATGATCCTGGTCTTTCTAGGCGTCATTACCGAGTTTCTAGCAAAATAAAACCATAGTTGATGGTAAGTTATTGGGATAAGATCAAACCAGCAGGTTTCCTCTTTTGGAGAATACTCATAGGTATCTTCTAATTCTGAAACCGTCTTTAAACCTGTCAATTCTGATGCTGATCTGGAGATGTCACCCTTCGCTTATGAGGTAGTCGTTGCTTGCGCTGAGCAGTCGCTTCATACTGATGTTGAGGATGAGGTACTAGAGCTGGATTTGACAGGATTTGAGAGGAATTCCAAATTGCATTAACATCAACATTTCCCTCCTCTAGGGAATCATAAGCTGAAATCTCTTCATTAGCTTGGTTATTCAAGTCGTCTTGAATTCTTTCACTTTTGAGTGCATTCTTAATGTTTACTCCGACTTCTATAATTTTGGAGAAATCCAATGGCACAACGCCCACCATCCTATCGTAATAAGAGTTTGGCAGCGTTCTTAGGAACATCTTGCTTAATTTTTTCTCTTGAAGTGGTGGATGAACTTGCGCTGCCAACTCATTCCATTGTTGGGCATACTCGCTGAAAGATTCATTGTCATTCTTACTCATGTTCATCAGTTGGTCGTTGTCTAGAGTGATATCCAAATTATAATTGTATTGCTTCACGAAAGCATCAGCTAAATTTTTCCAAGACCGAATATGATTCCTTTGTAGCTTCATATACCATATCAAGGGTGCCTCACTCAAACTTTCTTGAAAGCAGTGAATCATCAGTTTTTCATTGTCAATATAAGCAGTCATCTTTCGACAAAACATCGTCAAATGGTATCTTAGACAACTAACACCCTTGTATACTTCAAAGACAAGCATCTTGAACTTTGGAGGAATAATTACACCTAGAACTAAACATAGGCCATAAGCATCAAAACCAGACGCACTAACTCCTTTCATCATCTTCAACTGCTCTTCGAGATCATGAAATCCTTTCTCAATTGCTGTAAATCTAGGATCATCCACCTTCATCTTAGCATGAACATTCTGAAGATTCGGTATACACCGCGGAAACTGGAAATCTCTTCTATCAATTTGAACAACCAGGTTATCTTGCGCATGCTGAGGTTGCGTAGGAACATCCACTTGTTGAACATTGTCATCAGAGGGAAGATCAAACACCGGGTTAGTCCTTACTCTGAAACCAGTTATGGGATCTATATCTTTCGTTCTCTTTACTATCCTTCAATAATACTTCGAGCTTGGTCGAATGGTCGAGATGCCAGCTGACAAGACGAAGACAAAAAGTCGGATGAGGATGCAGAGGAGAAGAGACACATGCACATGCAAAAATGCAGAATGCAGGATGCTAAGCAGAAATGAAAGGTTTCATGGAACTCAAGTTCTTATAAACGTTACAGAATTCTAAAGAAAAATTCACTTATTATTTTTTTGATATCGATTACAAATAAACATTCTTATAAGAGTCCTGACATAATAGCTAAATAAAAGCTAAATAAGTCCTAAGGAAGTCCTTCATCGTGCTTGTTGATTTGCTGTTCTATCTGGACTTTCTTAGATATAAGTTTGTGGATGATCAACTTATAAGGAGTAGTGTGATAGAGGAAACTAATTCCTCCATCCCTCTTCTTTTCTTGCTGGAAAATAGTGAAGGAAGCCCTTGTTTACTTGGATCTTCAATATTGATGAAAGTCTTTTGAACTTCTATTGATCTTCAATGATAATGGAAGCCTCTTGTATTTGTCTTTTGATTCTTCAATCAGTGCCCTTAACTTCCTTAGGTCATCCAAGTTAGGACTCTTAAAAGAATATTTCAAAATATTTTCTTTTGTAATCCCTATTGGTTCTATAATGTTTATAAATAAACTCGGGATTCCGTGAAACCAATGCAATATGATGCTATATGGATGCAACAAACATAAGTAGGCAAATAGGGATACAAAGATAAACAAACAAGGAGACCCTAGGTTTGAAACGAGCATGGAGCCAAAGAGTATACCCATTCCCAAAGGATGTGGACTAAAGGTTGATTGTACCTGCAGAACAAGGTTCTAAGAAGGTTCCCAAAGTCATTAGTCCATCTTTCGGATATTATCAACTTCCCAATTACTTAGTGGTTACTAATATTCTCAAGAGAACTTCATTTGAGTGTAGCATCGTGTAGCGACTATTTTGAGAGTACTCCCTCATAGTCCTCGCACTACATCCTAATAAAGGCCAAATTGGGGTTAAGGTAACTACGGTCCTCAATATCATAGGCTCCGACATCGAAAATAGTATATGTTTTCACGATTAAAACTTGTTCAATAGTACAGCTTTCGAGAGGGCCTCAATTGAGCGTGATTTTTAAGTCAACTTGGTCGGGATTCAACCCCCTATAAGTCTCGTCGAACATATCATTATCCTATCTTAAGTTCACTCAAGTCCGGGTGTAGGACTTTATCTCACCACTCAAAGATATCATCCCAAAAGCAAACAAGAGAAAATATACAAATAAGCAGATATAAGCAAATATAAAAAACAAAAGAGGTTAGGGAAACCCACTGAGTGTCCCCAGTGAAGTCGCCATTTCTGTCGCGGTGAAGATTGGATACCAAGCTATTTATGAGCTTGAATCTAAATTCATTACAATCGAACTTTAATTTGTCCAAAGGAGGGAAAAAGATTAAATTACCCACAATGCAATGCAAATGCAAAGGTTAGAGAGTTATAGGTTCGGGGGTTGGTTAAACTTAGGGAAGGTACTAGCATCCTAAGTTTCTGTAGTACTCTACAGGAACCTCTTGTTTTATGTTGTTTATTGCTAATGGTTATCTGCTTAAGGATGAAAGATCTAGTGGTTTATTTCTAAGTATACTCGATAAGATATCGCATCTTATGCCTACATATCCTGACGGGAGTGGAATCAGAGTATTTGTAGTTCCCCTAAAGGGTTTGAGGAGCTCTTTGACTCTGGTCAAAGTTCCTACGGGATAAGGGTAGTTGATTGATTGGGTCTAGGAGAAAAGACGAGTTGTCATCTCGAAGGAGTGGACTGGACTTAGCCACCACAACTTGTAGGAAAATAGTCTTTGCATCGTCTTGAGAGAAGGGATTAGAAACTCGGATTGTGATCGACGAGTATGCCACTATCACTCTCAGACGGAAAAGTCCCTACATATTGATTGTATTGTTACGGAGGCAGGAGATTTATATCTCGACTGTCAAGATGACTCATGTCTTATTCTCTATTGTGTTTAAAAAGTTGAATATTGAGTTGAATTGTTTTGTTTCTAAGTTGTAAAGATAAAACACAAAGGTCCTCCTATGGGTAGGATCTATCTTAAAAGATCGACTTGAATGAGATCAAGGATCAATAGGGATTATGATGCAAATGGTATGCATACGCGCAAGTTTTACGTTACGCGCAAGTTCTTCCTTTGGACGTTTATGCAATACGATAAAAGTAAATGCGGGAAGGTAAAAGACGATAAATATAAATGGCGGATAAAGAAAAAGCATATAAACGCATGAAAGCGCTAAGACATACACGTGTGTGAGAGTGAGTGCAAAGACGAGGCGGGAGCGTAAGCGTGCACGGTTGATTAAGTTGCAATATTGATCTGTTTTAGTCGGATTGATTTTTATGGTGGCGAGATTGATTTTTGGCGAATTGATTAAATTATGAGAGGTTTGATTTTAAGAAAATGTTATATTAATTTTTAATTATGAATTTAAATTATAAGTTGATAAAATTTTTTGAAAGAAATAATTCTAAATGATCATGATTTATTAAAAAGAAAGTTTTCTTATGCTATCATAATTTTAGTTTAACAAGTGAGTATAAAATATTTAAATTATAAAATTGTTTTCTTAAAAAAAGTTTTTAGAATTAACAAAATAATATAGATTATTTTAAATTATGAAGAAATAGGCTTTATCATTTTTTTTTAAAAAAAAGAACAAATTATTTTTAAAATAAAAATTAAATTGAGGGAGTAAATTATTAAAGGTGAACAAATAAATTGAGTTGTTAAAATAAAAATCTAATTAAGAGGTTGATTAAATTAATAAAGAAAAAGATTAATTAAATAATTAATTAAAAGGTTAATTTAAAAAAGGGTTATTAGTTTAATTTTATAAAAAATAATTAGAGAAAAGATTAAATATGTTAATTAATTGAATGATTTTTAAGTGAATGATTAAGTTAATGATTATATTAAGGGGGCAGATTAAATGGTTTTAATAGGGATTAATGGCGCGGATTGGGTGTGTGGTCTTACGGTGTGCTCGCGTGATGATCTGATAATCAGGTGAGGTGGACGGTGATGATGTGCAGTGCATGGTGATTGTGGTATGCATGCATGCATGGAATCATATTACAAGAAAAGTAAAACAACATCAAATCAAAAACCCTCGTCCCCAAATCCCTCTCCAATCCGCCGCTAATCCTCTTCTTCTTCCGCATTCTTCTTCCCTCCCTCCATCTTCTTCTGATTCGTGCTCTCTTCACGATCCCTTCTCCAATGTTCTATTCTTCTCCCGAAACTGAAAACAAAACAAAACACCAAAAACAATTTAGCAAAAAAATAAAATAAAATAGCGAGTGACCTTACAATGGGGCTTCACTTTGTAGGTTCGTTGATGGGTGGCCGGCAAGGATGGAGGATTTGCGGATCTTCGAGGTGGTTTCGTGATGGTTTTGGCGGCGTGGAACACTTGCGGTTGACGGTGGTAGTGGTTTTCGACGGAACTTTGATGCCGAAGGACAACAACGTCAAAGTGAAGATAAGTTCTCTAACTTTTTCTTTTAATTCTTAAGGTTTTGATTTGGGGCTCATTGGGGAATTTTTGTGTCTGCTGCTTAAGAATGGATTTGAGTGGGCGTTCTGTTATCGCAAGGAATGATCCATTTTTCCTCTGCCTTTCCTCTGACGCTGAATTGCTTTATATAGGCAGCTACTCTTGCTTGCCACTTCGAAATCTTGAAGGCTGTTGATTACAACTTATTGTCGTATCTGATTATGTGCAATCAACATGATGAATTCCTTTCCTTTTCGGTTTGAAATTTGTCTGAAGCATGTTGCCCGATTTTGGAAAATGGTTTAAGGCCTGTCAATTTTAATTAGGAAAGTTTGTAAATCTGAAATTGATGACTTTAAGGTGTGTTGATTACATTGGCTGTGGTTTCAAATTCTTTCCTTCATCAACCTGTCATGTCTTAAACCGTGTGCAGGAACAACCATCATCGTTACCGCTTTGAGACCAACGACCTCTCGTAGGAAATCAAAAGGTTGATAACTTCCGACTCTTGGTTTCAAAGTGATTTTGATGGTAAAGTCTTTTATCGTGTCAGGATCATGCTTGTGATAACTTTCCCTTCTTTTCTAAATTAGGTGACCATGTTTGCGGTTTGGTTTGCAGGCTGCTGAAATATGGTTACGGAGCACAATCCTTTGAAGCTTGCTAGCTCCGAATTTACCGCTGCGGAATTGTGTATGTAGTTTAATGCTGTGAGTATGGTGATGACATGCTGATTTGGTCATACTTTTAATTTCCTCGACTTCCTTTACGGATTGTCAATGTTGCTTCTTTCAAATTGATTGTTATCCGCATAAATTTCTGGTGCTTACATCAAACCGAACGGGAACTTATTGAATCCTTCCTTTCATACTTTGATCGATACTGAAATATTGTTTTCTTGTGACTTTTCTAATCAAATCCTTTATTGTTTCATGTATTGATGAGGGAGCTTAGAGAACTGCTGTAGCCTGTCACTCTATGATGCGTAACCTTGGGAGTGTTGATGATGGCTATAGTTAATACTTTCCTTCTATTTTGATACGTTGGAGAATATTGTTGTTTACTTGTTTTGGAACCTCTATGACGACTTTCGGATTTTGTTTTGAACCACATTAATTTTTTCCTTCTTCTTTCAGGAGACCTCCCTGAGTTCAGATATTGCCGGTCTTGCATGGCCGAGAAAGGTTTCAAATCCGGTGATAATGACATAATAGTCTGAACCATGCCGACTTGTTACTGTGGCCTTTGATGCTTGGTAGGGAGATGGTGATAACTCCGGTTGTCGCTCTTCCGGCCGCTCGAATTCTGCCTGATAATGATTCAAAACTAAGGGCTGAAAAACTATTATTTCCATCTTGAATTTTCACTGTTGTCCGTTATGACTTTGTTTAAATTGCAGGTATATACACGAAGTTAGCACGACATTACTCCAGTTGTGTAGTATGAATGGCACAAAAGGGATATGGGATATCTTAGGATTAGGACTTGTTGTATAATCAATAAAGCGTGGAATGTTCTTGTAATCCATTGCTTGCTGTAATTTGGGATTACTTTGGTGCCCATAAACGGTTGTACATTATAATTAATAAAATGGGAAGTTGTATGAGGTATTTCATGGTGAATAGCATGAGTATTAATTCAACTTGTGATGAATTTGAAATTCGTTCTTGTAGCTCTTTCATGAATTGAAATTCAATCGCTTATCTTATGATGAACTTGTGCTATGATGAGCTTGTACTGCGGAACCAATTATAAAATTGGATCTTGTAATATAATCTGCAATCTTGAACCCAAACTTCTCTTGAGATTAAAATCCCCCTTGCTCCCTGGAATAAACTTGGGTTTCTATAAAAAAAGGATAAAGACTTGAGCATAGAAGATTTATCACCCATACTTGAACCTTGTACACATACCTCTAAAAATGAGATTGAATTAACGCTTGAATGATAACACGGATCCTTGATAATATATTACCCGAACCTCATTCACGCTTCTTATCCACATTTGTCGTATTAAAAACTAACAAAACCGATCTCCTTCTCATAAATGATGACTCAACCTTACGAAATTAGGTGATCATGTAGCTTGGTATACAGATTAAGTCTTGATGAAACCTTGACGATAAAGACACAACCTCCGAGGCAGGCACTGAAACCCTTGAGTCGCCTTGAGGGAACGAACAGTAGAATAATCCCAGGATCTCTGTAATCCAGCAATCACACCTTGAAGTGTTTGGCTGTAAGGATCCACATTTAATATTACTGCACTTGCACAAACTGGTTAGCTGTAATAAACATGCACACAAAAGTATAAAGATAACACGCAAGAAAACACATGAGGAGGTGGGATTTTAGGGTCAAAAATTAGGGTGTGACACTTGGTAGGAGGGAAATTGGATATAAACTCGACTATCTTCCCGTAAGTGAGCCGATCCTCGGCGTCCAGATCGTCGGGATTTGTGATATAGATGTCTGTACCCTTGTCGAAGTGGCCCTCCTGCCACTCAAGGGGGAACTTCGCTTCTAAAGCCTCCACTTGCCGTCCGCTCACGTGCTTGATCACACGGTCGAACAGAGAATCAACGACTGAATGCAACACGGGATTTGTAATGAAGTATTTGTCCTTAAAAGCACTGAAAGAATTCAGGTACACCTTGAACAACTTCCTCGGCTACGTCAGAGATACCCAACTATGTCGACCCTAGAAGGATTATCAATGAAGTTAAAAGGTGCGAAAGAACAACGGGAGTGTGGCACTAACACAGAGATGTTCGCACACGATCTCGAACACCTGCATGAACACGATCGCGTTGGGGTGAAGCTGCGAGGGTGCCAAACCAACTGATTGGTAAAATAGCAAGTGTACTATTTTTCCAATGTAGTAATAAAAGGAAAACTCCCCGAATATCGATCTCGAGGACTACGTAGGAAATACAAGTTCTCTAGTAATTCAGTTGAACAAAAGCACTTGGAGTTTTGAGATTGTTTGGTTTCATTATAAAAATATTTGCAAGTAAAAGAGAGAAAATAACTAAGTGGTTTAAGTAGATATGCGTAACATGCTAGGGGAAGTGTATGATCTGACTCAGTAACAATTCTGAATTAACACTGCAACAACTTATTGTAACTAACTAATTACCGATTCTTTAGATTGTTTACTCCTAAGTCCTTAGTGAGAAAACCTTTAATCATCCACCCTAATTCCTATGTCCATAGAGAATTATAAATGAAATTAAACAATAAATTATCATGAGCATTCTGGTTCCTATAGGGTATCCCTAGTCCTAGGTGATATCTACTACAGAATAATCAAAAGCAAAGCATTAACAACGGCGGTCCAACCTAATCGTTAATCAAAAATCAAACCTTGTTGGTCCGATAGCGCAAGCAGTAAGAATAGCTAGAGATCAAATCAGTTATAAAAACAAAGGAAATGTTATTGCAATACTAATATTAGAGTCATTAAAGATTCAAATTAGGGACACCCATAGCATTTAGGGGTTTAGCTACTCATAATATTTGAAGAAAATACAAAGTAAAAACTAGACATTACAAGATAATAGGATTCTTTGATCTTCAATTGCTTCCGCTCATAAAAACCTTCAGTTTCCTTCTCAAAACATGTCTTAAATACTCCCAGGTCCAACACAATAATAGGAAAATACCCAAAATACCCTTAGGGATCACACAGGTCACAAAAACAACAAAATTAGAAGATGAAGTGCTTCAGCCAACACGGGTCATGTCAGCTGACACAGGCGGCCATGTTGGCCCCCTGGGTATCTGATGAAAACACTGTATGCTCCAGACATGCTGACACGGGCCGTGTCAGGTGACACGGGCACCCGTTTCAGCCCACTGCTTTTCTACATAATTTCATCTCTTGGCTTCCTCTTGACATGGGCCATGTCAGACCTTTGTTTCCCTTCTAAAACTCTTCTGAATTCCTGTTGTTTTTCCCGGTTTTTTCTCTGGTTCTTCTTGATTGCTTACCTGAACCTAAAAACAATGGAAATACCCAACTAACGCATAAAATACGATAAAAGGAAACAAAATGCAACTAAACGTATAAGACAATTAACTAAAATGAATGATAAAATAATGTATAAAAACCACTGATCAAACTCCCCCAAACTTAAACTGTTGCTTGACTTTAAGCAACAAGCTCGAATAAATAATTTTTGGATCAAACGGTATATATCAAATAAAAGACTTGTGAAGGTAAGGTGTGACGATACTCATACGTGAGCCTCTGTTCCGATCAGCCAAAACTAGTTCTCTTGGTAATCGTCTGTTAACGAAGGTATTACACAAATGCAAACCGCGGTAAAACCACGGACTTAAATCCCCCTATCAGTCACCTCTCCAACTATGCTTTGAGTTTAAGTCTTTTCTTCAATTTTCTACCCCTTTGATTTGGATAATCAGATTAAGGCACTTTTGATAGCTTTCCCTCACATGTATAAAATTTGATCGAGACTTTTTCGAGGCACCTTTATTTTTTTCTCGCGCATTGGTGTGTATTAGTCCACTTTAGGATGACTATAGAGATTCAACCGTCGTTAGGCTAAGTAACCAGGTGAGGGTTACCCAGCTTAGAAGGATCATCTGTCTTTACCGTCATTATTCATCATTTATTTTGATGCCATAAGTCATTCCTTCAATCAACTTTATATATGCGATTCTTTTTAATCATGCCAGACCATCACTATGAACTAATCGGGAAATACTTCTCAAATCCAAGTACTATGGCACAAATCTACACATTGGACTCGTTTCCTTAATCTGAGGAATCTAGGGTGTTCAGGTTATACCTAAATTTCTAAACATTCCCAACTTTCCTAGTAATAACTCCTCTTCCTTCAAACTCTATATACTTTCCTGACTACTTCAAACATCATAGTATTCACACAAAAAATTTTACGGTAAAAAAAAATTCGGGGAGAGTTCAAAGTGATTTTTAAACAAAAGCACACTAACACAATTCAAAATACTTAAAATGAAAACTAAAAACAATAAAAACTCCCCCAAACTTGAACTAAACATTGTCCTCAATGTTTTAGAACAGGAGTGGAAAAGATATACTCACATAGATCATTACTGAGGGGTTGGAGGGTAATGCAACACTCTAGCTTACACTTGTAAGGTCTCGTTTATTACCTTCAAACGAAACATAATAACAACAAAAAAGAAAATGCTCAATCATTAAAAATGTGGGTTTCTTCCCACACAGCGCTTCCTTTAACATCACATGGCTCGACGAATCACTCCTCATTTTATGGGGGGTATCTCAGCTTCCACACTTTATTGCTTGATCTTTCCGCAACAAAGGATCGGTCAGGTTAAAAGATAAAAGCAACTTTGTGAATCAAATTACATCCAACTTTTCTATTCTTGACTCCTCGAATGAATTTTGGAGTCTCGCTATGTGCCCTAGACAACTGAGATATTGCAACCTGATAGGTTACACCCGAGACTTTTTCTGGACATGGTTTTAAACTTTTTCCTTTTTTCACTAGTTTGGTCATTCCAAGTGAAGGTTGAATGTCTTCCTCTTTACCTAGCTTCTTGATGTCCAACAATTTTAAAGTTATTTCTTCATCAAAAGATTTTAAGTTTAGAGTACTTGTTTCAATATCAACCTTGCACCGACTAGTGAGTAAGAATGGTCGGCCAAGTATGACGGGAGTCTCTTCATCTTCTATAATATCCATAATCTCAAAATCAAAAGTTAAAGTCATCAATCGTCACCATTACATCTTCTGCTAGCCCATATGAACTTTTAGTCGTGTGGTCAGCAAACTTCAAGTTTGTTCCCGTATCACTCACTTTTCCAATACCCAGCTTTTTGAAAATAGATAAAGGCATGAGACTCACACTAACACCTGAATCAATGAGGACCTTCTTGAAAGTTCTATCTTTTATAATATAAGGAATTGCTACAGGTCTAGGGTCTTTCCGCTTGATGGGGATTCTCCTTCCTTGTGATATTTCACTACACTGCACAGTTGAAATTTTTTGCTCCTCACCCATTGTTCTTTTTTTTTTCCCATTACCTCTTTCATGAATTTCTTGTACAAAGGCATTTGCTCGAGTGCTTCAAAGAAAGACATATTGATTTCTAACTTTTTGAACATTGTACTGAATTTTTCAAAGTATTTCTCCTTCTGATCCTTCTTTGTAACTCTCTGAGGGTAAGGTAGCTTGATTTTTGGTTTAACCTCCTCTTTATTTTTCTCTTCAGTTGGCTTCACAGGTGGTAAGACTCTTTCAGGTTCTTTCCCGTTTTCTCTCACTTCAAGCCTAACTTCTATACATTGATAATCATTTGTTTCTTTTTCTTCCTCTTCTTCCACGACTCTCTAACTTCTTGTGGTGATAGCATTAACATTCTCATAATTTTTTTGATTCGGTATTGTCGTGCTCGGGAGGGTTCCTTGAGTATGTGTGGAGAGTGGTTGGGCTATTTGTCCCATCTGAACTTCAAGATTTTTTTATAGAAGCTGTGGTGTTCCTCTGATTATTCTATGTCTCTTCTTGAAATTGAATATTGTGAGGTCCATTTTACTGTGCTATTTCCTATTCTGCTTTCTGAGAAGACTGTTGTTGCTATTGATATTGAGGTTGATTCTGATATTTCCAAGAGAAGTTAGGATGATTCTTCCAATCTGGATTATAAGTCTAAGAATAGGGATTATTCTGCTTCAGAAACTTTATCTCTTAAATTTTTTGAGTAGTCGCAACATAATGCACAGTAAAATGGGGTCCACTACAAATCTCACAACTCATAGCTTGGATAGGTTGAACTTGAGCCATATGTTGAGTACTTACATTCATTGCTTTAAGCCTTCTTTCTACTTCAACTTTGATTTGATCTTCCATTTTCACAACTTGAGTAACCATCTTCAAATCAGTCGTTCCTTCTGGTTTACTCACACTACGGCCATACAGTTCCAAATGCTCATTTGCAGCAATGGCTTCAATGATCTTCTTAATGCTAGTGGCTGTTGTAAAGTTTGATGAGCCACTGGTTGCTGTATCAATTAGTTGCTTAGTCTTCATAAACATTTGCATCTGTTCAATTTGATCTAGGTTATGAGTAGAACATGCAACCAATAACCGTTTGAACCTTTTATATGCATCGCCCAATAATTCTCCCTCCTTATGTTTAAAATTCATGACATTGTATCTTTTACGAATATACACAGAGGCGGGAAAATACTCATTAAGAAAGGCCTTCCCCATCTCTTCCCAAGTAGAAATACTTCCTGCGGGTAATGAGTAAAACCACTATTCAGCATCTTCAGAGAGAGTGAACAGAAACATTCTCAATTTCTTTGCTTCATCAGTGTGCCCCTCTATCTTGAGAGTAATGCTCATAGTCAGAAATCTTTGTAGATGTTTGTTGGCATCTTCATTAACCTTTCCGGTGAAAGTTTTCCTCTTAAGTTGGTTGATAGTGCTCGTATGCAACTGAAATTTGCCATATTCACCTGTTGGTTTACAATTGTTAACCTACCAGGTTGTGCATTGGCCCCACCATAATCACCAAGTAGTCTCTTTGCTGGTGGAACTCCAACCATAGTCTCAGTATCTCTATTTGAGTATGAACCTGAGTCGGAATGCTCTGAATGAACAAAGACTCTTTCTTCTTCTAGTGCTGGCGCTGAAGGTTCTGCTTCTGTACCTGCCAGACTTGCTTGTCTACACCTCGCATGTAGAGTTCTTTCAGTCTCTGCATCAAAATAAAAATTAGCTGAGGATTCTCCTCGCATAAAAATGTTAGATGCAGATTAGTAGTAACAGAATGCAAATAATAATAACAAAAACTAAAAATAAAATTTTGGTCGCAGAGCAACAAAATTTCAATTAAATTACAATTAACTTATATTTCGGTTGTCCCCGGCAATGGCGGAAAAAACTTGATCGGTAAAATAGCAAGTGTACTATTTTTCCAATGTAGTAATAAAAGGGAAATTCCCTGAATATCGATCTCGAGGACTGCGTAGAAAATACAAGTTCTCTAGTAATTCAGTTGAACAAAAGCACTTGGGGTTTTGAGATTGTTTGTTTTCATTATAAAAATATTTGCAAGGAAAAGAGAGAAATTGATTAAGTGGTTTAAACAGATATGAGTAACATGCTAGGGGAAGTTTATGATCCGACTCAGTAACAACTCTAAGTTAACATTGCAACAACTTATTGTAACTAACTAATTACCAATTCTTTAGATTGTTTATTCCTAAGTCCTTAACGAGAAAACCTTTAATCATCCACCCTAATTCCTATGTCCATAGAGAATTATAAATGAACTTAAGTAATAAATTATCAAGAATATTCTGGTTCCTATAGGGTATCCCTAGTCCTAGGGGATATCTACTACAAAATGATCAAAAGAAAAGCATTAACAACAGCGGTCCAGCCTAATCGTTAATAAAAAATCAAACCTTGTTGGTCCGACAAGGCAAGCATTAAGAATAGCTAGAGATCAAATCAGTTATGAGAATAAAGGAAATGTTATTCCAATACTAATATCAGAGTCATTACAGATTTAAATCAGGGACACCCCCTAGCATTGAGGGGTTTAGCTACTCATAATATTTGAAGAAAATACAAAGTAAAAACTAGACATTACAAGATAATAGGATTTTTTGATCTTCAATTGTTTTCGCTCATGAAAACCTTCATTTTTCCAATCACCTTGATCTCTCCAATCATGATCGTGTAATTCTTCTCTGGCCAAAAAGTCTATTTCTTCTTCTCAAAACACGTCTTAAATACTCCCAGGTCCAACACAATAATAGGAAAATACCCAAAATACCCTTAGGGATCGCACAGGTCACAAAAACAAGAAAATTAGAAGATGAAGCGCTTCATCCAACACGGGTTGTGTCAGCTGACACGGGCCGCCGTGTTGGTCCCCTGGATATCCGATGAAAACACGATCTGCTCCAGACTTGCTGACACGGGCACCCGTGTCAGCCCACTACTTTTCTACACAATTTCATCTCTTGGCATCCTCCTGACATGGGCCGTGTCAGGTGACACGGGTGGCCGTATCAGGCCATTGTTTCCCTTCAAAAACTCTTCCCAATTCTTGCTGTTTTTCCCAGTTTTTGCTCTGGTTCTTCTTGATTGCTTACTGTAACACGGTGGGAGAACTGACTTTAAATAATGTTGCGGATAGCAAGAGTCGCCACCGACTTTTATTTTATCCATAAGGAAAGGTTATAAAAGAACAGGAAAGACCTTAGAGAATATTTTGGGTCCGGGGGGTAGGTTATGAAAAGGGAAGGTGTTAGCACCCTTTTCATCCATGGTTATCCATGGGCTCTTAGGTACTTAAGCTCACTTTTGAATTGTTTTGAAAGTGTAGTGTGTGAATAGAAAATTTTCAGAATAGTTAATAAATAATCCATGTAAGGATGTGAAAAAAACTTGTTTGAAAATTTTGTTGGAAATTTGTTTAAGTGTGAAAAAGTTTTGAAGTGAGCAAGCACCTAGGAGTAACCTACCCTAATGTTTAAAGGTCTTTCTTATTCTTCATTCTTTCCTTTAGTAAGACTATCCCTACTATAATGGAGTAGGTAGTCCTTACTTTGGATGTTAAGGGACATGTGAGGGACAATTTGACTTTGAAGGCCATTGTGGGATGTAATAAGCACATATAAGGGACCATCATCATTTTTCGAAAGGGACTTGATTCGTAAAGGCAACCATAAGGGACTTTGATGATTTTTTTATTTGAGGGACTTGCTTTATACACCCCACTTAACCATTATTCGTAGGCAACTTGAGGGATATCCTTAGGAAGTGAGACGGCGATTAAAATCGACTTACGTGTGTGACGTGTTTATTTTAATTATCTTTATTTAAAAGTGATCTAAATTTATTTTAATATTACATACATGTTATTACACTCCCTAATTACTAACCATAATAATAATTAAATAATTAAACAACTTTACATCCAAGAAACAATTACAAAATAATAAGCAAAATAATTAAATAGCAAAGATAAATAAAATATAAATAAGCAATAATAAATAATAAAGGGGGTTAATTCTAAGTTTACTCGGCAAGACATCGCATCTTGTGCCTACGTATCCTTACGGGAGCGGAATCAGAGTAATCGTAGTTCCCCTCGATAGGGAGGTTAGAAACTTCTTGACTGTGGTCAAGGTCTCAAGGGGAATAAACGCATCTTAAGGACACGCTTACGTGGAGTGTAGAAACTCCAAATCTCTACGTTGAAATGTTAAGTTGTAATTAGGGTTAAATTAGGGATTCCACGGCGGGAAACCCTAAAATGAGCGCGGCGGCTCTTTGACCTAATGCTAAGGGTAAAATTGTAATTTTGCCTGCGGCGAGGCATTTGTGAAAATTAGGGTTTGTAGTTTGTAGTTTTGAGGATTTGAAATTGAATGTGTGAAGTTTTACGGACTATTGGCGCGGCGGCCAAACAGTTAGACCTAACCTTCGGATGTGCACAATGTGACAGAAATAATAGTAAACGCGTGAGATAATTGAATCATGCAAACAGAGAGATAATGTCATAATTTAAACCATGCAAGTAGAAATTTAAAGGCAGAATTTAAAGAGCGATTGTTAAGTTCGCGAGATTACATGAGAGGAGCAGATACAATATGATAATGAAATGTGAATTGAACAATAATAAAATAAAATAAATAACGGTTCTAGTTATTATTTTAAAAAAAGGATTTTAGTTATTATTTTAAATTTATCTAAAAAAAAGTTTTTCTTAAAAATAATAGGTTTTCATATTAATTTGGAAAAGATGTTAATGTTATTTATTTTAAAAAACAGATTTTTATATTATAACAAATTTTAATAAATTAATGATAACAATAATAATAATAATGGTAATAATAATGATAATAATGATAATAATAATAAATAATGATAATAATAATAATAATAATAATAATAATAATAATAATAATAAAGCAATAATGAATTTTAAATGTGCCAAATAACCCAACAATGTTGCTAACGCAGAAATGCGCTCATCGCAACCAGATCTAAATCGGACGAAACAAAATTTATCGCAAAGAAAAAGAAATTAAGCAAAAAATAGTATTATTGCTCACACAAAAATGCGATCATCGCAACCAGATCGAACTAACACAAATGTCACGCGTCATGCACACAAATGTGCAAACATCGTATCGACATAATTCGATCAAAAATCTTATATATATAAACTCTAACAATTTAAAAATTATATATATATATAAACGTAACAGTAATAGATAAAGAAAAAGAAATAACGGTAATAGATGAAGAAAAAGAAATAACGGTAAAAGATGAAGAAAAAGAAACAATAGTAATAGATGAAGGAAAAGAAATAACGGTAAACGATGAAGAAAAAGAAACAATAGTAATGGATGAAGAAGAAAACTAAATAACGGCAAACGGCACTCACTCCTCTTAGGTTTTTTTCATTCTCTCCTCCTTTTTTCCAACAAGGCAACACATGTATATATAGGGAACAAATTAGGGTTAACACCAAATTGTCAATAATGTCCCTAAAGCCCATTTTAAAGCCCAAACTAAATAATTAGTTAAGAAAAAATAAAATTTAAATAATTTAAAATAATTAAAATAAACTTAAAATAAAAACTAATAATCCTATTGATTCCTAAAATAAAAAATATTATAAAAAGAACAAAATTTTTTTCAATATTTTTTATTTTATGATTTTTTGGATATTTTTATGAATAATTTAGAAAAAAGTGAAAAAAATAATATTTTAAAAAATGATTTAATTAAAATACGAAAATAATAATTAAATAATAATAAAAAACTATTTTTGTTATTTTTTTAATGAAAGATAGAAAAATTTAGAGTAAAAATAATAAAAAACAAAAAAAAGTGACAAAGGTGAGATTCGAACTCTCAACCTCTCACACTCATAACTCCTTACACATGTCCTCCTGCCAATTGTGCCATTTTTACTTTTTAGAAAAAAAAAATGCATGCCATATGATATTTACCTGCAAAAAGTCAAACGACTACACAAATTTGTTAGTAATTGATTAAATGCAATAAAAATGCAATGAAATGCGACGACAAATCTTAGGGCAAAATTTGGGGTATTACAATTATTATGATAATATTTTTCACCCAACCTCTCTTTGATGTTGGCAAAAAAATCATGAAGTTTGACTTTGGTTTGACCACAGTTGACCTCAGTTTGACTTTTTAACTGCATTGACTGCTTTTGACTTATCTGATCATCTGACTGAGCAAACTTTTGAGAAAAGTCTTGAAACTTGACATGGGGGTTCTTATACACATATAAGATGTTATGAAGCTCACTTGAAGTCTTGGAAGTCCATTTAGCCTGATTAAAGTCAAAACCCTAGTTTTGGATGCACTGCTTAGGAGGTGCATTGTCTGAGGGAATTGTCAACTCTTCTGACCAATTGTGAATTTTGTGAACCTTGTGAACCTTCTTGGAACACAAAGTCTTGTATTGTGAGGGCAAATTTTGGGGTGCAACAGCTGCCCCTGTTCAATTTTCTGAAACCTGAGGGGTTAGATTGGTATATTTGCCAGTCGTAACCTGGAAGGTTGAAGGGGATTGAACACAAAAGCCCAAAAATTTGCACTCACCAGTGCATGGAGTGATATTGATGGTTGGTTGAACATGATTGAGTGGGTTTAAAGATGCCACTAGGGGAAAGTTCTTCAGTAGTATAATGAGAACTGTCAGGAGTCTGGAGTAATACTGATGTAACAGCATGTCTTCATGAGGATAGAGCAATCAATAATGATAACCCTAAAGCAGTCTTGAAGTGATAAATCTGACCTCAGGAGGATAGAGCAATCAATAGCTCTAAAGCAGTCTTGAAGTAATAATGGCTTCAGGAGGATAGAGCAATCAATAGCTCTAAAGCAGTCTTGAAGTAATAGAATGGCTTCAGGAGGATAGAGCAATCAACAGCTCTAAAGCAGTCTTGAAATAATAATGTGATATGTCTTCAGGAGGATAGAGCAATCAATAGCTCTAAAGCAGTCTTGAAGTGATGATCTGACTTCAGGAGGATAGAGCAAATCAATAGCTCTAAAGCAGTCTTGAAGTAATAATGGTTTCAGGAGGATAGAGCAATCAATAGCTCTAAAGCAGTCTTGAAGTAATAGAATGGCTTCAGGAGGATAGAGCAATCAACAGCTCTAAAGCAGTCTTGAAATAATAATGTGATATGTCTTCAGGAGGATAGAGCAATCAATAGCTCTAAAGCAGTCTTGAAGTGATGATTTCAAGAGGATAGAGCAATGGATAGCTCTAAAGCAGTCTTGAAATAATAATGTAATTTCAGGAGGATAGAGCAATGGATAACTCTAAAGCAGTCTTGAAATAATTAGATGGCTTCAGGAGGATAGAGCAATGAATAGCTCTAAAGCAGTCTTGAAGTAGTAATATGACCTCATGAGGATAGAGCAATGAATAGCTCTAAAGCAGTCTTGAAGTAATAGGATGATTTCAGGAGGATAGAGCAATCAGTAGCTCTAAAGCAGTCTTGAAGTCATGAGAGGCTATCAGGAGGATAAAATAACCCTGAGGTTACAATAAAGCAGTCCCAAAGTAATAAGAAGCCCATCAGGAGGATAAAGTAACCCTGAGGTTACAATAAAGCAGCCCCAAAGATCATAAGCTTGTTTGTTGGATAATTAACCTGAAAACAAGGTAGCATTCTGTATAACAACATTAGTTTATGCTTTATGTATGCATGTATGACATGATGCACTTAGGTAATGTACTATAGACATATATGTTATGGTATGATGTAAATGATGTATGTATGATATGACACTGCTGGAAGTGTCGGGATATCCTTGTATAACAACTGCTGGCCAAGGAAAATAAATCCCGATTCGTTGTTGAAGAATATATAACCCTCCGCCTGCTGGGGATAACAAGGTATAGATAACCTCCCGTTGTTGGGGATAACAAGGTATAGATAACCTCCCGTTGTTGGGGATAGTAGGGTATAGATAACCTTCGTTTTCGTTTGATAGTAGGATAAGTATAACATCCCGTCTTCGTTCATCGTGCCCTTATTGGAAAGTAATTTCCCGTATATCCGTATGAGGATAAAAGAGATGGATATAAATTCCAGGAGAGATTAGACTTTGTGAAAATGGATTAGTCCTACTGTCTTGTAAAGATGAACCGGCGAAGCTTCGTTGAAATCCTTCCCTCGTTCGTCCTTAGTAAATACTATTACTGCATTTTCATGCATTTCTGGTAAACATCAATCATATTAAAAGCATACATGCATTTCTGGTAAACATCAATCATATTCAAAGGCATACATACATTCAAACACAACCAATGGACGTTTCGCTTATGTAAATAGGGTAAAAGTAAATCTGGATTCAAAAGATGGAATTTATTTATATCAAAAGTGACCCATACACGGGTAAGTTTGTACAAGGAGACATAAACCCTAGTAAGAGAATTTTGTCATGAAGTTTTACAAAAAGAATCAGCTATGTGGGAAATAATCCTATTGAGTTTCAATTCTACTATTGCCACTCAAGTATCTCATCTTCTTGCTGTTGAGACGGAAACGATTGGATTGAGCTTTATCTGTTTGAGCTTGAGTAAGTAGTACAACTGGTTGCAGTTTCATGAGTGATCCAAACGAGACATAGTCATACGCTTTAATCCATAACTTTTGCCTGGATTGCCCTTTCAGGTTTTCAATCCACCGGGATACCCTTTTTTGCCTAAGCCGCCTTTTCAGGTTTTCGACTTGCCGGGTGTACATCTTTTTATATATATATCCCTAATTTTTGCCCAAACCCTTTTGGTTTGCCGGGATGCCCTTATTTTTGCCTAGGCCTGTCAACCTAGCGGGTCTCTTTTTATGCGTAGTATTTTTTAACTATGTCTGCGTTTACAGGTTGTGGGAAGTCTTCACCATCCATTGTAGTCAGTATCATGGCACCTCCTGAGAACACTGTCTTGACTACGAATGGTCCCTCATATGTTGGAGTCCACTTGCCCCTTCAGTGTCAATCTCATTGCAGTATGCAGGCTTCTCAAATCTATCAATGGTAATCTTGGGAGCTTCATCATCCCAACTTATCTCAAACATAGATGCCATGGTGGCCAATGCGTCTGCCAACTGATTCTCTCTTCGTGGAATATGTCCAAAAGTAATCTCTTTGAAATGTGGGATCAAAGACAACACATGTTCTCTGTAAGGAATGAGATTATCATGCTTTGTATCCCAATCTCCTTTAATCTGACTTACTACCAGAGCTGAATCTCCATACACCTCAAGGAACTGAATCTTCATATCAATAGCAACTTGCATACCCATGATACATGCCTCATACTCAGCCATGTTATTGGTACAATAGAAACAAAGTCTGGCAGTAATCGGGGTATGACAACCTTCAGGGGAGCTAATCACAACACCAACACCATTACCATGTGCATTGGAGGCACCATCAAAAACCATAGTCCATCGGGATCCTCGTTCAGGTCTGTCATATTGTCCAGGTTCTTTGGTAACAAACATAATGTCTTCATCAGGGAACTCAAAATTCATTGACTGGTAATCATCTACTGCTTGATGAGCCAAATGATCAGCAACAACACTCCCCTTAATGGCCTTCTGAGTAGTATACTGTATATCATATTCCGTCAAGATCATTTGCCATCTTGCAATTCTTCCGGAAAGAGCAGGTTTCTCAAATATGTACTTGATTGGATCCATCTTCGAAATCAACAAGGTAGTATGGGTCAACATATACTGTCTTAGTCGGCGAGCAGCCCATGCCAAAGTGCAGCAAGTTTTCTCGAGCAGTGAGTATCTTGTTTCACAGTCGGTAAACTTTTTGCTAAGGTAGTATATTGCCTGCTCTTTTCGACCAGACTCGTCATGTTGCCCCAATACACACCCCATTGAGTTGTCTAATACTGTTAAATACATAATCAAGGGTCTTCCATCAACTGGTGGCATTAAAATTGGAGGTTCTAGCAAATATCTCTTGATTTCATCAAAGGCAGTCTGGCACTCATCATTCCATTCCATCACCTGATCTTTCTTCAACAACTTGAAGATTGGCTCACAGATGGTAGTTAATTGGGAAATAAATCTTGCAATGTAGTTCAATCGTCCCAAGAAACCTCTAACCTCCTTCTCAGTACGGGGAGCTGGCATCTCTCGTATAGCTTTCACTTTTGCAGGATCCACTTCAATACCTTTTCCACTGACAATGAAACCCAAGAGTTTTCCAGATCTAACTCCAAAAGTACACTTGTTTGGGTTCAATCTCAACTTGTATTTCTTCAACCTCTCAAACAACTTGTGCAGATGATCAAGATGTTGCTCTTCATTCTGAGATCTGGCTATCATATCATCCACATATACCTCTATCTCATGATGAATCATATCATGAAACAAAGCCACCATAGCACGCTGATATGTTGCCCCTGCATTCTTCAAACCAAATGGCATTACCTTATAGCAAAAGGTGCCCCACTGTGTCACAAATGTAGTCTTCTCCATATCTTCAGGTGCCATCTTGATTTGATTGTAACCAGAGAAACCATCCATAAAAGAGAATACCTTATGCTGAGCAGTGTTGTCTACCAGAATATCAATATGAGGAAGTGGAAAGTCGTCTTTAGGGCTAGCCTTGTTCAGATCTCTGTAGTCTACACGCATACGTACCTTACCATCTTTCTTAGGAACTGGTACCACATTTGCAACCCACTGAGGATAAGAAGTTACTGCCAAGAACCCTGCATTGAACTGTTTCATTACCTCTGCTTTGATCTTTTCTGACATTTCAGGACGCATACGACGAACCTTCTGCTTCTTTGGACGACAATCTTCTTTCACTGGCAAACGGTGAACCACAATGTCTGTATCCAACCCTGGCATATCTTCATAAGACCAAGCAAAGATCTCCACATAGTCACGTAGCATCTGAATCAACCTGCTCTTGACACTGTCTTCTAAATCAGCCCCTATCTTGACCTCTTTTCTGTTTTCTTCAGTTCCCAGATTCACAACTTCGACTGGCTCTTCATGTGGCTGTATAGCTTTCTCTTCTTGTTGTAACAACCTAGCAAGCTCTACAGGTATTTCACAATCGTCCTCATTTCCGTCTTCAGTTTGATAGATCGGATTCTCGAAATTGTAATTGGCAATAGTAGAACTGTTATCAACTGGATCCAGAGTGGATGAGGATCTGCATTTTAGTGACGTGGGTGTGTGTAAGAACACATAGCTGATAAAGCAAAAATAAAAGAAAAAGAAAGACAAGGAACACAATATTTACGAAAACGAAACGTCCACTGATTTTATTGAATGAAGTATGCAAATGAAATGACACCCGTAACAAGCACACCATTGTGCCCCGGGTAGGGCACATGGCTTGAAAGTTTTAATTGTTCCAGAAATTACAAATTTAAAAACATAACACAGTAATAGTATTTACTCCTGACTAAAGGAGATAGGGATAACATTTTCAGCTTTCCAATTATTGAGTCCAGCACCCACAGTAGGAAAAATCCATGCCTCCAAGTTGTAGTCTTCATCTTGGTCTCCCACAGCATTGATAACCCCTTGATTGGTGATACGAACAGCACGAGCACGACGAACAGACTTCTGGGACTCTGCAGTGAAACCCAAACCAAACTTGTCAGACTTGTATGGAATATCAGGAAGCTGACCCCAAATAGTACAACCACCTTCTTCCACCACAACTTTTGCATCATTGAGGGAGGCCATTGCCATTGTTGGAGGGTTTCTGATGACCACAGGAACCTTCTTCACAGCAGGAGGAGTCACACAATCCTTAACAGCCCAGGGAACCACTTCAAATGACTGACATGGAGTTTCAATGTATTCACCTTCTACTTCCAGATACTTGAAAGTGTTTACATGGCTGACAAAGTATTCTTCCTCTCCAAAGACAGTAACAACTTTTCCATTCACCGGATATCTCAACTTTTGATGTAATGTGGAGGTCACAGCACCTGCCCCATGGATCCAGGGACGACCAAGCAGACATGAGTACGAAGGACGAATATCCATCACATAGAATGTAGCAGTAAACACCTGAGAGCCAACCTTGATTGGAAGATCAATTTCCCCATGCACTACTCTTCTAGAACCATCAAAAGCCTTTACCACAATATTACTGGGCTTCAATACCGTATCTTCAGGACTCAGCTTGTTCAGGACTTCCTTAGGCAACACATTCAGAGAGGAACCATTGTCTATCAGCACATGAGACAGGGTAGTGCCCCTGCATTCAATTGAAATATGCAAGGCCCTGTTATGATCCCTCTTGGCAGGGGTCAAGTCAGCATCAGAAAATCCTAACCCGTTGTCATAGGTCAGGTGAGCAACACAATTCTCAAACTGGTCCACAGAAATTGCACTGGGTACATGAGCCATCTTTAGAAACTTGATCAATGACTTGGCATGAGCCTCAGAACATAATAACAGGGAGAGCATAGAAATCTTTGAGGGAGTATGCCCCAGCTGATCAACAATATCATAATCACTCTTGCGAATGATCTTCAATACTTCTTCCATCTGCTTAGAGAGGTCATCAGCAGCTGGCACATCAGTAGATACAGGCTCAATAACAGGACCCTTGCCCCGAGCATCAGTGGTGGAAGTAACAGCAGGAGTAACTGCACTCTTAGAAGCAACTGGAGGAGCGAAGACTCTTCCACTACGAGTGATCTTGCTAGATCCAGCAATATTATCAATGTCAACAGGCATATCAGGTAAAGGCTCCTGCTTGACACCATGGATGTAAACATCAGACCCATAGTGCCAAGGCACAGCTTTGTCAGATGTATAAGGAATAGGACCAGGAGTGGTAATGATCAGAGGAGCTACTCTGGCTTCAGCAACAACTTTCACAGGCCCTTCAGCAGTAATCTTGATTGGGCCCTGATGAGTGATTTTAATGGGACCCTTTGAAGTGATTCTTAGTGGTACTTTGTCAACCATGTCAACCTCTTCAATCTTCTTACCCTGAGTCAGATGATCCACCATACTTTCTACAGATGCTGGTCTTCTTTCAAACACTATAGTATATTTATCCATGAGACGTTGAATCCCATCTCTCAAAATGAAGCAACTATCCGGCTTATAGGTACAATATAGACAATCTTCATGACAACCTGGAAAGATCCCAGCTTGTACTAACCTCTTTTTGATAACAGACAATGGTGTGCTCAACTCCATAACTGAATAGACATGCAGATCTTCATCAATATCTTCATCAATGGTGTTGACAGTCTTCTCGTGATTTGGCATTGGAGCTGTAATCACATTTGGAGTACCTGGTGGATCAAACTCAATTTCTCCAGCATCAATCATATCCTGAATTTTGTTCTTCAAGACCCAGCAGTTATTAGTATCATGTCCTGGGCAGTTTGAATGATACGCACATCGTGCATTGGGATTGTACTTGGGAGAGGTAACATTGGGATTCTGAGGGGCCTCCCTCAGGGTAATAAGTTCAGCTTTCAACAAGTGTTGCAATGCCTGAGCCATTGACATGTTGATCTTCGTGAACTGTCTTCTAGCCCTCTGTTGGTTGCCTTGAGGCTGCTCTGTTGTTGCAGGAGTTGGATTTGAAATATGAACTGCACTAACAGACTGATGCCTTCTGTTACGATCAGGCTGACCATACACATCATTAGATTCTTTCTTCCCAGTGGGAGGCTTCTTTGCAGCACCTGATGAAGAAGTGCCCACTTGGATCTTACCACTCTTGATACCATTCTCTACTCGCTCTCCTGTCATGATCAACTCAGTGAAGCCAGATGATGAGCTTCCAATGAGATGACTGTAAAACGGACCATTCAGCGTACACATGAACATATCAACCAACTCCCTATCAGTCAAAGGGGGTTGAACTCTTCCAGCTAAGTCTCTCCACTTCTGAGCATACTCCTTAAAGCTTTCTTTGGCACCCATAGACATGCTTTGAAGCTGCATGCGAGTGGGGGCTAAGTCAGCATTGTATTGATACTGCTTGTAGAAAGCTTCAGCAAGGTCATTCCAATCTCTGATGTTGACACTCTCCAACTGATAATACCACTCTAGCTGAGCTCCAGCTAAACTCTCTTGAAAGAAATGGATCCACAACTTTTTATCAGCAGTGTGGGGTTGAATTCTTCTGACATAAGACCTCAGATGCAATTTGGGACAAGAGACCCCATCATAGACAACAAATGTAGGAACTTTGAACCCAGTGGGTATGACCACCCCAGATATCAAGCTCAAATCCTCAAAATCCAGCCCAGATGATTTCTGTAATTCCATAGCATCCATTCTATCCACCAGCATCTTGAATTTGTCTTCGTTAGGCTCATGGTAGTAGTTAGCCTCAGAATCAGAGTCCCCCATAGTGTTGTGGAGACTGCCTCTCTCCTGCTCAGATTCTTCAGATTCATAGTCTTCAACATGTTCCTTGGTCTTGACAGGACCTTTGAACCTTCTTCCCATGTTGAGCAACCCAGCAGACCTTCTAGCCTTCTTAGTCTTCTTGGCCAGCAGTGTCTTCAATTCATCATGCCCCTTGGATAGGTTCAGGATCAGCTCTTGGAACTGTGCATTCTGTGCCTGGAGATCCTTAACTGATTGTTCAAGAGCCATTGCTGAAATAAACAGCGAGAAGATGAGAAACCTGTGCACAATTATAAACCTGTGATGCAATGATATGGGAATGCATATGCAATGTTTTCAAGGACCGCAGGATTTAAATTTGCTTAAACAAACAAGAAAGTAACTTTTTATTAGTAATAACTTGTTTTGCCTTTTAGGCTTACAAAAAATGAAAACGAAATAAGTACAAAAGATGGGGTTTTAAGTCTCCCATGGACGCTTCCTCTTTGTGTTGAGGTATGAGTTGAGGTTTCGTTACTCATGAAGTAGCTTTGTTAGCTCTAGGATCCTTGCTTGGCTTGCTTTGTAATGAGCCTCGAAAGTATCCCTTTTCTCTTTCAGTTGGATCCATGATCTCTGCAAGTCTTCCATATCAGTAGGCATGTCTGGGTGAAGGATGGTATAAGCTATGTCTCCTTCAGCAACAGGTTCCATGGTAACTGGTAGGACGGCAGGATATGGCATCATGAGTGTCTGAGCACGCGATCGTACCCATCTGAGATAAGCCTCCATAGGAATAGTGTACTTAGGCTCCAGTGTCTTGCTGTCAATCCTGTTTACCTTTCCCCAAGCTCGTATGAATCTCTGACGGTAACCCTGAAGATCGTTGTCGTAGTCAAACACAATGCCCTGAATCAACATGTCATGCGGACCATCGCTCCGGGCGTAACCAAACTGTCGTAAAGCTAGAGATGGGTTGTAGGTGATGCCTCCTCTTATGCCTAGAAGTGGCACATTAGGAAACTCCCCACAACGGTCAATGATGGTGACATTCTCCATAGATCTGGAGCACCAATGGATGTCTGAGTGAGAAAGTGACATGATCCTCTTGGACCATCTGAACCCTTGCTCATTCTTCATTACTGAGCGAGGAAGGTGAGAAATAAACCACCTAAAAAGTAAAGGTATACAGCACATCAAAGTTCCTCTTGCCCTTGTAGTACGGGTGTGAAGAGAATGTAGGATGTCTCCAAGTAAGGTAGGCACTGGATTGTGACTCAGGAATATGTTGATGGCATGAACGTCTATGAACTGATCAGGATTGGGGAACAACACTAAGCCATAAATCAATAAGGCTAAGATCTCCTCAAAAGCATCGTAGCTCATAGCCTTCAAGAACATTTGAGCTTTATCCACTAATACCTTGGCAAGAATACCTTTAACTCCACTTCTCGTCTCTAGAACAATGTCAGACTTCTTCAGATGTAGAGCTGCAGCAATAACTTCTGGTTTAAGCTCCTTCTCTAAGCCTGTGAATGGCTTCTGATCAAGAACAGGTATACCCAGAAGTTTAGAGAACTCCTCCATGGTTGGAACCAGCTGATAATCAGGAAATGTAAAGCAATGGTGCTTAGGGTCAAAGAACTGAAACAGCACACTCATCATGTCTTCACTGAAACTTGAAGTAACTAGATCCAATAAGTGACCATGTCTCTTGTTGAACTGGGAATGATCAGGCACTAGGGAAACCAACTCCTTGAGCTTAGCAGGTATCCCTACAAAGTTGATCCTGATGGTGTTTCTACGAGCAGAAGCCATGACCTGCAACAAAGAACAAAGATAAATCCTTTGGTCCTTGAAATGGTTAGGGAAAATGATATGCTTATGATGCATGATGATGTCATGATGTCATGCTCAATCACAAACATGTGGCACACACAAACAAGTCACACCATAGCCCTAGGTTTAAAGGCTTGCATGAGGTTCAAAGGCAAGTACCCTCCCCTGAAGTTAGATGGTTCATCCTGTCCTACAAAAGTAACCAGGTTCTAAGGGATCTCAATATCATTGATCCTTCACAAGGGTGGTTGTTCAGAAAGCAACTTACTTGCCAACCAAAACCCTCCAAGTTTAAGATCTCAATGAGCGTAGTATCGAGTGTCAACCAACTTCAGTCTGCACCAAAGCCGGTTACCTCACTACTTTCTAAAGGCCAAGATGAGTTAACTAGGGTTCTAAAAGTCAGTTAGTGCATTGACAACATATGGCAGCCTCAATATTATCCTCAACTTGACTTAAGGAATATAAGCACCAACCAAGAAGTCGCACTAACTATGGCCACCAGATCAACCGTATCGATATACGTCGTACAGTTTCCTTGGTCTATTGCCATTTACCTAAGGTACACTAGATCCGGGTTAGGACCTTTCACACATAAGAGCACCCCAACAATATAATAATAAAGCAAACAAGGCAAACAATTTAAAGTGATCTTAATTCCTAAGGGTACCCCTCTTAAATAGATCCCCAGCAGAGTCGCCAGTTCTGTAACACGGTGGGAGAACTGACTTTAAATAATGTTGCGGATAGCAAGAGTCGCCACCGACTTTTATTTTATCCATAAGGAAAGGTTATAAAAGAACAGGAAAGACCTTAGAGAATATTTTGGGTCCGGGGGGTAGGTTATGAAAAGGGAAGGTGTTAGCACCCTTTTCATCCATGGTTATCCATGGGCTCTTAGGTACTTAAGCTCACTTTTGAATTGTTTTGAAAGTGTAGTGTGTGAATAGAAAATTTTCAGAATAGTTAATAAATAATCCATGTAAGGATGTGAAAAAAACTTGTTTGAAAATTTTGTTGGAAATTTGTTTAAGTGTGAAAAAGTTTTGAAGTGAGCAAGCACCTAGGAGTAACCTACCCTAATGTTTAAAGGTCTTTCTTATTCTTCATTCTTTCCTTTAGTAAGACTATCCCTACTATAATGGAGTAGGTAGTCCTTACTTTGGATGTTAAGGGACATGTGAGGGACAATTTGACTTTGAAGGCCATTGTGGGATGTAATAAGCACATATAAGGGACCATCATCATTTTTCGAAAGGGACTTGATTCGTAAAGGCAACCATAAGGGACTTTGATGATTTTTTTATTTGAGGGACTTGCTTTATACACCCCACTTAACCATTATTCGTAGGCAACTTGAGGGATATCCTTAGGAAGTGAGACGGCGATTAAAATCGACTTACGTGTGTGACGTGTTTATTTTAATTATCTTTATTTAAAAGTGATCTAAATTTATTTTAATATTACATACATGTTATTACACTCCCTAATTACTAACCATAATAATAATTAAATAATTAAACAACTTTACATCCAAGAAACAATTACAAAATAATAAGCAAAATAATTAAATAGCAAAGATAAATAAAATATAAATAAGCAATAATAAATAATAAAGGGGGGTTAATTCTAAGTTTACTCGGCAAGACATCGCATCTTGTGCCTACGTATCCTTACGGGAGCGGAATCAGAGTAATCGTAGTTCCCCTCGATAGGGAGGTTAGAAACTTCTTGACTGTGGTCAAGGTCTCAAGGGGAATAAACGCATCTTAAGGACACGCTTACGTGGAGTGTAGAAACTCCAAATCTCTACGTTGAAATGTTAAGTTGTAATTAGGGTTAAATTAGGGATTCCACGGCGGGAAACCCTAAAATGAGCGCGGCGGCTCTTTGACCTAATGCTAAGGGTAAAATTGTAATTTTGCCTGCGGCGAGGCATTTGTGAAAATTAGGGTTTGTAGTTTGTAGTTTTGAGGATTTGAAATTGAATGTGTGAAGTTTTACGGACTATTGGCGCGGCGGCCAAACAGTTAGACCTAACCTTCGGATGTGCACAATGTGACAGAAATAATAGTAAACGCGTGAGATAATTGAATCATGCAAACAGAGAGATAATGTCATAATTTAAACCATGCAAGTAGAAATTTAAAGGCAGAATTTAAAGAGCGATTGTTAAGTTCGCGAGATTACATGAGAGGAGCAGATACAATATGATAATGAAATGTGAATTGAACAATAATAAAATAAAATAAATAACGGTTCTAGTTATTATTTTAAAAAAAGGATTTTAGTTATTATTTTAAATTTATCTAAAAAAAGTTTTTCTTAAAAATAATAGGTTTTCATATTAATTTGGAAAAGATGTTAATGTTATTTATTTTAAAAAACAGATTTTTATATTATAACAAATTTTAATAAATTAATGATAACAATAATAATAATAATGGTAATAATAATGATAATAATGATAATAATAATAAATAATGATAATAATAATAATAATAATAATAATAATAATAATAATAATAATAATAATAATAATAATAAAGCAATAATGAATTTTAAATGTGCCAAATAACCCAACAATGTTGCTAACGCAGAAATGCGCTCATCGCAACCAGATCTAAATCGGACGAAACAAAATTTATCGCAAAGAAAAAGAAATTAAGCAAAAAATAGTATTATTGCTCACACAAAAATGCGATCATCGCAACCAGATCGAACTAACACAAATGTCACGCGTCATGCACACAAATGTGCAAACATCGTATCGACATAATTCGATCAAAAATCTTATATATATAAACTCTAACAATTTAAAAATTATATATATATAAACGTAACAGTAATAGATAAAGAAAAAGAAATAACGGTAATAGATGAAGAAAAAGAAATAACGGTAAAAGATGAAGAAAAAGAAACAATAGTAATAGATGAAGGAAAAGAAATAACGGTAAACGATGAAGAAAAAGAAACAATAGTAATGGATGAAGAAGAAAACTAAATAACGGCAAACGGCACTCACTCCTCTTAGGTTTTTTTCATTCTCTCCTCCTTTTTTCCAACAAGGCAACACATGTATATATAGGGAACAAATTAGGGTTAACACCAAATTGTCAATAATGTCCCTAAAGCCCATTTTAAAGCCCAAACTAAATAATTAGTTAAGAAAAAATAAAATTTAAATAATTTAAAATAATTAAAATAAACTTAAAATAAAAACTAATAATCCTATTGATTCCTAAAATAAAAAATATTATAAAAAGAACAAAATTTTTTTCAATATTTTTTATTTTATGATTTTTTGGATATTTTTATGAATAATTTAGAAAAAAGTGAAAAAAATAATATTTTAAAAAATGATTTAATTAAAATACGAAAATAATAATTAAATAATAATAAAAAACTATTTTTGTTATTTTTTTAATGAAAGATAGAAAAATTTAGAGTAAAAATAATAAAAAACAAAAAAAAGTGACAAAGGTGAGATTCGAACTATCAACCTCTCACACTCATAACTCCTTACACATGTCCTCCTGCCAATTGTGCCATTTTTACTTTTTAGAAAAAAAAAATGCATGCCATATGATATTTACCTGCAAAAAGTCAAACGACTACACAAATTTGTTAGTAATTGATTAAATGCAATAAAAATGCAATGAAATGCGACGACAAATCTTAGGGCAAAATTTGGGGTATTACAATTATTATGATAATATTTCTCACCCAACCTCTCTTTGATGTTGGCAAAAAAATCATGAAGTTTGACTTTGGTTTGACCACAGTTGACCTCAGTTTGACTTTTTAACTGCATTGACTGCTTTTGACTTATCTGATCATCTGACTGAGCAAACTTTTGAGAAAAGTCTTGAAACTTGACATGGGGGTTCTTATACACATATAAGATGTTATGAAGCTCACTTGAAGTCTTGGAAGTCCATTTAGCCTGATTAAAGTCAAAACCCTAGTTTTGGATGCACTGCTTAGGAGGTGCATTGTCTGAGGGAATTGTCAACTCTTCTGACCAATTGTGAATTTTGTGAACCTTGTGAACCTTCTTGGAACACAAAGTCTTGTATTGTGAGGGCAAATTTTGGGGTGCAACACTTACCTAAACCTAAAAATAATGGAAATACCAAACCAACGCATAAAATGCGATAAAAGTAAATAAAATGCAACTAAACGTATAAGATAATTAACTAAAACAAATGGTAAAATAACGTATAAAAACCACTGATCACAAGCCACTGGAACACTCCATTTTGGAAGTCGCTGAAGGGGAGACGAAACCTTATTTCCCAGAACACAAACTCGTGCATTGGAAAACATATCCCTTTGAACGACGAGTATATCCAGCGCGTCTCTCTAGGTTTGTAGACCATCCAATACGCGGAGGCCCCATCATAGTACGACACACCGCTCGAGGGAATGATGTGTCCAACCGTTCTACTTACATCACACTACTGACCTGTCGAGAACAACGCCCGATCCTTGCGCTGCCAAAGGCATTCCCTTGAGGGAAATCAAAAAAGAAATCCATTAACACGTGCGGAGAGTAGACAAAGCCCCTCGTCGACCCTACTGTCGCGAACAACTAATGATGCCTGCGCCTGGCGAACACGTCACTCCGCGGGCTTAGCACCTCAAGCACATGCAACACTTATTTAAGCACATCCCTCTGACCCTCCTCGACATCAAGATTGACTTAAGTCATTACTCCTCCGCTTTGGAGTAGTGACTTGAGAGGCACCTATTCTAGACTGGGCCAGAGGCTAGCCCACTGTCGGGCACGACCCAACCCAACTCCTCGTTAAGGATGGTCCAATAAGGCCCAATCCCTCAACCCACACAGGGAGTGTTCACGCGTATTCTCCACGTGCTCCCCACACAGGGACACGTCATTAGTAAACTACCCTGTCCGAAAGAACAGGTCACCAACCTTCCAAAGATCACAGGACAGTTAAACCAAGATGAAGACCACATGTTGGTCTTCACTATGTCTTATAGATCCTGACAGCTATTTTTATTGGGTCTAATGATCCATCCCAGTGCAAATGACCATTGGCCCAGTGCTGGGGACACATTATAAATACTCTCTTTCATTAGAGGGTCATGTACTCTAATTCAGAACACATTATCCTTTTTGTACTTGCTCTCTTTAATTCGTTTCTTATTTTGGTATCGGAGTACCTTGCAGGTACATCCTCTCCTCTTCACCACCACCGCCGAACTAGGAGTTCATGATGCGTTGCTGGCTGCTGATCTCTTTTAAGTCCGGTAAGATCACTTTTCATGCATATATTTTTTGTACGATGATGGAAAATGAAATTGTTTATTCCACAGGCTAGCATTTTCAATGGTTAGAGACCGACTCTCTAAAGGTTACTATTGCTTTCAAAAAATTCTTTTATGATTCTGTGGCACCTA
Organism: Lathyrus sativus; assembly: GCA_963859935.3. Taxonomy (NCBI): domain Eukaryota; kingdom Viridiplantae; phylum Streptophyta; class Magnoliopsida; order Fabales; family Fabaceae; genus Lathyrus; species Lathyrus sativus. Next base: position 597,380,292 of record OZ012740.1, on the reverse strand, counting down.
AGAATTTGATGGCTAAATTTTGTTGAGCTTACTAAGAAGATGACTTTTATTATCTCTCACATTTATCGTGAAGGGAATCAATGTGTCGATGGTATTTTTAATATTGGTTTATACATTTTGGACACTCAATGATGGGATACTACCACTACTATTTGCAATGTTTTTTCTAGATATATATATGATTTCCTTGAGTATAGATTATGTTAAATATGCTTTAGAAGTATTTTACTCTTTTTTCTTCACTCATTTTCCTTATATTGATAAAGGTTTTTAATGAGGCGGTTGGTTTATTTTGTATAAGTTCCTATTTGGGTTTTAGCCTAGTCCCCAAGTGCATTGTATTCATTTTTAATTTTTAATGGTATTGAAAGATAGTTTGGGTTTCACTTAAGTTAAAGGGGTTTCAGCATAGTTCAGATGTTTTTGATTCTCTTAAGTTGTTATACTCTTTTCGTTTAAATAAAAATTAAGAAGAAATATGGATGATAGAATTCAAACTAAGATTCTTATAGGATATCACTAAACCAATGCATACAAACGATTCTCGCCTAAACTAATATGGGATGGTGCTTTCACCATGGTTCTAAAAGGGTAACCATCACGGTTGATCAACTATATTAAGGTAAAATATGGTAGTATGTGTCAGCTTTACCACCAATGGCTGGTAACCATTGTAAAAACCTAGTAGCGCATTACCTATCACTACGATTGTGTAAAGAAACCATAGTAAAATTTGGCACTTTACCCATCACTAGAATTTTGAATGATTTTTCTACATTTCACCACGGCTATAATTAACAACCATAGTGAAAGACGTAACATATAAACTTTTACAACAATTATAACTAGAAACCGTTGTGATATGTATACTTGAGTTTGTTGATACAAATTTGGTCCATACTATGTATATATATTCTAAAGTTTTGATGATAACAAAGTATTTGAAAAACATTTAGGATTTCTAACTAGGTGGTTCCTATGTGTAGAATTATATTTACTTGAAAAAACTTGTTCTGACACGGAAGAAGCTATGATCCAATTCTGATTTTGTACTTGTAAGAAAGTCTAATAAAAAAGTTATCGTTAGTATAATTCAGAATCAGAAGCATGCTTTACCCACCTCTGAAACTGAGTAATGTCACCTCAAGCTCCATAATCACAAGACTCAAGAATGGTTGACATTATCTTTAAAAGATTGTGTTGTACTTGTTTCATACAAGAGTTCTCCTGACAAAGCCTTTATTCAATGGATAATTCTTTCTCTATGAGTTCCAAGACTTGATTTATTGGAAAAGAAAATGTACTAAAAGATTGATCTGATTATAGTCGTTGGGGATGCTTCAAGGACTCTATTTCTTCAGCTATAAAAGAAGTAGAAGAATTAAAGATCTTATTCTTGTATAGCTTAAGAATCCTTTGTGTTAAAGTGTGTTGTATTATATTTGAACACCTTTTATTATTAATAAAGTGTCGTTGTAAGTTATTCCCTCTCTAAACAATCAAGTTAGATAAAAGTCTCTTGCCATAGGCTTGAGAAATGAAGTCTTAGATTCGACGAATCTGAGTAGGAAGTATTGGACTAAAGGTCTAAGAAGGAAGTCTTATGCTTGAGGGGCTTATGCAAGGAAGTCTTGAACCTGAGGGGTTTAAGCAAGAAGTTCTTAGGATCTGAGGATCTAAGTAGGAAGTCTTGATCAGGTGTCGATTAAGCAAGGAAGTCTCGAACTGAGGGTATGAGCAGAAAAGTCTTATACTTAAGTGTATAAGCAGTTGTAGTTTATTTGATTATAATGAAAATATCTTGTGCTACAAGGGGATTGGACTACTCTCAGTTAGAGAGGAACCAATATAACTGTTATGTGTTCTTTGATGTTTTTATTTACTTCTGTATACTTTTCCGTTGCACCATTTATCAGGTTCTGAACTTCTGTTTAGAATCTAAACTCTGGTTCAGAAGTATAAACGATTTAGAATACACAATTCAATCCCCCTTCTTCCGTATTTTTCTCACCTCCAGTTGGCATCAGAGTAAAGTCTATACATAACACTTAATAGTGGTACAATTAGGGCTGGCAATGAACCAAACCAACTCGAAGATAGTTCGGAATTCGACTCGACAATTAAATCGTTGAACTAGGTTCATGAACCAAATGAGTTGAGTATGAGCGAAAAATTAAGTTCGTTAACTAAATGAGCTGAACTTGAACTATACATAGTTCGACTCATTAGGTTCATGAGTCAACTCGATTACATATGAAAAGAATTATACTGTCTTTAAGATTAGGTTTAAATATTTACTTCAAATCTTAGACAAATTTAATCTTCAATTTAGTAGTTTTTGAATTAGACTCTCAAATGTATCTCTTGAAAGTTGTGTAGGTTTTGAATTAGTAGATTTCGAAGATAAAGTTAAATTTCAATATGATAACTTTTATTGTATTTTAATATTTTATTTAAAAATATATATATTTATTTAAAATGTCAAATATACTAAAAAATATATATATTTAAAAAAATAGTTTTTAAGTTCGTGAACCATGTGAGCTGAACCTAATGAGATGAACCTAACGAGTCGAACCGAACTGTTCGTGAACTTATAACGAGTCGAGTTTGAGCTTAAAAAAAAGTTCGTGTCGAACTCGAACTCGAACTCGAATTCGAACAATTCTTAACGAGTCGAGCCGAGCTGAGGTGAGTTCGACTCGACTCGGCTCATTTCCAGCCCTAGGTACAATTAATGATTCGACGAGAAAAATATGACTATTAGGGATTCTACTACCCCCGAAAGAGGATTTTCCTATGATTTCAATAGTTCTGAAAGGAATCATTACTCTATTAAACCTCCTATATTCAGTGGTGATTCCACAGAGTTTGAATGATGGAAAAGCCAGATGTACACCTATATCATTGGACTCCATGATGAGTTGTGGGATTGTTGGCTCCTAATTTTCGATGCTAGTCGAGACCGGAGCTATCTTAGGTCACAATTATCAATACTTGGTATGTGAGAGGGTTTCTACCTAATCAAGGAAAGCTTCAAGTCGAAGGAGGATGGACCAAGGTGCTAAAAAACGCTAAGTGTTAGAAAATGCTCGACGAAGACCATGCTAAGGAAACTACGAAGACGGTTTCGCCAAATTGGAGAGAATTACCAAATATTCAAAATTCAAATCAAGCAAAAGAGAACGTGTGAGCGGCTGGAATAGCAAAGAAGCGCCAAAAGGGCATGTTAAGAAGTCTCAACCGCCATGTAGTAGTTATCCTCTAGCACTAAAAATAGGTGTAAATTTTATGTAATAAGGGTGTTCATTCATTTTTGTACTAGTTCATACAACTCAAAGTACCCGCGTGTAGAGAAACGAGTTAATGAGAATGTAAGTGATACAACACCAAATCCTTTCTTATCAATGCAATTTATCTTTACAACTTCCTTGCCACTTTTAAACTTTCAGTTTTACATTTAAACTGCTCTTTACAATTCTGCTGCACATTTACTTGTCAAAGATCCCCTAGTCGAACGCGGAGTTCTTATTAGAGTTATTTTCAAAGCAATTTACTTGCTTGCATTTTTATCTTCAAAAGTCATTTATTTCTCAAAGGAATTATAGTCGAACGTGGAGTTTGGCGGTAGTCTCTTCGCATTTACATTACAGTTTTTATTTTTAAAGCCATTTACTTTCGACTTTACTTTTCACAGCCTTTACTTTCGAATTTACTATTCAAAGCCTTACTTTCGACTTTACTTTTCAAAGCCTCTATTTTCGAATTTGCTTTTAAAGCCTTTACATCATCGCACTTTACATTCTTGACCTTTTTACTTACTTAGCACATGTCCTAGGATTTAGTATGGTCGATCCTGCAAGTTAAGTCAATTGTATCTTAAATTGATAGACCAATGGTTGTTTACCAAAATTCACAGTAAACAAATTGGCACACCCAGTGGGACTCAGTGCTAAACAGTTTTGAGCTTTTGGTGAATACTGCAGTGTATGTTATTAAGGAGTGGAAACTTAGCCACAACACACGAAGAAGTACCCAAAAATAGATATACTAAAAGAATGGCCACGAGTGTTAATCAACAAGTTGATCTTCAAGGAAGCATTTCAAATGCTCAGTCAAGTATGGGGTCTCAAAATTCACCATACCCAGTCTCTTCGACAGGAGGATTGGCACCACCACCTATGGTTGGGTCTGAACAAATGCAGCCTATCACTAGTCTAGGATCAATGTGTATACGAACATACACCCAACCTGTGTTGGAATATATAAGACCTCAAAGTCCTAATTCTCCAACACCTCCAGGAAGTTCCGTATATAGACAAATTCCTCCTCCAGGATTTTGGTAACACCCTTCTAAACCCCACGGAAAATATACGAATAATCAGAGTAAATTTTCATGCATTCACAAAAAGGGTGTCACACATAACTTTCGAAACATCAAAACCACCTGTCATGCTCATTAACACTTATAATAAATAATCATGCTTCTCACAATTTCACTTTGCATGTTGCAGCGAATTCATTTTATAACATAATTCTCTTAACAGAATATTCAGGTTCATCACATACTTCAACATTACTTAGGCACCAAGGCCAACATCATAATATTCTAATGAATATAAAAACATAACATAGAATACATAATGTATCTCTAAAATATAAACCAAACGATCCCAGTGTTACATGACCAGAGCATGACTCGACCCAATATAACTAAATTACTAAATGGCTACACCCACAACGACCACGCAACTACGAACAACTCTATTCTCGATACTTGCACGATGTCAGATAGGACATCATTCCAGCAGAAGGGTGAGAAATATTATCATAATAATCAATGTACATAATCATGTATATTAACATAAAAGTATACATACTTCGCATTCTCACCACATTCATCATAATTCACTCATATACATCGCCATATATACGCATATATATATATATATATATATATATATATATATATATATATATATATATATATATATATATATATATATATATATATATATATATATATATATATATATATATATATATATATATATATATATATATATATATATATATATATATATATATATATATATATATATATATATATATATATATATATATATATATATATATATATATATAATCCAAGCATAACATCATGCACACTTCCATAATTTCAATCAATCCACATAAACATACACATTATGTTTAATTCACTACAATTCGTATAAACATATACAATCATGTTTATTCATCAATTCATCAGTCAATATCATTCACAATTACACATTTTTACCCAATTCATCAATACACATCACAATATAGATATAAGCAAATATGGATAATCACCAAGCATATTTCATCATGCACACATCCATAATTCTCAATTCAACAATTCATACACAAGCATACTTTCATATAACAAAAATATCTATGCCATGTGACTCAATGCAACTCATGCCATGTGGTACCAACACTTGTTATCATTTTTCGGTTTTTACATTTAAACCGGGTCCGTTCCCTAGACCGATAACAACAAAATCCCATTCCCTAAGCTTTCAAACCCCGCTCTAGGTTTGGGACAATTCACTAGCCTCCGCGAGACTAGCAAGCATTGCCTCTTGACACAAATGATGCGTATGCAATCAACAACCATATGCACTTAAGACCGTTCTCGCATCTTAATCCCATGCATAGTCAAATAGTTCAACACACAAGAATTATATCATGATTGCACACTCACACATTATAACAAAGTATTCATACTTTCAACATCATCACATTTATCAAGCAATGCACACATATTCACAATATGTTCTCATGCATTATTCACAATATTGCATACAATCAATATGCATTCATAATTCAATGCCATCACCAGATTTTCAATCAATGCACACATATTCACAATATGTTCTCATTCATTCATCTCATATTATCACATACAATCCATATGCATTCACATCAATTATGCTAAACGGCAACTGAACGCTCTAATTATTTAAGCCTTACTTACTTATGAAGAATGACAAAATCCGATAAACGGTGAAGAAGTTATGAATTTTCAAAGTTTTGAAAAATAATATTTTTCTCACACTTACAGTGTTAACCGGTTAACACACCCAGATTTTCAAAATCCTGGCGCATTAACACTCCGTTAATCGGTTAACAGATATTGTTAACCGGTTAACGGCTCCAAAAACTCAGTTTTCCAGGCCATTTTTATACCGTTAATCAGCTAACCCAAAGTGTTAACCGGTTAACGCCTGAAATTTTGGAAAAACAAAGTTACGGGTTTGTGCCCAAAACCTCCAAAAACCCGACCGATTTAATTATTTTCTCCCGATTAAATACCTACTCATCATTACCAATCATATAGTAATAATTTAGGATCATAAAATGCAAATTCTACGACTTCCGATTTTCATCCAAAATCTTAACCTCCAATTGTCCAAAAATGTCAAAACTCACAAATTCAACCAAATTCAATCAAACGAAACCCAATAATCACGGCTAAACATTACCCGACTAAACTACGAAATTTATTTCGAGTTTCATCCGCGAAAACATCGGTTTCTATCGATTAAACTCATTTCTGCCCTAAAATGGAAAATGAGCAAAAACTCTCCAACACTCCAAACCAATTCAACAAACACATACATAATCATACACATTGATAGAATAATAAGATTTCACACCCTTACCTTGATTAAATAGAAGCTAGAAGTTGTTCTTGAGCTTTCCAAGCTTTTATCCATTTTTCGTTCTCTTCTCTCTTCTTCCTTCTTTCTTTCTCTTCTTTTTCCTTTCTCTCTATTTCTATCCTTTTCTTTCCACTTTCTCTTATATATCCTTCTCTTTTATTTCTCCTCAATATATCTCATCTTATCATTAATTAGAGAAGATCTAGTAAATTCACCTTATTCTATCAAATAGAATAAATCAGTTAAATCCATTAACTCGTATAAATTAAATAGATCCAATAATTCATTAAATCAATTAATTAGTACAAATAATCAATTATTGAAAATTGGGTTGTTACAATTTTCACAACCATTGTTAAGGAATCAACCATATGGTATGCCTACAACAATAATGCAGAGTTTGCAAAATGCCCCACCCATATTTTCAGAAAATGTGACGTCTTCGCCAACACAAGGATCTGGGTCGGGTGGTCGAAATAGCCAAAGTTTAGGTGTTGGTTATTCTGTGCAAGTGCTCAGTCTTACAACTACGACGATAAAGTGTTTAACGCAACAAATGGATGAAAGTAATATGCAAATGGTGCACATAGTGTCTCAGACCATGGGGGAAATCTTCCAACCCTTAATTCAGAATACCACTCAAACTAATCAACATGTGGCGACACAATTAGCCCGTATGGCTGATTTTTTTTGGGAGTACCAGCATGTGAGCAAAGACCAGCAGTCGTCGAAAACATTCCATGATATCAGCAACAGAATGTTCACGAAACAAATATGGAGGGTCAAGGGATCGATGAACCTAGAAGAAATCAGGTACCAATTCATATAGAAGAAGGACCAGAAGTGGTCATGGTGAACAGGAATCAGAACGCTGACCAAGTACTTAGACAAGTTCGACGTCATGATGTAGCAGAAAAAATAACCTTGCAGCAATGGTCGAAAGGATAATGACCAGAAATGGTGCAAACTTTGGCTTTACCAGGCCAAATTATACTTCACCTATAGTGGATTATATTTTGCAGGCTGAATTACCTCCAAGGACGAAAGTCCCAAAATTTAGTAAGTTTGCAGGAGACACTACTGAGTCAACCGTCGAACATGTGGCTAGATATATGATCGAAGCAGGAGAGATAGTGGGAGACGAAAGTCTAAGGATCAAATACTTCCCAAGTTCTCTCACAAAGAACGCCTTTACTTGGTTTACTACGTTACCTCCTAACTCAGTTTATAATTGGGCCTAGTTGGAATGGTTATTTCATGAACAGTTCTACATGGGACAAACTAAGATTAGTTTGAAAGAATTGGCTAGTATCAAACGTAAAGTTACGGAGCCAATCGACGACTACTTGAATAGGTTTCGACTTCTCAAAGTCAGATGCTTTACCCAAGTACCAGAACACGAATTGGTCGAAATGGCTGCAGGGGGTCTAGATTATTCCATTAGGAAAAAATTAGATACCCAATATCTAAGAGATATGGCACAGCTGGCCGACCGAGTTTACCGCTTGGAAAGGTTGAAAGAAGAGAAGGATAGGTTTAGTAAGGGTAAGAAAGTAGCCTTCGTCGAATGTAACGAAGATGTCGAAAACATGTGTGATGAAACACTTTATTTCGACGAAAATGAGGTAGACATCGCTGAACTAAAGCAAGGTTTGTCTTATGCTTGTAAAGTTTTAGCTCCTTCAAATGGGAAAAATCCCACTGAGTCTAATGATAAGTTTCCTAAAAGAACATATACATTTGACGTTACTAAGTGTGACAAAATCTTTGACTTATTAGTTAAGGACGGATAAATAATAGTACCTGCTGGTGCTAAAGTACCTCCTTTAGAACAAAGAAAGAAAAGAGGTTTTTGTAAGTACCATAATTTCTTGGGCCATAAGACTTCTCAATGTTTTCTTTTCAGGGATTTGGTGCAGAACGCCATCCAAGAAGGAAGGCTAAAGTTTGGAGATAAGGGATAGACTCAACTGAAAATTGATTCTGATCCATTGCAAAATGTGGAAGCCAACTACACAGAACTTGAAGTTCAGATGGTCAAAGCCAGTGAAAAGTTTCCTATCAGCATGTTAGGACTTACTAAGAACTTCTCCCTAACAACTGAAATGGCTAAGGCGACTGAAGGCTGTGACAGTGCTGAAAGAGTTAAGGATCATAGTTTGATGCTGGTGACCAAGAAGACTGTTGAAGAATTCATTCAATTCGACAATACTACTGAAGAATCAAACGTGGTAGGAGGAGCATTGGGACGAAACACCAGTGAGGGTGTCAATGGAGTCGAAGTTGGCGAAGAGTCTGATACTAGCATTGATATTGTCGGTACCAACGAAGCGATAGGCAGAAATGTCCCCAAAACACAAGTGGTCAAGAAGATGGAGCGCATGCTGATGATAAGAGAAGTGACTAAAGTGGACGGTTGTTTAGTGGAAAATTGGATATGCTTGGAAGCAGAACAATATTTCAAGAATTCTCTTGACTTTGAGAGTTTTAATGTCAAAGATCTAAGTTCAGTTGAGAATTTTAAGGATAGTGAAAACTTAGAAACTCAGTTGTCCAAGATGAAGCTCGAAGAGGATGTCAACATCAACATGGTCGAGATTAACAACCAAAAAATTAAGGAATTAGTTGGAGCCGAAAGGACAGAAGAACCTAACAAAATGGCGTATCCTGAACAAGAAGAAAACATGGTTGATTTTTTGTACCGTTGTCAGAAAAATGGATCAGGAGTAATGCTATGCCCTTGGTGCAGTGCTATTTTCGATGAGAAGGTTGCTCGAGAGTTAGAGGAGGTTAACGAAACCAATGAAGGCTGGGGGCAGAAAAAGAGTCAAGGCCCTAGAAAGATGGATCCCAGAAAACCTTTAGTAGAGATAAAAAATCCAACAAAACCCAGTACATTCTAGCCAATGGATAATGTACCTGCAGGAAAATGGGTTAAACCTGTCGAAGGATAGGGACGCAAAAAGTGGAGGAAGTTTGGTGTAGAAAGAGGCTCTTCGTTTGAGTATCTCAAAGAGAACCTTACTACTAACAAGTCAGCGTATGTCTCTGCGAATTACAAGGGGAAGAATCCTATGACCAGATCTCAATGGCGAAGGGAGCAACGCAGGCGAAAAGTTGCTAGGGAAGCCCAGGGTTTAAAGCAGGGGAAATCCAGTACGAACAATGGAAATCAAGGTGAAGTCACTGAGAAAATTCATGTAAAGCAGGGGGAGTCCAGTACGAACAATGGGTGTGTCGAAGAACAAAATGTTTTCTTTGAGCATCCTAAAGAGGAGATGAAGAATCACTTAAAACCTCTTTACATCACCGGGAAAGTAGAAAATGTATCCATCAATAAAATACTGGTAGATTATGGTGCGACGGTGAACTTGATGCCTTGATCATTATTAACTAAGACTGGGAAGGATGACGACGATATAAAATCCCACAACATGGTTCTATCAAACTATGAGGGAAAAGTAGGCTCGACTTTGGGAGTAATCCAAGTTAAACTCACAGTGGGGACAATTACAAGACCTACGGTGTTCATGGTTGTCGAAACTAAAGCTAATTACAACTTGCTTTTAGGCAGAGAATAGATTCACGGTGTAGGTGATGTGCCATCTTCAATGCACCAGAGGATTGTTATTTGGCGGCCAGACGGAATTGTTGAAAACATTGAAGCTGATCAAGGATATTTCAAAATCTCTATTAATTATGTCGATGGGAACCAATTTGATAAGCATATGGCGAATATTGCTGCATGTCCTCCAGCAGGGTTTGAATTTTCCCCAAATGAGACAACATTCCATTCATTATACCTACATCCCGTTGAAGGCTTTAGATGGGATAATGAAATTCCAGGAGAAAGGCTACCACTCATAGCAGGGCCTTCAGTAGATCCCACTGGGTGGGGAGAAGGATTCAGTGATCATGACTGAATACGAAGCATTGAAGAGAATTTTGGCCTACATGGCTGAAACTAAACTACAAACGGCTCTGGAAGCTGTTAATGATCACATGGCTAACGAAGCCATTTGTGAGCCTCATCAAGAATGTCCTAGAGAGGATTTCGACGGAATAAACCCAGATGGAGGACGAGCTCAAAAGCTAGATGCCATCTATGACGACGAACCTTTGGGGTTCGAAAAGGATCCACTAGCAAACCCTGTCAAGATGCTAGCACAAGACTCTTTAGAAGAAATTGATCTTAATGAAGGAGCATTCAAAAGGCCGACATATATCAGCGCCAAGATAGATCCCTAACTCAAAATCAAAGTGGTCCAATTACTGAAAGAGTTCAAAGACTGTTTCGCTTGGGACTACGATGAAATGACTGGCTTAAGCAGGGAGTTGGTCGAACATAAGCTACCCTTGACACCTGGGAGAAAACCTGTCAAGCAAGGTCCATGACGGTTTGCCCCATAAATATTGTCAAAGATTAAAGAAGAGGTCGAGAGACTACTTCGTTGCAAATTCATTCACACAGCCAGGTATGTCGAATGGTTGGCTAATATAGTGCATGTTATTAAGAAGAATGGGTCTTTAAAAGTGTGCATAGATTTTAGAGACCTAAATGTTGCTACTCCTAAAGACGAATATTCGATGCCAGTAGCAGAAATGTTAGTGGATTCTTCGGCAGGACACGAATATCTTAGCATGTTAGATGGGTATTCTGGGTACAACCAAATATTCATTGCTGAAGAAGATATTCCAAAAACTGCTTTTAGATGTCCTGGGGCTTTAGGAACTTACGAGTGAGTAGTGATGCCTTTTGGTCTAAAAAATGCTGGTGCCACTTACCAAAGGGCAATGAATTCTATTTTCCATGATTTTATAGAAACTTTCATGCAAATTTATATTGATGACATTGTCATAAAGTCTATTTCTGGACAAAATCATCTTGAACATCTACGACGTTCATTTCTCAGGATGAGAAAATTTGGTCTGAAGATGAATCCTCTTAAGTGTGCTTTTTGTGTACAGGCAGGAGACTTCTGAGGCTTTGTGGTCCACAAGAAAGGGATCAAAATCAATCAAAATAAAACCAGAGCCATCGACCAAGACGCAAGCTTTTTCACCGTTGCTTCATTTCAACAAAGATAATTTCGAGTGGGGGCAATCGCAACAAGGAGCCTTCGACAAGATCAAGGAGTACTTGAGTCACCCACCAATTTTATCTCCACCATGTAGAAATAAAAGTATGAGGTTATACATAGTTGCATCAGATAAAACCTTAGGGAGCATGTTGGCTCAAGAGGATGAGAATGGAGTCGAAAGAGCCATTTATTATCTAAGTAGAGTTTTAAATGATGCAGAAACTAGATACAACATGATTGAAAAATTGTGTTTATGTTTGTATTTCTCTTGTACTAAATTGAAGCAATATATAAAGCTTGTTGATATGTATGTTTCATCTCATTTTGATGTCATAAAACATATGTTATCTAAACCTATCTTGCATAGTCGAATTGGCAAATGGGATTTAGCCTTAACTGAATATTCATTAACTTATCAGCCTTTAAAGGCTATGAAAGCCAAATCGTGGCTAACTTTTTAGTCGACCATTCTATCAACGAAACTAATTTAAATTATGTTGAAATAAGATCCTGGAAGTTGTATTTTGATGGATCAGCCATAAGAATGGAACGGGAGTAGGTATATTGACTATTTCTCCTAAGAAAATTGCAACAAAATTTAAGTTCAGGATCGAAGGTCCATGTTCTAACAACGAGGCTGAATATGAAGCATTAATTGATGGCCTTGAAATTTTGTTAGAATTGGGGGCAACTAGAGTCGAAATAATGGGAGACTCTGAATTGGTGGTAAAGCAACTCACAAAGGAATATAAATGTGTTAAAGAAAATCTCATTGTATACTTTGTGGTGGCAAATAGATTGCTAAAAAGGTTTAAGGTAGTTTCTATCCAAAATATACCCAGGATAGAAAATCAGGTTGCTAATGACTTAGTCCAAATCGCTTTCGGGTACAAGGTATCGAAAGAAAAACTTCAAGAAGTGATTGAGGCGTGAGGGAAGATAATGACTATTGGATTGTGCCCATCAGATCTAGAAACCACTAAACTTGGGTACTTGGATGGCGAAAATTTTGAAATTTTTGCCATAGATAGTTTAACAGAGAAAGATTGGAGAAAAACCATAGTTGAGTATCTGCAAAACCCAACAGGTTCGATAGAGCGAAAGATCAAGTATCAGGCTTTGAGTTATACACTTGTGGGTAACGAGTTGTTCAAAAAGACCCCTGAGGGTTTTTTTTGAAATGCCTTAGTGAAGGAGAGGCCTACGTCGCGCTCTCGACAGTGCATAATGCAGCTTGTGGAGCACACCAAGTTGGCCACAAAATGAAATGGTTATTGTTTCGACAAGGAATGTATTGGCCCACTATGTTAAAAGATTTCATAGAGTTTGCTAGAGGATGCCAAGAGTGTCAAATTCATGCTGGCATACAAGATATCCCCGCAAGTGAGTTGCACTCGATAGTGAAACCATGGCCTTTTAGAGGTTGGGCTTTAGATATAATAGGAGAAATTCGACCCGCATCGTCAAAAAACCAAAAATATATCTTGGTTGGAATTGACTACTTTACGAAATGGATTGAAGCGATACCATTGGTAAACGTGGGTCAGGAAGATGTCATGGAGTTTATCCAAAATCACATCATATACAGATTTGGCATTTCAGAAACAATCACAACAGATCAGGGATCAATGTTTACTGGTCGGAAGATGCAGGAATTCACCAATAAGATAGGTTTTAAATTATTAATCTCAACACCCAATTATGCCCAGGAAAATGGGCAAGTCGAAGCTGCTAACAAAGTGGTAATTGGACTAATTAAGAGGCATGTAGGGAAAAAGCCTCGAAGTTGGAATCAGATGTTAGACCAAGTCCTTTGGGCATGTCGAACGTCACCAAAAGAAGCTACTAATGCTATGCCATTTAGGTTAACCTTTGGGCATGACGCAGTGTTACCCGTCGAAATATGCTTACAATCCATGAGAATCCAGAGACATCATGAGATCCCTTCTTAATCTTATTGGGAAATGATGATGGACGAACTGGTAGACTTGGATGAAGAAAGGCTTAAAGCCTTAGAAGTATTAAGAAGACAGAAATAAAGGGTCGAAGATTCCTATAACAAAAGGGTTAAATCTAAATCTTTTCTATGTGGAGATCTCGTATGGAAAGTAATTATGCTTATGGATCGAAGGGATAGAACCTTAGGCAAATGGTCTCCTAAATGGGAAGGCCCATTTCAAGTCATATAAATATTTTCGAATGGAGCCTATGAGATCGAGGAAGCAAACAAGGATAAAAGAATCTTGAAAGTAAATGGAAAATATTTGAAAAAGTATATGCCTATCTTGCAAGAAATTCATATTAAAATTTAGATTTCATTAAAAAGACATAATAGCCTAAATAGGCCAAAAAGGCTAACATGCAAACAAGAAATAAAAACAAAAGAAATCAGTCCAATGATTCATAATTCAAAGTAGGGATTAATCAAAATCTCTCAAATCAATGGACTTGAGGTACTCTATATAATCTTCGTCGACTTCATCATTCGAAGGGTGAGTACGAGGACGTCTTGTCTTAGACACCTTCATGCTGGTTTCAGTTTTCTTCACGTGAGGAGGTACTCCGTGAGAAGTCTCAGGTTTTGTTGCTAATTTGGTTGTTACCACCACCGCAAGGTCCTTCGTTTTCTTTACCTGAGTCTTTTGGGCGGAATGTTTTGAAGTAGAACTCATACTTGCTGTGAATAAGTGCAAGACTATGAGTCAAGGAAAGAGGGATTTATAGAGGAGAGACTGAGTGTGGATTGGTTGGACAAAGCGGCGGAAATATAGGGATTGGTTATGAGGAGACACCTAAAAAGGCTATGCTTTAATAGCATGGTAAAACTAAGAACTTATGTCGTTGGAGCTGTCATACCCTAAATTTGTCATACCCTCTCGTTTATTTTTTTATTGTCCTATGATGCTTCTCAAGGTGATCATGTGATTCTTGGCCACGACTCTCCAAAAGCTAGGTTATAGAGATTTGGTTTATACTCACAGGTTATTGCTAGTGTGTTGAGCACAAGAAGAGATGAAAGAAAATATTGCCCTTATTTTCTTGGCAATATGGTCAAAACATGAGCGTTTGGTTTCAAGTTTTTTAAATCATATTTCAAGTTGATCGGAAGTTGTATTTCAAGAAGATACCTAAGCCATGAGGATTGACAAGTTAATCGGGGACTAAATTTGTTTTAGTTCATGTCTTTAGCCATTTTAGAAAAGGGTTCAAACTTTGATTGTTCATTTTTAAGTCACGGCCGATGCATTTTTTAGTTCATGCCTACATTTGTTTAGCCACAAAAAATTATTAACAAAGTCATATTTATTGATTTATCAACTTCGAATTATGAACAAGTGAGCCAATTGTTATGGCTAGTTGGTTTAAAGATGAATTTCGATTCATTCTAAAGGCTCTTGGTATGGTCAAGATGCACGTTTAATCCATTCAAATTTGAATTGTTCACAAAGCATTGTGGCCCAGAAAATAGTGATTAAATTTTCAATGCACGCTTACCTTATTAGATTATGTCAAACTTCGGGAAAAATACTTTTAGATAAATCTGGAACCATTTGTTTTTTTTATGTCATGTGTGGAGGATAAATTGAGAGGAGCCTTGAATAATTCAGTTTAAGGATGGTGGCTTCAAAAGCATTTCCAGCATTGTGTTCATCAGACCTAAGATATAATTCAATTTAGTGACAAAAAGTTTGGTGCAATCCTCATTTAACTTCTAGTGAGTTTTAGCTTGAGGCTAAAGGGATGTTTCAAGACGTGGCATGAATTACAGGCATAACAACAAAATGACATGCTACTTTTCAATTCTTGGATTCATAAAATTTAAATCCCAAACAGAGCATTACTCCAAAATTCTGGTAATGGAGAATTCAATGAAACTTCCTATGCTACAACATTACTGTTAATTGTGAAGCCATCAAATGGATTACATTTTCAATTTGACCAAGAAAAGACTCTGTCATAACAAGGCAATCACTAAAGGTGGATGGATTTCGATAAGCCAAAGCGAAAATGGATCCTCAGTGAAGAATTTGTTTCGGTCCTTATCACCCTTTGATCTTCGGGGTGCGGAACACACCGAATATCTATTGGCTTGCGTGCTTTATCCCCCTTTTGCCAGTAGCCTCCGCCAAGCACTCCCCAAGTTCAGAAGCGCAACCGCATCCGAAAACATTCTGCACAAAGTGAAGAAATAGAAGAAAAGGTCATCATCATATTTTAAACCAACATGACAAAGGTATCATAAGTGTTAGCAGCCACAGAAATCTTACGGAACTACACAGCATTTTACAGCAATCATGATAGTATGATTCATAAGCCCACCATAATTACATCGTCTTCGCTCTTCAAAGTAGTCTGTGATGCTGAGTTTTCCATTCCGTGAAGAGCTGCTCTATCAAACCAATCATTGTCCTCTCCCATGTACACATGAAACAAAATGCAGTGAGGAAATTTTCAGTTAGAAAAGTGGACAAACTTCCAGAGTCAAGATTTCAAGACACAATCTCAACATGAAAGTATCCACATCATAATATAATTTCTCACAAGTATGCACCGCAGACATACTAGAACAATGCAGGGAAAACGGCAATATGCAGAAAATAATCAAAGCCCTCATTTTATCGATTTTGAATGAAGAGAAATGAGGATATGATGTGAAACTTACATGGCTCAGAATGTTGACGTGGTAGGACCCTTCAAGTTTCCAGAAGCTTATGCTACAGTTTACAATAGGATTTGTAAATATTTAGAACCACGAAGCACTCACCGTAAAACTGAAAATTCCAACCAATTTCATAACAGCTCATATCCTGCTTCAAAAAATGCTTCATTTAGCTGCCAACACATACCAGAATTACAAATCTCTTCAAAGTTGCTACTGATGTTGGAAATACAAATGTTGTTGGGATGGTGATTTAGAGATGTTTGGAACACTGTTGAAGAAACCTGCTACCACTTTCAATGCAGGCAGAACTATTAGTTTGATACATGTTCCAACACCGGCTTCGAAGGAAATTGGCAACTCTGCGTTCTAGTTATTCAACGCCCTTGCTCTTCTCAATGAAATGATTGTCGTTTCTTCGGCTAGAGGCAAGTATGGCAGGATTTGGATTCAATGTGGTTCATAAAACGTCTCAGCTAATCACCAAGTCACTTGTAAAGCACAACTATCATAAAATTGTTACACACCCACAATGTCCTGAACCCGTACCATTCCACAAACCATTTCCGCGAGTCCTACCATATTCACGGACGAAACCTGCACAAGAGAAAAAACAGGACAGTTGTAATAACTCTTTCAGCAGCAGAAAAAAAGAGCCAACAAAAATAGCAGAAGATACAGTCAGCATAAACAAACAAAAATTCAGAGACAAGAAAATAGGACAGGAAACTCAGCAAAGGACAACAGGGCCGAATTCACCAAAATGGAAAGACATTGTCTTGGCATCAAAAAGTGATAACAGAGATGAGACAATATCATGATTCAAACATAAGGAAACCCTAATGCTACACTATAAAAAACAAATGTATTGGTTCAGACGGAGGACCCTAGAACTTTTGCTGCGCAGCCTAAAACCCTTCACCAACAAAATCATCATCTTCAAACACCCATTCTCACCTTCACAATTTGTATCTTCTCTGAAGAAACAACTTTCTCCACCACAAACCACTCAACCCGGATCCAACCTTCACCTTAAAACCTCCATTAATGGACCTTCGTGAACTGCATCTTCTTCTTAAAAATCTGTTCTGAACCCTCTTCTCCATTCTCAAATAAATCTCCATATCCCCAAATCTTCAAACAACCTTCATCGGACCCCCTTTAACCCTCTTCATCCATTTAAATCCTACCTCCATAAAACATCAATCAACACCCAAAATCAAAAGAAAAACGAATCAAACTTAAAGAGTGAGAACGAAGGTAGACCTTAAGTCAAACACGATCGAGGCGATTGAGAGCAAGGTTGCAACGAATTGAGGGTCAGATTGAGCAAGGACTGTGAATCTTTTCAGTTGATATCGTTGTTACTGTTTTGTTGTTGTTTTTTTCGCATACCTTTTTTTTTTAAAATGAAGGGAACATCATGGCTCAAATTTTTCTGGTGTGGGCTTGTATTCATGACATATTTGTGGTTAGATGCATGTTGGGCTTGGCCCAACTGAATCCACATTCATACACCCTCTGATTTGATCCGCCCTCCTAGTTGCATTAATACTTTCATTCCTGTTTCTTTTTATTAACAATGTAAATATTTTTTTTTAGTTTTTATTTGTTATATATTGTTTTTTAAGCACACAGTTATTTTATTAAATAATTATATTTTAGTTTTAATATTTCTTATAGAAGCTTATAATATTTTATTTTAGAGTTTTTTTTTTAAATATTTTTATTTTTCTAGAAATTAAATTTTATTTTCATTTTTTATTGGGCTTTTTGTCTTATTTTTAACTGTTTTGGGTCCATAAATCGATTACTAAGTCAAGATATTGATAAGTATCGTTGGATCCGAGACCCTTTTCTTTTCCACTTCGCATTTTTATTACAATTTTCATTTTCGAACCGATGAAGTCTCCGATTCGTCAAACGTTGATTTTCGAGGATGTTGAAACCTTCGTTATTTCAAATCTAAGGAGAATGACCATTTGGGCCATTTTCCTTACTTTGGGATCGCAAGAGGTTCCCTTCGATTAAATTAACTTAAAGTTTGCGATTAAGACGAGGTTTGAGTTTTTGGTTCTTTCTCTCTCTTCCTTATTCCGACTTTATTTCATTTGTCGTTTTTTGGTCTATGAAGACACTTCCGTAATCCATTATCAGTCAAATTATTGATGAATAATGTTGGATCCGAGATCACCTTCTTTCTCTCCTCACTTCTTTTCATCTTTCCGATTTTATTTTGACTTGTGGTGATTGAAGAAGTCTTGTATCCATAACACGAGATCCCATTCTGTTTTGGTCCATGTGACACGGTTCAATTGGAGAATGACCCTCAATGTCATTTCTCTATCTTGTCCTTAGCACATAAATCAATATATGGCCTCTTATAGTTTGGTTTCTCTTATAAGTCAAGCTAAGACGGTTTAACGTTACATTGGCCCCGATTCGATTCATTGACACTATCAAACCATTGCCATCTAAGAAATGACCCATCACCAAAAGGATGGTGGAGCGAGCCACAATCAACCCCAACACCAAAAGGATGTAGGGGATCCATTACCAAAAGGATAATGGAAAATACGCTAGTCATGACATCAAAAGGATGCCAGACCCATCACCAAAAGGATGATGGAGCGAGCCACAATCAACCCCAACACCAAAAGGATGTAGGGGATCCATTACCAAAAGGATAATGGAAAACATGCTAGTCATGACACCAAAAGGATGCCAGACCCATCACCAAAAGGATGATGGAGCGACCCACAATCAACCCTAACACCAAAAGGATGTAGGGAATCCATTACCAAAAGGATAATGGAAAATACGCTAGTCATGACACCAAAAGGATGCCAGACCCATCACCAAAAGGATGATGGAGCGGAAACGCTAGACATGACACCGAAAGGATGTCAGACCCATCACCAAAAGGATGATGGAGCGAAACAAAATCAACCCTAACACCAAAAGGATGTAGGGGATCCATTACCAAAAGGATAATGAGCAATACGCTAGTCATGACACCAAAAGGATGCCAGACCCATCACCGAAAGGATGATGGAGCGAAGCAAAATCAACCCTAACACCAAAAGGATGTAGGGAATCCATTACCAAAAGGATAGTGGAAAATACGCTAGTCATGACACCAAAAAGATGCCAGACCCATCACCAAAAGGATGATGGAGCGGAGACGCTAAGCTACTACCACAAAGAAGGATGATAATAACTCCCACGAGGAACGCCCATGACTTTACTGAAGATGCCCCTGTCTGGGCTAAATTTGTCGTTGAAGTTTTGTCTTGATCAACAAAAGGTTGAACAACTTCGTGAGGAACGCTCACGGCTTTGTTAAAGATGCCCCTGTCTGGGCTGAATGTTGATTTTGAAGATCTGATGAACCACGAGGTTAGAATACATCATGCGATACACCCGTGGTTTTATTTATTTAAAAAGTGCCACTGACTAGGCTGAATTTTGCTTTGATATTCTTGAATTTCGTGGAAGACCCACGTTTTTTGCAGATAATGCCCTTGACCGAGCTAATGATCATTTTGAAGCTCTTGAATTCCGTGGAGGACCCACGTTCTGGAAAGAGATTGCACGACTTCGTGGGGAACACCCACGGTCTTGCGGAGAATGCCCCTGACTGGGCTGATTATGGTCTTGAAAATCTTTGAAATTTGATCTTGGACCTGAACTTGCATATGTGAATGCTTGATGATAATGATGTTCCATAAATGGAAATGCCAATGCAAATGTTGATGCGCGGAGATGCAAGAGCTGGGGAAGTATGATATGATTCTAGGTATGCATATGATGTAAGATGACTATGAAGTCGAATACGATGCGTATGATGCATATGATTGCAGACGGGTGATTAGATATGCAGGTGCCGACGTGACGGACTTTTGTAGTTGCCAATACAGATTGGACTTTGGATGGCTACCATATGAAGATTGGTACTTTGGAAGTGATTTCGGTTACACAGTTTTGACAGGTAACAGGTTTAGGCTGTGGGGATGAAGAATCCGATGACAGCAAGGCCTTTTTGGAAGGTTAAGGTTATTGGGTGAGGTGATTGTACGACTCCCCGATACTTGTTTTAAACTCAAGTTGCTGATGAGGATGAACTTGCTCGAGTTAATTTTCCCCAATGTAGTTCGAACTTGCCCTAGTCTGATCTTTGGGAAAGTCTATCTTGAAAAGAAAGTAGCTCGCCATGAGACGACCTCAAGATGGCTTGCCCTATAATTTGTATCATGAAAGGATTCATCCTTGATCAACCGGCTCTTGGTGGTTGGCTTCAACATATTCTTGGAGTAGCTTGCCCCTGAAAGAGCGTGGAAGCGACTTAACTTGTCTTTAATGAACATTGGAGGGATTTGCCCTTAGCTAAAAGAAACTCTGGGTGGCCTGCTCCTGATCAGTATTTTCGAGATGATTCACTTCTGATCAACCACTTCTTGAATGATTTTCCCCATACTCAAACGATGCTTGGGGATTTGCCTCAGACTGACTGATTCCAAATTCGTTGGACGTCAATCCCCCAGATCCATAGGGTTGCACGGTATACTCGATTCTGATCCAGACTACTAAATGATTCAGTCTTGTTTGATTGCTTTTTGTTGGAATTTGCTTGATGCCATCTACTGACTCGCAATTGAAATTGTTTGTTCATGGATGGTAGTTTTAATGCAAAGTTAATGCAAGTTTTGAAAGAAAACGTCTTTTATTAAGTGTCGTGATAGTGAGACGAATGGACCGTTAGTCCAAACGTTGTGCTAACTTGATTGGTGTAAAAGATAAAGAAAGGATAATGACACCAATGCTGATGATTAGCAAATATGGAGGAGTCAGTTTACGCAACCTTGCAATAATATGCTTTCAAAATAAACCTCGCCTCAATTAGGTCTTTCGAGGGTTGTAATGTGGTCTGGTTCACGGTTATAGAAAGAAAGGATATTAGGCTCAAAGTATTATTTGTACCCACCCCATCTTCTTGAAGATCTCCATACCTACATTCAGTTAATTTTGCACATGCTTATCTTGAAGGTGTAAGCTTGATGGTTCAAGGTTTGCTTGAAATGGCAGTCACCTTATTTTTATGGATGTCAGTAGCCCCTTGATCTGGGTGGCCACTGAATCTTATTTTGTTTTTGCTGAGGGTTTGAGAACCTCTTTTGATTTCTTTATTGATCCCTAACTTTTGCATGGATTGATTTTGCTTGTCAGATCCATCGGGATTGCCTTGATTTTTGCCTAAGTCCCCTTTCGAGGTGTTTGACTTAGCAGGCTTTTGATTTTTTTGGATTTTTTTGGAGGGTGGTGAATGCCATGTCATGGGACATTGATGAACAACCTTCATGTCTTTGGATTTTGCTTTATTGATTTGAGTGCGGAATTGGATTAACTGAATAACTACCCTCCCATAGGTTGAGTGTAAGGGTTTGAATATCCGAAGGAAACTCCTACTTCTAGGCTCGAAGTGGTTGACTAGGGATTAAATCCTTATATCTCCAGTGTTTAGGGGATTGAAACAATGCCTTTACATCATTAACGAGACTCTGTCTAAAAGCATACAATTTGCAATTATGGGTATTTTGTTTTCGTCATCCTCCCTCCAATATTGCTAAACAACAGTGAAAAAGTGGAGTGGATAAAAAATGTATGTGTGTGATTGTGATAAGTGGCAAAAATGAGTGAATACGACATGACTGATTCAGAAAATGCATAATCACTTCATTAATATTACCATTCAAAACAAAAATGTTTAAGCACAAGTAGCAATTAACAGGAAATAAACTACGAGATGCATATGGTAAAAACGCTCAAGGACCGCCGATGTTGAGGACGTCTGCGTGTTTGGACCACTGGCTTTTGGAGATGACCCTTGGAATCTTCGAGCTTAGACATCTTAGTCCTCACATTAAATCCTGGTGGGGAATCAATATTCTGGCGGTTGTTCTTTGGCATAGCTACTTCAGCTTGCATCGTTTGACTTGGATTTTAAAGGCTTCTACGTTCCTCTTGCTTCAAACTCTTTGTAGCTCTCACGAGTTCAATGGGAGTGTCGGAAAATCAACTGCAGGTTATGAACAAAGGATGGGTAAGCTCTTGGTATCTGGGTAGGGAAGAAAATGCAATATGATGCAGAGATGCTTATGCAAATGCAATGCAATGAGTGCACATGAGAACAGATCCACAGCAAGGATCTAGGTCACAAATCCTGCAAGACAATAACAAAAGGTATCTCTCACCTCGGGTGGGAAATCTATTGGTTTATAAGAGGGTATCCCAAAGGCTTTTAAACAAAGTCCCATGCACTAATCCTCAAAAGTTTTCCATCAGAACGACTACTCGTAAGACAATAATCCCTTCAAAGAATGAACGCGGAGTTATGTTTTAGCAACCTTCGGAATAAGGTTCTACAAAAGGTCCTCAGAGTCACGGACTCCCAGGTTGGGAAAAAAGACGCCATTACGACTACACGTAAGACATGATCATCCCAACAGGGTCTCATCTGAGCGGTGGAATTCGATCCAACTCAACGAGTCCTAAGTCTCGCAAATCAGAAAGAAACCACCTCCTAATCTTAGTGTATACTATAAAGCTCAGGTAGAAAGCCTTTATCCTCACAAACTAACCAAATAAACCCAACAGGTCAGAAAGGAACACAACATAATATACAGATAAAAGCAAACAAATCAAACACGACAAACAAATTAGGCTTGGCTCGCTAAGGTCCCCAGCAGGGTCGCCAGCTGGCGCTACTCGAAAAATGCATCGCGCAACGACGGGGAGGCGAAAAAGATAGACAGAAGAGTCGCCACCAAACTTTATTTATCCCATGAGCGGAAATGAAAATATCGAGAAAACCTTAAGAAAGAAATGAATAAGATGGTCTCGCGACCAAGAACGGGTTCGGAAGCCAGTTATACAAAGGGAAGGTATTAGCACCCCTCGCATCCATCGTACTCGATGGGAACCATTTGTTTTTCGACGTGCGAATATATTTGCTTAATGATTATGCTATAAAAGAGTGTTCCACGGGGTAAAATAAGTGTTAGAAACAGGAGAAAGAGAGGTAACGAGGGAAGAAGAGAGAAAGAACAGACTCGGTAGGACTTCGCGGTCCTAGGCCTACGTATTCTCAATAGACATGAGAAAGTCAGAGTCAACATAGTTCGGGGAACTATATATATGGGGGGAATGTTCTCGGCAAGGATTATGGCCCTTGTGCCTACGTATCTTTACTTAAAAGAAGTAAATAATCAAAGCAGCCGTAGTTCGGCCTACGGTTTGCGGGGAAGTTCTGGTAGACGATGTTATCGTGTGCATTCTAGCAATTTAGGTGTTTTGCTACTCGCTCGTTTGGAGACTTAGGCGTTACGTGTTTGCGGTAGAACGGACGTAGCATGCCTTTCTGGGAAAGGGTGAAAAAGAGAAAAGGGTGCTCGCTAGGATTGTCGCAATCCTATGCCTATGTATTCTCAACATGCAAGAGAAATCAGAGCAACATAGTTCGTGCTACTACGGGTAACTGGTGTTTTTATGGATGATGTTATCGTGTGTATTCTAGCAGTTTAGGTGTATTGCTGCTCGCATGTGAGAAGACTTATGCGTTACCTGTTTGCGGTAGAACAGACGTAACATATCCTTTTTGAAATGATTGGTTTTCGCCATGCGAGGCAAGGTGTCAAGTTTGATTGGTTGAATTGTTTTTAGGGGCAAGATAGGTCCTCGGATAGTAACCCCTTGCGGGTAGTACCCAATTCTTTATCTCAAAGTTTTTTGTTATAAAAAGGGTGTGGCGAACGTAGCGTCTTCGTATTGAAAGACGAGTATCGAGACCACACACACTACAGTGAGTATCCTGACACTCAGAGAGGAAGAAGTCTACACTCAATCCTCTATTTTTAATTCAACATAAAGAAAAATCCATTCTCTTATTTAAGTGTTTTGGTTTTGAATGGTAAGTGTTTTGCGACAGAGAACCCTATGGTAAACGTCAAACACTCGGGATAGGAGAAGGCCTATGCCTAACCATTCCAGGACCATTCAAGTTTTTGTTGTGAAAAGAAGTTTAAAAATGCACTCGGTACGAGACCGAGGTTTTAGGTGAGAAGTTGTGGAAAGGAAAGGTGGTAAATGAAGTCGGGTCTTCGTATTGAAAGATGAGTATCGAGACCACCCACACTACAGTGAATATCCTGATACTCGGAGAGGAAGAAGTCTACACTCAATCCTCTCTCTTTAGTTTAATACAAAGAGAATTTGATTTACTGAAAGTGTTTTGAAGATGCACTCGGTACGGGTCCGAGGTTTTTTTGGAAAAAAAGGGTTGAAAATGCACTCAATACAAGGCCGAGGTTTTTAGGAGGGAAGGTTTGAAAATGTACTCGGTGCGGGGCCGAGGGTTTTTAGGAGAGGAAGGTGGAAGCGTCTTCGTATTGAAAGACGAGTATCGAAACCACCCACACTATAGTGAACATCTCGACACTCGAAGAGGAAGAAGTCTACACTTAATCCTCTCTCTTTAATTAAATATAAAGAGAATTCGATTTATTATGAAAAGTGCACTCGATACGGGATTGAGGTTTGAGAATGTACTCGGTACGGGGCCAAGGTTTGAGAATGTACTCGGCACGGGGCCGAAGTTTTTAGGAGGAAAAGAGGGTGGAAGCGTCTTCGTATTGAAAGACGAGTATCAAAACCACCCACACTACAGTGAGCATCTCGACACTCGGAGAGGAAGAAGTCTACACTTAATCCTCTCTTTTTAATTCAATACAAAGAGAATTTTATTTCTTAGATGGCAATGGTTTGATAGCGTCAATGAATCGAATCGGGGCCAATGTAACGTTAAACCGTCTTAGCTCGACTTATAAGAGAAACCAAACTGTAAGAGGCCATATATTGATTTCCGTGCTAAGGATAAGATAGAGAAATGACATTGAGGGTCATTCTCCAATTGAATCGTGTCGCGCGGACCAAAATAGAATGGGATCTCGTCTTACGGATACAAGACTTCTTCAATCACCACAAGTCAAAATAAAATCGGAAAGATGAAAAGAAGTGAGGAGAGAAAGAAGGTGGTCTCAGATCCAACATTATTCATCAATAATTTGACTGATAATGGATTACGGAAGTATCTTCATAGACAAAAAAAAAAACAACAAATGAAATAAAGTCGGAATAAGGAAGAGAAAGAAAGAACCGAAAACTCAAACCTCGTCTTAATCGCAAACTTTAAGTTAATTTAATCGAAGGGAACCTCTCGCAATCCCAAAGTAAGGAAAATGACCCAAATGGTCATTCTCCTTAGATTTGAAATAACGAAGGTTTCAACATCCTCGAAAATCAACGTTTGACGAATTGGAGACTTCATCGGTTCGAAAATGAAAATTGTAATAAAAATGCGAAGTGGAAAAGAAAAGGGTCTCGGATCCAACGATACTTATCAATATCTTGACTTAGTAATCGATTTATGGAAACTTCTTCATCGACCCAAAACAGTTAAAAATAGGACAAAATCTCAATAACAAATGAAAATAAAATCTAATTTCTAGAAAAAGAAAAATATTCTAAAAAAAAAACTCTAATATAAAATATTATAAACTTCTATAAGAAATATTAAAACTAAAATATAATTGTTTAATAAAATAACAGTCTGCTTAAAAAAGAATATATAACAAATATAATCTAAAAAAAATATTTACATTGTTAATAAAAAGAAACAGGAATGAAAATATTAATGCAACAAGGAGTCCTTTCTTCCATGCATATGAACTAGTGCTTCAGCCTCCCCTAGCGAGCAGACAAGCCAATATTTAGCAGTTAGAATGTGACTTAAACACTCACTCATTTACAAACCAACCAACCGTAGTCGTTCGAACTACGGACGCTCTAATTTCTCATTTGTCAACGAGAATACATAGGCATAGAATTGCGAGATCCTAGCGATCTACGTTTTTCGTTTTAACCTTTACTCGTAGTCCCACGAACTACGATGCTCTGACTTTCCCATTGCACAAGAGAGTATGTAGGCACAAGGGCCCCAATCCTTGGTGAGCACTCTATCTTAAAAACAATAATTTCCATCTTAGAAGAAAAACCTTAGAAGAAAACAAACAACCTAGCTAACTTTACTCTTGAATTGAATCAAGAGGTTCCCGTTGAATACAACAGACGTAGAGGGTGCTAATACATTCCCTTTGTGTAATCGACTCTCGAACCTAGAATTTGGTTGTGATGACCATGTTCTTATCTCTTTAAAGGTTTTATTGATATTTTCCTATTCCTTTCTTGGAATGAATAAAGTTCGGTGGCAACTCTGTGTGAATGTTTTTCTGCGTCCATCGCGAGGATCGTATTTTTCGAGGTACGACACCTGGTCTTCAGAAAGACAATCAAAAGAAAGAAAGTCATCAGAAGGATAACTTAGGAACATATTTCAAAAGAACTTCATGGCAACATGGGAAGAGCTAGTTGATGGCTCACTCATCTGAAGAAGGACTTCCACCTGAAACAGAGTCTAAAGACGAAGATGAGGTATACTCTTATTCTGACTTTATTTTATGCATGAATGATCTCATGAATTGTTGCAAACATCAAGCTAGCCGCATCAAAATTTTAAAAAAGAGATAACTTCATTTTGAAAGAAGAATTAAAAGAAATCAGGACATCTCAAAATGAATGTTCCACCTTTGGTAAGCATGATCTAGCATTTCATAAGTCCATTACATATGGAATTAATAGAACTAAACTTGCATCTATGATTTATGGAGTTGGCAAAAATAATAGAGAAGGTTCGGGGTACGATGAAGATTGTTCTAGTTCTAATGTGTCATTTCATAAATTACTTCCAAACTCTTGCTCCTCTAGCATTTCTCAGACAATGTTAAGTAACTATTTTATTTGTGCTGCTAATAATGAAAATGTTATGAATCTAACTGAACCTATTGAGCAGAAGCTGAAGGGTATTGTAATATCAGAACTTGATAGTTCAGAAGCTCTGATTTAATCAGTATCTAAAGCATTTGTGTCATAAGGTAGGAAAGATTCAAAAACTAAGGTTGAAAATAAATCTAGTAAAAGCTTCTGGAAACAGAAAATATAAAGTGAAGTTAAACCTTTCTACATAGCAAAAGGACATGATAGAAAAGAACCAGTTAAAATTAACATGAAAGGACCCATACATGTATGGGTACCTAAATCTCAAATTATATTTGATGCAGATATGCTTAAAGGAAAAGATGGGAAGTCAATCATGATATCGGGATAGTGGTTGCTCACGATATATGACAGGAGAAAAGCATATGTTCCAAACCCTGAATCTGAAAGAGGAAGCAAGTGTGGGTTTTGTATGAGGTCGTGTTAGAACAAGATTTTTTCATGACATATTTTCCTTGGGTTTTGATGATAACAAATTATTGAAAGAACAATGGTTTAATTGTGTGTTACATGTATGCAGGTTTTAATACTTGTCAATATTATGGTTAGAATATGCTCTACATTAAGTACACTTTGAGAGTTGCTGAATTGCTAGATTTTGGTGGCAAAATATGAAGAACACTTGCTAAGTGTTGTCTGGCAAAGACTCTGAAGCTGAAGGCTTCAGCTTCAGAAGAAGAAACTTTATTGTCTCTACACCTAGTGAATGTAAATTGGCCTTTGGTACCATTCAGAGTTGGTGATAAATTTGAAGCTATCTGTACTATAGAAAGCAAGTTGTATTGTTAAATCAGTTTGTCAGCTAGAGTTTACAGGTTGCAAGGCTCAAGAAATGTTGATATGCTTTATGGATATCTACATTTAACGACTCTATATGTACAGAATCTCTTGAAGACTCAAAGTTTAAACATGTAACACATTGGATCAAGATCTTTTGGTGTATCTATCTTCAATGTCTCTTGTACTATAGAGTAACCGCAAAGACTCTCAATCAAGTTACTTCTTCAACGACTAGTTTTTGAAAAGGCTATAAATATGGCTGAAGATTCAAACTGAATCTTTAACAAGGATCAACCATATGAAGAAGTAGCAAGATCAATAATTATCAACTCAATGTATATGCAGATTTTTCTAATGTAGGTTGTAGTTGTAAAATCCTTAAGATTTCTTACACATTGAATATCTTATAAATCTTAAGAGCTTTAGGTCTTTGTTATGGTGATTTCTCGTACCTCTAATACTTGTATCATGTACAACTTGTTCTTTATTTTGCAGAGCTTGTTTAGCAGTTTAGATAAAAGTCTTGTATCATTGGGATACAGGCAAGGAAGTCTCAAGCCAAGATGCTTGAGCCACGTAAGTCTCTTGTTACGTGCTTCAGTTGTGAAAGTATTAATTAAATGGATTGATTGATTGATTGAGCAATGAAAGTCTTAATCAAGTAGATTGATTGAACAGGAAAGTCTTGAGCCAGTGTGGCTTGAGCAGGATAGTTTTATGTATGGAATTATGAGCAGTAATTCTTGGTCAATGGGGTGCAAACAGAGAAAGACTCATTTCATGTGACCTGGAGCTGAAGTCTTGGGTCTGAGGAGCTTGAGTAGGAATGCTCAGTGCACGGAATTTGGAGTAGTAAGTCTTGGCCAGTGGGGTGCAAGCAGAGAGGCTTGTTTCATGTTACTTAGAGCAGAATTCTTGGGTGAGGAGTCTAAGCAAGGAAATCTTGGATTTGTGGAACCTGAGCAGGAAGTCTCGAGTTAAGAGCTTGAGCAAAAGTCTTGGACCTGGGGTCTGAGAAAATGTAAAAGTCTTATGCATAATGCATAAGCGATTGTAATCATGTTTTTATTATAGTGAAATATCTTGTGAAGCAAGGGGACTGGACTACTCTGAGTTAGGGGAGGAACCAGTATAAATCTTAGTGTCTTCTGCTATTATTTATTTTCTTCTGTTAACATTCCGTTGCGAAGAATTAAACAGAATCTGAACATCAGATTAGATTCTGAACTCTGATCAGATGCAAACTAAGAAAATGGGAAACACAATTCAAACCCCCTTTCTTATATAGTTTTTTCACATACAAAGGTTGGAATATGCAGTATACAAAAGGTGGAATATGTAGCTGTTGGATCTAAATCTATTTTTTAGTGGACCACTAGAGGAGAATGTATCTGTCAAGAAACAACAAAGCTATGAGATAAAATGGCAAGAAGAGAAGGTGTTCAGGATAACAAAGACAATGTATGGATTGAAATTGACTACTAAAGCATGGAAAAAAGAACTAAATATTTCCTCATCATGCTTGGATTCAACAAATGCACATTAAAACACAGAGTGTAAGTAAAGGATTGAAATAAGAGGGATCATACTATGCCTCCATGTATATAATCTATTGGTCACAAGATCAAATTAAGTTGAAGTGACGAGATTCAAAGCCAACACAAAAAATGAGTTTAAGATGTCTTGCCTAGAGAACTTGGATAATTTCCTAGTTTGAGTTTGTGAACACAGAAGGTGGAGCTTTCTTGCATCATAAGAAATATACACAAGATATCTTGAACAAATTAAAATGAGCAGTTGCAATCATGCAATAACTCTCATGGAAACATGAATAAAATTGAGAAATATATAAATGACGAGCTTGTAGATGCAACCTTATACAAACAAATCATTGGCTCACTAAGGTGCCTATGCAACACAAGACTTAATATTTATCAAATTGTTGGCTTGGTAAGTAGGTTCATGGAGAAGCTTAGATCATGTCACCTACTAGCACCCAAAAGAATTCTCAAGTGCATCAAAGACATTGTAAACCATGTTGTATTCATGCCAAATTAGAAGAATACTAGCACGGAGATTTAGATTGGGAAGGAGATCAAGATGATAGGAAAAGTATAACATGATACTTGTTCATGATTAAAGCAGCTCCAATTTCATGGAGCTCGAAGAAGATATAGATAATAACTCGATCATCTTGTGAAGTAGAGTATGTAACAACCTCATATGCAACTTGTCAAGCATTTTGAATAGAAATTCTATTGGAAGAGCTGAAGATCAATGAAGTTGTAATTATAAAAATTTTGATTGATGACAAAAAAACCAATTGATTTTCCTAATCATCCAATAATCCCATGGTATAAATAAACATGTTGAGAGAAAATACCATTTTCTAAGAGATCAAGTTAGAGATTGAGTATTGCAAGACATAGATGCAACTTGGACACATCTTAACTAAGTCATAGAAAAAAAGAGAACAAGATTTGATTGTTTGAAGAAATTGATAAATATAAGAAAACTAACTAATATGAATTAGAAGAAATATTTAAAATATAATTCATCTTTTAGTAGTAGTTTGCTTGTATTACACGTAAGTAACTTACAATACAAGCTAACTCTAACCGATGGTAGTTTATGTAGTTAGTCAAGTTAATTTAATATATATATATATATATATATATATATATATATATATATATATATATATATATATATATATATATATATATATATATATATATATATATATATATATATATATATATATATATATATATATATATATATATATATATATATATATATATATATATATAAATCTATCTTCACTAACTGAGTCTGCATCTTTTTTTTTTATCACTCTCACTTTTATTTATCATCTTAAAAATCAAATAATCCCAAAACCTACCACATATATAATTTTTTTTATTGTTTCTCACTTATCATTGCTATTACAAAAAAATACATTTAGCCTCAGACGCGATGTTGATATAACATTGGTTATAGAGACGAGGTAATGAATGATGTCATAAAAACTCTCCACCATACCCCTCAGTTTTAGAATAATCGAGGGGATAGTTGAAATGGTAATTGGTTTGATCCCCAATAATAGTTTTGTTTTTATATTTCCAAAACTAGCCGCACATACCTCTCGATTTTCGGTCAAAATCGAGGGAAGAAATAAATTCTTTTTTTTAAAATACTCATTACATAGTTTACACAGAATATTAATAAATTAATTTGTTCACAAACTACATTGTTTACTCAAAATATTTCATTGTTTACACATAATATTAAAGTAAAAATATATTGAGAAAGAATAAATTTTGAATCTGGTTCATCGTCATCGCTGTCGGTGAAGAGCAAATGATGAATATTTTGGGGAAGAACAAATGTTTGATGCAATATGTTATCTATGACTTTTGCATTCATTTGTTTTTGATATAAAACAAAAAAAAGTTAGATAAATAAAATAAATATTCAATTATATGATTATTTAAGAACAAAAACCTTCAACCCAAATAATTTTATGTTATTGCAATCCATCATAGAGAATTTTTCCCAAATAAAATAAACGCTTCTTTAAGTTTTAAAATTTTCATGTTAAATGTTTCATTATCAATTCTAAATATTCATAATACTTTCATAAAGTCTTTTAGATTTCACAAGAATCACTAATTGAAATGTATTTTAAGGACGGTGAAGAAACTCAATAAACACGCTTATATTTTTTCTCAGTTACTACTCAAATCCGAGGTAAAATATGGTTTTAAAAAAAATGAAAAATACAATAAAATATGTTTCATCCCAAGTGTCATATACCTCTGAGTTTCTTTTAAAAACCGAGGAAAATAAACTATTTAAAAATATATATATATATTGTTTAAACAAAATATTAAAATACATTGTTTAAATAAGTTCAGACTTTGACAATGGTTTCTTGGAGAACAACAAATATTTTCAAGTTTAATGGATTGCATGCATCTAATTTCTTATAAGTTATCTATTCCAATCATTGAAATTTTTTTTTGCACTTACAATTCATCCCAAAGATATGTTCAAAGATTTCATTATTTTGATTGAGTAAATGTTTTCATGGCGAATGCTTTTAAAAGAAAGATAACAAAATATATAGTGTGTTGTTAAAATAAGGATTTTTCCTCAATTTTATTAAAAAAAAAAAACGAGATAATATATTACATTGAAAAAATGAGGTAATATATAACATGAAAAAAAATGATGAATGATAACAAAATTGAAAGTAACATGTCTTGTTTCATTTTCAATTTTTTACCATTCACCATTTTTTTTAACTACAATTACTTGCAATTTACAACATGTTTAGAAATAAATTTCTTAATGTTGTCAACCGAGGAAATCAATAAATTATGAAGTGTTTTCTTTGATTGACAATATAGAAAGATTATTCAAAAAACACAACATCAACATCATTATGTTGAAACTAGCGTCCATACGGGTACGTGTCCGTTTTTTTAATGTTCAGACGTTTAAAAATATAAACTTATTTTTTGTGTGTTTATTTTTTTAATATAAATTTTATATAAAAAAATTGAATGAAGTAGTTGTGCAAACTACCATATATCAGTTAATAAAAAAGAAGTTATTAAACGAGAAGTTGAATTTTAAAATAAAAAACAAAAGGATATAATTGGAATAAACATAGGCTACACCAAATCCAAGTTTTCCTTTTATATATGTTATAGATTATAGATATAGATGAATTGCAATAGAAGAAAAAAATATTTTGTTCAAAATAAAAAAATATTAAATTTTTTTTCGGTCTTGCAATCCATCCCAAACTATATGCGTACAAATTTAAAGTCATTATATATAAGTTAAGTATATGGTAAAAATATGGTTAACGAGAATTTTTAGTAAAACTATGATTATTTAATCCCCCAGATATTAAAAATAACTGAAGGAATAGATTATTAATTAAAAAATAAAAAATAAAATAAAATAAAAAAACCCAAATTTTTAAAGAATTAAAAACATAAATTAATGTCGTTGAGATTAGAATCATGTCTTGAATTATTTTCTTCTCCGTTATATTTAAAAACCAAAGAAATATGTGGTATTTATTAGGCCTTGACTAAATCTCAGCTTTTTGTTGGGTAAGATGAAAATTGTCATAAAATATATTATTTGTAATAATATATATATATCTACCTGTCTTTAAATATAAAACTTTATATATATATATATATATATATATATATATATATATATATATATATATATATATATATATATATATATATATATATATATATATATATATATATATATATATATATATATATATATATATATATATATATATATATATATATATATATATATATATATATATATATATATATATATATATATATATATATATATATATATATATATATATATATATATATATATATATATATATATATATATATATATATATATATATATATATATATATATATATATATATATATATATATATATATATATATATATATATATATATATATATATATATATATATATATATATTTTGAGGTTCAACAAACTTACTATGAATTATTGTCTTTAAATTAAATTTAATCTAATGATTAAATTAATATTTTACATGATTATTAATTCGATTAAATCTAATTTAAAAATTATGATTTATAATATATTAAAAAATATATATTTTAAAAGTGAGATAAATATATATATATATATATATATATATATATATATATATATATATATATATATATATATATATATATATATATATATATATATATATATATATATATATATATATATATATATATATATATATATATATATATATATATATATATATATATATATATATATATATATATATATATATATATATATATATATATATATATATATATATATATATATATATATATATATATATATATATATATATATATATATATATATATATATATATATATATATATATATATATATATATATATATAAACGGACCTCCTGTAAAAGGTATGGGGCTGCTGCCCCTACTAAAGTTTCAACTTGCTTAAGTATTTGTATATACTTATGATAATAAAAAAAGGTTAAGATAATAAATTCAACATAAAAATAAATTGAAGTATTTTACTTTTAATTTTAAAGTTTCATTTTAATATTTTATTAAAAAATGATAAAAATTGATTTGTTAACATTTTAATTTATAATAATTATTGACGGCGGAGTAACTAAATTGATATGTATTAATTGAGTTAAATTAGTGTAACTCATTGATTTATGATTAATTTTTTTGCAATAAAATTTATTTATAATTATATACTAATGTGAAGAAGTTGTTGAATTTATGAATTAATAATTTTTAAAAATAATTTAAAAAAATGATTTGAGAAGGCTTTGAGAGGAAGATTGGAGGCAGGAGTTTTGAAAGATTCCCTGAAATATTTGAGAAGGCTTTGATCGACAGTTAAGTTATGAGGAGTATTTCCTTCATGTATTTCCATGTGTAAATTTCAACGTATTTAAGGTCGATTTAAGGTTTAAGGGATTTTGGGGCTGATTATGAGAAAAGGGATTTTTGGCCTTCGTGGCCTGAATCTTTTATTAGTGAATCTAATAGTGGAATTCATTGGGAAAAAAGGAACCTTAGGCCTTCGTGGCCAAAAGCATGATTTGGCATTTTTGTCCAGGTGGAGCTGCTGACGTTAGAAAAACAATTCTAACGTTTCCATTACCCACCATTACCCAGAAAAACAATTCTAACCCACCATTACCCACCATTGAAGACGATTCAAGGTTTGCAGACGCGAAGATTCAAGACACGAAGGATTGAGGGTTTTCTGATTTAGGGTTAATGAGGATCCTGCAGTGGATGAACATACTGTTGGAGTTGAAAAAGGAAATCCTGTAGGGGAAGAAGATAATGTTGGAGTTGAAAAAAGGAGTGCTGCAGGGGAAGAAGGTAATGTTGGAGTTGAAATTGAACATTTCTTGAACACTAAATTCAAGATTTTCTCGGTACCTTCTTGATGTTCATCCTTAATATGGTAATTTGTCTCTTGTAGGTAGCCCGCAACAATGTCCTTCTTGTGGTTTTAATTTTCCATATTAGTAATTAAATGTTCTAGAAGCAAAATGTGATAATCTTATAGTGCTAGCTTTGTGTTAGTAATACTACACAAGGAAGGTTTCTCTTTTGTGTGTTTATCTTAAGAATTTGATACTTGAAATTTGGTTTGTTATGTCAATTAAATTATTTTGAATGTGTTTGATTTAATGCTGCAACGAAGGTTTCTCTTAAACCTCTACATATGCTTCATAGATGTAAAGTCTCTAGTGGGTCAAATTATATCCAGAGGCTTGTGTTTAGCACTGTTTATTGTTTCTTATATTTTTGTTTCTTATATTCTTGTTTCTTATAAGATAGATTCAGCATGGCTGGTACTCAATTTTCATACTGTTTATCATTTTTTTAAATTTGGTATAGGGAAGAGCATGCTTAATATTTATCACATAAAATGTTTATTTTCAAGATCAATAGTATGTATGAATCATCTTTACTAGCAACACATAAAATGCTCAGTAGGCCAAATTATTAGCTCTGCAAATTTTATATGTGATATGTGATGTTTTTGCTCTTAGTCAATTGCGAACTTTCTCCTGGTTATTTAAAAAGTAATCTCAGGTTTTCATTTGCTTTAATAGATGAGAGGTAAGTATGTGAGAAAAGGAAGCTCTGCTGTATTCTTGAGTCCACGTGAGTTGCATGTTATTAATGGTTCATATTCACATCTACATTGCCAAACTATGGATTTTTTAACTATCGTGTATGGATGAAATCAAACGATGGTTATATAAATTTCATGATAATATGCAAAGCTTATTAAGGAATGACCACAATTGGCTTGTGAAATTAGGGAATTTGATATAGAGGCATTTTGAAATTCCCTGTGAAATTAGGGAATATGATATAGAGCCATTTTGAAATTCCCTGTGAAATTAGGATGGAATATAGACAGATTTTTCTTATAATTTTTGCTTTTTTTTATTTATTTATTTAAAGGGAAGCATCAATTTAGTGAAGTGAAATCATTGAAGTCTAATGAGCATCGATTTTATTATAGTTGGACGGTAATCACTCAACTGGCTCATCAAGTAATGATATTTGTTCCTGTTGGATATACATTTGGACCTGGAATGTTCAATTTGGATTCCATTAGAGGTGGTTCTCCATATGGTGCCGGAGTGTTTGCGGGTGATGGCACAAGAGAGCCAAGTGAAACAGAGCTTGCACTCGCTGCTTGTAAGGAAGCCAACAAGACCAGTAACAAGGAGGTCTACTCCAAGAGGACCACGCCAAAGAAGAAACTCTAGTTGTGGAAAATGTGTATTCAGTTACCTAAAAAAACTCTAGTTGTGGAATGTATTACAATGTTTATGTATTTTGCTGTTGTTGTGAAACATGTGGTGTAGAAATGCAGACAAAATTAACAGACCAAATTAACAGACCAACTTTGACAGGTCTATAAAAGACCCAATAAACATAAAAACATAACATACCAAATATATCATTGACAGACCAAATTAACATAATCTTTAACTATTGGTTATTCTTTGACAGACCAAATTAAAAACACTTTGACATGATAATTATCAATGCATACCAAGTTAACATTATCTTTAACTGTTATATTCATGTGGAACTAATACAATCCAAAACTAAAACTGATTCATTCATGTTGAACTGCAAAAAGTGAAATTAACTAAACTGATAGAATCCATATATTAAAATCCAACTATTACATTCATGTTGAAGTGATACAATCCAAAACTGATACAAACTTTAACTAAACACATAAACATAATTCTTACAACCAAAACTTAACTTAATTCTTACAAACAAACCATAACATACTACTTTCAAACAAACCTTAATACCCTAACTACCCCTAACAACTAATACAATGATAATCATCACAAACATCAAATTCAAAATCTTTTTCCATTTCATGATATTCTTCATTTCACTTTCAAGTTTCATCAGCTTTTTCCCTAATTCTTCATTCTCCATTGTCACTTTTTCAATGTCCTTTTTTGCTTCAGCAAGTCCCTTAGTTACCACACCCAGCCTATGCATCCAAAATTGCTCCTTCGTATCACCCATCTCCTCATAAAACCAATCAAAGAAGGCACAACCAGCTTGCATACCTCCCTGTAAGTTTTATTGTTTAGAGGATGATGGATAATGAATTTAAAATTAAACAAAATATAACTTATAATTTGGATAGAAACAAAAACAAAAACATAACTTAAACAAAAACAGAACTTCAACAGAGAACAAAACTAGCTTGTATACCTTATAATTTGGACAACCCCAAAAACGTTTTCCCATATTCTTAACAGTTGCCCTTTGAAGAACAACCATGTTTCCACAATGGCACATGGGCTTCCATCGTGACCGACTACAAACATCTGAATCCCGACTTTTCGATTTCGAAATGGAGGAGGAACATCTAGATTTCATGCTTGCCAAATAAAAAAGCCCTAGATTAAGTTAGGGATTTGGGATTGGGATTTGGGGTTTGAGATTTGAGATTCAAAATTAGGAATTTCAAACTTAGGAGGAGCAAGATCATGAACAAAATTAGGGATTTCAAACATTTGCCAAGTCATCTGCCAGATAAGCAAAATAAACAGACGTTTGCCCCCAACTGACGGATCCGACTAAAATGACACCATTTTAAAAGTTAAAGGACCAACTTGCAACTTTTTAAAGATAAAAGACCAACATGGACCCCGAGTACAAGTTAAGGGACGAAAGATGGTATTTTGCCTTTTATTAAAATAGTAGAAGTGGAATTGGTATTATATGAATATCATTATAACTTTGTTTTGAATATTACATATAAATTGAAATATATAATGTCAAATGGATGTATTTTAACGCGAATGAACTGCAGGCATAATTGCGTATGGCGTTCCTAACAATTAAACATCAAAAATATATATGATACTAAATAATTGAATGATGATATCACCCCCACAAAACTTTAAGATAAGGACTAAGAAGTGTCACCAATTTTATTTGACTGCAGAAAGCACTTACAATTCTGTGGATAATAAATGTGTATTACAATCTGGTCGTAGTCAAAGACGCAAAATATGAATGATTTAGTATGACTATTCAAAGCAAAACTTTCGAGGTGGATTGTTAGAGAAAGGTTGAAGGAAATATCATTATTGTAAATAAAAAAAAAAGAGAGAGAGAGATGAGATATGATATGCTATTGATGTGTCAAAATGTAACTAGGGAAGGAAATATAATAACCTAATTTACTATTAGAATTTATATTTCAAAACATTGACTAAGCTATGATTTTTTTTGAAAAAACTATTCAATATAAAATAACGATGCTTTGTTTTAATTTTTAAAAACAGATCTTTTTATATTTTCAAAATTAATTTTATAAAGCTAATTTTAAAAATATTAAAAAGTTATTTAGACAATTTTTTTTTTTAAATTAAAAAATTAATTGAGACGCTTAGGACAAAATTTCACAATTGAATTCAGCTGACTGAGAGTTTTAAAAAACAAAAGGTTCGGCAAATGGAGTAGCGATAATTGGAGGATCATATTGGAGATCTTATGTGACTTGATCTTGTTAAGTGTCGCTACACGAAAAACAACTGGCGGAAAAACAGAGTCGCCACCAAACGTTATTTATTTCGACGGGGGAAAGGAAACGATAGAAGAAACTTCAAGAAGGGAGAAGACATGGTCTCACAACCAAATTCTAGGTTCGGGAGTCGATTACATGAGAAAAAGGTATTAACACCTCTCGCGTCCGTTGTACTCAACGGGATCCACTCTTGTTGTTCTAATCAAATGGTGTGTTTATCTAAAGTCTATTTGCTAACGGAAACTGAAAGGGAAAAAGGGACAAAAAACAAAAAGGAGACTTGATAGGACTTCTCTGTCCTATGCCTATGTATTCTCTCGTGCAATGGGAAAGTCAGAGTCGTTCAGATGACTACGGGTGAAAGAGGGAAATGGTGATCGCCAAGACTTCGTCGTCTTGTGCCTACATATCCTCATTCGAATGAGAATGAAGAAAAAAACGTTTATAGTTCGGCCTACCACGGGTGGCTAAGTGTCTTTTATGGACGATGCTAACGTTCGTGTTCCAGCAGTTAAGTGTTTGCCACTCGTTGTCTGGAGTCTTACGCGTTACCTATTTGCGGTAGAACGGAAATAACATGCCCTCTTCTGAAAAAGTTTGAAAGAAAAATCTCGAAGGACAAAATGATTTGCAGTTTGTTCAAGAGTTTTAAAAGAAGTGAATTGACTTTGTATGAGATGCGTATTGCACTAAAGTCTATGACATAGGATCAAATGCTTTATAAGATCGACCTAAGACGGGACGTATACATAGCACTCTAGACAAGGTAATGAGAGACTCTTGCTCATCATTTTTCATGTACTTATGGCTCGTGGCGTACAATACTCATTGTATTTATTACGTGTTTTATTTGATTTGAGAGAGAGGAAAGAGAGAGACACACGGAAGATCTAAGGGGAACTCGGTCCTACATGTTATCATGCAAAGTAGTCCTAAGATTAGCATGCGAAAGAAATATCTATCCTAATGTTAGCATGCAAAGATGGACCCATGGTTGAGGTTGAAAGGAATCTCTATCCTAATGTTAGCATGCATAGATTAGCACCTAATGTTTATCCTACTCCAAGCTTAATAAAAAATTAAGTTGGACTAGGAGGCCTTACGGGAACAAGCAAAGGCAAGTCAAAACCAAGAAAATAAACTGAAAATTGCAGCAACAACAACGCTTCAGCTCAACACAACAGTAAACTCTAGCAACAAGCAAGAACGACATTTAACAACATGCATTTTCAGAACAGAACACGTGTGAATGCAGCAAAACAGAATGATACATTTCACAACACATATTTAACACATCAACAATGTATACAGCAACATGCTAAGTATCAAATAGGCATCAAGCATAGATGAACATGTAACATTACATCATTAAGTTAAGCATGCATCCAAGATTAAACAATCCATAATGAACATGTCAAACAACCAAGCATAAACATGCGTCAAAAGAATTGAACCCAAACATGCCTGCACATTTAAACAAATGCACATGAATTGAAAGGATCAAGTATGAACATGTATCGAGTAAGATCAATCATTGTACATGATCATAGAAAGAATCAAACACGAGCAACAATTATGAAATGCACATATCAAGAACAACATGAATGCTCATCAATAATTAATCATCTCAAATGAACACGTGTTTGCGGAACCGAAAGCAAACATGAACATGAATCATGCATCAAGCAAAAGTGATCATCCAAATCAAACAAGCATGAACATACAAGTGAACAAGCAACATGAAGCATATATGCATCAAAAATGCAAAGCAATTAGTCAAGAACATGCATCGTGAAAATCAATGCGTCGCGTGTCGAAGAATCACATTCATACTGCAAAGTGAAGTTAAATAGTTCAAGAGATATCCACAAATATGTATCATATCAATCAATGAAATTAATCATGGAAAGGAATCAAAACAAGCTTGAAAAAGCACAAAAATCACATTATGCATCAGTGTTAATCGATTAACGAGTTTCTGCTTTAAGTTGGTTAATCGATTAACACCTTTAAAACAACAAAAATACACACAAAACAATAGTGTTAATCGATTAACCAGTTTTTGCCTTTAAACAGGTTAATCGATTAACACGGTACCAGAAGCAAAAAATCAACATTTCAAAAGCACTTTCAGCAGCAAATCATTTCTCCAATCATCCGCATGTTAGAGCATGCAATTGTACATAAAAATTACATCAAATAGCAACAACTAAACACCAATTGAATCCATCAAACATCAAGATCAATAATTAAATCAATCAATGGATCAATTCACATCAAAAGCCAATGGATCTACATTGTGAAAATTGCAAAATAAGCTAAAATGTGTTTGGATCTAAGAATCACTAACCTACAAAGCAGAGATTTGCTTTGGTAATTGTTGCAAACAGAATTTGATAGATCAAGCAAAGAAAATCCAAGATCCAATGAATTCCTAGCAAGAAACTTGAAGAAAAATGCAATGAGATGAACTTGCTTCAAGAAAGTGCTTCCAAACATCGAATATAGATCCAAATCAACTTCTACTGCAGAATTTGTATTGATGAAAGAAAATGATGAAGGTTTAGCTCTAGAGTTAACAAACTCCAATAAAGAATTTTAAAATTCTAATGGAAGAGCTTTGGTGAAGGTTGAAGATGAAAATGGAGAGTGAAAAGTGAGAGAGAATTGAGAGAATTGGAGTGTGAAGTTTAGAGAAATCAGAAAAATAAGTGAAGTTATGTGTGGTTTGAAGCAAATTGCTTTAAATAAGCTCTAGGTATGGAATGAAAGTGAGGTTTGGAGTGTGGATTTGAATTAGGGTTAGAATTAGGAGTGGAAATCATTTTAGTTATAGAGGGAAAATGAAATTAATTTGGAAATGAACCAAAATTTGGAGGCATTCTAGATCATTTTATTGATGCAAATCAAAGTGAACATGAGCCAAACTGCTACAATGCTGCAAAACTGAAAACCTGGGAAAAAATCCCACGTGTTAATTGGTTAACCATTTTTTTCTTCAATTTGGTTATTCGATTACCATATTCAAATTTTTGAATTTTAGCGCCAAAATAAGGGAAACTTGAAAAATCAACTGTTGCCACTTGTTATGTGCATGGCTTTACCTTTGAAGCTTGTTGTTTGATATTGCACCTGAATAATGCCTGAAATAAGCTGTGAATTCCCTCTTACACTCAAGATACCCTGCTGGACAAATATGGTTTGATACCAAATCACTGAGCAAAATAAATGTTGGAGCCTCTAATGCTCGCTGCTTAAAAGCTTGAAATAAAAAGAAGTCTCGAGTCATAAAAAAAAGTGATCCATGTCTCAAACACTCAATGCAATGCAAGATTGATGATGCAAATGAGTCAAGCATAAGCCAATTAAGGTTAACAAAAAGGAGGGAAAATTTTGGGGTGCAACAACTTCCCTATTCAATCAACTTGGACCTGAAGGTATGAAAGGCAACGACATTCTGACATTCACGGTAGAAGGAAATTGAATACCTAGAGAACACTAAAATTTGCAATTTGTGGGGAGAAAACGTGACAATTGGATACCAGTCTGGAACTGGATTTGCAAAAAAAAGGTTGGTCAGGAACCAAAAGGGGTGGGTCGGGAACCAAGAACATTGGTCAAAGGCAAATTCACAACAAGAGGACAGTCGGGAACCTAAAAGGGTTGGTCAGGAACCAAAGTAC
This sequence comes from Lathyrus sativus, assembly GCA_963859935.3. NCBI lineage: Eukaryota > Viridiplantae > Streptophyta > Magnoliopsida > Fabales > Fabaceae > Lathyrus > Lathyrus sativus. The sequence continues at coordinate 597,337,743 of OZ012740.1, read as the reverse complement.
TAGTCAAGAACTAGATTTTTGGAAAGAACGTCGAACAAAGGCAGACTTGCAATAAAGGACGATCGGGAATCAAAAAAGGATTGGTTGGGAACCAAGGTACTAGTAGGAAAATAGAAAGGATAGGTCGGGAACCTAAAAGGGTTGGTCAGGAATCAAGGTACTAGTAGGGAACTAGGTTTTAGAAAAAACACCGAACAAAGGCGAACTTACAACAAAATAAAGAGGTAAGATCAACCGATCTATAACTCTGAGAAATAAGATCAATGGTTCTAACACCCGAACTATGGGTGAAAGAAAGTAAAATCAACAGACCTACGACCTAAAGCAAAGAGAAGACAACTCCGCTGGGGAAAGAAAATCTTGAATAGACAAATCTGCAGGGGAAAAAGTGATATGATTCCCCCGGAAGGAAATAAGGATAAGATTGACAAGTATATTCTTTGGGAGTAAAGTAATGCTCTCTCTCTGGCAATGAAACATTGCTCTACACTTGGGCCACAAAATGGGAAGGAAAGGTGCCAAAAATGGCGTATGCTCCGTATGCATGTTTAAATTTTTCTATGGCGTAATGCTCCATATCAAATGGAAATGCTACGCGATTTAAGGATGTAATGCAATAATGCTTATGATATGCGAAAGAACGCTCTGCAGGGGGAAGCATTGAAAAACCAAAACCAACTCTGCTGGGGGAAGGCAAATTGAAATGCCTTCAAGGTCATAACTTCTGATGAAGACAACTACTAAACCTTCACTCTGCGAGAAAATAGGTATAACAGATGATTGTTGGAGAAGAATCACCGGGATTCTGATGAAGAGATGCGCCAATAACGATTGGGCTCTTTAACCTGTTGGGGATACTAACCGCTGCTAGTTTACACCTGCTGAGGAAATTAACCACTACTGGTTTCCACTTGCTGAGGAAATCAACCACTACTGGTTTCCCCCTGTTGAGGAAATCAATGACCAACTCTGCTGAGAAAGGTAATAATTAATGATACCAAACCTGTTAGAGGACAAAATCCAATGATGCCAACCCCGTTAGGGAAATATCATTGGGAATACCATTCCATTGGGAACCACCGATACAAGTATATTACTCTACTGGAGATACCATCTATTCCATCTGGAAACATCTGTCACCCTGCTCTGCTGGGGATTAGGAAACACCACTGCTAGAGATGAAAATATGCCCGAGAAGCACAAACAAACCATCCCTACCCTGCCTGAGGACTTAAACTTCTACTGGAGAACAAAAACTCCAATCCTGGCTGTGAAAAGCCAACTTCTGGACCCTCGCTGGGGAGAACAGTTAGAAACTTCATAGTGCTCTGCTAGGGAAATCGCACCTCCTGATCAGTTAAGTAAAGGGTACGTCAGTACTTTGCAGGGAGAGAAACTCTACTAGGGATAAAAAGGCCAAACAAGCCTCGTGCTGGGGATGACTCTTGAATTGCAATTCCTGCCAACTTGAAACAAACTAAAGTGTCTCCAGGGACAACATGGCAACTGTATTTACCGCCCAAGACACTCAACCTTTAAAGTAATTTCAATTATTTTCATATGCGTAAAGCTTCCACGTTTTCATATGCAATGTTTATAAAAAATATCAGACGTTTTTGCAAACAAAACAGTAAAAATGAAAACAACAACAGGAAACTATTTGAGTGAAATTAAATTTTATTGATTGAATTGGCCCGCAAATAGGCATTTACATTAGGAGACAATTTATAGAAAGAGGAAATTGTACAAATAAAAAAGAAAAATACACATATTAGCAATGTGGAAACAGATTACCATTAAGTTATGATTCGGTTATGACCTGTATGTCTTTGACACTCTCAAATATTCTCGCTTTCTGAGAAGGATGATTAGACCGATTCCTATCCATTAGAATTCTAAATAGTTGAAATGAGCTCACAGGTCAAACGTAAATCCCAACCTCTAGCTTTGAAATCCCTAACTTTTGCTTGGATCGCCCTTTTGGGTTTTGAATCCACTGACCCATTTTTTCCAAAGTAACCTTTTTAAGTTTTCAACTTTGCGGGTGATCGAAAAAATAGCAAGTGTACTATTTTTACCGATGTAGTAATAAGGGAAAAGTTCCCGAGTATCGATCTCGAGGACTGCGTAGGAACTAACAGTGTTTTTGATGATTCAAAGGAACAAAAATACCTTGGGTTTGTTTTTAAAAGTTATAAAAACTAATAAAATTACTAAAGAAAATAAAACAGGTAAACAAAGGTTTTTAGTAAAAATAAGAGCAATGCTAGAGGAGTGGATAAATTGCGCTGTGAAGACCGGAAATCAATCATTCTAAGAGACACACCTCAACCCTTGATATATGTCAAATTCCCAAATTACTTTTCCTTAATTCCTTAATGAAAAACCCTTTGATAATTCTCCTGCGCACTAATTCCTTAGTTGCCCACGAAAATCATTAAGCAATAGTTTTGACATAATAAACACGTTACTACGGAGTATTCCCATTCCTAGGCAATAACAACCGTAATATTATTTTGCAAAAACATTAGATTGGTTTTTCAGACCTAAACCTAACCGTCAATCGAATTCCATTTTCCAATACGAATCCGCATTAAGATCGTTGCAACATAATAGATAAAAGGGAAAAACATAGATCTCATAAAATAATTCAAACACCGATCAATACATTGCAATTTAGGACCACCCCCTAGCAATGAGGGGTTTAACCACTCATGTTCTTAATCAAAACAAAAACACATAAAAATGAAAGGAAGAAAGTCATTACAATGAGGATTGAGGTTCTTGGATCATCAATCGCTTCCGCTTTTGATTGATCCTCGTTCTCCGGAAATCTCCTCCTAAGCCAAAAACTCTAATCCAACCATAAACTAAAAACTAGATAAAAGATAATCCCCCTTCAATCCACGATGCGTCCAATATATCTGAATTCAATTTACACTGTGAGATGCCTAAAATGCCCTCCGAGTCAGCATAAAACATAATAAAAACATTTCACCATCAGTACCCCTGACACGGGTTGTGTCACGGGACACGGGTGACCGTGTCAGGCTTCTGACTCTGGGGTTGCGTTCTTTTTCTTCAAGGGGTCTTGACACGGGCCGTGTCATGGGACACGGGCACCCGTGTCAGGCTGCTGGCTCTTGGATTTTGTTCTTTTTCTTCAGTGGACCCGACACGGGCCGTGTCATGGGACACGGGCACCCGTGTCAGGCTACTGACATGCCTAAATTTCTCTTCAAAGATTCCATTTTCTCGGTAGTCTTTGTACCCGGAACAACTTCGCACAGATGTCAGATCACCAACTTCTTGCCATACTGAAAACACACTACAAACAACCAAATTAAACGCACCAGTGGCATAAAATGATAACAACATCAAAATAATACTTGTTCAATGACATATTAAAATGAAGATGAATACATAATCAAAAGACTCAAAAGCAGACGAAAACAATAAAAACAACCGACACAAACAGTTTGAAATACACGACTGAAACCCACTGATCAAACTTCCCCGAACTTGAACTTTTGCTTGACCTCAAACAAAAAGCTCGCAAAACAATGTACAACAAAAATGAACCGTCTCAAGAACTGCGAGTTACAGTGCTGATACTCATACGTGAGTGTCTCGTTCCAAGTCACTCGAAGATTAGTCTCGGTACTACTCCATCAATAGAGGTATCACACAAACACTAAATCACGGCTAAACTACGAACCTCAATCTCCCTTTCGGTAACCTCTCCGACTATGCTTTGGACTTAAGTCGTATTTTTCGATTTTCAACCCTTTTCATTCGGACAATCACTTTAAGGATTTTATGATTTTTCCTCGTGTGCACAAGATTGATCAATTTTTCTCTGGTACTGTTATTCTCTTTGTCCACTCAGGAACAACTTTCAGATTCGACCGCCGTTGGGCTGAATAACCAGGTGAGGGTTACCCAACTTAGAAGGATCGATCGTCTAATTTCTTTTGTTCTCGTCTTTGATTTTTCTTATTTATTTTTTTTAACCAACCTTGCACACACAATTCTTATAGATTAAGCCCGACTGTCTAGATAAACTACTAAGGGAGTACTTCTTAGATCAAAGTAATATGGTACAAATCTACACATCGGACTCGTTCCTTACTCGGGAAACTCGGGGTGTTTGCACTCTACCTAAATCTCAGGATTTTTCCAATTTCCTCCTCAAGGTTCTTTTCACTGAGCACTCTAAATACTTTCTCATCACTCACTCGCATAACAGCTCAACTACATTGTTATCAGGATTATTTTTCTCAGCTCAAATTCAGGGCCTTTTCACTATAGATCTTCAAACATGATTTCAAACTGACAACCACCATATGATAACATACTAAAAAAAACAAATAAAACATAAATAAATATCCCCACACTTGAACTCAACAGTGTCCCCACTGTTGACGCGCTAGTATAGGAGGGGACTCATAGAGCTTATTGCTGAGGAGGTTGGTCTCGCAGCATCATCTGTCGCATCCACTCGTGCATCTCCCCAATCAACTTCCCTTGGCGGATCTTCTCATTCCCTTGCCGCGTTTGCTCGCTCCGGAGATCACCTACTTCCTTCGCCATCCAATCCCACTCTTTTTTGGTCAAGCTCCAAGAGCCGGACTCCTGGTGAGATGAGTCTCCAGGAATCAGTATAGGGATTTTTTTAGCATGATCTCCTTCTTCATCATCTGTACCTGCGAATTCATCAAATGACTCTTCCTCGTCCTACATAAGGTTCTCATATAACCAATTAGTCTCGTTTTCAATGCTAATCAAATTAGGAGCCGGTAAAGCTAGCAGGTGTTTATTACGGCTTACCAAAGAGTAGAAATTATGACAAACTTCTATCATACCTTGGTTGGTGAGAGTAGCTAAGTCAATCTTAGTTTTACCTGGAACCGTACGTTCCTCCATCAAAAGAGGCCCGTACCCAAAGTGGTCCGCAATTTGGGTTATCATCCCTCCCACAGAAATTTCTCCTGAATCTGCGTTCACAACACGCTTCAAATGATCAGCTGCAAAGGCAGCTACATTGATGAGCTCCTTGTTGGCCATGCCATATAACAAGTACAACTCCTTCTGTGTCGCCACCCCCGTACTGTTGCCTCTGCCAAATAGTGTGTACGCCATTCCTTTTTGAGCATACCTAAAACATGGGTTATGAATGCAGGAGGCCTTTTCCGCCTTCGCGACATAATCAGATCTACCTGTGATGGCTCTCCAAAAATCTCCTGCAGTAAAATTACTCGGGGGTGCTCCAGGTCCAAAACTGGGGAGCTTCAGAACTCCTCCCAATTCAGCCACGGTCAGAGTGTGATCAGTATCAAAAAGACAGAATCTCAAAGTACCGGAATATTCTTCCTCAGTACCTGTCTGTTGCACCCCAAAATTTGCCCTCACAATACAAGACTTTGTGTTCCAAGAAGGTTCACAAGGTTCACAAAATTCACAATTGGTCAGAAGAGTTGACAATTCCCTCAGACAATGCACCTCCTAAGCAGTGCATCCAAAACTAGGGTTTTGACTTTAATCAGGCTAAATGGACTTCCAAGACTTCAAGTGAGCTTCATAACATCTTATATGTGTATAAGAACCCCCATGTCAAGTTTCAAGACTTTTCTCAAAAGTTTGCTCAGTCAGATGATCAGATAAGTCAAAAGCAGTCAATGCAGTTAAAAAGTCAAACTGAGGTCAACTGTGGTCAAACCAAAGTCAAACTTCATGATTTTTTTTGCCAACATCAAAGAGAGGTTGGGTGAGAAATATTATCATAATAATTGTAATACCCCAAATTTTGCCCTAAGATTTGTCGTCGCATGTCATTGCATTTTTATTGCATTTAATCAATTACTAACAAATTTGTGTAGTCGTTTGACTTTTTGCAGGTAAATATCATATGGCATGCATTTTTTTTCTAAAAAAGTAAAAATGGCACAATTGGCAGGAGGACATGTGTAAGGAGTTATGAGTGTGAGAGGTTGAGAGTTCGAATCTCACCTTTGTCACTTTTTTTTTTTTTTTGTTTTTTGTTTTTTTATTATTTTTACTCTAAATTTTTCTATCTTTCATTAAAAAAAATAACAAAAATAGTTTTTTATTATTATTTAATTATTATTTTCGTATTTTAATTAAATCATTTTTTAAAATATTATTTTTTTCACTTTTTTCTAAATTATTCATAAAAATATCCAAAAAAATCATAAAATAAAAAATATTGAAAAAAATTTTGTTCTTTTTATAATATTTTTGATTTTAGGAATAAATAGGATTATTAGTTTTTATTTTAAGTTTATTTTAATTATTTTAAATTATTTAAATTTTATTTTTTCTTAACTAATTATTTAGTTTGGGCTTTAAAATGGGCTTTAGGGACATTATTGACAATTTGGTGTTAACCCTAATTTGTTCCCTATATATACATGTGTTGCCTTGTTGGAAAAGAGGGGGAGAATGAAAAAAACCTAAGAGGAGTGAGTGCCGTTTGCCGTTATTTAGTTTTCTTCTTCATCCATTACTATTGTTTCTTTTTCTTCATCGTTTACCGTTATTTCTTTTCCTTCATCTATTACTGTTGTTTATTTTTCTTCATCTTTACCGTTATTTCTTTTTCTTCATCTATTACCGTTATTTCTTTTTGATCGAATTATGTCGATACGATGTTTGCACATTTGTGTGCATGACGCGTGACATTTGTGTTAGTTCGATCTGGTTGCGATGATCGCATTTTTGTGTGAGCAATAATACTATTTTTTGCTTAATTTCTTTTTCTTTGCGATAAATTTTGTTTCGTCCGATTTAGATCTGGTTGCGATGAGCGCATTTCTGCGTTAGCAACATTGTTGGGTTATTTGGCACATTTAAAATTCATTATTGCTTTATTATTATTATTATTATTATTATTATTATTATTATTATTATTATTATTATTATTAGTATTATTATTATCATTATTTATTATTATTATCATTATTATCATTATTATTACCATTATTATTATTATTGTTATCATTAATTTATTAAAACTTGTTATAATATAAAAATCTGTTTTTTAAAATAAATAACATTAACATCTTTTCCAAATTAATATGAAAACCTATTATTTTTAAGAAAAACTTTTTTTTTAGATAAATTTAAAATAATAACTAAAATCTTTTTTTTTTATAATAACTAGAACCGTTATTTATTTTATTTTATTATTGTTCAATTCAAATTTCATTATCATATTGTATCTGCTCCTCTCATGTAACCTCGCGAACTTAACAATCGCTCTTTAAATTCTGCCTTTAAATTTCTGCTTGCATGGTTTAAATTATGACATTATCTCTCTGTTTGCAATTCAATTATCTCACGCGTTTACCATTATTTCTGTCACACTACGCACTGCCGAAGGAATTAGGTCTAGCTTTTGACCGCCGTGTCAATAGTCCTCACCTTCAACCCTTACACCTTTTCAAACCCTAAATTTTCATACATGTCTCGCCGTGGACAAAATTACAATTTTACCCCTAGCATTAGGTCAAAGAGCCGCCGCGCTCATTTTAGGGTTTCCCGCCGTGGAATCCCTAATTTAACCCTAATTACAACTTAACATTTCAACGTAGAAATTTGGAGTTCCTACACTCCGCGTAAGCGTGTCCTTAAGGCGCGTTTATTCCCCTTGAGACCTTGACCACTGTCAAGAGATCTCTAACCTCCCTTTTGAGGGGAACTACGATTACTCTGATTCCACTCCCGTAAGGATACGTAGGCACAAGATGCGATGTCTTGCCGAGTAAACTTAGAATTAACCCCCTTTATTATTTATTATTGCTTATTTATATTTTATTTATCTTTGCTATTTAATTATTTTGCTTATTATTTTGTAATTGTTTCTTGGATGTAAAGTTGTTTAATTATTTAATTATTATTATGGTTAGTAATAAGGGAGTGCAACAACATGTATGTAATATTAAAATAAATTTAGATCACTTTTAAATAAAGATAATTAAAATAAACACGTCACACACGTAAGTCGATTTTAATCGCCGTCTCACTTCCTAAGGATATCCCTCAAGTTGCCTACGAATAATGGTTAAGTGGGGTGTATAAAGCAAGTCCCTCAAATAGAAAAATCATCAAAGTCCCTTATGGTTGCCTTTACGAATCGAGTCCCTTTCGAAAAATGATGATGGTCCCTTATATGTGCTTATTACATCCCACAATGGCCTTCAAAGTCAAATTGTCCCTCACATATCCCTTAACATCCAAAGTAAGGACTACCTACTCCATTATAGTAGGGATAGTCTTACTAAAGGAAAGAATGAAGAATAAGAAAGACCTTTAAACATTAGGGTAGGTTACTCCTAGGTGCTTGCTCACTTCAAAACTGTTTCGCACTTAAACAAATTTTCAACAAGTTTTCAAACAAGTTCTTAACACATCCTTACATGGATTATTTATTAACTATTCTGAAAATTTTCTATTCACACACTACAATTTCAAAACAATTCAAAAGTGAGCTTAAGTACCTAAGAGCCCATGGATAACCATGGATGAAAAGGATGCTAATACCTTCCCTTTTCATAACCTACCCCTCGGACCCAAAATATTCTCTTAGGTCTTTCCTGTTCTTTTATAACCTTTCCTTATGGATAAAATAAAAGTCGGTGGCGACTCTTGCTATCCGCAACATTGTTTAAAGTCAGTTCACCGGGTTACACTGTCCACCTGTGCTTAAGCTGAAATTCCAAAGTGCTCAGAAACTCAAATGTTATGCGCTCAAAGGTCGACGCTTCAAACTGCATATACTCAAGCATTCCAAGAATATGAAACATCCTATGTACTTCAATTCTTAGCCCTAAATTATCAAGATTATCGTTACAGATGTACCTGGTAGGTATTAGCTTACGCTTGACCAATGACGAATACTTCTTTTGATGGGTCGTCTCCTTAAACAAGATGTTGTGAGCATTTGCCATGCGGTTCGCCCTTTTTCGAGGGCGATAAGTTTCGGCCACTGCTTTTCCGGTATCTCTTCGAGGAGGCATAGTTTATCCCTGCACAACACACTAAAAATTGGAAATCATAGTTAGAGAAGTGTGTCACCGTAGAAGTGACCATGGTGATGAGCAGAGTGTTTTTCGTGAAGAGAGGAAGTGGTTTTGAGGGATGGGTGTTAGAGAAAGTGGAGGTTTGTAGAGAAGAAGTTATGGGGTTTTAGGTTTTTTTTATAAGAGGGGAGAAGGTGAAGAAGATGAAGTAATAGTGGTTAATGAGGAGGTTATAGATTATAAATGAGATAGTAAGTGTGATGGGGCCCACAAATTAAGAGGGAGTTACAAAAATTCGAAATTTTTTTGACTGATACGCCTCCTGACACGGGCCGTGTCATGGGACACAGTCGCCCGTGTTGCACCTACTGAAACCACACAATTTTTATGCTCTAATAGCTGTGACACGGGCCGTGTCATGGGACACGGGCACCCGTGTCACACCACTAAACTTCAGCCTCACATTCCTCTTGAACTTCTCCATTTCCTGACACGAACCGTGTCATGCAACACGACCACCTGCGTCAGGGACCTGATATGCCTGAAAGTCTCTGATTGGATAGTCATTTGACTCCGCTTTCTCCGGACTTTTGCTTCCTCACATTGACTCTAGAATTTACATAATTTAGACATCTGCAAAATAAACAAAACTACATTTAGCAAAGAAAAACGTGGGTTGCCTCCCACACAGCGCTGCGTTTAACGTCGCATGACTCGACGGTCGTCCATCCTACATGGTAAGACGAATGACATTCACTTGGCCGGTTGAGTCTCCTTGGTAGTAAGGCTTCAGCATCTTCCCATTTACTTTAAAGGTATCTCCATTGGCTTGACTTTTCAACTCAATAGCTCCATGTGGAAAAACATTGTGAACCACAAATGGTCCCGACCATTTGGACCATAGCTTTCCTAGGATTAGCTTCATTCGGGAATTGTATAGGAGGACAAGTTGTCCTTCCCAAAACTCTTTTCTCCATATCCTCTTATCATGCCATTTCTTTGTTTGTTCCTTGTAAAGTTTGGCATTTCCATAGGCGTGATTCTGAAACTCTTCCAACTCGTGCAGTTGAAGAATTCTAGAACTTCTGGCTCGCGATAAATCCATGTTCAAGAATTTGGTTGCCCAAAATGCCTTGTGTTCTAGCTCTAAAGGTAAATGGCATGCTTTTCCGTAGACTAGTTGGTATGGTGACATTCCGATGGGCGTTTTGAAAGTTGTTCGGTAGGCTCATAATGCATCATCCAACTTCGTTGACCAATCATTCCGTGACAAACTTACAATTTTCTCTAAAATATGCTTGAGTTGTCGATTTGATACCTCTACCTGACCACTTGTTTGAGGATGATACGGAGTGGCTACCCTATGCTTCACATTATACTTCTGTAGGAGTCTCTCCATAAGGTGATTTAGGAAGTGAGTTCCTTCATCGCTTATCAATGCTCTCGGAACTCCAAACCTTGGAAAAATGTTTTCTCTCAAAAACTTTACCACAATCTTTGCATCATTAGTAGGCAAAGCCACAACTTCAACCCATTTTGAGACATAGTCCACTGCCACCAAAATGTAGTTCTTTCCAGAGGAAGGTGGAAACGGCCCCATAAAGTCTATGCCCCAAACATCAAACAATTCAACCTCCAGCAATAAAATTTTGGGGCATTTGATTCCTTTTTGAAATATTCCCAGTTCTCTGGAACTTGTCGCATTCTTTCACCAACTCTTGAGAATCTTTAAACATAGAGGGCCAATACAGACCCAATTGGAGGACTTTGGTTGCGGTTCTATCCCCACTGAAATGTCCTCCGTACTCTGAATCATGACATGCTTTCAACACATCTCTCTGTTCTTCCTCTGGAACACATATTCTGACCAATCCACCCACTCCTCTTTTGTAGAGAAACGAATCATCCCATAAGTAAAACCTGCATTCATGAACAAATTTTTTTCTTCTATTAGAATCAAAATCGTCAGGTATGATACCACCGACCAAGTAACTTGCGTAATCTGCAAACCACGGAACACCAGTAATAGCTAGGATGCGTTCATCAACAAACTCATCCTTTATAGGACGCTTGTCCTCATTCTCTTCAATCGGTGACATTCGCGAGAGGCGATCAGCTACGGTGTTTTCACACCCTCTCTTATCACGAATCTCCACATCGAATTCCTGGAGAAGTAAGATCCATCTCAGGAGCCTGGGCTTTGATCCCTACTTAGAAAAATATGTTTTAAAGCAGCATGGTCAGTATAAATAATCACTTTCGAACCCAACAGATATTGCCTGAATTTATGAAAGGCATACACCACAGCTAACAACTCCTTCTCGGTAGTTGCATAATTCATCTGTGCAGGGTTCAAAACATGACTAACATAGTAAATAACATGTAACACCTTATCTCTCCGCTGTCCCAACACAGCCCCAACGACGATGTCGCTAGCATCACACATGATCTCAAAAGGCAGAGACCAATCGGGGGCAATCACAATTGGTGCTGACACTAATTTATTTTTCAGCTTTTCAAACGCATCAGCACACTCCTCATTGAACACAAAAGCTTTATCCTTTACCACCAAGGAAGTCAATGGTTTAGCCATCTTGGAAAAATCTCTTATGAACCTACAGTAGAAACCCGCATGGCCTAAGAAACTACGAATGCCTTTCTCATTCACAGGTGGTGGTAACTTAGAGATCACCTCCACTTTGGCTTGATCGACTTCGATCCCTTTGTGTGAGATTTTGTGACCAAGGACAATACCCTCTCGTACCATAAAATGGCACTTTTCCCAGTTTAGGATCAAGTTACTTTCCTGACATCGCTGCAAAACAAGTGAAAGGTGTCGCTTGCGCGAAAATAAGGTGCCGGCATGACAGAAGAGTCGCCACCTTTCGTTATTTATCCCTCAGAGCGGGAAAGGAAACGATCGGAAAAACCTGACGAAAAAGGGTAAGACAAGGTCATCGCAACCATTGTCTGGGTTCGGGAGTCGGTTACGCAAGGGGAAGGTATTAGCACCCCTCACGTCCGTCGTACTCGACGGGATCCTCGCTTGTTTGCTTACTTGGACGGGTTGGTTATAATCTATCTACCTATCAAGGCTGGCTGAAAAAGAAAAGAAAAATGACTCGGCAAAGCATCGCGCTTTATGCCTACGTATTCTCATCAGAGAATGAGAAATCAGAGTCAACGTAGTTCGGCCTACGAAGGATTACGGGGGAAAGGTTGCTCGCTAGGATATCGCATCCTATGCCTACGTACTTTCATCTGGTATGAAAGATCAGAGCAAACGTAGTTCGGGAAACTACGGGAAAAATGGCTCAACTAGGAGGGAGACTATCAAGTCCTACTGTTATCATGCCATGGATTCATCCTATGGTTGAAGTTTAAACAGGGAACTCCTAGATGTTGTCATGCATAGGTTTCAACCTAAAAGTCTATCATCAAATCCTTATCAAAAGAAATGAGAGTCCTAAGGGATCATGTCAATGATACACCAAAACAGACAAAAGCATCAGCTTTTAACAGTAAAATGCATGCAATGCAAGTGAGGGAGGAAATGTGTGTGGGGCTTCAGCCTCCACAAGCTCGTCTCGACCTCAAGCCAGTCATGAAATAACAACAATCATACTGAAAATAAACAACATGCTATCAAGCAATGAACAAGTAAAAGAAGTGAAGTGCCATCAGGCAAACAAAACACAAACTTGAGAAAGAAAGAATCCACTCTCTAATCCTAACCCTAACACAGAATCCTGATCAAATCTAAGCAAAGCCCTAAAGCAAAACCTAACCAAAAGAAATCAATCCCAGTCTTCAAGCTTCAGAACAAGCTTACCAAAGACAGGGAGATAAGCAAGCAGACTCATAGTGTCTTCCTCAGGAAAGCACTAGGAGGTGTATACTCAGGAGTTATATCCTATGTGGCTCAACCACTGTGATCAGTTTACATTCCTCCTCAGGAGAAATTAAACTCACAAGCAGGCTCCAACATCACTGGATATTTAGGAAATCCTATCTGAACTAGTGGAACTAAGTGAATAGACTCGTAGGACCTTCCTCAGGAAAGTACTAGGAGGCTTCCACTTAGGAGTTGTACCCTATGTGGCTCAACAACTGTGATCAGTTTACATTCCTCCTCAGGAGAAACTAAACTCACAAGTTGGCTCCAACATCATTGGATACTTAAGAAATCCTAGATAAACTAAGGGAACTAAGTGAATAGACCCATAGGACCTTCCTCAGGAAAGTACTAGGAGGCTTTCACTTAGGAATTGTATCCCATGTGGCTCAACAACATGTGATCAGTTTACATTCCTCCTCAGGAGAAATTAAACTCACAAGTTGGCTCCAACATCATTGGATACTTGAGAAAGAGGTGAGAAGGAAGGATGAAAGTCATTCATAGTGCCTTCCTCAGGAAAGTACCATGAACTTCCTTCAAACTTCAGGATCTCAAACCTCACAAACAGGGGACAAGCCAAGCTCTGGGTCTCTGAGTCTTGATCTACAATCTTCTCTTCATGATGCTCTCCAACAAGGTCTCAAAACAAACTAAGCCCCTCAACAAATTCTCCAAAACAAGCCCCAGAGATGGACAGATAACCACAGGGGGGACAAAATCAACAGGCAACTTCAGAAAATACCTAAAAATACTAAACTAATGGGGAAAAATCTACCAATTATTCACAAGGGTCCTCAACACCTACTCATAACATCTACAAAGGTCTCTACCTAAAAATCAAGATAAAACTCAATCAAAGAAAGGGATTCATCACCTAAACACAATTTAAACCCTAATTAGGACACCCTAAATCTACCCTAATTAAACTAAACAAGATTTAATTCTAAAAATCTAGAAAAAATCCTATGGGGAACTATGACTCATCATCTAATTGCACAAAAAGGAATGGATTAAAAACCCTAAAGGAAGGTCCTAAAACAAATCCTACAAAATCACATACCAAATTAAGACTATTTAAAAGCTATTCATTTGGAAAATCTATTAAAAATATTAAACCTAAAAATAAAATCTCATTTTTATTTTTATAATTTTCTACACATTTTCATCTAGTCATAGAAAAAAGAAGCATTAAAAAAGAATTAATTTCCAATTTTTAATGAATTTTACAAAACAGAGAAATATTAAAAAGAAAATAAAAGAAATTAAATGAATTAAGGGAGGGGGGGTGCAACAAGAAACACGCGCTAGTTAAAAATGAATGGGCCAGCAATAAGGGGGGTGGGGATAGCACATAAGCCCAGAACGCCCCTTTAAGTGAAACGCCGCGTTTCACTCAATTTGAATCTTCCCTCTCTTTCTCAGGTTAAATCATCACCGTTGGATTAAATGAATTAGTCAAATTCTGGGAATGATCTAGTGGCTGTTGTTCATCGTCCCAAATGGGACCTAGGGTTTTCAGAACCCTCTCTCCACACACTCAAATTCGAGCTCTCCTATCTCTCTCCACACGCCACGGTTTCACTCGATTCCAAAACGAAAATTGATCTACTAAATGCCTAGAATAAAATGGTACGATCAGTTTTTCTTGATTCCACCTAGGTTGTTCTAACAGAATGCTTAAACACCTTGGTACAACCATGGTTATCAGATATCAACTGAGATCAACCTTCATTAAACTTCAGTATAATGATGCAATCATGTTCTTGATGTTATCCTGGTCATCCTAACCTAATTCATGTTAACTAAAACTCATTAAACAGCCAGCTATGGAAGATTAAAGATTCATGGTTCTGGTGTGAAACCTCACCAATCTTGCTCTAATTCAAGGGAAAGAATCCTCTACCCTAGTGAATCATTTCTATGCATAAAGAACTAACTAAAACAGCATAATTTAGGAGGTATAAGGTGAAGAAGAAACCTGTCAAGAGGTTATGGTGCAGTGATGTTGAGCACGATTCAAGCCTTGGAATTGCTTGTAGATGATCCTTGAATGGTCCTCAACCTTCTGTTTGCACTTGTGATGGTGGAGATGGCTTGTAGTGGAAGAAAACTCAAGTTGCTTCAACTTGAAGAAACTTCTCCAATGGCTATGTATCTCTCTCTCTCCTCTGACTTGATTCAAGTTTCACCAACCTCTAACACTCCTCATGGCATTCTTTTTATAATAATCATTGGATGCTTCTAGATTCATCTAGAATGTGAAGGAAACTTCTTTAAAATCTCATGTGATGACAAATTGGTTTTCTCATATTCCATACTTCATGCCTTGTAATTTGGTCTCAAAATGTCCTTACATGAGTTATTGAGTGATAAGGAATGCAAATCAGCCTTTAGTTTCACTTGTGTAGGGTTTTTCAATGTTACCTTCTTTTGCAAGCAACAAATTTCCAAAGGAACCTCATTTTTTAAGCTTCAAATGAAAAATCTACTTAAACCAATGTTCTTAAAATGGTTTTTCCAATCAAAATGATATATTGGATGACCTATTTTGGATTTGTGGATCTCCCAAATCACTTTTCAATTTCAACTTTTCAAAGTTATAAGCCTTTTTTAGTTCATTTTTGACCAATCATGTAATCTCATGCTATGAGCTTTTCCAACAATTTGTGACCTTCTTTCTAGACTTAAAATCACATTTTGAGCAACTTTCATGTTTTGAGTTTTTCCATTTGAGGCTTGGAAATAGGAGTTTTAGGCATTGGCTAAAATGACCTATAACTGACAAATGACCAAAATACCCCTGCCTTGTTCAAACCATAAGTTGAGTTCCCCAAATCCTATCAAGGACTTCCACCACTCAAATTAAAGCTAAGAAGATCCTCTTCAACATTCATGTTGACCAATAGATCATAGGAATCATCCTACTAGGGAAAAAGTTGTCTGCAAGTTGGGTGACTTTCAAGGACCCAGATTCACACACCTCTGCTGACCTGTAATTTGTCAAAACCATAACTTGAGCTCTGTAACTCCTATCAAGGACTTCCACCACTCAAATTAAAGCTAAGAACAAGCTCTACAACATTCATGTTGTGGGGAAGATGAGATATCAATCACATCTAGAGCTAAAACTGCCTGGAAGATAGGGATCAAATTAGGGTTTTCTCACTGACAATCCTCAGAAACCCTAACTCAAAACTTCTCAAACTCCTCAATCATGATGAGTTGGTCTAGGAATCATCTCTATAACATCTCTATGCATCATTCCATGATCTCATGGCCCTTGGATTAGATCTCAACCTTCTCCAAATCTTCAGTTAATCTAGGGTTGACCCAGTCAAAACCCTAATTCTACCATTCATGGTTGAATCTTCTGAACTCTTGCATAATGACTTCTCTGGGCTTCATGATGGCTATCAAGACATCTCATAAGCTTTCTCAAAACATCAAGTTCTTTCTCAAAGTCTCAGAATCATCTGAGGGACACCCACAACTATCAAGCTATGGAGCACACAACCCTGGTTTCAACCCACTTCTTCTGAGGATCTCTTGAACTTTCTGATGAAGGTATCCATTCTCAAACACTCAATGAATAAATAATTGTTGGTCAAATTTTGGGGTGCAACAAAAGGTTAGTTAAACAGTTATCAAATGAAGAACCAAAAGCAGAGAAGTCATCCATGAAGACTTCCATAAGCTTCTCGAGCATATCAACAAAAATGGAAGTCATGCATCTTTGAAACGTTGCTGGGGCATTATACAACCCGAATGGCATCCTTGTATAAGCAAAGACACCGTAGGGGCATGTAAATGTCGTCTTCTCTTGATCCTCCGGTGCAACCGCAATTTGGTTGTACCCGGAGTACCCATCTAGAAAACAATAGTAGTCATGCCCAGCCAATCTCTCTAACATCTAGTCAACGAATGGCAGCAAAAGTGATCTTTTCTTGTGGCTAAATTTAGCCTCCTGTAGTCAATGCACACCCTCCAACTAGTGACCGTTCTAGTAGGAATCAACTCATTCTTTTCATTGGTTACCACAGTTGTACCTCCTTTCTTGGGCACCACATGAACATGACTTACCCATGAATTATTTGATATAGGATAGATAAGTCCTGCATCTAACAACTTCACGACTTCCTTTCTCACTACCTCCTTCATAACGGGGTTCAGTCTCCTTTGGGGTTGCATAACCGGTTTGTGATCTTGTTCCATAAGAATTTTGTGCATGCAAACTGTAGGACTTATACCCTTAAGGTCTTCAATTTTCCACCCAATCTCACCTTTAAACTTTTTCAAAACTCCAATTAACTTGTCCTCTTGGACACTTTTCAAACTAGAGCTAATGATAGCGAGACATTTTTCTTCAGTGTCGATGAAAACATATTTGAGATTCTCAGGAAGTTGTTTCAACTCTGCACTTTTCGGCTTTTCTTCATTACCTTCCAACACTATAGGTTGCCTTAGATCTTCCCACCGATGTGGTCGGGATCCTTTTTGAACAGGTTGAGTCTTAAACATTGCTACCACTTCCCTATCGCTACCATCAACTTCTTTATCTTCCTTAAAAATCGACATGCTCAACACTCTCTCGATAGGCAATTGGGACACACTCTCCAAATGTTCACTTTCTACCACTTGTTCTAGTACTTGTATGCTGCTACTTGTGTCAAAATCCTCTTTATGCTTCATGGTGTTCCTAATATCAATTTTTAATTCCTCGTCATAAACCTTCAAGGTAAGGGTACCACCCTTCATGTCTATCATGATTCTCCGGGTTTTTAAGAATGCTCGGCCCAAAATTAAAGGAATTTCTTCATCTTTCGGCATTTCAAGGATCACAAAATCAACCGGAAACACAAACTTATCCATTATCATAAGAACATCTTGGACTACTCCATAAGGTCGCTTAACCAAATGATCCGCAAATTGAAGAGTCATCCGAGTATCTTGAACTGCACCTATACCCAACTTTTTGTATATGGACAAGGGCATTAGACTAATACTTGCCCCCAAATTAATTAAAGCTCTCTTGAATGACCTATCACCAATAGTGCATGGAATCGTAACAGCTCCGTTGTCTTTCTTCTTCACTGGAATCTTCAAACCCTGCAAAATAGCACTACAAGTTTCAGTTAGAATAACAGGTTCGGACTCAATGGTTCGCTTCTTGGAAATGATATCCTTCATGAATTTAGCATAGGTGGGCATTTGCTCAAGTGCCTCCAATAACGGAATGTTCAGCTCTAGCTTTTTGAACAACTCAAGGAACTTCTCGAAATTCTTCTCCTGTTGTCCTTTCTTTTTATTCCTTGAGGGATAAGGGAGCTTGATCACCAGTTTCGGTTCTACTACTTTTTCTTTAGTTACCGGTGCCGGTGTTACCACTTCTTCTTCAACTACATCATTCTCTTTTATTTCCAGTTCCACTTCAATCATATGATCATTCAACTTAGATTCTTTTTCTTCCACTTCCTTAGATTTACCACTCCTTGTTATTACAGCCTTAACTTAGTGGTGATCTTTTGGATTTGGCACTGTAGCACTTGGAAGTGTACCCAGCGCTTGAGAACTCGCAAGTTGTTGAGCAATCTGACTCATCTGAACTTCAAGATTTTGAATTGATGCGCCAGTATTCCGTAAGTTGCTCCTTGTCTCTTCTTGAAATTGTGAACTTTGGGCAGCCATCTTCTCAATGGCAACTTCCTAATCAGCTTTTCTAGGAGCTTGTTGTGGAGGTTGTTGATATTGAGGTTGGTATGGGTACTGCTGATATTGTTGCTGCTGTGGTGGGTACGGTTGTTGGCCTTGAACCGGTTTCTGCACATTTTCTTGCGGATCTTTCCATGAGAAATTGGGGTGATTTTTCCAACCTGGATTATATGTGTTGGCATAAGGATTGTTCTGCCTTAACATATTAATTTGTTCAACCTGCTCTTGAGTTGCCACACAATGCATAGCAAAGTGCGGTCCACCACATATTTCACAAAGTACCGCTTGAATTGGTTCAACTTGTGCCACTGTCTGAGTTCCAATATTCATCTTCTTTAACCTTCTCTCTACCTCGGCGGCAGTTTGATCCTCTATTTTAACAACCTGATCCGCCAACTTCAAATCAATCTTACCCTCTGGTTGGTTCACAGTGCGATCATACAACTCAAGATACTTATTAGCGGCAATTGCTTCTAGGATCCTCTTGATACTAGTGGCTGTTGAGAAATTAGTTGAGCCACCAGCAACAGTGTCTATAAGCTGTTTTGTCTTGAGTCGTAAACCATTCACAAAGTTCTGCATCTGCTCAGTGGCATCCATGTTATGAGTAGGACATGCTGTCAGACACCTCTTAAACCTCTTATATGCATCTCCTAGAGATTCCCCTTCTTTTTGTTTGAAATTGACAATGTCGTATCTTTTTCGAATAAACACTGAAGCAGGGAGATACTCGTTAAGGAATGCAGTTTCCATCTCTTGCCATGTGGTAATACTCCCAGCTGGAAGTGAGTAGAACCATTCTTCCGCATCATCAGTTAGTGTGAACGGAAACATAACAAGTCTCTTGGCCTATTCGGAATCTTTGTAGATGCTTGTTTGCATCTTCGTTGATTCTTCCAGAGAAAGGCTTGCTCTCCAACTGGCAAATGGTGGAAGGATGTAGCTGAAAGTGTGCCACACTCACCGGTTGATTTATGATGGTCATCCGGTTTGGTTGAGAATTGGCCCCTTTATAGTCTCCCAAAAGTCTTTCAGAATGAGGTTGATTCCCAGCCATTTGAATAGTTTCTGGTGTTGTCTCCCTCTCTGCTTCTGAATCACTGTGCTTACTATGCACATATACCTCTTCTTCTCTTTCTAGCAACAGAACACCGGGGCCTGCACTTGACCCTACCAGTCTTTCAACTCTAGCTTTTTTAGTCTTTTGTGCAATGCTCGCTCTGGTTCTGTATCAAAAGGAAATTTAGTTGAGGCCTGACCTTGCATACACAATTAGACAGAAGTTAGATATTTTAAGCAAAAAGATAATAAAGCGAAAAATAAAATAAAAATTTTAGTCGCAGAGCAACAAAATTTCTTTTGAATCCTAAAAACAAAGTTAATTTGGCAATCCCCGGCAACGACGCCAAAAACTTGATCGAAAAAATAGTAAGTGTACTATTTTTACCGATGTAGTAATAAGGGAAAAGTTCCTGAGTATCGATCTCGAGGACTGCGTAGGAACTAACAGTGTTTTTGATGATTCAAAGGAACAAAAATACCTTGGGTTTGTTTTTAAAAGTTATAAAAACTAATAAAATTACGAAAGAATATAAAACAGGTAAACAAAGGTTTTTAGTAAAAATAAGAACAATGCTAGAGGAGTGGATAAATTGCACTGTGAAGACCAGAAATCAATCATTCTAAGAGACACGCCTCAACCCTTGATATATGTCAAATTCCCAAATTAGTTTTCCTTAATTCCTTAATGAAAAACCCTTTGATAATTCTCCTACACACTAATTCCTTAGTTGCCCACGAAAATGATCAAGCAATAGTTCTGACATAATAAACACGTTACTAATGAGTATCCCGATTCCTAGGCAATAACAACCGTAATATTATTTTGCCAAAACATTAGATTGGTTTTTCAGACCTAAACCTAACTGTCAATCGAATTCCATTTTCCAATACGAATCCGCATTAAGATCGTTGCAACATAATAGATAAAAGGGAAAAACATAGATCTCATAAAATAATTCAAACACCGATCAATACATTGCAATTTAGGACCACCCCCTAGCAATGGGGGGTTTAGCCACTCATGTTCTTAATCAAAACAAAAACACATAAAAATGAAAGGAAGAAAGTCATTACAATGAGGATTGGGGTTCTTGGATCATCAATCGCTTCTGCTTTTGATCGATCCTCGTTCTTCGGAAATCTCCTCCTAAGCCAAAAACTCTAATCCAACCAAAAACTAAAAACTAGATAAACGATAATCCCCCTTCAATCCACGATGCGTCCAATATATCTGAATTCAAATTACACTGTGGGATGCCTAAAATGCCCTCCGAGTCAGCATAAAACATAATAAAAACATTTCACCATCAGTACCCCTGACACGGGCCGTGTCACGGGACACGGGTGACCGTGTCAGGCTGCTGACTCTAGGGTTGCGTTCTTTTTCTTTAGGGGGTCCTGACACGGGATGTGTCATGGGACACAGGCACCCGTGTCAGGCTGCTGGCTCTTGGATTTTGTTCTTTTTCTTAAGTGGACCTGACACGGGCCGTGTCATGGGACACGAGCACCCGTGTCAGGCTGCTGACATGCCTAAATTTCTCTTCAAAGATTCCATTTTCTCGGCAATCTTTGTACCCGGAACAGCTTCGCACGGATGTCAGATCACCAACTTCTTGACATACTGAAAACACACTACAAACAACCAAATTAAACGCACCAGCGACATAAAATGATAACAACATCAAAACAATACTTGTTCAATGACATATTAAAATAAAGATGAAAACATAATCAAAAGACTCGAAAGCAGACGAAAATAATAAAAACAAACGACACAAACAGTTTGAAATACACGACCTAAACCCACCGATTAGCAGGTTTATTCAATTCTTTTCTTTTTATCCATAATTTTTTCCCGAACCTTTTTGTTTTGTGGTTCTTCAGTATGCCCTTTTTTGCCTGGACCTTTTCCTTTTGTGGTCCAGCAGGTCTCTTTTATGAAAAGTATTTTTTTGAATGCGTCTGCGTTCATAGGGAACAAAAAATCTTCACCATCCATAGTTGAAAGCAGCAAGGCTCCACCATAGAAAACCTTTCTCACAATGTATGTGATAACGCGAAAATGTATATATAAAATGACATGTGTTTTAACTAATGTTTGACCAGTTTCACTCTGAATTCGGGGCATTCCATGCTATTTGTCTAAGTATTATGCAGGTATTCGAAGAACATGTCCAAGCAAAGCAATATGAAGAAAAGGAGCAAAAACAAGTGAAAAATGGATGAAAAACCAAGAGAAAAACAGCAGAAACAAGTTTTACTGATGTGACGACCGTCACACAGTCGTTACGCTCGTCATGCGTGTGACGACCGTCATGCAGCCAGAACGTGCAGAATGAAGTCACGTGCAAAAATTCCCCCTCAAAGACCAAAAGTGTGGCCACTAACTCCTACTTTTCTGCCTCAAACCCACTTCCTGAAGGAATAACCGTTAGATACTCTCTCTCTATAAAAGGAAGAGGTTGGGACCTGAAAAAGGGAGCCGCATTCAAGACAACGAAGTGCTGGAAATTCATCTTCAGAGCAACCTTACCGTTCTTATATTCTTATTTGTTTCTCTTTCCCTTCTCTGTATTCTTTGATATTTTGTAATTCCCATTTCCCTTGTACGATCAATTGGCACAAAGACCAGAATCCTGCTAACATTGTGGAGGATCTGCCCAAAAGCCAATTGGAATATTTACAGGTTTTCATTTTTAATCGTAATTGCAATTTTCATTATGATGTATGTTATTAATTACTGCTTTTATTTATGTATTACCATTTCTATTTACATGTCTAGCTAAATTACCGTAATCGATATGTAATAATAATTCAGACGGAATTTGATAATAATTGGCGTAGTCTTTCTCTTTTCAAAACTCAGTTATGGTTTCAGTTTTTAATCAAAATTCTAAATAAACCTTTGTCACGACAGTGAGAAGCTATTTACGGTGGTTTTGCCACGAAAGTGGGAAACCATATTAAGGTACGAACCAACAAGCGACAGCTGAGGCTAAGACCAGATAGTAAAAACTAGGCATTCGATTTAAAAATAGCGAAAGCACTTTAAAAAGGATTAGAACTTAGAGATTTTCAAAAGGTAACTCTAACCCCGAACGGGATAGCGACAACATACGTTCCGCCTTAGAGTTGCGACTAGCGTCAACAACCATCGTGAGACAAAAGTCTTTAGATCAATATTTTCTTCTTAAACTAAGTTTGTAAACACTTAATACGCCGGTAAATTGTCAAATCCCCGAAGAACAAAGTTATTGCATATCGATTCATAAATTCATATCTTAAGCAAAAACCTTAGTTCCCTTTAGTTTACGCATCTACTCTATTATTATTCAACTTGAAACCAAACCGACCTAGCTAAACACCATAACACCCGATAATACTAGATTGATTACGAGTCCCTGTGGGATCAATATCTATTATTACTACACGATAGACTTTGCACTTGCAGTTAGATTTGTTAGACATAGAAAGTCGCGATCAGTATGATCCTTCATAATTTGGAGTCCACTTGCCCTTGTAATATGTCTGAGGAGGGAGGATCCTTTTCAATACTAAATCACTTATCTGGAAACACCGAGGACACACTTTCTGATCAAATGCATTTTTCATCCTGCTCTGATACAACCGACCATGAGAAATGGCTTCATTCTCTTCTCTTTGATGAGGTTCAGTTGGTTCAATCTAGTATGTACCCGCTCAGCTTCATCAAGCTTCACATCAAGAAAAACCCTTAGAGAAGGGATCTCAACTTCTAATTGTAGGACCGTCTCCATACCATATACCAACGAGAAAGGAGTTGCCCTTATCGACGTATGCACCGAAGTACAATAACTGTGAAAGGAAAATGGCAACATCTCATGCCAATATTTATACATCACAAACATCTTTTGCATAATCTTCTTAATATTCTTATTGGATGCCTCAACAACAACATTCATCTTCGGATGATATGGAGAAGAATTGTTATGTTCGATCTTGAAACTCTAGGATAACTCCTTCATCATCTTATTATTCAAATTTGAACCATTATCAGTAATGATTCTCACAAGAACTCCGTAAAGATAGATGTTGTCCTTCTTTATGAATCGAACGACTACCTGCTTGGTAATGTTGGCAAAAGAAGTTGTTTCTACCCACTTGGTAAAATAGCCAATGGAAACGAGGATGAAACGATGTCCATTGGATGCAGTCAACTCAATCTTTCCAATCATATCAATGCCCCATATAAAAAAGGGCCAAGGAGAACACAACACATTCAGAGGAGCTGGTGGAACATGCATTTTGTCTGCATAAATTTGGCATTTATGACACTTTCTTACATATTTAAAATAGACTGATTCCATGGTCGTCCAGTAATAACCAGCTCTCAATAGTTTTCTGGCCATTGCATGCCCACTGACATGGGTATCAAATGAACCTTCATGAACTTCCTCCATGAACCGGTATGGTTCATCTTTATCAACACACCGTAGTAAGACCATGTCAAAGTTCCTTTTATAGAGTACATCATCCTCATTTAAAAAGAAATTGTTAGCCAATCTTCTCAAAGTCTTTCTATCTTTGTCGGATGCCCCTGATGGGTATTCTTGACTCTTGAGAAAACACTTGATATCATGAAACCAAGGTTTACCGTCTGCTACCTCTTCTGTTGCAAATACATGAGTAGGTCTTTCGAGGCGCGTGATATGGATTGGAGGTACCTCGTTCCACCAATTCACCTCATACATAGATGCCAATGTTGCCAATGCATCTTCCATCTGATTCTCAACCTGAGGAACATGATGAAACTCAAACCTGTCAAAGAAAGGCAACAATCTTCTGGCGTAATTCTTGTAAAGTACCATGTTGGCATGACGAGTCTCTCATTCCCCTTTTATCTGATTGATTACCAAGCCGAGTCACCACACACATCAAGATTCTTGATCCTCAAATCGATGACCTCTTCTAACCCCATGATACAAGCTTCGTATTCTGCTTCATTGTTGGTGCAATAAAATGTCAATCTTGCTATGAAAGGGAAACCTTGGGAGTGATGATAATTGCTCCAATTCCATTGCTACAAGCATTAACAGCCCCGTCAAAAATTAATCCCCACATGGATCCAATTTCAGGTCCTTTATCTAGAAATGGTTAATCACAATCTTTGGCTTTCAAGTACATAATATCCTCGTCAGTAAATTCAAACTTCATTGATTGATAATCCTCAACCGGTTGTTGAGCAAGATAGTCTGACAGAACACTTTCCTTGATGGCTTTTTAGGAAACATATTGTATATCATACTCTGTCAAAACAATTTGCCAACGGGAAATCCTTCCAGTAAGAGCTTGCTTCTAAAACACATACTTGATCGGATCCATCTTCGATATCAATAGGGTTGTATGGTTTAACATGTATTTCCTCGGGCGCTTGGCTGTCCATGCCAATGCACATCATGTGTTTTCTAACATTGAGTATCTCGAATCGAAGTTAGTAAAATTCTTACTCAGGTAGTAGATAGCATGCTCTTTCCTACCTGTCTCGTCGTGTTGACCGAGAACACACCCCATTGAACTCTCAACAACTGTCAGATACATTATCAGTGGTCTTCCTGCTACTGGAGGCATTAGGATTAGAGGTTCCTACAAATATTCTTTTATTCTTTCAAAAGCTCTTTGACATTTTTTGTTCCACCTGACCGCTTGATATTTTCTTAATAACTTGAATATTGGTTCACACATGACTGTAAGATGAGAGATGAATCTAGCTATGTGGTTCGACCTCCCCAAGAAACCATGAACTTCTTTTTCTGTTTTCGGCTCAGGAATTTCTTGTATTGCTCTTATTTTAGCAGGATCAACCTCGATACCTCGTTGACTGACGATAAAACCCAGTAGTTTACCAGACCTCACCCTGAAGGTGCACTTGTTCAGATTCAACCTCAGCTTGAAATTTCTCAACCTTTCAAATATCTTCTTCAAATTAACCAGATGTTCCTCCTCCATTTGGGACTTCACAATCATGTCATCAACATAGACCTCGATCTTTTTGTGAATCATATCATGAAAGAGAGTCACCATTTCCCGCTGATAAGTTTCCCCAAAGGGTACCACTTTGTAACAAAACATTCTCCACGGTGTTATGAAAGTTGTTTTCTCTACGTCTTTTGGGGATATCTTGATTTAGTTATACCCAGATAAGCCATCCATGAAGGAAAACACTGAATATTGGGCAATACTGTCAACTAACACATCAATGTGAGGAAGCGGGAAATCATCTGTCGGGCTTGCTCTATTTAAATCTCTGTAATCAACACACATCTTGACCTTGCCATCCTTCTTAAGCACAAACACGATGTTGGAAACCCATGGAGGATAACTAGTGACAGTAAGAAATTCAGCATCCAATTGTTTTTGAACCTCTTCTTTGATCTTGACAGCCATATCTGATCTCATTCTTCTAAGCTTCTGCATGATCGGAGGAAAATCCTCTTTGAGAGCCAAACGGTGCATAACAATATCTGTATCAAGCATGTCGTGGTGAGAATTAGATATCAAGCTATTGATTAACTTGAATCTTAATTCATTATTCATCACCGGTCTTTAATTTGTCCAAGGGAAGGGAAAAAGATCGGAATTACCCAAAAGTATGCAATACAAATGCAAGGCTAGAGAGTCTAAGGTTCGGGGGTTAGTTAAACTTAGGGAAGGTATTAGCATCCTAAGAATCTGTATTACTCTATAGGAAACTCTTGTTTTAATGCATTATTGTTATTTGCTAAGGGTGAAAAACCTAGGGGGTTTATTTCTAAGTATACTCGCCAAGAAATCGTATCTTGTGCCTACGTATCCTGATGGGAGTGGAATCAGAGTATTTGTAGTTCCCCTAAAAGGGATTGAGGAACTTCTTGACTATGGCCAAGGTTCCAGGGGGAGAAGGTTTGTTTGATCGATTTTAGAAGAAAAGACGAGTCGTCATCTTAAGGGAGAATACTCGACTTAACCACCATAACTTGTAGGAGATGGTCTTTGTATCACATTAAGAGAAGGGCTCAGAACTCGGATTTGATCGAAGAGTATGCCACATACCTCTCTCAAGTGGAGAAGATTCTACATCTCTCGATTGTGTTATGGGGTAGGAGAATTATATCTCGACTACGTAGATGAATCACGTCTAATTCTCTTGTTGCGAGAATAAGATTTAATTGTATCATAGATTTGTCTAAGTTGAAAAGGACACCATGGAAGTCTATCCTATATTAAGGTATAAGAGGGTAACTCCTAAGCTGATCGACTTGAGAAATCAAGGATCAAGCGAGGGGAATGTGATGCAAATGAGATGCAATGTATATAACTTATGAAGTCATATACAGGTTCTTCCATTGGATATTAAGTAAAAATTCAAGGACCATAAGATGATTATCGAATAAAATAGGTAGTCAATGCATATGGTCAAACAAAAAAGATCTTGAAGTCTAAGGATGGAGGAGAAATTCTAATCCAGTGTTATCATACAATAGTGGATTCTAATGTTATTTGATTTTATCGATCAAGATTAAATTAAACCAAGAATACCCATATAAATACGCACATCAGGACACTCATCAGGGGTTCTAATCGGCATCAATTAATTAATTAGGGCTCTCGCTCACTAACCGAAATTTTAACTAAATAGAAATTTAAAATCAATCTATCAAGATCTTAATTAATTAAAATCCAAAGTTAAGAAGAAAATTTCCTTTGCCCTACCAACTTAAATTGTAGATTTATTATTAAAATAATTATTATGATTATGATTATTATGTGATTATTATTATTATGTGATTATTATGAAACTTTATAAAAAAATTAAAAAAACCAAATTAACATTAAAAAAGGCTAAGAAGGAGAAAAGAGAAGTGGGCTGACGTTTTAACAAAACAAAAAACAACACGGGATGGGCACTAAAGGCCCACCCGAATCTCTAGAAAGGACGGTCAAAGAGGGAAAAAAACAGAGTGAACTCTCTATCTCGATGCTTCTCTACTCTCACTCATCATTGTTCTCACTCTCTTCTCTCTCGATGTTTCTCTTGGATTCACCATCATCTTCACCATTAGTTAAATCTCAACATAAATTCTCTCTTTCAATCATTCTCCTCCTCAATTATAACATCCACAATAAATTTCCATCAAAGGAAGTGCATCGGCGGTTTCAATACCGGAGAGATGTGTAGAGATCGTTAGTGTTTGCAATTCTGTGATTTCAGTGAGATCCGACGAGCATGTATAGGCAGGATTCGTCTTTGATGATGATTGGTCGCAGATCTACATCCTAAACTTCATCTGATGGCAGCTTCTGTGGTTCACAGCGGTGCGATTTCTCCGAGATCTTCTTCCTCCTTTCTCAGTGTGTACGTGTATTCAATTCCCGTGTGAGTCTATGATGCATACTCTACTTCGGTATTTTTTGTTATTCTCTCTTTACTGCTTGGTATTGGTATCTCCCCTGTTTTACAAATTTTGCCTCGATCCCCCCTTCCTTCTTGTTGTTTCTTCTCTTTATAGGCTCAGAACCTTGCAAATTCATTCATGACTAATGAGTGCCCGTTGATTTGGTTTTTTTTATGTGATAAGAAACTTCTATTTTTGTACCGACATGTCTGTGAACTGTTTTAGAAAGAAAATGATTCACGTGATTGACAAATGCATACTTCAATACCTGCCAAAATCATGATTTTGTGATAATTGTTATTGAAGATGATTGTCGGATTGTGTTTGATTGTCACAATGGAGTTTCCATTTTGGTTTGAACTCGTTTGATTGTGTCGGTCGTGATCTACAACTTGCCTCATATGATTGGTATTCTTTCCTCTTCTATTTGAGACATGCTTGGACTTAAAATTGATGGCTAATAATCTCTTGTTTCAGTTGAAATGCGATGTTGTATTAGATTTGAAAATTATTGACTGCTCTTTTCCAGGTGGGTCTTCCATTACACGTTGTCGAGCTTTCTTCAACCTCTGTATCATTACCAAAGGAGGAGATAGAAGTTCCTGGTTACAAACAATCCATCCTCCTAAGGTAGCCCTGATTCTAATATCTTTCTTTGCATCCTCAATTCCCAGATTAACAATCTTAATATCTTCCTGATGCGGTTGGATGACCCTTTTCTCCTATCTTAATAGTCTGGCCAATACTTCTGGAAGTTCACAATCTTCTTCAACCTCTTCTTCGGCTTGGTAGATCGGATTGTCAAAATCATACTGAGCCATAGCAGAATCATTATTGATGGAATTAGGAATGATTGATCTGCATGATTGATGTTTTATGCTTTATTTAGATAGAGAAAAACAAATAAAAATATTTGAATGCAAAAAACGTCCTTTATTTATGATAATCATTGTAAACGAAAACATGAAGCCCTACAAATGGATCACTATGTCTTGGGCAGAACTTAGGTTTAACATATGTAAAAACACAAGAAAATTACTCTTCAAGGAGAGCGACTTGGACAATATCCTCAGAAGACCAATTTTTGAGTGCTTGCCATGGAACACATGGACGAATCTAGCTATCAAAATGACAATCACTATCAGCATCATCTCCATCTACAGGGTTGACATGATCATAAACAATTCCAACACTTGAGAATTTGATAGGACCCTGGAGACTCTGAACCTTTGGGGGCACTTGAGAAGGCTTGTATCCCAAACCAAACCTATACATATTTATTGGAACATTGAGGACCTGACCCTATCTTTTGGAACTACTAGCTTCCACCCCATGCACGAGCTTCTTTCAGCGAGGCCATATAATACTCAGGCTTTTTATCTCCCACAGGGGCTCATTCTGAATATTCACTGCTTCAAATGCCTGACATAAGGTTTCATGGATTTCTCCCTCCACCTCAATATATTTGAAAGAAGACAAGTGGCTCACAAAGATTCCTCTTCACCATATGCAGTGACGACCTTCCCACCAACCACAAATTTTATCTTTTGATGCAAGGTGGATGACACATCTCCAACACCATGTATCCATGGACGTTCCAGTAAAAAACTGTAGGCAAGTTGGATATCCATAATAAATAATATAGTCTCAAAGATCTCAGGCCCCACCTTAATAGGAAATACCATTTCTCCAAAGACAGACCGCTTCAAACAATCGAAAGCTTTGACAACCAAATCACTAGGCCAGAGGATTACTCCCTGTATATCCAATTTCATCAATGCCTTCTTGGGTAATACGTTCAGCGAGGATCTAGTGTCGATGATCGATGATTTTTATGCGTATTTACCATTAGTTTATTTGATATTCATATATGTTTAGTTGTATTTTATTTTTATTTACTGCATTTTATGCTTTAGTTGTGTCTTTCAAATGTTTTTAGGTTCAGGTAAGCATTCAGGAAGAATTGGAGCAAAACTAGGAAAAATCGCAAGAATTCTGAAAGCCAAATTTTGGAGATACAGGAGGCCTAACACGGCCACCCGTGTCACCTGACATGGGCTGTGTCAGGAGGGGAGTCGTGGCAAGAAAAAGAGAAGTGGTTTTTGTGCATCTAGAGAGCTGACACGACCGCCCGTGTTAGCTGACACGACTCATGTTGGCTTGGACGCTAATTTTCCCGTTTTCTTAACTTTTCACTGAATGTTGGCCTAAATGACATTTTTGGGATTTCCACCTACTGTTATTTGAGTTTTGTCTATTTAAAAGAGTTTTAGGAGAGGGAAAAGACACTTTTGACTGGAGAGAAATATACGATCAAGATTGGAGAGATCAAGGCGATTGGAGAACTGAAGGTTTTCATGAGCGGAAGAAATTGAAGATCAAAGTAATCATATTATCTTGTAATGTCTAATTTTTACTTTGTATTTTCTTTGAATAATATGAGTAGCTAAACGACCTAATGCTATGGGGTGTCCCTGATTTTAATCTGAATGACTCTGATTTTAGTATTGCAATAACAATCTCTTTATTTTTCATAATTGATTTGATCTCTAGTTGTTCTTAATGCTTGCCCTGTCGAGAAAACAGGGTTTGATTTTCGATTAACGACTAGACTGGACCGCCTTTGTTAATGCTTTTCTTTGGATCATTCTATAGTAGATATCACCTAGGACTAGGGATACCCTATAGAAACCATAATATTCTTGATAATTGATTGCTTAATTTCATTTGTAATTCTCTATGGACATATGAATTAGGGTGGATGATTAAAGGTTTTCTCACTAATGACTTAGGAGAAAACATTCTAAAGAATTGGTAATTAGTTATTTATAATAAATTGTTGCAGTATAATTCAGAGTTGTTACTGAGTCAAATCATACATCATCTCTAGTATAATTTACTTATATATTTTCTAAACCACTCAAATACTTTCTCTATTTTTATGCAATTATTTTATAATTTCACCAAACAATTCTCAACTCTAAAGTACTTTTGTTTAACTGAATTGAATTCAGAACTCTATATCGTCTAGCAGTATTTGAGATCGACATTCAGGGAAATTCCCTTTTATTACTATATTGGCAAAATAGTACAGGCGCCGTTGTCGGGGACTTCCAAAATATAAAGTTCTAATTTTACTTTAATTGAAATTTAGTTGTTCGTCAACTAAAATTTTAGTTTTTGTTTTACTGTTGTTATTTTTGTTCTGTTACTACTAATCTACGTCGACATTTTTATGTGAGGAGAATCCTCAGCTAATTTTCCTTTTGACTTAGAAATCGAAAGAACTTTACACGCAAGGCATAGACAAGCAAGACTGGCAGCTTCAGAACTAGAGCCTTTAGTTCAAGCACCAGAAGAAGAAAGAGTTTCTATTCATTCAGAGCATTCAGATTCAGGTTCAGAAACAGGTTCAGACTCAGATAGAGATACTATGATTATGTTTGAAGATCCACCAACAAATAGACTCCTTGGTGATTACGATGGAGCAAATGCACCAGC
The DNA here is from genome assembly GCA_963859935.3 of Lathyrus sativus. Lineage (NCBI taxonomy): Eukaryota > Viridiplantae > Streptophyta > Magnoliopsida > Fabales > Fabaceae > Lathyrus > Lathyrus sativus. The sequence continues at coordinate 597,306,118 of OZ012740.1, read as the reverse complement.
TGGTAGGTTAACAATTATGAACCAACCGGTGGACATGATAGATTTCCAGTTGCATCCGAGCACAATCACTCAACTTGAGAGAAGACCTTTCACCGGAAAGGTTAATGAAGATTCCAGCAAACATCTGCAAAGATTTCTAACTATGAGCATTAATCTTAAGATCGATGGGCACACTGATGAAGCGAAAAAATTAAGAATGTTTCTGTTTACTCTTTTTGAAGACGCTAAAGAGTGGTTTTACTCATTACCTGCTGGGAGTATCACTACTTGGGAAGAGAGGGAGAAGACTTTTCTTAATGAATACTTTCCTGCTTCTGTTTATTTTAAAAAAAAGTTAAGATATTGTGAATTTTAAACAGCAAGAAGGAGAGTCACTAGGTGATGCTTACAAGAGGTTCAAGAGGTTATTGGTTGCTTTCCCCACTCACAATATGGATCAAACTGAACATATGCAAATGTTTGTGAATGGACTCAGAATAAAGACAAAACAAATTATTGATACAGCTGTTGGTTGCTCATCCAACTTTACAACAACCACGAGTATTAAGAAGATCATTGAAGCCATTGCTGCAAATGAACATCTGGAATTATATGATCATAGTGTGAGTAAATCTGAGGAAGTGATTGATTTGAAACTTGTTAACTAAGTAGTAAAGATGGAAGATTAAATAGCTGTTGAATTTGAAAGAAGACTCAAAGTGATGAGTGTGGGTACTCAAACTGTAGCCCAAGTTCAAGCTGTTAGTTGTGAGATTTGTAGTGGGCCTCACTTTACGGCACATTTCATTGCGACTGCGCAACAAATTGAAGAGATAAATTTTCTAAAGCAGAATTATCCCTACTCTCAGACTTATAATCTAGCTGTTAGAATCGTCCTAATTTCTCCTGGAAAGATCAGAATCATCCTCAATACCAACAACAGCAACAGGCTTCTTAGAAAGCAGAGTGGGAGATAACAATTAAAAAGATGGAAACTCATAATATTCAATTCTAAGAAGAGACCAAATATAATTAGAGGAACACCACATCTTCTAACAAAAATATTGAGGTTTAGATGAGACAAATAGCACAACAACTCTCCATGCAAAATCAAAGAACCTTTCTGAGTGCGAGAATACCAAATCCAAAAAATCATGAGAATGTTAATGCTATCATAAATAGAAGTCAGAAAGTGGTTGAAGAAGAGGAAGAAAGGGCAACAAATGATTATCATTGTATAGAGGTGGATCTGGAAGTGAGAGAAAATAAGAGAGAACCAGAAGAGTTTATACCACCCTAAAGCCAATTAAAAAGAAAAAGAAAGAGGAGGCTAAACCCAAGATCAAGCTACCTTATCCTCCGAGAGTGACAAAGAAGGATCCAGAGGAGAAAGACTTTCATAAATTTGTCATAATGTTCAAAAAGTTAGAGATCAATACGCCTTTCTTTGAAGCACTTGAGAAAATGCACACATACAAAAAATTCATGAAAGAGGTAATCGGTAAAAAGAGATCAACGGGAGAGGAGTAAAAAATTTTAACTGAGAAGTGTAGTGAAATATCACAAGGGAGGAGAATCCCCATCAATCGGAAATATCCTGGATTTGTATCCATCCCCTGCACTATAAAGAACAGAACTTTCAAGAAGGTTTTAATTGATTCAGGCGCTAGTATGAGTCTCATGTTATTATCTATTTTTAAAAAGCTGGATATTGAAAAGGTGAGCGATACAGGAACAAATTTAAAATTTCCTGTTCACACCACCAAGCGGTCATATGGGCTAGCAGAAGATGTACTTGTGACGATTGATAACTTTACCTTTCCAGTTGATTTTGAGATCATGGACATTCTAGAATATGAAGAGACTCCTATCATACTTGGCCGACCATTCTTGCTTACTAGTCGGTGCAATGTTGATATTGAAACAAGTACTCTAACCTTGAAATCATTTGATGAGGAAATAAATTTAAAAGTGTTGGACATCAAGAAGCAAGGTGAGGAGGAAGATAATCAATCTTCAGTTGGAATGGTCCAAATAGTGGGAAAAAGCAAAAGTTCAAAGCCACCTCATGAAAAAGTATCTGGCATAATCTCTCAGTTTGCAGTATCTCAGTGATCTATGGCACATAGAAAGACTCCTAGGGTCATTCGAGAAGTCAAGAACAAAAAGAAAAAGGAACATCAAAGGAAGAATATGAAAGTTGGAGGTGCCTTGAGACAAAAAGTAGCTCTTTTCTCTGAACCTGACCGACTCTTTGTTGCGAAGTGATCAAGCAACAAAGTGTGGAAGTTGAAATACCCCCATATCTATGGGGAGTAAACCATCGAGCCATGTAACGTTAAACGAAGTGCTACGTGGGAGGCAACCCACGCTTTTAATGATTGAGCATTTTCTTTTTGTTGTTTGTTTTGTTTCGTTTGCAGGAAATAAACGAGACCTTATAGGTGCAAGCTATGATGTAGCAATTGGTGTTGCATTACCTTCCGCCTCTTCAGCAAGGATCTTTGTGAGTAACCTTTCTCGCTCTTGTTCTAACACATTGGGGCCAATGTGTAGTTCAAGTTTGGGGGAGGATTTACTGGTTTTAGTTTTTTTTTCATTTAGTACGTGTTATTTATGTTTTTGTATGTTGTTTTATTGAAACCACTTTGAATTCTCCTTGAATTAGGACCGTAGAAAATTTTCTTGTGAATACTGTGCTTGTGAGGTTGTCAAGAAAGTATATAGATGTTGAGGGAAGTGGAAATAGAATTAGGGACATTAGGAAAGTTTGGAAATTAAGGTATAGCCTAAACACCCTAGATTCCCTGGAGTAAGGAAATGAGTCCAACGTGTAGATTTGTGCCATAGTACTTGGATTTGAGAACTATTCCCCGATTCATTCTTAGTGATAGTCCAACATGATTCAAAATAATTGCATGTATAGGGTTGATTGAGAAAATGACTTAAGGCACAGGAAAAAACATTTGAATAATGGCAATAAAGACAACTTGTCCTTCTAAGTTGGGTAACCCTCACCTGGTTACTTAGCCTAACGGTGTTTGAGTCTCAATAGTCGTCCCAAAATGGACTAATAAACACCAATGCGCAAGGAAAAATATAGAGGTGCTTAGAAAAAGTCTCGATCAATCTTGGACATGTGAGAGAAAATGATCAAAAATGCCTTAATCTGATTATCCGAATGGAAAGGGTAGAAAATCGAAGAAAAGACTTAACCCGAAGCATAGTTGGAAAGGAAACCGAAAGGGGGATTTAGTTATGTGGTTTTACTACGGTATGTGTTTGTGTAATACCTTCATTAATAGACAATTACCTAGAGAACTAGATTTAGCCGATTGGAACAGAGGCTCACGTATGAGTATCGAAACACCTTACTGTTGCACCCCAAAATTTGCCCTCCTTTGTTACATGGAGGAAAAGGTTCAAACATCCAAGGAAGATAATTAAGTTTCAACTTGACATTGGGACATTTCAAGACTATGCATGTTTAATTATGAGCAATTTGAATGTGATCCAAAACAGCCCCATGCAAGAAGTGACAATTTGCATTATATCACAAAACCATTCCATGCCACAGAACCAAAGGAATAGACTTATGGTGATGCATCTACACATCAAATATCAGAATTTTAAAATTCTGTCAAAAGGTAGTAGCATTGACCACAAGGGCTGTCCAAGCACAAGCCAACAAAAGGTTACAAAACACAAAGTGCTGCAGAAAAAACAGGCCTAGCAATAGTGCAACAAAAATACAACAAAGTGACATACATGGAAATTGAAAGAAAGAGAGTGACATCAAGAAAGTTGCCTTGGACATTTCTAAGTAAAAACCTGAAGTCTTGAAGGGTGAGCAAACCCTAGTGTGCTGAGATAAGAGAGGAGAGGGGGCTGCAAACAAGTCATTCACTACACATTGAGATAGAGAGATAGAGTGAGCAAAAAAAACCTAGAAAACCAGAAAAATAGAGAGAAAGAAAACCAGCAATGTCAAAAGAGTTACATAGAAACACAAGAGAACCATTGAGAAGAAGCACCTCCAAAACATAGAGTGAAGAGTGAAGAGAACACTCAACCAAAATCAGTGGAGCCTTTGCAAGAAGGATAACAACTCTTGGGTATCCATTTCTTCAAACTTTTCTCTCTTTATATTTTGCACTTGTCATTTATTATCTCTGTTGAGTGTTTTTTTTATGTTGTGTACCTTGTGTAAAGTCCCAAGAGGGACCAAGAAACCATTGTAAGAACTACAAGAAAGAAAGAGAACAAAGAAAAAAGTTCAGATTTTTTTTACCCAGCAGGGCTGACACGGGCCGTGTCAGCCCGCTGTTTAAGTTTTATTCGCGAGCATCTCCCATGGGTGCTAACACAGGCGGCCGTGTCAGCTCCCTGTTTGCCTCCAAAAATCAGTGTTCTGGGCATTTCTTGACACGGGCCGTGTTAGCTGACACGGGAGACCGTGTCAGCCCTCTATTTACTTCAGAAAATCATTGATGTGGGTACTGTTTGACACGAGCCGTGTCAGCTAACACAACCTGTGTCAGCTAACATGGCCGACCGTGTCAGGCCCCTATTTTTCACGTTTATTTTACCTTAAAATAAATTTTCCAAGGAGTTCGCCTTGTGTGTGTTTTGATTCAAGCCGACTAACCCGTTGTGTTTGCATGGCCTTTGTATGTGGATATTTTATTGCTAGTCATTTTTGACCTTTGGTTCCAAAATACCATTTTAAAGAAAACAAACTCTCGATTCTCATCGAACCATTTTTGACCTTGTAAGTCGATTGCCTTGTGTATTGCCATCAACCTTGTTCGCATCACCTCGAACTCTTTAAGCAATCAAACCCTTGATCCAACGTCAAGAAGATTTTCTCAAACAATTGTTAAACCAATTCACCATCTTTAATAAAAGGATAAAGTTCTCTTTGTATTGAACTAAAGAGAGAGGATTGAGTGTAGACTTCTTCCTCTCCGAGTGTCGGGATACTCATTGTACAGTGTGTGGTCTCTATACTCGTCTTTCAATACGAAGACGTAACCGTATTCGCCACACCTTTTATCCTAAAAACCTCGATCTCGTACCGAGTGCATTTTAAAATTCTTTTCACAATAAACTTGAATGGTCGTGGAGTGGTTAGGCATAGGCCTTCTCTTATCCCGAGTGCCTGACATTACCGTAGGGTTCACTGTCGCAAAGCACTTACCATTCAAGACAAAAAACATCTTTAATTAGAGAATGAAGTTCCCTTTATATTGAATTAAAGAGAGAGGATTGAGTGTCGACTTCTTCCTCTCCGAGTGTCAGGATACTCACTGTAGAGTATGTGGTCTCGATGCTCGTCTTTCAATACGAAGACGCTTGTATTCGACACACCTTTTCATAACAAAACTTTGAGATAAAGAATTGGGTACTACCCGCAAGGGGTTACTATCCGAGGGTCTATTTCACCCCTAAAAAATAACTCACAAATCAAATGTGACATCTTGCCTAGATAGGCGAAAACTATCTTTTCAAAGGATATGTTACGTCCGTTCTACCACAAACAGGTAATGCCTAAATCTCCAATGAGCGAGCAGTAATACACCTAAACTGCTAGAATGCGAACGATAACATCATCCACAAAAACACCGATTACCCGTATCACGAACTACGTTTGCTCTGATTTCTCATACCAGATGAGAATACGTAGGCACAAGACGGCGATGTCTTGGCGAACTCACTTTTTCACCTTTTCATCTGTAGTTAGCAGAACTATGGCTGCTCTAATTTTTCATACCAGATGAGGATACGTAGGCACAAGACGGTGATGTCATGGCGATCACACTTTCCCATATATATCCGTAGTCCCCTGAACTACGTCGACTCTGACTTTCTCATATCTATTGAGAATACGTAGGCCTAGGACCGCGAAGTCCTACCGAGTCCTTTCTTCTCCCCCTTTATCTCTCCTCTCCCTGTTTCTAACCTCTCTTGGAACACTCTTTACAATAATATTCTTTAAGCAAATATTATCACACGTCGACAAACAAATGGTTCCCATCGAGTATGATGGATGCGAGGGGTGATAATACCTTCCCTTTGCATAACTGGCTTCCGAATCTGTTCTTGGTTGCAAGACCATATTATCCGTTTCTTTCTTAAGGTTTTCTCGATGTTTTCCTTTCCCCTCATGGGATAAATAAAGTTCGGTAGAAACTCTTCTGTCTTTCTTTTCGCCTCCCAGTCGTTGCATTTTTCGAGTAGCGACACTTACCTTCATAAATCTTTCATTTGATGTATTCCATTTGATCTGAAATTTTTTTATGCAAGCTTGTTGCTTGAGGTCAAGAAACAGTTTAAGTTTGGGGGAGTTTGATCGGTGGTTTTTATGCATATTTTACCGTTAGTTTTAGTTAATATTCGTATATGTTTAGTTGCATTTTATTTCCTTTTATCGCATTTTATGATTTGGTTGTGTCTTTCTAATGTTTTTAGGTTCATGTATGCATTCAGGAAGAATCGGAGCGAAAACGAGGAAAAATTGCAAGAATTCTGAAAGCCAAATTTTAGAGATACAGGAGGCCTGACACGGCTACCTGTGTCACCTGACATGGGCTGTGTTAGGAGGGGGAGTCGTGGCAAGAAAAAAAGAAGTGATTTTTGTGCACCTAGGAAGCTGACACGGCCACGTGTGTGTGTAACGCCCATTTTAATTATTTTTAGTTCCGGTGTTATTTTATTCGTCAACGTGTTTTGGTGAGGGAATTGGTGAAGAAATAGAGGCATAATATTAATATTGGATAATTGATAATGATAATAAATAATAATTAATATTAATGTTGATATTATTATTATTATTATTATTATTATTATTATTATTATTATTATTGTTATTAATATTAATATTGGTATTATGGAGTGATAATATTAAATTTTGGAAATAAAGAAAATAAGATTATTAGTTTTGGAATTAAAATAAGGAATTATTTGGGATGAGGGGCAGAATTGGCATTGGAAAAAGAGAACAAGGGAAGTGTAACAGCCCAAATTTCATTAAATAATTAATTATAGTAATTAATTGATTTAGTGGGATTTTTATTAATGTTGGAAATTAATTTTATTAATTGGGATTAATAGAGAATTGAGAAGGAAATTGGAAGGAAGGAAAATGAAGGAAATATATATAAGAGAGAAAGAAAAGAAAAGAAAGTTAGAAAACATTTGGAAAGAAAGAGGAAAGAAGAAGAAAGGAGAGAAAGAGAAGAGAAGAAGAGGAAAAGTGGAAATCATCAAGAACCAACATCAAAGCTCCGATTAATCGAGGTAAGGGTGAGAAATGTTTCTATTTGATCATGGTATGATGTTATGTATGTTGGGTTAGGGTTTTAGTAGAGTTTCCATCACTTTCCAATTAGGGCAAATGTTGGATTAATCAGTAGAATGATGATTTAATCGGTTGAAACTGAGCAATAATGCCGTAGAATAGTCGGGTAACATATATTGATGTTGTTTGTACTGATTTGGATGTGTAAGAGAGGGTTGATGATGGATTGGTGAAGGAGGAGCAGAATGGGGTTCTGTTCTGCGCAGGTTCGCTGGCTCTCGCCAGGCGAGCGAAGGCGAAGCTTCGCCAGGCGAAGCCTAGCGAATGTTGGCGAATAATTATATTTAAGTCCCAGTAGACTTCGCTGGTGGGTTCGCCAGGCGAAGTTGGATAGCGAAGGTTCGCCCAGCGAAGGTGCTGGCGAATGGTGGCGAATGAAGTCAGTAGCTACTGACTTGGGCTCGCTGGGAAGTCTCGCCAGGCGAAGCCTAGCGAGTGTTCGCTGAGAGAGTTCGCCAGGCGAAGGCCAGGCGAAGGTTCGCTGCGAGGGTTCGCCAGGCGAATGAAGGCGAATGTGACAGTATATCTCTTTGCTGTGTTATCCAAATGGTGATTGGTTGGTTGATTCGCATATGTTAATACTTTTATGTTATGAATGAGTATGTGAACTATTATGATAACATGTGCTGTGGGTAGCCTTCGGGCGTGAATCCTAGAGTTGTGATATAAATGATTACTTGTAATCGGTTAAAATACATGAGAACATAATGATGATTATGTGTGCATTAATTGATGAGTTGTGAATGTTTGATTGTTGTGTACAATTATGTAATGAGTATGCATGAGAACATTTTGAATATGTGTGCGTAACTCATAATTGTACGATTGGTATTGCAATGTGAATACCTTGATTGTTGTGATAATTAGAGATACATGGGAATACAATGAGGAATGTATGTGTATCGTCTAATGAATTGTGAGTGCATATATGTATGCGATTGTTGTGTGAATGCATGGGAACATATGTGATATGTGTGCATTGTTGTTGAATATGATGATGTGTGAAATGAATACATTGATAAATGTTGATATATGTTGTATGTGCAATCATGATGAAATTCTCGAAGGGGTGAATTATTCGAATGCATGGGATTAAGACGCGGGAACGGTCTTAAGTGCATTTATTGTGATTGGTTGATTGTACATGCATCATTCAGTCAAGAGGCAATGTCTGTTAGTTTCGTGGAAACTAGTGGCTTGTCCCAAACCTAGAAGGGTGGGTTTGAAGCCTAGGGGACGGGCTTGGTTGTTATCGGTCTAGAAGGGTGGACCCGGTTTAAAGTAAAAACCGAGAAAAGATAACGAGAGTCGGTACCGCATAGCATTGAGTTGCATTGAATATGTTGAGTCACATTGCATAATATTGTTGTGGTACATATGTGCTTGTGAATGATTGTGAAGTCAAGCATGAAGGGATGTGCTTGTGGTTATTCACAATGTTGATATATGTGAATGTGATATGATTATGATTGTGAGAATAAAGTGTGGTGAGAAATGTGAATATGTGTTATATGATACCTATATATACGTAATCTTATGCTTTGATTATTATGGTTATATTTCTCACCCTTCTGCTGTTTTATAATGCTCTATGAGGCATTGCAGATTAGGATGCTGGAGTCCTTTTGTGAAGATTAGTCTTCATTCTTTTGAGTCTGCTGCTCTGATATGTAACACCGGGTAGTTAGACTAGTATAGTCATTCTTTTGTGATACATTGCGATGTATCAGCTGATGTGGTTTTGTAATCTAACTGATATGATGTATTAATCTGGATGACTTATGTGCATTTGAATTAATATTTTGGAACTGCTTAAATGATTTGATCTTCCGCTTACTTTTGAAAATGTTACATATTTTATAGAGCAAAATGTTAAAGTGTTTTATTGGTGAAGTTGTGACATTCTTCTTTTATACCTTATTCTAAAACTTTTACTCTGATGAATTTGTATATGCTTAAATGTTTTATATGCATTTATTTGGGGTATAGAAAAGGGTGTTACAATAGTGGTATCAGAGCAGGTCGGTCCGTCCGGCCAAGTTGTTAGAGTGTTTTTTCCCTGTGTGTTATTGATATGCGTGTGATGCATTATCAATATTGGTTGTTCTTACGTGGTTCTGTTGTTGGAATTAGTAAGATGGTTGCAGGGAGGAACGACGAAGCAATTGCGGAGGCATTGACGAGATTGGCGGGGGCAATTGGGCAGAATCCTCCGGCCAATGTGAATGTGAGGGATCATGCTGATGATGGATTCCGTGCTTTGGGGAAATTCCAAAAGAATAACCCTCCGGTCTTCAAGGGAACTCATGAACCGGACAAGGCACAAATTTGGTTGAAAGCTGTGGAAAAGATTTTTCGAGTTATGAATTGCTCGGATGCACAGAAGGTGCAGTTTGGGACTCATATGCTCGAAGAAGAAGCTGAAGATTGGTGGGGTAATACTCGCCAAAGATTTGAGGAAGATGATATTGTGATTACGTGGGATTTATTTAGAGAAACTTTTCTGGAGAAGTACTTTCCAGAGGATGTGCGGGGGAAGAAAGAGATCGAATTTCTTGAGTTGAGGCAAGGTAATTCGACGGTTGCTGAGTATGCGGCGAAATTTGAGGAGTTGATCAAATTTTGTCCTCACTATAATACTGGTAATGCTGAGAGGTCTAAGTGCCTCAAGTTTGTGAACGGTTTGAGACCTGAGATTAGACAAGCTATTGGATACCAGGAAATCAGGCGGTTTTCTGAGTTGGTTAACAAGAGCAGAATTTATGACGAAGACAGTAGGGCTAGGTCTAGCCACTACAAGAGCCTAAGTGATAAGAAAGGAAAAGGTCAACTCAGAGGAAAACCTTATGTGACTCCTGCGGACAAAGGGAAGCAGAGAATGGGTTATGGCAAGAGGCCAAGTGGGGGAGTTTCTACTCCGGTGAGATGTTATAGGTGCGGTGAAGCGGGACATCGTGCTCCCGAATGCAAAAGTGTTGAGAAGGCGTGTTTTAAGTGTGGCAAGCCAGGCCACAAGGCGCTTGAGTGCAGAAGCGGTACGGGTGTTACTTGCTATAACTGTGGTGAGCAAGGACACATTAGTACAAAATGTGATAAGCCGAAGAAGAATCAAGGGAGCGGGAAAGTGTTCGCTCTTTCTGGATCTGAGACTGCTAGTGATGATCGATTGATCCGAGGTACGTGTTTTATTAATGGTATACCTTTGATCGCTATAATTGATACCGGAGCTACGCATTCTTTTATTTCTTTGGATTGTGTTAGAAGGTTGAATCTTGAGTTGTCTGTGATTGGTGGCGGTATGGTTATTGATACTCCTGCTATGGGTTCGGTAACTACACCGTATGTTTGCTTGAATTGCCCGTTGAGTATTTTCGGTAGAGATTTTGGGATTGATTTAGTGTGTCTTCATTTAGATCAACTGGATGTCATTCTTGGAATGAATTGGTTAAAATTCAATCGTGTGTATATTAACTGTTTTGACAAAACGGTTATTTTTCCCGATTCGGATGTTGAAAGAGCTTTGTTTATGACGAAGAAACAAGTGAAAGAATCGGTGCAAGATGGGGCTAAGGTATTTATGTTTATGGAAACTTTGAGGACTGGTGAGAGTGAAGAGATTGATGGTTTGCCCATTGTTAGAGATTTTCCGGAAGTATTCCCTGATGAGATAAAGGATTTACCGCCGGAGCGAGAAGTGGAGTTTTCGATAGATTTGATTCCTGGAACTAGTCCGATATCGATGGCTCCATATCGTATGTCGGCCTCCGAGTTAAAGGAGTTGAAGATTCAACTTGAGGATTTGCTTGAAAAGAGGTTTATTCGTCCGAGCGTGTCACCGTGGGGTGCACCGGTCTTGTTGGTTGAGAAGAAAGAGGGTTCTATGAGGCTCTGTGTGGATTACAGACGGTTGAACAAGGTGACTATTAAGAATAAGTATCCACTTCCAAGGATTGATGATCTGATGGATCAGTTGGTTGGTGCAAGCGTGTTCAGCAAGATTGATTTGAGATCTGGGTATCATCAGATCCGTGTGAAAGCTGAGGATATTCAGAAGACGGCGTTTCGGACGAGGTATGGACACTATGAGTATTCCGTGATGCCATTTGGTGTGACTAATGCACCGGGTGTATTTATGGAGTACATGAATAGGATTTTCCATCCTTATTTGGATAAGTTTGTGGTGGTGTTTATTGACGACATCTTGGTTTATTCGAAGAGCGAAGGAGAGCATGCCGAGCATCTGAAGATTGTGTTATCTGTGCTGAGAGAGAAGCAGTTGTTCGCGAAGCTTTCTAAGTGTGAATTTTGGTTGAAGGAAGTTAGTTTCCTTGGTCATGTGATTTCTAGTAGTGGTGTTACGGTTGATCCGTCGAAGGTTGAAGCGGTGTCGCAATGGGAGACTCCGAAGTCAGTTTTTGAGATCAGAAGTTTTCTTGGTCTAGCCGGTTATTATCGGAAGTTCATTGAGGTATTTGCTAAGTTATCGTTGCCGTTGACGCAGTTGACTAGGAAAGGTCAAGCCTTTGTTTGGGACGCCAAGTGTGAAGCGAGTTTTCAAGAACTTAAGCGAAGGTTGACGACAGCCCCTGTTTTGATTCTGCCAAATCCGGAAGAACCATTCGTTGTGTATTGTGATGCTTCTTTGATGGGTTTAGGAGGTGTGTTGATGCAGAATAATCAAGTTGTGGCTTATGCTTCGAGGCAACTCAAAGTGCATGAGAAGAATTATCCGACGCATGACTTAGAGTTGGCCGCCGTTGTGTTCGTGTTGAAACTTTGGAGGCATTATCTATTTGGCGCAAGATTTGAAGTGTTTAGTGACCACAAGAGTTTGAGGTATCTTTTTGATCAAAAGGAATTGAATGCAAGACAAAGAAGATGGCTTGAACTTTTGAAGGATTTTGATTTTGGCTTGAACTACCATCCGGGTAAAGCGAATGTAGTAGCGGATGCATTGAGTCGGAAATCATTGCATATGTCGGCATTGATGGTGAAAGAGTTGGAATTGGTCGAGCAATTTCGGGATTTGAGTTTGGTATGTGAGAGAACTTCTTTTGGATTTAATTTGGGTATGTTAAAGCTTACAAGTGGTGTTTTGGACGAAATTCGAGAAGGACAGAAATCGGATTTGAGCCTAGTTGATCGGTTGACTTTAATCAACCAAGGCCAAGGTGGTGATTTTCGGATTGATGAGAATGGGATTATGAGATGCCGGGATCGAGTTTGTGTTCCAAATGTTGTTGAGCTGAAAAAGAGCATCCTTGAGGAAGGACATCGTAGCGGATTGAGTATTCATCCGGGTGCTACTAAGATGTATCAGGATTTGAGGAAAGTATTCTGGTGGCCTAGTATGAAGAAAGATATCGCGGAATTTGTGTATTCTTGTTTGACTTGCCAGAAGTCAAATATTGAGCATCAGAAGCCATCGGGGTTGATGAAGCCGTTGTTTATTCCTGAGTGGAAATGGGATAGTATCTCTATGGATTTTGTATCAGGTTTGCCGAGGACGCCGAGTAATTTTGAGGCTATTTGGGTAATCATGGATAGGTTGACTAAATCTGCTCATTTTATTCCTATGCGTATGGATTACCCTTTGGAGAAGTTGGCTAAGTTGTATATTGAGAGGATTGTGTGTCTGCATGGTATTCCGTTAAGTATTGTTTCGGATAGAGATCCGCGGTTTACTTCGAGATTTTGGGAGAGCCTGCAGAGTGCTTTGGGTACTAAGTTGCGTTTGAGTTCAGCGTATCATCCTCAGACTGATGGTCAGACGGAGAGGACGATTCAGTCGCTTGAAGATCTTTTGAGAGCTTGTGTATTGGAAAAAGGAGGAGCTTGGGATAGCTACTTGCCTTTGATTGAGTTTACCTACAACAACAGTTTCCATTCGAGTATTGGTATGGCACCATTTGAGGCGTTGTATGGTAGGCGGTGTAGGACACCATTGTGTTGGTTCGAGTCCGGAGAGAGTTCGGTTGTTGGACCCGAGTTAGTTCAACAGACTACTGATAAGATCAAGATGATTCAAGAGAAGATGAGAGTTGCTCAGAGTCGTCAGAAGAGTTATTATGACAAGAGGAGGAAGGCACTTGAATTTCAAGAGGGAGATCATGTGTTTCTTCGAGTCACTCCGATGACAGGTGTTGGTAGGGCACTGAAGTCGCGCAAGTTGTCGCCGCGTTTCATTGGTCCTTATCAGATTTTGCAAAGGATAGGAGAAGTGGCCTATCGTGTGGCTTTACCACTGTCGCTTGCTAATCTTCACGACGTATTCCATGTATCTCAGTTGAGGAAATACATTGCGGATCCGTCTCATGTAGTCCAGGTAGATGATGTGCAGGTGAGAGATAACCTGACTGTTGAGGCATCACCTATGCGGATAGAGGATCGGAAATTGAAGCAGCTTCGAGGTAAAGAGATTGCTTTAGTGAAGGTCGCTTGGGGAGGACCGGCTGGTGGAAATGTTACGTGGGAGCTTGAGAGCCAGATGAAGGAGTCTTATCCAGAACTGTTTGAATCAGGTAACATTTTCGAGGACGAAAATTCCTAAAGTGGGGGAGGGTTGTAACAGCCCAAATTTCATTAAATAATTAATTATAGTAATTAATTGATTTAGTGGGATGGTTTATTAATGTTGGAAATTAATTTTATTAATTGGGATTAATAGAGAATTGAGAAGGAAATTGGAAGGAAGGAAAATGAAGGAAATATATATAAGAGAGAAAGAAAAGAAAAGAAAGTTAGAAAACATTTGGAAAGAAAGAGGAAAGAAGAAGAAAGGAGAGAAAGAGAAGAGAAGAAGAGGAAAAGTGGAAATCATCAAGAACCAACATCAAAGCTCCGATTAATCGAGGTAAGGGTGAGAAATGTTTCTATTTGATCATGGTATGATGTTATGTATGTTGGGTTAGGGTTTTAGTAGAGTTTCCATCACTTTCCAATTAGGGCAAATGTTGGATTAATCAGTAGAATGATGATTTAATCGGTTGAAACTGAGCAATAATTCCGTAGAATAGTCGGGTAACATATATTGATGTTGTTTGTACTGATTTGGATGTGTAAGAGAGGGTTGATGATGGATTGGTGAAGGAGGAGCAGAATGGGGTTCTGTTCTGCGCAGGTTCGCTGGCTCTCGCCAGGCGAGCGAAGGCGAAGCTTCGCCAGGCGAAGCCTAGCGAATGTTGGCGAATAATTATATTTAAGTCCCAGTAGACTTCGCTGGTGGGTTCGCCAGGCGAAATTGGATAGCGAAGGTTCGCCCAGCGAAGGTGCTGGCGAATGGTGGCGAATGAAGTCAGTAGCTACTTGTTGCACCCCAAAATTTGCCCTCACAATACAAGACTTTGTGTTCCAAGAAGGTTCACAAGGTTCACAAAATTCACAATTGGTCAGAAGAGTTGACAATTCCCTCAGACAATGCACCTCCTAAGCAGTGCATCCAAAACTAGGGTTTTGACTGTAATCAGGCTAAATGGACTTCCAAGACTTCAAGTGAGCTTCATAACATCTTATATGTGTATAAGAACCCCCATGTCAAGTTTCAAGACTTTTCTCAAAAAGTTTGCTCAGTCAGATGATCAGATAAGTCAAAAGCAGTCAATGCAGTTAAAAAGTCAAACTGAGGTCAACTGTGGTCAAACCAAAGTCAAACTTCATGATTTTTTTGCCAACATCAAAGAGAGGTTGGGTGAGAAATATTATCATAATAACTGTAATACCCCAAATTTTGCCCTAAGATTTGTCGTCGCATTTCATTGCATTTTTATTGCATTTAATCAATTACTAACAAATTTGTGTAGTCGTTTGACTTTTTGCAGGTAAATATCATATGGCATGCATTTTTTTTCTAAAAAGTAAAAATGGCACAATTGGCAGGAGGACATGTGTAAGGAGTTATGAGTGTGAGAGGTTGAGAGTTCGAATCTCACCTTTGTCACTTTTTTTTTGTTTTTTATTATTTTTACTCTAAATTTTTCTATCTTTCATTAAAAAAAAATAACAAAAATAGTTTTTTATTATTATTTAATTATTATTTTCGTATTTTAATTAAATCATTTTTTAAAATATTATTTTTTTCACTTTTTTCTAAATTATTCATAAAAATATCCAAAAAATCATAAAATAAAAAATATTGAAAAAAAATTTTGTTCTTTTTATAATATTTTTGATTTTAGGAATAAATAGGATTATTAGTTTTTATTTTAAGTTTATTTTAATTATTTTAAATTATTTAAATTTTATTTTTTCTTAACTAATTATTTAGTTTGGGCTTTAAAATGGGCTTTAGGGACATTATTGACAATTTGGTGTTAACCCTAATTTGTTCCCTATATATACATGTGTTGCCTTGTTGGAAAAGAGGGGAGAAGGAAAAAAACCTAAGAGGAGTGAGTGCCGTTTGCCGTTATTTAGTTTTCTTCTTCATCCATTACTATTGTTTCTTTTTCTTCATCGTTTACCGTTATTTCTTTTCCTTCATCTATTACTGTTGTTTCTTTTTCTTCATCTTTTACCGTTATTTCTTTTTCTTCATCTATTACCGTTATTTCTTTTTCTTTATCTATTACTGTTACGTTTATATATATATAATTTTTAAATTGTTAGAGTTTATATATATAAGATTAATTTTTGATCGAATTATGTCGATACGATGTTTGCACATTTGTGTGCATGACGCGTGACATTTGTGTTAGTTCGATCTGGTTGCGATGATCGCATTTTTGTGTGAACAATAATACTATTTTTTTTGCTTAATTTCTTTTTCTTTGCGATAAATTTTGTTTATTCCGATTTAGATCTGGTTGCGATGAGCGCATTTCTGCGTTAGCAACATTGTTGGGTTATTTGGCACATTTAAAATTCATTATTGCTTTATTATTATTATTATTATTATTATTATTATTATTATTATTATTATTATTATTATTATTTATTATTATTATCATTATTATCATTATTATTACCATTGTTATTATTATTGTTATCATTAATTTATTAAAACTTGTTATAATATAAAAATCTGTTTTTTAAAATAAATAACATTAACATCTTTTCCAAATTAATATGAAAACCTATTATTTTTAAGAAAAACTTTTTTTTAGATAAATTTAAAATAATAACTAAAATCTTTTTTTTTTAAATAATAACTAGAACCGTTATTTATTTTATTTTATTATTGTTCAATTCAAATTTCATTATCATATTGTATCTGCTCCTCTCATGTAACCTCGCGAACTTAACAATCGCTCTTTAAATTCTGCCTTTAAATTTCTGCTTGCATGGTTTAAATTATGACATTATCTCTCTGTTTGCATGATTCAATTATCTCACGCGTTTACCATTATTTCTGTCACATTGCACACATCCGAAGGTTAGGTCTAACTGTTTGGCCGCCGCGCCAATAGTCCATAAACCCTCACACATTCAAACCCTCAAAATTACACCCTTACAAACCCTACTTTTCACAAATGCCTCGCCACAGGCAAAATTACAACTTTACCCCTAGCATTAGGTCAAAGAGCCGCCGCGCTCATTTTAGGGTTTCCCGCCGCGGAATCCCTAACCTAATTTAACCCTAATTACAACTTAACAATTCAGCGTAGAGATTTGGAGTTTCTACACTCCGCGTAAGCGTGTCCTTAAGATGCGTTTATTCCCCTTGAGACCTTGACCACAGTCAAGAAGTCTCTAACCTCCCTTTTGAGGGGAACTACGATTACTCTGATTCCACTCCCGTAAGGATACGTAGGCACAAGATGCGATATCTTGCCGAGTAAACTTAGAATTAACCCCCTTTATTATTTATTATTGCTTATTTATATTTTATTTATCTTTGCTATTTAGTTATTTTGCTTATTATTTTGTAATTGTTTCTTGGATGTAAAGTTGTTTAATTATTTAATTATTATTATGGTTAGTAATTAGGGAGTGTAACAACATGTATGTAATATTAAAATAAATTTAGATCACTTTTAAATAAAGATAATTAAAATAAACACGTCACACACGTAAGTCGATTTTAATCGCCGTCTCACTTCCTAAGGATATCCCTCAAGTTGCCTACGAATAATGGTTAAGTGGGGTGTATAAAGCAAGTCCCTCAAATAGAAAAATCATCAAAGTCCCTTATGGTTGCCTTTACGAATCGAGTCCCTTTCGAAAAATGATGATGGTCCCTTATATGTGCTTATTACATCCCACAATGGCCTTCAAAGTCAAATTGCCCCTCACATGTCCCTTAACATCCAAAGTAAGGACTACCTACTCCATTATAGTAGGGATAGTCTTACTAAAGGAAAGAATGAAGAATAAGAAAGACCTTTAAACTTTAGGGTAGGTTACTCCTAGGTGCTTGCTCACTTCAAAACTGTTTCGCACTTAAACAAATTTTCAACAAGTTTTCAAACAAGTTCTTAGCACATCCTTACATGGATTATTTATTAACTATTCTGAAAATTTTCTATTCACACACAACAATTTCAAAACAATTCAAAAGTGAGCTTAAGTACCTAAGAGCCCATGGATAACCATGGATGAAAAGGATGCTAATACCTTCCCTTTTCATAACCTACCCCCCGGACCCAAAATATTCTCTAAGGTCTTTCCTGTTCTTTTATAACCTTTCCTTATGGATAAAATAAAAGTCGGTGGCGACTCTTGCTATCCGCAACATTGTTTAAAGTCAGTTCACCGGGTTACAGAACTGGCGACTCTGTTGGGGACCTATTTAAGAGGGGTACCCTTAGGAATTAAGATCACTTTAAATTGTTTGCCTTGTTTGCTTTATTATTATATTGTTGGGGTGCTCTTATGTGTGAAAGATCCTAACCCGGATCTAGTGTACCTTAGGTAAATGGCAATAGACCAAGGAAACTGTACGACGTATATCGATACGGTTGATCTGGTGGCCATAGTTAGTGCGACTTCTTGGTTGGTGCTTATATTCCTTAAGTCAAGTTGAGGATAATATTGAGGCTGCCATATGTTGTCAATGCACTAACTGACTTTTAGAACCCTAGTTAACTCATCTTGGCCTTTAGAAAGTAGTGAGGTAACCGGCTTTGGTGCAGACTGAAGTTGGTTGACACTCGATACTACGCTCATTGAGATCTTAAACTTGGAGGGTTTTGGTTGGCAAGTAAGTTGCCTTCTGAACAACCACCCTTGTGAAGGATCAATGATATTGAGATCCCTTAGAACCTGGTTACTTTTGTAGGACAGGATGAACCATCTAACTTCAGGGGAGGGTACTTGCCTTTGAACCTCATGCAAGCCTTTAAACCTAGGGCTATGGTGTGACTTGTTTGTGTGTGCCACATGTTTGTGATTGAGCATGACATCATGACATCATCATGCATCATAAGCATATCATTTTCCCTAACCATTTCAAGGACCAAAGGATTTATCTTTGTTCTTTGTTGCAGGTCATGGCTTCTGCTCGTAGAAACACCATCAGGATCAACTTTGTAGGGATACCTGCTAAGCTCAAGGAGTTGGTTTCCCTAGTGCCTGATCATTCCCAGTTCAACAAGAGACATGGTCACTTATTGGATCTAGTTACTTCAGGGTTCAGTGAAGACATGATGAGTGTGCTGTTTCAGTTCTTTGACCCTAAACACCATTGCTTTACATTTCCTGATTATCACCTGGTTCCAACCATGGAGGAGTTCTCTAAACTTCTGGGTATACCTGTTCTTGATCAGAAGCCATTCACAGGCTTAGAGAAGGAGCTTAAACCAGAAGTTATTGCTGCAGCTCTACATCTGAAGAAGTCTGACATTGTTCTAGAGACGAGAAGTGGAGTTAAAGGTATTCTTGCCAAGGTATTAGTGGATAAAGCTCAAATGTTCTTGAAGGCTATGAGCTACGATGCTTTTGAGGAGATCTTAGCCTTATTGATTTATGGCTTAGTGTTGTTCCCCAATCCTGATCAGTTCATAGACGTTCATGCCATCAACATATTCCTGAGTCACAATCCAGTGCCTACCTTACTTGGAGACATCCTACATTCTCTTCACACCCGTACTACAAGGGCAAGAAGAACTTTGATGTGCTGCATACCTTTACTTTCTAGGTGGTTTATTTCTCACCTTCCTCGCTCAGTAATGAAGAATGAGCAAGGGTTCAGATGGTCCAAGAGGATCATGTCACTTTCTCACTCAGACATCCATTGGTGCTCCAAATCTATGGAGAATGTCACCATCATTGACCGTTGTGGGGAGTTTCCTAATGTGCCACTTCTAGGCATAAGAGGAGGCATCACCTACAACCCATCTCTAGCTTTACGACAGTTTGGTTACGCCCGGAGCGATGGTCTACGTGACATGTTGATTCAGGGCATTGTGTTTGATTACGACAACGATCTTCAGGGTTACCGTCAGAAATTCATCCGAGCTTGGGGAAAGGTAAACAGGATTGACAGCAAGACACTGGAGCCTAAGTACACTATTCCTATGGAGGCTTATCTCAGATGGGTACGATCTCGTGCTCAGACCCTCATGATGCCATATCCTGCCATCCTACCAGTTACCATGGAACCTGTTGCTGAAGGAGACACAGCTTATACCATCCTTCACCCAGACATGCCTACTGATATGGAAGACTTGCAGAGATCATGGATCCAACTGAAAGAGCAAAGGGATACTTTCGAGGCTCATTACAAAGCAAGCCAAGCAAGGATCCTAGAGCTAACAAAGCTACTTCATGAGGAACGAAACCTCAACTCATACCTCAACACAAAGAGGAAACGTCCATGGGAGACTTAAAACCCCATCTTTTGTACTTATTTCGTTTTCATTTTTTGTAAGCCTAAAAGGCAAAACAAGTTATTACTAATAAAAAGTTACTTTCTTGTTTGTTTAAGCAAATTTAAATCCTGCGGTCCTTGAAAACATTGCATATGCATTCCCATATCATTGCATCACAGGTTTATAATTGTGCACAGGTTTCTCATCTTCTCGCTGTTTATTTCAGCAATGGCTCTTGAACAATCAGTTAAGGATCTCCAGGCACAGAATGCACAGTTCCAAGAGCTGATCCTGAACCTATCCAAGGGGCAGGATGAATTGAAGACACTGCTGGCCAAGAAGACTAAGAAGGCTAGAAGGTCTGCTGGGTTGCTCAACATGGGAAGAAGGTTCAAAGGTCCTGCCAAGACCAAGGAACAGGTTGAAGACTATGAATCTGAAGAATCTGAGCAGGAGAGAGGCAGTCTCCACAACACTATGGGGGACTCTGATTCTGAGGCTAACTACTACCATGAGCCTAACGAAGACAAATTCAAGATGCTGGTGGATAGAATGGATGCTATGGAATTACAGAAATCATCTGGGCTGGATTTTGAGGATTTGAGCTTGATATCTGGGGTGGTCATACCCATTGGATTCAAAGTTCCTACATTTGTTGTCTATGATGGGGTCTCTTGTCCCAAATTGCATTTGAGGTCTTATGTCAGAAGAATTCAACCCCACACGGCTGATAAAAAGTTGTGGATCCATTTCTTTCAAGAGAGTTTATCTGGAGCTCAGCTAGAGTGGTATTATCAGTTGGAGAGTGTCAACATCAGAGATTGGAATGACCTTGCTGAAGCTTTCTACAAGCAGTATCAATACAATGCTGACTTAGCCCCCACTCGCATGCAGCTTCAAAGCATGTCTATGGGTGCCAAAGAAAGTGTTAAGGAGTATGCTCAGAAGTGGAGAGACTTAGCTGGAAGAGTTCAACCCCCTTTGACTGATAGGGAGTTGGTTGATATGTTCATGTGTACGCTGAATGGTCCGTTTTACAGTCATCTCATTGGAAGCTCATCATCTGGCTTCACTGAGTTGATCATGACAGGAGAGCGAGTAGAGAATGGTATCAAGAGTGGTAAGATCCAAGTGGGCACTTCTTCATCAGGTGCTGCAAAGAAGCCTCCCACTGGGAAGAAAGAATCTAATGCTGTGTATGGTCAGCCTGATCGTAACAGAAGGCATCAGTCTGTTAGTGCAGTTCATATTTCAAATCCAACTTCCGCAACAACAGAGCAGCCTCAAGGCAACCAACAGAGGGCTAGAAGACAGTTCACGAAGATCAACATGTCAATGGCTCAGGCATTACAACATTTGTTGAAGGCTGAACTTATTACCCTGAGGGAGGCTCCTCAGAATCCCAATGTTACATCTCCCAAGTACAATCCCAATGCACGATGTGCATATCATTCAAACTGTCCAGGACATGATACTAATAACTGCTGGGTCTTGAAGAACAAAATTCAAGATATGATTGATGCTGGAGAAATTGAGTTTGATCCACCAGGTACTCCAAATGTGATTACAGCTCCAATGCCAAATCACGAGAAGACTGTCAACGCCATTGATGAAGATATTGATGAAGATCTGCATGTCTATTCGGTTATGGAGTTGAGCACACCATTGTCTGTTATCAAAAAGAGGTTAGTACAAGCTGAGATCTTTCCAGGTTGTCATGAAGATTGTCTATATTGTACCTATAAGCCGGATAGTTGCTTCATTTTGAGAGATGGGATTCAACGTCTCATGGATAAATATACTATAGTGTTTGAAAGAAGACCAGCATCTGTAGAAAGTATGGTGGATCATCTGACTCAGGGTAAGAAGATTGAAGAGGTTGACATGGTTGACAAAGTACCACTAAGAATCACTTCAAAGGGTCCCGTTAAAATCATTCATCAGGGCCCAATCAAGATTACTGCTGAAGGTCCTGTGAAAGTTGTTGCTGAAGCCAGAGTAGCTCCTCTGATCATTACCACTCCTGGTCCTATTCCTTATACATCTGACAAAGCTGTGCCTTGGCACTATGGGTCTGATGTTTACATCCATGGTGTCAAACAGGAGCCTTTACCTGATATGCCTGTTGACATCGATAATATTGCTGGATCTAGCAAGATCACTCGTAGTGGAAGAGTCTTCTCTCCTCCAGTTGCTTCTAAGAGTGCAGTTACTCCTGCTGTTACTTCCACCACTGATGCTCGGGGCAAGGGTCCTGTTATTGAGCCTGTATCTACTGATGTGCCAGCTGCTGATGACCTCTCTAAGCAGATGGAAGAAGTATTGAAAATCATTCGCAAGAGTGATTATGATATTGTTGATCAGCTGGGGCATACTCCCTCAAAGATTTCTATGCTCTCCCTGTTATTATGTTCTGAGGCTCATGCCAAGTCATTGATCAAGTTTCTAAAGATGGCTCATGTACCCAGTGCAATTTCTGTGGACCAGTTTGAGAATTGTGTTGCTCACCTGACCTATGACAACGGGTTAGGATTTTCTGATGCTGACTTGACCCCTGCCAAGAGGGATCATAACAGGGCCTTGCATATTTCAATTGAATGCAGGGGCACTACCCTGTCTCATGTGCTGATAGACAATGGTTCCTCTCTGAATGTGTTGCCTAAGGAAGTCCTGAACAAGCTGAGTCCTGAAGATACGGTATTGAAGCCCAGTAATATTGTGGTAAAGGCTTTTGATGGTTCTAGAAGGGTAGTGCATGGGGAAATTGATCTTCCAATCAAGGTTGGCTCTCAGGTGTTTACTGCTACATTCTATGTGATGGATATTCGTCCTTCGTACTCATGTCTGCTTGGTCGTCCCTGGATCCATGGGGCAGGTGCTGTAACCTCCACATTACATCAAAAGTTGAGATATCCGGTGAATGGAAAAGTTGTTACTGTCTTTGGAGAGGAAGAATACTTTGTCAGCCATGTAAACACTTTCAAGTATCTGGAAGTAGAAGGTGAATACATTGAAACTCCATGTCAGTCATTTGAAGTGGTTCCCTGGGCTGTTAAGGATTGTGTGACTCCTCCTGCTGTGAAGAAGGTTCCTGTGGTCATCAGAAACCCTCCAACAATGGCAATGGCCTCCCTCAATGATGCAAAAGCTGTGGTGGAAGAAGGTGGTTGTACTATTTGGGGTCAGCTTCCTGATATTCCATACAAGTCTGACAAGTTTGGTTTGGGTTTCACTGCAGAGTCCCAGAAGGCTGTTCGTCGTGCTCGTGCTGTTCGTATCACCAATCAAGGGGTTATCAATGCTGTGGGAGATCAAGATGAAGACTACAACTTGGAGGCATGGATTTTTCCTACTGTGGGTGCTGGACTCAATAATTGGAAAGCTGAAGATGTTATCCATATCTCCTTTAGTCAGGAGTAAATACTATTACTGTGTTATGTTTTTAAATTTGTGATTTCTGGAAAAATTAAAACTTTTAAGCCATGTGCCTTACCCGGGGCACAATGGTGTGCTTGTTACGGGTTGTCATTTCATTTGCATACTTCATTCAATAAAATCAGTGGACGTTTCGTTTTCGTAAATATTGTGTCCCTTGTCTTTCTTTTTCTTTTATTTTTGCTTTATCAGCTATGTGTTCTTACACACACCCACGTCACTAAAATGCAGATCCTCATCCACTCTGGATCCAGTTGATAACAGTTCTACTATTGCCAATTACAATTTCGAGAATCCGATCTATCAAACTGAAGACGGAAACGAGGACGATTGTGAAATACCTGTAGAGCTTGCTAGGTTGTTACAACAAGAAGAGAAAGCTATACAGCCACATGAAGAGCCAGTCGAAGTTGTGAATCTGGGAACTGAAGAAAACAGAAAAGAGGTCAAAATAGGGGCTGATTTAGAGGACAGTGTCAAGAGCAGGTTGATTCAGATGCTACGTGACTATGTGGAGATCTTTGCTTGGTCTTATGAAGATATGCCAGGGTTGGATACAGACATTGTGGTTCACCGTTTGCCAGTGAAAGAAGATTGTCGTCCAAAGAAGCAGAAGGTTCGTCGTATGCGTCCTGAAATGTCAGAAAAGATCAAAGCATAGGTAATGAAACAGTTCAATGCAGGGTTCTTGGCCGTAACTTCTTATCCTCAGTGGGTTGCGAATGTGGTACCAGTTCCTAAGAAAGACGGTAAGGTACGTATGTGTGTAGACTACAGAGATCTGAACAAGGCTAGCCCTAAAGATGACTTTCCACTTCCTCATATTGATATCCTGGTAGACAACACTGCTCAGCATAAGGTATTCTCTTTTATGGATGGTTTCTCTGGTTACAATCAAATCAAGATGGCACCTGAAGATATGGAGAAGACTACATTTGTGACACAGTGGGGCACCTTTTGCTATAAGGTAATGCCATTTGGTTTGAAGAATGCAGGGGCAACATATCAGCGTGCTATGGTGGCTTTGTTTCATGATATGATTCATCATGAGATAGAGGTATATGTGGATGATATGATAGCCAGGTCTCAGAATGAAGAACAACATCTTGATCATCTGCACAAGTTGTTTGAGAGGTTGAAGAAATACAGGTTGAGATTAAATCCAAACAAGTGTACTTTTGGAGTTAGATCTGGAAAGCTCTTGGGTTTCATTGTCAGTGGAAAAGGTATTGAAGTGGATCCTGCAAAAGTGAAAGCTATACGAGAGATGCCAGCTCCCCGTACTGAGAAGGAGGTTAGAGGTTTCTTGGGACGATTGAACTACATTGCAAGATTTATTTCCCAATTAACTACCATCTGTGAGCCAATCTTCAAGTTGTTGAAGAAAGATCAGGTGATGGAATGGAATGATGAGTGCCAGGCTGCCTTTGATGAAATCAAGAGATATTTGCTAGAACCTCCAATTTTAATGCCACCAGTTGATGGAAGACCCTTGATTATGTATTTAACAGTATTAGACAACTCAATGGGGTGTGTATTGGGGCAACATGACGAGTCTGGTCGAAAAGAGCAGGCAATATACTACCTTAGCAAAAAGTTTACCGACTGTGAAACAAGATACTCACTGCTCGAGAAAACTTGCTGCGCTTTGGCATGGGCTGCTCGCCGACTAAGACAGTATATGTTGACCCATACTACCTTGTTGATTTCGAAGATGGATCCAATCAAGTACATATTTGAGAAACCTGCTCTCTCCGGAAGAATTGCAAGATGGCAAATGATCTTGACGGAATATGATATACAGTATACTACTCAGAAGGCCATTAAGGGGAGTGTTGTTGCTGATCATTTGGCTCATCAAGCAGTAGATGATTACCAGTCAATGAATTTTGAGTTCCCTGATGAAGACATTATGTCTGTTACCAAAGAACCTGGACAATATGACGGACCTGAACAAGGATCCCGATGGACTATGGTTTTTGATGGTGCCTCCAATGCACATGGTAATGGTGTTGGTGTTGTGATTAGTTCCCCTGAAGGTTGTCATACCCCGATTACTGCCAGACTTTGTTTCTATTGTACCAATAACATGGCTGAGTATGAGGCATGTATCATGGGTATGCAAGTTGCTATTGATATGAAGATTCAGTTCCTTGAGGTGTATGGAGATTCAGCTCTGGTAGTAAGTCAGATTAAAGGAGATTGGGATACAAAGCATGATAATCTCATTCCTTACAGAGAACATGTGTTGTCTTTGATCCCACATTTCAAAGAGATTACTTTTGGACATATTCCACGAAGAGAGAATCAGTTGGCAGATGCATTGGCCACCATGGCATCTATGTTTGGGATCAGCTGGGATGATGAAGCTCCCAAGATTACCATTGATAGATTTGAGAAGCCTGCATACTGCAATGAGATTGACACCGAAGGGGCAGAGGAGAAGCCTTGGTTCTATGAAGTGAAAAACTATCTTGAAGCTCAGGAGTTCCCTGAAGGGGCATCTGTCAAAGATAGGAAGTTCCTGAGAAGGTTTTCTGCTAAGTTCCTTCTGAGTAATGGCATTCTGTATAAGCGTAATCATGATTCAACTATGCTTCGTTGTGTGGATAAGAAGGAAGCTACAGAAATTATGGAAGAGATGCATGATGGGACCTTTGGCACTCATTCTAGTGGTCATACCATGGCAAAGAAGATTTTGAGAGCAGGTTACTATTGGTCTACCATGGAAGCTGATTGCTATCAACACTCCAGAACATGTCACAAATGTCAAATTTATGCTAATAAAGTACATGTACCTCCATCTCCATTGAATGTGTTGACTGCTCCTTGGCCCTTTGCCATGTGGGGCATTGATATGATTGGTGAGATCAAGCCTACTGCTTCTAATGGGCATCGTTTCATCCTGGTTGCTATTGATTACTTCACGAAGTGGGTAGAGGCAGCTTCATTTGCATCTGTGACTAAGAATGTTGTGGCTCGGTTCATTAAGAATAATCTCATATGTAGGTATGGTATCCCTGAAAGGATTATCACTGACAATGGCTCTAATCTGAACAACACTATGATTACTGATCTCTGTACGCAGTTCAAGATTAAGCATCACAACTCTTCTCCGTATCGTCCAAAGATGAATGGGGCAGTTGAAGCTGCTAATAAGAACATTAAGAAGATTGTACAGAAGATGACTGTTACTTACAAGGATTGGCACGAGATGTTAACATTTGCTCTGCATGGTTATCGTACTACAATACGTACTTCA
This sequence comes from Lathyrus sativus, assembly GCA_963859935.3. Classification (NCBI taxonomy): domain Eukaryota; kingdom Viridiplantae; phylum Streptophyta; class Magnoliopsida; order Fabales; family Fabaceae; genus Lathyrus; species Lathyrus sativus. The sequence continues at coordinate 597,279,336 of OZ012740.1, read as the reverse complement.
ACAGGGGCAACCCCATTCTCCTTAGTCTATGGTATGGAAGCAGTTCTGCCTATTGAAGTTCAGATCCCCTCCTTGAGAATTATGAAGGATGCAGGCTTGGATGAAGATGAGTGGATTCAGACTCGACTTGACCAGATAAATTTGATTGATGAGAAAAGGTTAGCAGCAGTTTGTCATGGCCAGATGTACCAGAAACGGATGATCAAAGCTTTTGACAAGAAGGTTAAGCCAAAGGTATATCAGGCTGGTGACTTGGTAATCAAGCGTATCCTATTACCACAGGGTGATCCTAGGGGCAAGTGGACTCCAACATATGAGGGACCATTTGTAGTCAAGACAGTGTTCTCAGGAGGTGCCATGATACTGACTACAATGGATGGTGAAGACTTCCCACAAACTGTAAACGCAGACATAGTTAAAAAATACTACGCATAAAAAGAGACCCGCTAGGTTGACAGGCCTAGGCAAAAATAAGGGCATCCCGGCAAACCAAAAGGGTTTGGGCAAAAATTAGGGATATATATAAAAAGATGTACACCCGGCAAGTCGAAAACCTGAAAAGGCGGCTTGGGCAAAAAAGGGTATCCCGGTGGATTGAAAACCTGAAAGGGCAATCCAGGCAAAAGTTAGGGATTAAAGCGTATGACTATGTCTCGTTTGGATCACTCATGAAACTGCAACCAGTTGTACTACTTACTCAAGCTCAAACAGATAAAGCTCAATCCAATCGTTTCCGTCTCAACAGCAAGAAGATGAGATACTTGAGTGGCAATAGTAGAATTGAAACTCAATAGGATTATTTCCCACATAGCTGATTCTTTTTGTAAAACTTCATGACAAAATTCTCTTACTAGGGTTTATGTCTCCTTGTACAAACTTACCCGTGTATGGGTCACTTTTGATATAAATAAATTCCATCTTTTGAATCCAGATTTACTTTTACCCTATTTACATAAGCGAAACGTCCATTGGTTGTGTTTGAATGTATGTATGCCTTTGAATATGATTGATGTTTACCAGAAATGCATGTATGCTTTTAATATGATTGATGTTTACCAGAAATGCATGAAAATGCAGTAATAGTATTTACTAAGGACGAACGAGGGAAGGATTTCAACGAAGCTTCGCCGGTTCATCTTTACAAAACAGTTACAAACCATCAGTAGGACTAATCCATTTTCACAAAGTCTAATCTCCCCTGGAATTTATATCCATCTCTTTTATCCTCATACGGATATACGGGAAATTACTTTCCAATAAAGGCACGATGAACGAAGACGGGATGTTATACTTATCCTACTATCAAACGAAAACGAAGGTTATCTATACCCTACTATCCCCAACAACGGGAGGTTATCTATACCTTGTTATCCCCAACAACGGGAGGTTATCTATACCTTGTTATCCCCAGCAGACGGAGGGTTATGTATTCTTCAACAACGAATCGGGATTTATTTTCCTTGGCCAGCAGTTGTTATACAAGGATATCCAGACACTTCCAGCAGTGTCATAGCATACATACATCATTTACATCATACCATAACATATATGTCTATAGTACGTTACCTAAGTGCATCATGTCATGCATGCATACATAAAGCATAAACTAATGTTGTTATACAGAATGCTACCTTGTTTTCAGGTTAATTATCCAACAAACAAGCTTATGATCTTTGGGACTGCTTTATTGTAACCTCAGGGTTACTTTATCCTCCTGATGAGCTTCTTATTACTTTGGGACTTCTTTATTGTAACCTCAGGGTTATTTTATCCTCCTGATAGCCTCTCATGACTTCAAGACTGCTTTAGAGCTACTGATTGCTCTATCCTCCTGAAATCATCCTATTACTTCAAGACTGCTTTAGAGCTATTCATTGCTCTATCCTCATGAGGTCATATTACTACTTCAAGACTGCTTTAGAGCTATTCATTGCTCTATCCTCCTGAAGCCATCTAATTATTTCAAGACTGCTTTAGAGCTGTTGATTGCTCTATCCTCCTGAAGCCATTCTATTACTTCAAGACTGCTTTAGAGCTATTGATTGCTCTATCCTCCTGAAGCCATTATTACTTCAAGACTGCTTTAGAGCTATTGATTGCTCTATCCTCCTGAGGTCAGATTTATCACTTCAAGACTGCTTTAGGGTTATCATTATTGACTGCTCTATCCTCATGAAGACATGCTGTTACATCAGTATTACTCCAGACTCCTGACAGTTCTCATTATACTACTGAAGAACTTTCCCCTAGTGGCATCTTTAAGCCCACTCAATCATGTTCAACCAACCATCAATATCACTCCATGCACTGGTGAGTGCAAATTTTTGGGCTTTTGTGTTCAATCCCCTTCAACCTTCCAGGTTACGACTGGCAAATATACCAATCTAACCCCTCAGGTTTCAGAAAATTGAACAGGGGCAGCTGTGGCACCCCAAAATTTGCCCTCACAATACAAGACTTTGTGTTCCAAGAAGGTTCACAAGGTTCACAAAATTCACAATTGGTCAGAAGAGTTGACAATTCCCTCAGACAATGCACCTCCAAAGCAGTGCATCCAAAACTAGGGTTTTGACTGTAATCAGGCTAAATGGACTTCCAAGACTTCAAGTGAGCTTCATAACATCTTATATGTGTATAAGAACCCCCATGTCAAGTTTCAAGACTTTTCTCAAAAAGTTTGCTCAGTCAGATGATCAGATAAGTCAAAAGCAGTCAATGCAGTTAAAAAGTCAAACTGAGGTCAACTGTGGTCAAACCAAAGTCAAACTTCATGATTTTTTTGCCAACATCAAAGAGAGGTTGGGTGAGAAATATTATCATAATAACTGTAATACCCCAAATTTTGCCCTAAGATTTGTCGTCGCATTTCATTGCATTTTTATTGCATTTAATCAATTACTAACAAATTTGTGTAGTCGTTTGACTTTTTGCAGGTAAATATCATATGGCATGCATTTTTTTTCTAAAAAGTAAAAATGGCACAATTGGCAGGAGGACATGTGTAAGGAGTTATGAGTGTGAGAGGTTGAGAGTTCGAATCTCACCTTTGTCACTTTTTTTTTGTTTTTTATTATTTTTACTCTAAATTTTTCTATCTTTCATTAAAAAAAATAACAAAAATAGTTTTTTATTATTATTTAATTATTATTTTCGTATTTTAATTAAATCATTTTTTAAAATATTATTTTTTTCACTTTTTTCTAAATTATTCATAAAAATATCCAAAAAATCATAAAATAAAAAATATTGAAAAAAAATTTTGTTCTTTTTATAATATTTTTGATTTTAGGAATAAATAGGATTATTAGTTTTTATTTTAAGTTTATTTTAATTATTTTAAATTATTTAAATTTTATTTTTTCTTAACTAATTATTTAGTTTGGGCTTTAAAATGGGCTTTAGGGACATTATTGACAATTTGGTGTTAACCCTAATTTGTTCCCTATATATACATGTGTTGCCTTGTTGGAAAAGAGGGGAGAAGGAAAAAAACCTAAGAGGAGTGAGTGCCGTTTGCCGTTATTTAGTTTTCTTCTTCATCCATTACTATTGTTTCTTTTTCTTCATCGTTTACCGTTATTTCTTTTCCTTCATCTATTACTGTTGTTTCTTTTTCTTCATCTTTTACCGTTATTTCTTTTTCTTCATCTATTACCGTTATTTCTTTTTCTTTATCTATTACTGTTACATTTATATATATATAATTTTTAAATTGTTAGAGTTTATATATATAAGATTAATTTTTGATCGAATTATGTCGATACGATGTTTGCACATTTGTGTGCATGACGCGTGACATTTGTGTTAGTTCGATCTGGTTGCGATGATCGCATTTTTGTGTGAACAATAATACTATTTTTTTTGCTTAATTTCTTTTTCTTTGCGATAAATTTTGTTTATTCCGATTTAGATCTGGTTGCGATGAGCGCATTTCTGCGTTAGCAACATTGTTGGGTTATTTGGCACATTTAAAATTCATTATTGCTTTATTATTATTATTATTATTATTATTATTATTATTTATTATTATTATCATTATTATCATTATTATTACCATTGTTATTATTATTGTTATCATTAATTTATTAAAACTTGTTATAATATAAAAATCTGTTTTTTTAAAATAAATAACATTAACATCTTTTCCAAATTAATATGAAAACCTATTATTTTTAAGAAAAACTTTTTTTTAGATAAATTTAAAATAATAACTAAAATCTTTTTTTTTAAATAATAACTAGAACCGTTATTTATTTTATTTTATTATTGTTCAATTCAAATTTCATTATCATATTGTATCTGCTCCTCTCATGTAACCTCGCGAACTTAACAATCGCTCTTTAAATTCTGCCTTTAAATTTCTGCTTGCATGGTTTAAATTATGACATTATCTCTCTGTTTGCATGATTCAATTATCTCACGCGTTTACCATTATTTCTGTCACATTGCACACATCCGAAGGTTAGGTCTAACTGTTTGGCCGCCGCGCCAATAGTCCATAAACCCTCACACATTCAAACCCTCAAAATTACACCCTTACAAACCCTACTTTTCACAAATGCCTCGCCGCAGGCAAAATTACAACTTTATCCCTAGCATTAGGTCAAAGAGCCGCCGCGCTCATTTTAGGGTTTCCCGCCGCGGAATCCCTAACCTAATTTAACCCTAATTACAACTTAACAATTCAGCGTAGAGATTTGGAGTTTCTACACTCCGCGTAAGCGTGTCCTTAAGATGCGTTTATTCCCCTTGAGACCTTGACCACAGTCAAGAAGTCTCTAACCTCCCTTTTGAGGGGAACTACGATTACTCTGATTCCACTCCCGTAAGGATACGTAGGCACAAGATGCGATATCTTGCCGAGTAAACTTAGAATTAACCCCCTTTATTATTTATTATTGCTTATTTATATTTTATTTATCTTTGCTATTTAGTTATTTTGCTTATTATTTTGTAATTGTTTCTTGGATGTAAAGTTGTTTAATTATTTAATTATTATTATGGTTAGTAATTAGGGAGTGTAACAACATGTATGTAATATTAAAATAAATTTAGATCACTTTTAAATAAAGATAATTAAAATAAACACGTCACACACGTAAGTCGATTTTAATCGCCGTCTCACTTCCTAAGGATATCTCTCAAGTTGCCTACGAATAATGGTTAAGTGGGGTGTATAAAGCAAGTCCCTCAAATAGAAAAATCATCAAAGTCCCTTATGGTTGCCTTTACGAATCGAGTCCCTTTCGAAAAATGATGATGGTCCCTTATATGTGCTTATTACATCCCACAATGGCCTTCAAAGTCAAATTGCCCCTCACATGTCCCTTAACATCCAAAGTAAGGACTACCTACTCCATTATAGTAGGGATAGTCTTACTAAAGGAAAGAATGAAGAATAAGAAAGACCTTTAAACTTTAGGGTAGGTTACTCCTAGGTGCTTGCTCACTTCAAAACTGTTTCGCACTTAAACAAATTTTCAACAAGTTTTCAAACAAGTTCTTAGCACATCCTTACATGGATTATTTATTAACTATTCTGAAAATTTTCTATTCACACACTACAATTTCAAAACAATTCAAAAGTGAGCTTAAGTACCTAAGAGCCCATGGATAACCATGGATGAAAAGGATGCTAATACCTTCCCTTTTCATAACCTACCCCCCGGACCCAAAATATTCTCTAAGGTCTTTCCTGTTCTTTTATAACCTTTCCTTATGGATAAAATAAAAGTCGGTGGCGACTCTTGCTATCCGCAACATTGTTTAAAGTCAGTTCACCGGGTTACACTACTGACTTGGGCTCGCTGGGAAGTCTTGCCAGGCGAAGCCTAGCGAGTGTTCGCTGAGAGAGTTCGCCAGGCGAAGGCCAGGCGAAGGTTCGCTGCGAGGGTTCGCCAGGCGAATGAAGGCGAATGTGACAGTATATCTCTTTGCTGTGTTATCCAAATGGTGATTGGTTGGTTGATTCGCATATGTTAATACTTTTATGTTATGAATGAGTATGTGAACTATTATGATAACATGTGCTGTGGGTAGCCTTCGGGCGTGAATCCTAGAGTTGTGATATAAATGATTACTTGTAATCGGTTAAAATACATGAGAACATAATGATGATTATGTGTGCATTAATTGATGAGTTGTGAATGTTTGATTGTTGTGTACAATTATGTAATGAGTATGCATGAGAACATTTTGAATATGTGTGCGTAACTCATAATTGTATGATTGGTATTGCAATGTGAATACCTTGATTGTTGTGATAATTAGAGATACATGGGAATACAATGAGGAATGTATGTGTATCGTCTAATGAATTGTGAGTGCATATATGTATGCGATTGTTGTGTGAATGCATGGGAACATATGTGATATGTGTGCATTGTTGTTGAATATGATGATGTGTGAAATGAATACATTGATAAATGTTGATATATGTTGTATGTGCAATCATGATGAAATTCTCGAAGGGGTGAATTATTCGAATGCATGGGATTAAGACGCGGGAACGGTCTTAAGTGCATTTATTGTGATTGGTTGATTGTACATGCATCATTCAGTCAAGAGGCAATGTCTGTTAGTTTCGTGGAAACTAGTGGCTTGTCCCAAACCTAGAAGGGTGGGTTTGAAGCCTAGGGGACGGGCTTGGTTGTTATCGGTCTAGAAGGGTGGACCCGGTTTAAAGTAAAAACCGAGAAAAGATAACGAGAGTCGGTACCGCATAGCATTGAGTTGCATTGAATATGTTGAGTCACATTGCATAATATTGTTGTGGTACATATGTGCTTGTGAATGATTGTGAAGTCAAGCATGAAGGGATGTGCTTGTGGTTATTCACAATGTTGATATATGTGAATGTGATATGATTATGATTGTGAGAATAAAGTGTGGTGAGAAATGTGAATATGTGTTATATGATACCTATATATACGTAATCTTATGCTTTGATTATTATGGTTATATTTCTCACCCTTCTGCTGTTTTATAATGCTCTATGAGGCATTGCAGATTAGGATGCTGGAGTCCTTTTGTGAAGATTAGTCTTCATTCTTTTGAGTCTGCTGCTCTGATATGTAACACCGGGTAGTTAGACTAGTATAGTCATTCTTTTGTGATACATTGCGATGTATCAGCTGATGTGGTTTTGTAATCTAACTGATATGATGTATTAATCTGGATGACTTATGTGCATTTGAATTAATATTTTGGAACTGCTTAAATGATTTGATCTTCCGCTTACTTTTGAAAATGTTACATATTTTATAGAGCAAAATGTTAAAGCGTTTTATTGGTGAAGTTGTGACATTCTTCTTTTATACCTTATTCTAAAACTTTTACTCTGATGAATTTGTATATGCTTAAATGTTTTATATGCATTTATTTGGGGTATAGAAAAGGGTGTTACAATAGTGGTATCAGAGCAGGATAGACGATCAAAGCTGTTGGAATTGCAGATTCTTCATTATCATAACTTCATTTGAGGTAAGGGGGGGGGGGGGGGGGATTTAACGGTTAAAATAGGTATTTACATGAATATTAGTAGAAGGGGAATCCCTAACCCCAAGTCTGAGATTATTGCATGTGGATGATGATTTTGTTGTTGTTGCTAGTTTCTAATTTCTGTTATGAATCCTTGGTATTATGGGAGAAGTAATGCATGTTAAAATTGATAGATGTTGAATGAGTTTTAGGATTTTCGGTTAAGTCCGAAGTTGAGCCGGAAGTTGGTTTTGAGAGCAGAGTTGAGGATTAGTCGGATAGAATCGGAGATAGACCCCATAGCTAATTTTCCGTATGTGGATGGTGGTGGGTATTGATTTAATCGGGTGAAATTGGTGAGGGAGGCGATTCTGCAATGTAGAATTTTTCTGTGTGCGCAGGTATTCGCTGGGCGAATGGGGGCGAGCCTTCGCCAGGCTTCGTCGGGCGAACTAGCCAGCAAGTGCTGGCAGAATCTTCTATTTGGCTTTGCCATGGGTTTCGCCAGGCGAATGGCAGCGAGCCTTCGTTGCGGGGCTTCGCCGGGCGAATGTGCCAGCGAGCCCGACAGTAGTTTGTGATTCTGCTGCTGTTTTTGTATTGTTCTGTTGTGGACTTGGACTCTCGTTGGTCTTGTGTGACGAGAGGCTGGTTGGGGAGCTGATACGAGCATATGTTGGTGGTTGTAAGACTGTTTAGCCGGCGTTTATCGCAAGTGGCCTAATTGGTGAAATACGCATTATGTATGAACCAATGTGGATGCGTACGTGAGATATGTGCACCGTATGCGTGTTGTGAGTAAGATGTGAGGATCAGTATGATCGTGGCGCCTTGAGTGCGTTTTGTTGGTGTGTTGTGGGAGTGGACCCGGGAGGATCGATACGCTTTCTAGGCGTTGTGGTTAAATACTGTTGTGTGATGGATTGGGTCAGTAGGACCGATATGCCTTAGGTGCACGATGTGTGATATGTTGTGTGGTGAGTTGATCGATAGGATCGATGCACTTTGTGTGCTTGTGTATGTATGCATATTATGATGAATGGATCCGTAGGATCGTGTGCACTGTGTGTGTCGTGTGGTTATGCATAGCGTCTTGCATGGTATGTGGACATGGTGAATCGTTGCTCGGTGGAGCGTATGCGATTCACTCACGTGCTCCAAATGGGGAGCGTGTGAACGTGAGGCCTGTGTGGCTCACGTGCTCCAAATGGGGAGCGTGTGGACATGGTGAATCGTTGCTCGGTGGAGCGTATGCGATTCACTCACGTGCTCCAAATGGGGAGCGTGTGGACGTGAGGCCTGTGTGGCTCACGTGCTCCAAATGGGGAGTGTGTGGACGTGAGGCCTGTGTGGCTCACGTGCTCCAAATGGGGAGCGTGTGGACGTGAGGCATGTGTGGTTCACGTGCTCTAGTGGGGAGCGTGGACGGGAATTTGGATCGTTGATCGAAAGGAGTGTATGCGACCACCTGTGTCCAAAGTGGGGGACGTTGATATGTGATTATATGAGCTCATGAGGAGCGTGGTAGGGATAGATCGTTGCTCAGAGGGAGTGTATGCGATCTATCCTGAGTTGAGTCGGTACCGCATATTGTCGAGTTGAGTGTATGTGTTGCATTGCGGTTGTGTGTATGTGATTGTTGTTGATGGGACAGTAGGTCCGGGTGTGAGATATATGAAATAATTAAGTTATTGTTTTTGCCTTTTATTTCATGTACGTTGATACCGTTAATATTTGATCGTGGTTCTCACCCCTTTGTTTGTTGTTGTTGTGGTCTGTGCTTTTTCGGAAGTACAGACAATCCAGGTGTTTAGCTAGCTTGGATTGTGGCGTCGTCGTATGACTGCTCTGATACGTAACACCGGGGCTTTTGGGAAGTCTTATTTTTATTGATGATATGTGTGCCCCTGTGGCGTATCTGACTTTTGTGAGACGTGTGATGATGTTTGATGATCATGTTATATATTTTAGGCAGTTGGCCGATTGTTGTATATATATATGACGAGGATGGTGGATATGGATAACCTATATATGATGTTTTGTGAATTATGACAGACTATGTATATTTATTTTTCCGCTGCAGTTTTATTGTGAAATTAATTTGGAAAAATGATTTATGGAAATTGTTGGAAATTGTGGCATCCCTTTTGGGAGAGAAACTCTGATGTGTACTTATTTAATTGTTTTATTTTATTTCGGGAAACGGGGTGTTACAAGTTGGTATCAGAGCAGGTCGGTCCGTCCGGCCAGTGTAGTGTTTTGAGTCTGTCTGCAGGATAGAGTTGGTTGTTCTCTGTTAACCTGTTGTTGTTGTTGAGCAGTATGGCTGGGAGGAATGACGCGGCGTTGGTTGCGGCTATGCAGGCTATGGCTCAAGTGGTGGCCAATCAGAATCTGGCTGCGGGTGCTCAGTTCAGAGACTTGATGCAGTTCCAGAGCAACAAGCCACCAAAGTTTGAAGGTGCGATTATGGACCCGGTAGCTGCGAAGAAATGGCTGAAGGCGATAGAGAAGATCTTCAGGACCATGGGATGCAGTGACGAGCAGAAAGTGAGATTTGGTACTCACATGCTTGAGGGAGAGGTCGAGGCTTGGTGGGACAATTGCCGTCAGATGATGGAGGCTTCGGGGACTCATATTACTTGGGAGGTGGTTCGATCTGGATTTCTAGAGAAGTATTTTCCAGAAGACATCAGAAGTGCTAAAGAGGTGGAATTTTTGGAATTGAAACAGGGAAGTATGTCGGTAGCCGAGTATACGGCTAAGTTTGAGGAATTGGCTCAGTATTGTCCCCATTACAATACTGAGGAAGCGATGACTTCTAAGTGTTTGAAATTTGAGCATGGGCTGAGGTCGGAGATCAAGATGGGGATCGCATGTCAGAAAATCAGGAGCTATCCTGAGTTGGTGAGTAGAAGTCGAATCTATGACAATGATAATCGTGCGAGGATTGCACATTACAAGGCGGTGAATGACCGAAAGGGTAAGTAGAGGTTTGGTGGTACGCCTTAAAGTGTGCCAACCGATAAAGGAAAGCAAAAGGCTGTGTCTGATAAGAGATTCCGAGAGAGGAAGGCATCGTCAGATTTGAAATGTTATCGGTGCGGTGTCGCTGGGCATCGTGCTATTGATTGTCCTCAAGAGGTTAAGAAGTGCTTCAAGTGTGGGAAGCCGGGCCATGTGATGGCGGATTGTAGGACTAATATGCCTACTTGTTATAATTGCGGTGATAAAGGCCATATTAGCACTCATTGTGAGAAGCCGAGGAGGGCCCAGGCGCCTCAGGTCAGCTATAAAGTGTTTGCGGTGGTGGGTACTCAGTCGGCGGACGAGGAGCGTTTGATCAAAGGTACATGTTTTATCAATAGCATTCCTTTGACTGCTATGATTGATACGGGTGCGACCCACTCGTTCATCTCTGTTGATTGTGTGAAGAGGTTAGGTTTGGTGCCAACTACTCTTGAGCGGCGGATGACTATTGAAACTCCCTCGATTGGTTCAGTGACTACTTCACTAGTATGTTTGAAGTGTCCACTGACTATCTTTGGCCGAGACTTCAGTGTGGATTTGATCTGTTTGCCACTTAGTGGTTTGGATGTTATACTTGGTATGAACTGGTTGGAGTTCAACCGAGTGTACATTGATTATTTTTGGAAGGTGTTACTATTTTTGACTCCGGAAGAGGAAGCGTTGGCAGATTCCTTGTCCGGTAAGGAATTGAGAACCTTGTTGGAAGATGAAGCGCAGGTGTTTGCTTTATTTACAACATTGTCTGTTGACAACAAGGCATTGTTCGATGAGTTAGCCGTTGTTAATGAGTTTCTGGAGGTGTTCCCGGATGATATTACAGAGTTACCTCCGAAGAGAGAGGTTGAGTTTAGCATTGATCTGGTACCTAGTACGAGGCCTATTTCTTGGCGCCGTACAGGATGCCAGCAGTGGAGTTGGCCGAGTTGAAGACTCATATTAGAGAGTTGTAGGACAGGAAGTTTATCAGACCTAGTGTGTCGCCGTGGGGAGCTCCAGTGTTGTTAGTGAAAAAGAAGGATGGTAGCATGCGGTTGTGCATCGATTACCTTCAGTTGAACAAAGTGACCATCAAGAAAAAATATCCTCTTCCAAGGATTGATGATTTGATGGATCAGTTGGTGGGAGCTCGTGTGTTCAGTAAGATCGACTTGAGGTCGGGTTATCATCAGATCAGAGTGAGAGAAGGTGATATTCAGAAGACGGCGTTTAGGACTCGATATGGACATTACGAGTATGCAGTAATGCCTTTCGGAGTGTATAATGCGCCGGGTGTGTTTATGGAATATATGAACCGTATCTTCCATTCTTATTTGGATCAGTTCATTGTCGTGTTCATTGATGACATACTGATTTATTCTATGTCTGAGGAAGAGCATGCGGAGCATTTAAGGATTGCTTTACAAGTGTTGAAGGATAACAAGTTGTTTACTAAGTTATCGAAGTGTGAGTTTTGGTTGAGGACGGTGAGTTTCTTGGGGCATGTTATTTCGGGTGATGGTGTTTCAGTAGACCCTTCGAAAGTTAGTGCGGTGTTACAATGGGAACCACCGAAGACGGTAACAGAAGTTAGGAGCTTTTTGGGCGTAGCAGGGTATTACCGAAGATTCATTGAAGGCTTTTCTAGATTGGCTTTGCCGTTGACTCAGTTGACAAGGAAAGATCAAGTGTTTGTGTGGGATGCGGCTTGTGAAGAGAGTTTTGAGGAACTGAAGAAGAGATTGACTTCAGCGCCGGTTTTGGTGTTACCGAATCTGATTGAGCCTTTTGTTGTTTATTGTGATGCGTCAAAAATGGGATTGGGCGGAGTTCTTATGCAAAATGGAAAAGTGGTAGCCTATGCTTCGCGACAATTGAGGGTGCATGAGCGTAATTATCCTACTCATGACCTTGAATTGGCTGCGGTAGTTTTTGTGTTGAAGATTTGGCGACATTATTTATATGGTTCGAGGTTTGAGGTATTCAGTGATCACAAGAGTTTGAAATATTTTTTTGATCAGAAAGAGCTGAATATGCGGCAGAGAAGATGGTTAGAATTCTTGAAGGATTATGATTTTAGTTTGAGTTATCACCCAGGGAAAGCGAATGTGGTTGCAGATGCGTTGAGCAGAAAAACAATTCATGTGTCGGCATTGATGGTAAAAGAGATGGAACTTATCGAGCAGTTTAGAGATTTGAGCATGGTTTGTGAATTCACGACAGATGGTGTGATATTGGGTAAATTGCAAGTGAAGAATGATTTCTTGAACATGATTAGAGAACACCAGAAGTTAGATGTGAGCCTAGTGGATTTGATGAGACGAGCCGGAAGTGACTCCGGTAGTGATTTCATGTTGGATAGTGCGGATGTATTGAGGTTTTGGGGCAGAATTTGCGTGCCGGATAATGATGAGTTGAAGAAGTCGATTTTGGACGAAGGACATCGTAGTAGCCTGAGTGTTCATCCAGGAGCTATGAAGATGTATCAGGACTTGAAAAAGTTATTTTGGTGGTCGGGCATGAAAAAGGATATTGCTCGTTATGTGTATGCTTGCTTGGTTTGTCAGAAGTCGAAAGTGGAGCATCAGAGACCTTCTGGGATGATGCAACCGTTAGAGATTCCGGTTTGGAAGTGGGACTGTATTGCTATGGACTTTGTTACAGGTTTGCCGAATACGGCGAGAGGATTTGACGCCATTTGGGTGATTGTGGATCGGCTTACGAAGTCTGCACACTTTGTACCGATCAGTATTAGCTTTCCGTTGGAGAAGCTGGCAGAGATTTATATTCGGATAATTGTGAAGCTGCACGGTATACCGTTGAGCATTGTGTCGGATAGAGATCTGAGGTTCACTTATGTGTTTTGGAAGAGTTTGCAAGAGGCATTGGGTACTGAGTTGAAACTGAGTTCAGCTTATCATCCGCAGACGGATGGACAGTCGGAGAGGATTATTTAGACTCTAGAGGATTTGTTGCGGGCGTGTGTGTTGGAAAAAGGTGGAGCGTGGGATACTCATTTTCCTTTGGTTGAGTTCTCGTACAACAACAGTTACCATTCCAGTGTCGGGATGGCGCCGTTTGAAGCTCTTTATGGTAGAAGGTGCAGGACTCCTTTATGTTGGTATGAGTCGGGTGAGCGTGTTGTGTTGGGACCGGAGTTGGTACAACAGACTACTGAGACAGTGCAGATGATCCGTGAAAAGATGAAAGCATCTCAGGATCGGCAGAAGAGTTATTATGATAACCGCAGGAAAGAATTGGAATTCAGTGAGGGTGACCATGTATTCTTGAGGGTTAACCCAGTGACGGGTGTTGGACGTGCTTTGAAGTCCAAGAATTTGGATCCGAAGTTTATCGGGCCATATCAGATTTTGCAGAGGATTGGTGTTGTGGCCTATAGGATGGCATTGCCGTCGGAGCTTTCGAACTTGCATGACGTGTTCCATGTGTCACAACTTCAGAAGTATGTGCACGATCTGTCTCATGTTATTCAGAGGGATGAAGTCCAAGTTAGAGAGAATCGGACTGTGGAGACATTGCCGTTGGGAATCGAGGATCGCAAGATGAAGCGACTCAGAGGGAAAGAGATACCGTTAGTGCGAGTGGCGTGGGGAGGTGCTGCAGGAGGCAGTGTGACCTGGAAATTGGAAAGGAGGATGTGGGAAGCGTATCCAGAGCTGTTTCCATCAGGTATTTTCGAGGACAAAAATAATTAAAGTGGGGGAGAGTTGTAACGCCCATTTTAATTATTTTTAGTTTCGGTGTTATTTTATTCGTCAACGTGTTTTGGTGTGGGAATTGGTGAAGAAATAGAGGCATAATATTAATATTGGATAATTGATAATGATAATAAATAATAATTAATATTAATGTTGATATTAGTATTATTATTATTATTATTATTATTATTGTTATTAATATTAATATTGGTATTATGAAGTGATAATATTAATTTTTGGAAATTAAGAAAATAAGATTATTAGTTTTGGAATTAAAATAAGGAATTATTTGGGATGAGGGGCATAATTGGCATTGGAAAAAAGAGAACAAGGGAAGAACACGAGAAAGAGGAGAAAACACGGTAGAGAGGAAGAACGATCAAAGTGAGCAAGCTTGGAAGGAAAGACGATCAAAGTTGTTGGAATTGCAGATTCTTCATTATCAGAACTTCATTTGAGGTAAGGGGGGGGGGGGGGGGGGGGGGATTTAACGGTTAAAATAGGTATTTACATGAATATTGGTAGAAGGGGAATCCCTAACCCCAAGTATGAGATTATTGCATGTGGATGATGATTTTGTTGTTGTTGCTAGTTGCTAATTTCTGTTATGAATCCTTGGTATTATGGGAGAAGTAATGCATGTTAAATTTGATGGTTGTTGAATGAGTTTTAGGATTTTCGGTTATATCCGAAGTTGAGCCAAAAGTTGATTTTGAGAGCAGAGTTGAGGATTAGTCGGATAGAATCGGGGATAGACCCCGTAGCTAAGTTTCCGTATGTGGATGGTGGTGGGTATTGATTTAATCGGGCGAAATTGGTGAGGGAGGCGATTCTGCAATGCAGAATTTTTCTGTGTGCGCAGGTATTCGCTGGGCGAATGGGGGCGAGCCTTCGCCAGGCTTCGCCGGGCAAACTAGCCAACGAGTGCTGGCAGAAGCTTATGTTTGGCTTCGCCAGGCGAATGGCAGCGAGCCTTCGCTGTAGGGCTTCGCCAGGCGAATGTGCCAGCGAGCCCGACAACAGTTTGTGATGCTGCTGCTGTTTTTGTATTGTTCCGTTGTGGACTTGGACTCTCGTTGGTCATGTGTGACGAGAGGCTGGTTGGGGAGCTGATACGAGCATATGTTGGTGGTTGTAAGGCTGTTTAGCCGGTGTTTATCGCAAGTGGCCTAATTGGTGAAATACGCATTATGTATGAACCAATGTGGATGCGTACGTGAGATATGTGCACCGTATGCGTGTTGTGAGTAAGATTTGAGGATCAGTATGATCGTGGCGCCTTGAGTGCATTTTGTTGGTGTGTTGTGGGAGTGGATCCGGGAGGATCGATACGCTTTATAGGCGTTGTGGTTAAATACTGTTGTGTGATGGATTGGGTCAGTAGGACCGATAAGCCTTAGGTGCACGATGTGTGAAATGTTGTATGGTGATTTGATCGGTAGGATCGATGCACTTTGTGTGCTTGTGTATGTATGCATATTATGATGAATGGATCCGTAGGATCGTGTGCACTGTGTGTGCCGTGTGGTTATGCATAGCGTCTTGCATGGTATGTGGACGTGGTGAATCGTTGCTCGGTGGAGCGTATGCGATTCACTCACGTGCTCCAAATGGGGAGCGTGTGGACGTGAGGCCTGTGTGGCTCACGTGCTCCAAATGGGGAGCGTGTGGACATGGTGAATCGTTGCTCGGTGGAGCGTATGCAATTCACTCACGTGCTCCAAATGGGGAGCGTGTGGACGTGAGGCCTGTGTGGCTCACGTGCTCCAAATGGGGAGCGTGTGGACGTGAGGTCTGTGTGGCTCACATGCTCCAAATGGGGAGCGTGTGGACGTGACGCCTGTGTGGCTCACGTGCTCCAGTGGGGAGTGTGGACGGGAATTTGGATCGTTACTCGGAAGGAGTGTATGCGACCACCTGTGTCCCAAGTGGGGGACGTTGATATGTGATTATATGAGCTCATGAGGAGCGTGGTAGGGATAGATCGTTGCTCAGAGGGAGTGTACGCGATCTATCCTGAGTTGAGTCGGTACCACATATTGTCGAGTCGAGTGTATGTGTTGCATTGCGGTTGTGTGTATGTGATTGTTGTTGATGGAACAGTAGGTCCGGGTGTGAGATATATGAAATAATTAAGTTATTGTTTCTGCCTTTTATTTCATGTACGTTGATACCGTTAATATTGTATCGTGATTCTCACCCCTTTGTTTGTTGTTGTTGTGGTCTGTGCTTCTTCGGAAGTACAGACAATCCATGTGTTTAGCTAGCTTGGATTGTGGCGTCGTCGTAGGAATGCTCTGATACGTAACACCGGGGCTTTTGGGGAGTCTTATTTTTATTGATGATATGTGTGCCCCTGTGGCGTATCTGACTTTTGTGAGACGTGTGATGATGTTTGATGATCATGTTATATATTTTAGGCAGTTGGCCGATTGTTGTATATATATATGACGAGGATGATGGATATGGATAACCTATATATGATGTTTTGTGAATTATGACAGACTATGTATATATTTTTTTCCGCTGCAGTTTTATTGAGAAATTAATTTGGAAAAATGATTTATGGAAATTGTTGGAAATTGTGGCATCCCGTTTGGGAGAGAAACTCTGATGTGTGCTTATTTAATTGTTTTATTTTATTTCAGGAAATGGGGTGTTACAGTGTCAACTAACACGACCCATGTCAGCATGTTTGACACTGAGAAATTTGTTTACAGAAGACAGGTAGCCAACACGGCGACTCGTGTCAAGTAACACAGCCCGTGCTGGCTTGGATGCTAGTTTTCCTGTTTTCTTGACTTTTCACTGAATGTTGACCTGGAGGGCATTTTTGGGATTTCCACCTACTGTTATTTGAGTTTTTTCTATTTAGAAGAGTTTTAGGAGAGGGAAGAAACACTTTTGACTGGAGAGAAATATACGATAAGATTGGAGATATCAAGGTAATTGGAGAACTGAAGGTTTTCGTGAGCGGAAGTAATTGAAGATCAAAGTAATCCTATTATCTTGTAATGTCTAATTTTTACTTCGTATTTTCTTTGAACAATATGAGTAGCTAAACCTCTCAATGCTAGGGGGTGTCCCTGATTTGAATCTGTAATGACTCTGACTTTAGTATTGCAATAACAATCTCTTTATTTTTCATAATTGATTTGATCTATAGTTATTCTTAATGCTTGCCCTATCAGACAAACAGGGTTTGATTTTTGATCAACGATTAGACTGGACCGCCGTTGTTAATGCTTTGCTTTGGATCATTCTATAGTAGATATCACCTAGGACTAGGGATACCCTATAGAAACCATAATATTCTTGATAACTGATTGCTTAATTTCATTTGTAATTCTCTATGGACATATGAATTAGGATGGATGATTAAAGGTTTTCTCACTAAGGACTTAGGAGTAAACATTTTAAAGAATCGGTAATTAGTTGGTTACAATAAGTTGTTGCAGTATAATTCAGAGTTGTTACTGAGTCAGATCATACACCATCTCTAGCATAATTTACTTATATATTTTCTAAACCACTCAAATACTTTCTCTATTTTTATGCAATTGTTTTATAGTTTCACCAAATAATCCTCAACCCCCAAGTACTTTTTTAAAACTGAATTGAATTCAGAACTCTATATTGTCAAGCAGACCTTGAGATGACATTCGGGGAAATTCCCTTTTATTACTACATTGGCCAAAATAGTACACTTGCTATTTTCCTGATCAGTCCACTAAAACATGAGATAGCACAACGCCTTTACATTCCATAGAAATGTGTAATGCTTTGTTGTGGTTCCTTCCGTCTGGAGTTAGATCATAATCTATGAACCCTAACCTGTTGTTGTCATTAACATTTTCTATGACGCCTTCCAATGGGTTGACACAAATTTTGTGAGGTACATAAGCTGCATTCAAGATTCTCAACAAAGCGTTACGATGCACCTCAGAATAGAGTAATAAAGGTAGAATTGAAATTGTTGACGGAGTCTGATTTAAAATGTCCACCACTTTGTAATCACTCTTCTTGATTATCCTCATAAATTCTTCCACATCTTTAAAAAAAGAAGTTTCGGGCGTCTGATTCTGCTCGACATCATCTAAAACAACCTGCTTTCCTTTATTCTTAGCAACAACATCATTGTTAACATCAGTAGAAGTCTATGGAGAGAAAACCCGACCACTGCGAGTGATTCTTCCACTACCAATGACATTATCAATATTAGTCTCAACAACTGACGGAGTCTCAATCTCTTGTTTTTGGCCATTATAAAACACCACTGCCCCATAATTCCATGGAACAGATTTGGTACTTTCATAAGGCAATAGTCCAGGTCTTGTGATGATAACCAGAGTTGGCCTTGCCGGCGTTGAAATATGAACAATAGTATATGGAATGGAAATTGTAGCAACATCTTCATTATCATCAACATTATCAACATAAGTTCTATCAAATTGAAGTCGGCCTTCGTCTATCAACATTTGAATACCCTCTTTCAACAAAAGACACCCATCGGGCTGAGCTATACATCCTTGACAATCTTCAGAGCAACCAAGAAACACACCTCCTTTAATCAAACATTCTTTCACAAATAGCAATAGTGTTTTAAACATGTTAGTTCCATGATTGTCCATGGTTCTATGATTGGCTAAATTTTGGTAAAACATGATTCTGCACTGATGTTAAGCAAGATGTCATAACATCCATATCTACTGTTACAACAGTACTGCTGTCATGTGTTTTAATCAGGATGTTATTACCAATGTCATGACATTGCTGTCTGGTACAGCAGGATCTGATGATAGTAATGTTGTCATGTGTTTTAATCAGGATGTCATTACCAATGTCATGACATCATTGTCTGATACAGCAGGAGCTGCGATTTTATATCACTTGACAGAAGTGGTTTGGTTTGATGAGATCTTGTTGGATATATCTCATCAAGTGTGTTCAGATCAAAGATATTCATAACATGAAAGTGCAAATTTAATTGGTGTTCATAAAAAGGATCTCTGAGACTTTTTAGGAAACTATAATATATTTGTTTCTACTGTTATGAAGAAGATTCTGCAGGAGTGTACTGCAGGGTGAGTTTGGTCAGCTAAGAACAAAGTGTGTTGGATGTCATGCTGGATGTTATGACATCAAGCGTATGACATCAGGGCGCGTGTTTAGGTTTACTGTTATATTGCAAGAGGAAGCTTAGGTTATACTTCAGGAAACCTATTATGGCTCCTTAGTTATCTCAGGCGAGATTCTAGTCAGGGTTGGGCATAACATGAAGCATCTGTGACCTAATTCCTAGCATCTGAATTATGGAAATTAGGCTAACTTGGTTAAACCTAATTTATGTTATTTTTGATCAGCCCAAGCCCAGTATGCATTACTATTTAAGGAGGAGCAGAAGCAAGGAAAAAAACACTCACAACAAGAAAAACTTGAGTGTAAAATAAGGGTTTAGGGCTTTGAGAGTCTTTTGTGTGTGACCTTGTAAGTCACCCTTTGTATCTTTGGATGCATCGTGGTAGACATGTGTAGGCTGTTAGTTATTCACTCAAAGCTTTTAAGCAAGAGTTTATTGTTCTTGATTGAAGCTGTTAAGCAGAATCAAGTATTGTGACTTTGAAGAGTATCTTCTAAAGTCTTCTTTTGTATTGAATTGTTTATCACTGTTGTGATTGAGGGGGGGGGGGGGGGTGAGAGGTGTCTCTTGTCTAGTGGGCTCTAGGCAGAAATTGCATTGGGTCGAGATTAAGTGAGGGGTTGTAAACGGGGGAGTTTAGCTCTGAGTTAATTCAGCTAATAGTGGATTTCCTTCCTGGCTTGGTAGCCCCCAGATGTAGGTGATGTTGCACCGAACTGGGTTAACAATTTCTTGTGTTATTTATCTTTCAGCATTTACAATTCTGCATAATTTAAATGGTTAGATAAATAAGTCTGTCAGTCTGCAGATGTTACAACAGAGGTCATGACATTGGTGATTCTTAAAGGGATTTAAAATGGTCATGTTTTGTCCTTGTTCTGTTTAAGTAGAGATCAATGTCTTAACATTGCTTATGACATCTAAAATCTGCATACCAGAATTTCAAAACATATTAACAACGGTCACCAAGTTCATCCCGCTAACCTCTTCAATATCATGTACACCTACATCCCCATGTTGTGGCATAGGATTTTAAATAACGTTAGGACCATTAGTGGAAGTGAACTCAATTTCTTTAGAATCAATCAAGTCTTGGAATTTATGCTTGAATGCTTTACAATCATTAATGTGGTGCCCCGACGCACCAAAATAGAAATCGCAGTGTGCATTAGCATCATAGCCTAGCGGGAGCTTGCCAGGAGGTGGAGCTATAGTTCAAAGTTTAACAAGACCCAACTGAAGAAACTGTTGCAATAATTGTGAATAAGGAATAGAAGGAGGATCAAAATTCCTTTCAACTCTCCTTGGTCTTTGTTGATTTTCCTGCTAAGGCGCATACGGTTGGCGATACTGAGGAGTTGGCTGCACAATAGTTATTTGATGAGGAGGATTCCGATTCATTCTTCCACTGCCTATGTATGATGAAACAACATTAGTCTCCCCTTCTCTTTTCTTCGGGGATCCTCTAAAAGGGTTCTTCCCTCCTCTAGATGAGGAGCTAGCACTAGTATGAATTTTACCATCCTTAATCCCACTCTCCAGTCTTTCACTAGCCATCACAAGATCTCAAAATCCTGCCAACGTACACCCCACCAATCTCTCATAGTATGTCCCTTGTAGCATGCCCGTGAACATGTCTTTGAGTTCCCTCTCCATCATCAGAGGCTGAACCCTAGCAACAAGTTCACGCCACCTCTAGGCATAGTATTTAAAGTTTTAATTAGATTTTTGAGTGAGTCCATGCAATTGTGTCCGGTTAGGAGTCATGTCACTATTATACTGATAGTGCTTAACAAAGCGTCAACCCAGTCTTTCCAACTCCTGATATAAGTTTTCTCCAGCCCCATGTACCACTCCATGGACACCCTAGCTAGGCTGTCCTAGAAGAAATGCTTAAGTAGTTTTTTGTCTTCAGAATAGGCAGGCATTTTGTTTGTAATATGATCTGATATAGGTCTTCGAACAGGTTGTCCCCTTGTATTTGTCAAAGTCAAGGACTTTAAACTTCGGTGGGATCTTGACACCAGGCACTAAGCCTAGATCAGCCATATCCATCCCTAAAGTGTTTTGATTTTCATATGCCCTCATCCTCTATTCTATCATTTTAAACTTCTTCTCAGTATCTGTCGGGATATTATCTTCCAAGTCAAGCACAGTGAATGTCTCTTCCTGTCGGTCAACTTCCAGATGAACTGTACCACCAACATCACCTTTACCAAGAGTAGCACCACCTCCGCCAGGAGGATTAGAACCACCAATATCACCACCACCATGATTAATAAGGGGTTGAACCAGCGCCCTTAACTACTCCTGGCCTTGCGCCACGTTTTGCATTAACTCCATAAATTGTGCCATACAGTTCTAAACCTCCAGTAATTCAGCTTGTACCTGGTCCATGACTCTTTTCTAATTTCTTCTAGTTGAATAACGATGAAATACCTGATTCCTCAATCCTTCTAAGAAAACCAAATGAAGATAAGAATGTCGGCCAAGAACACCTGTTATGCACATGATTATGAAAATGCAATGCAAATTCCATGTTTGATTATTCCCAGGGCGATCTACACCTTAATTCAAGTTGTAAAAGCAATAAACATGAGAGATGAATGGAACACTGGAAAAAAATAATCATATATTAGCTAAAAAAGAGTCAATAAAGAGTTGATACAATAAGCTCATACATATGAGATATAATCAAATACAAAGCCATTAATCCCAATCAACAATTCTGATGGTGATCAAATACAAAAAAATAAATTAAGGCATATCTCCAATATCCACTTGAGACAATCCACCCCATCCACTATGTTCTCTGCTCCAGGCTTGAACCTCTTTGAACAGTTTCTTGGTGTCAGGATGCTTTGGCCTCTGGATCAGTTCTTGAATTAGAACATCTCACTTGTGTATGATCCCCTCCAAATAACTATAGTGCAGTTTCCAAGCATCCTCTCCAAAGGTATATTCAATTTTGGGTTTCTTCACCTCTTCCAGAACTTTAAGCCCCTCCATGGGTGATAAGGTTTCCTCCAACTGCAGTTGCTTTTCCTTGAGTTGCTTGTCACTTTCGAGTCTATGGAAAAGTTCTTCTCTGACCTTCTTTTCCTTATCTTTAAGCTGCTGCTTCAACTCTTCAACTTGGACTCTGAGCTCATCTTCCCTCTTCTTGTGAGAAGTTACAATGGCATTCCATTAACTGTTGAACTTGAAAATATCAAGATAGGCTTTGTCTAACTCCTTCTTCTTTTGTTGGAGGAGGCTATTGGAACTCTTCAAATCTTTGACAATTCGTTCTCTGCTCTTGATTTCTGTCTCCAGCTTATGCTCTTTCTCATCTAGTAGATTTGTCTTCATCTTGGCTATATGTGCTGATTCATCTTTAGCATGACTCATCCGACATACTTCACGTTTCAACTCTTTGTTTTCTTTGTGAAGCTCCTCTTTCTCATCCCACAGCTTATTGTACCTCTCAACACTCACAGATGTAAGTTGCTCAATAACCAATGGGTACAAAGAAGCCTACACAGAGAAAGGAAAAAACACCTCTTCAACTCTCTTCTAGATCCCTCCAAGTAAGAAGGATAAGCTTTGCAGTCACCCTTTCCTAAGGAAGTCTTTCCCTTTTTATGAATCTTCCCCCAAGCACCCACAACTCTCTTCAGCAGCTCAGGATCACCTGGCCCATGGAAGAACAAAGATTCCTAAGTGTCTCGGTCCTTTGGTTGCTCTCTCAAAGCATACCCAAATTTTCTAATAGCAAGGGAAGAGTTATAATTAATGCCCCCTTTCCTCCCTACCAGAGGTACATTCGGGAAATCTCCGCAACTATAGATAATCTCCTTACCAAGTAAACTTTGATTACACTAGACAATATCCTTCGCAGTTAGACCCATCAATCTCTTAGACCACTTCGAGGAATCCTTAGTATCTACAAAAGCTTCAGAACAAGGGAGATGATTCATAAACCACTTACATAAGAGTGGTGCACAACAAGAAACAATCCATCCTCTCATTTTACCATTCTTGAAATGCACTGAGTAATAGAGATAACCCAAGAGGGTAGGCATATGGTTCTTCATGATGGAGATACCAAAAAAAATTCATATCAACAAAGTCAGTCACATTAGGGAATAAGACGATCCCATAGACACATAAAGCCATAATAGCATTGAAAGCAGTTCAAATGTCCGCTTCAACAAACTTCTGGGCTTCACCCACCAGGTAACTCATATGGAATCCTTAAAAACCTCCTTTGCTAGCCATATTTCCCACCAATTCTGACTTGCTCAAATAAAGAGCAGTAGAAACATCACCAAGCTTAGAAATCTCCTCAGAACAGTAGAAAAGTACTCTATCCTTGATAGGAACTCCCAGAATAAAAGCATACTCTTCCAGCGTTGGCACCAACTAATAATCTGGAAAAATGAAGCACCACAACGGAGGGTCATAGAATTGCATAAGAGTATGGATGACATCATGTTTATAATTGCTGATGGTATGGAGAGCAGTCAATATCCTCCCATAGTCTTTCTTGAAATCTTCCAAGACACTTGGATCTACCAAAGCAACTAAACCTTGAAGCGAACTCAGAATTGGAGTTGGGAACTTGTAGGCAACATTTTTCTTTCGGCCAGTATCCATCTCTGAAGATATTCAACAGCTAGAATCAAGGATAAGATACAAAACCCTGGAAATAAACAAACATGAATTTTAGGATGTGTATATGATGTTATGCAAATGCAAAGACACATGATCAAGGTTGCCACTAATTCTGAATAACTGTTCTGCTGCTGACGGTATAAGTTCAAAGGTCTGATCTGATAAGAATACCAGAATACTATAATACCAGGTTCATAAGTCCATACTAATAAGAAAACTATAAAACCAGGTAGGTTGAAAGTCAATATTTTCTGCAAAACTCATCCCTTCTCGCATGCGGGTTCTAGTCTTGGACAAGGCATCTTAGCAGGTAGAATCACGGGCTCTCAGTTCGAGAAATGATAATACGTTTACCATTTTTGGTTTGGCATTATCACCCCTCAAGGAGGCCTCCACTGACTTCCCATGAACGGTCTCCAGAGTCATAAGCTTTCTATGGGAACACCCTGTCATATGCATAAGATATGCAGAACAGAATATCTCCCAAGAAAACCTCGTCTGAATGTGGGTCTCGTGTCAACTAAACGTAACAAGATGATATGTAAGCCACATGACTATCCACTCTAATCCTATGTATATACTCAAGCCTGGGTAGTGGGCTTATCTCTCATAGAACCATCCCACCCAACAGCACAGCAGCCAGCCAAAACAGTATGACAGTGATAAATAGATGCAATAAAATGAAAACTAATGCAATAATATACAACAAAAAATGCAAATAAAATTAAACACCCAATGAAACAGAAACAAACAAGCACTAGGATTGACTCACATAGGGAACCAGTATCCCCAGCAGAGTCGCCAGTTGCCGCTACGTGAAAAACAATTGGCGGAAAAATAGAGTCACCACCGAACGTTATTTATCCC
This sequence comes from Lathyrus sativus, assembly GCA_963859935.3. Taxonomy (NCBI): domain Eukaryota; kingdom Viridiplantae; phylum Streptophyta; class Magnoliopsida; order Fabales; family Fabaceae; genus Lathyrus; species Lathyrus sativus. The sequence goes on along the minus strand of OZ012740.1, from coordinate 597,254,469 downwards.
TACGAGGGAAGGAAAATATCAAAGAAACCTCAAAAAGGGAGAAGACATGGTCTCGCAACCAAATCCTGGGTTCGAGAGTCAGCTACATGAGAGAAAGGTATTAGCACCCCTCACGTCCGTTGTACTCAACGGGGTCCACTCTTGTTGTTCTAATCAAAGGGTGTGTTTATCTAAAGCCTATATGCTAACGGAAACGAAAAGGGAAAATGGAAAAATAAGTAGGATTCTCGATAGGACTTCACCGTCCTATGTCTACGTATTCCCTCGTGTAACGGGAAAGTCAGAGTAAATGTAGTTCGGAGACTATAGGTGAAATGGGGGAAAGGTGCTCGCCAAGACTTCGTCGTCTTGTGCCTACGTATCCTCATTCGGACGAGAATGAAGAAATCAAAGTGTTCGTAGTTTGGCCTACCACGGGTGGCTAAGTTTCTTTTATGGATGATGCTAATGTTCAGGTTCCAGCAGTTAGGTGTTTGCCGCTCGTTGTCTAGAATCTTACGCATTACCTATTTGTGGTAGAACGAAAATAACATGCCCTCTTCTGAAAAAGTTTGAAAGGAAAATCCCGAATGACAAAATAATTTGCAATTTTTTCAAGAATTTTAAAAGAAGTGAATTGACTTTGTATGAGATGCGTATTGCACTAAAGTCTATGACATAGGATCGAATGCTTTGTAAGATCGACCCAAGACGGGACATTTACAAAGCACTCTAGAAAAGGTAGGGAACGATACATGGAAGGTCTAAGGGGAACTTGGTCCTACATGTTATCATGCAAAGTAGTCATAAGATTGGGATGCGAAAGGAGTCTCTATCCTAATGTTAGCATGCAAACATGGACTTATGGTTGAAGTTAAAAGGAATCTCTATCCTAATGTTAGCCTGCATAGATTAGCACCTAATGTTTATCCTACTCCAAGCTTAATAAAAAATTAAGTTGGACTAGGAGTGTAGCACCCCAAAATTTGCCTCATCTTTTTCTTAATCTCTTGGCTTATGTTTCATTTTATTTGTATCATCATTTTTGCATAGCATTGGTTCTAAGCATATGATTAAGGTATTATGGTTGTTTATCAGGAGGAAGGGTATCATCCTCAAATCACAAGCAAGGGTTTACTCTCAACCTTGTGGTATTCTTAAACCCCAAGGTCCACTCATCATCAAGGCATGTCTCACAACCATTTGAGTCAAGAGTATAAGCATTGGGCATGTCCTCCTATCTTTGGGACAATTGGATTAAGGTTGTGGTCAAAGGGCATTTGTGGCTAGCTTCTTAGGCAAGACATGGTTCTATGGCTCAATACACATCTTGAGGGTTCTCTATGTGTATTATGTCTCATCACAAGTCATGACATTAGCTTTAATCAATGTAAAGAGTGCTAGGGTTTCATCTCATCAAGAAAATTCAACTATGGCTCCATAAGATCAAGGTCTTAGTTTTCAAGGTCAATCAAGGGCATGCTATGTCTTCTCAAGTGTTTTCATGTGTTTGGAACAAGAAGAATCAAAGGGAGACATAAAATCAGGAGATTGGTTGAATTAGGGTTTTGTTTAAATTTTTTCTAAGTGTGGAAAACCCTAATTCTAGCCATTTTGCAAAATCCATAACTTTCTCATCCTTGATCCAAATAGGGCAAACTTATTATTAAATTAAAGAGGACATCATGAACTACACATTTGTAGAAGAAAGCAAGTCCAAAAGATTCATAGATTGAGAGATATGGAGAGTTAAACCTGAGAAAATCAAGGTTTTGTGATTTCAACACTTAGAATTTTTTCTAAGTATAGAATTTCAGCTTGAGGTACATGTTTTCAAGCCTATCTTTCATGGTGATCCATGCTTCAAATGAATTTTCCTCCAACATGAAAGTTGTAGAGAATCCTCCAAGATTGCTTTTGAGTACAGTCATACCTCCATTGGATGTGCAGAACTCTCAAATTATGAAATCTCCAAGTTAGGGTTTCAAAGATGTCAAGTTGGGCAAGTTTCTAGGCATATTTTTGGGTCAATCTTCCAAGGCATTTTTCATCAAGTTCTTGGCTTCAAATCAATTTCCTTTGAATATGAAAGTTAAAGATCATTCTTCAATATTTCCATCCATTATAAGATCACTTTCATTGGATAAATAGAACTCAAGTTATGTGGCTTCAAAGATAGGGTGTCAAAGTTGCCAAAAGTTCATAACTTAGAATTTTTTCTAAGTTACTTGGGACAGTTTTGTGCACCCAACTTCCATTCCATTTTTCTCATTGATCTAAGGCTTGTTTCATTTTCTTTACAACATCAAACTTGCTCATAATACTCCTAGATTTCCTTTAAGCCAAAGATCTCATGGATTGAAGCATTATTCATGGAGTTATGGTGGTTCAAAGGTGGTCATATGGACATGTTTCCCATGCATAATTTCTCACCATTTTGTGCACATTTTGAACCAATATTTACAGCAAGGTCTTGCCTCAATACGATGCGCATATCTCTCATTCTATAGTCACCAAACATTACCTAAATAAGCCAAACATTCACACATACACAACATGTACCTTTGCCACATTTTTTCCAAAGAAAGAAACAAGTTGAAACTTGCATAACAAGGAGACCCCACTCTCATTATGATTTTCTCTTTCCTTCCATTGACAAAAGGACAACAATGACAACCAACAATGCCTCACACAATGCTAGCTCGTGCCACTCATCATCCACCTCCATTTTTCAAAGTTTTGTCAAAAGTAACCAATCTGTTTTTTAACCACAGTAAAGGTTTTTAACCATACCAAATCACCCTATAAGAGCAAAAATTTGAAACCCTAGGGAGGCAGACCTCATTTTCAGCAGCCAAAGACCACAAGACTCCATCTCAATTTGAAATTCCTTCTCTTTCGAATATGAGTTTTCAGAGCTTTTTCTTCTATTTTCTTGTCCTTATCATCCTCCTTTGAGCTTAGAGAATCAAAGGAGAGTGTTTATTTAGAGCTTAGAGCAAGTTTGTAAGACAACCGAGCTCTCTATTTTGGTAAATTTTCTCCACTCTATTTTCCTTGCATTTGACGTGTGTTTTGGTTTGTTATTTCCCTTTTTGAGTCTCTAAGGTCATGTAGATTAAAATGGTATGGTTGTTGTGTTTGTTTGTTGATAGATCAGATTGTGTGCTTGTTTTTCATGCGTGTTTTTGAGGGCTTTAAAGTTTTTAAATCTTAAAACTAATGCCATATTTGAGATCTACGTTGAAAATCGAGTGAGGTGACGGTCTTGCTTTGTGCTTTGATGACATTTTTCAGGGAGCTCCGGTGAACTCGTGCCAGAGAAGACGACCGGAGCTTTGCTCTGGCGTCTAGGGTTTTATGATGGCGTGTCCCTAAGTGGACCTTTCACTGTCTCACGTGGCGCTGATGTATGCGATCATGTCTTGCCAGACTGTTTAATAAAGCGCAACATTTTACAATTCCTTGTTTCTTTTTTTTTTCTGAGTTATTGTTAAATGAATCTTGGTCTAACACATTGATATCCACACCCCTTATTTTCTGGCCCAAGCGCGCATTTACACTAGGTTTAGTTCATTTTGTGTTTTACTTTCTCACCCCATTGGCTTATTTCTTTTTTTTTTTGTTTTATTTTCTTTTTGATTTTATTTTTAGTTGTTGTAACCATTTCAAAACTATACAAAAATATGTTTCTGATTATTTAGTGTCTTGAGAATATTTTTCATATTTTTTATTTTATTTTCAATTTATTTTTGTATTTTTAATTGATTTTATTTGGCAAGGTGTTTGACATGTTTACCCTTGGATTAGGGTTTGTTTCTTTGATGACTTGTGAGACACTTCTTGAACTAATCTTTTTACCATGTTTTTATTTTTAAATGATGATTTTTTTAAGGATGTTTTGATGTCTTGATGTGTTGCTTTTGATGATTTCTCATTGCTTTTTGTGGAGCCTCGATGCATGCTTGATTCCTGTGCTATGTTTGCCTTGATGAGTTGCTTTGATGATGCATTTATGAAATTTTTATGGAGATCTTTTGCACACTTGTTCTTTGTGGAAATAACATGATTTAGAGCCTCTTGTTGGATTTTATTAGGTCATTTTTCTATTTTTGATTGATGACAAAGTTTGACTTGGTTTTGGATTGAATATGCATGAGGTTTGACCTAATTTGAAACCATTTTGCCTACTTGTGCTTAATTGAAGCTTGAGATGATTTGTTGATGTGATAACATCTTGTATTAACTTAATTTGAGCTTTGTATTCACTTTCATTTGATTATTTTTCAATTTACGATTGAATTTCCAAGTTGATGATGTTTTGGCCTTGCTCCTTTGATGTTCTTGACCTAGTCCTTTGAGATGTTTTCTTGTATGGTCTAATGGTTGCTTGTGATCTCTTGTATGCTTTGAATGACATGTTTGAGTGTTTTATTTTCATGATATGATATTCATTGTATGATCATTTCTCATCTCTTTCTTCACTTGATCTTTTGTTTTCTTTGAATAGGTGATTTGAGTGGTTCCTTGAGCACAATTTGAACATGATCCTTCTTGAATTTGGTTGATGTCTTGGATATGAATGTGATATGGATAATTTTAGTATGCTTATAAAATTGATGTTTTGGTTTTTATAACTTGACCATATGTGCTTTGTGCCATTCTTGTATACATGTATATCCTTGGAGATGATCATGGTTGATGTTTAACTAGTCTTGATGCATCCTTTGTGCCATTTCTTTTTGTGATTCATGTATTAATGTTTGGATTGATATGAATGTTCATGTTGCTTCCCCATTTGGATTCATGCCTTGAGTTTACATGTTTACTCCTTTGAGGTGTGTCTTTACATGCTTATTTTGTGTGGCCATTGATTGTGTTTTGATAACATGTATGCTTGACATTCTTATGCTCCTTTTCTATTCTATGATTTGAGTTGAACATGATATGATATTGCTACTGCCCCACCTTGTTTCTCACCTCATTTGACTTCATTTCACTTTGATTGATAATTGATAATACTTCTTATTGGACTTTGAGTCATTTGTGTGTGTTTTGGCACCTTGTCTTGTTAATTTTGTGTTGACTTCCAATCTTAGAGTTTTGTTTGGCATGTGAACACGTTCTTGTTACTTTGACATGATGTTAATGTTTACCTTGTGCGATTGAGATCAATGTTTGCTTGATGCCTGATTAGTGCATATTAATGCACAATCCTCTATGTTTGTACTTATGCATTTCTATAGTTCATTTTGCTTTATTTTTTTTTTATTTTTTTTGTGTTTTCTTAATCTAGTTTATTTCTGCCTTTATTTAATTCTCGTATTTTATTTTCAGCAATTGCAACCTTCACGGGAAAATTCATAACTAATTCTCCAAAAATCGGATCGAGGCATTCTAATATGCATTGGAAAGCTGAGAGAAAGAGCTACAACTTTCATGTTGAAGCCAGAAGCTGATTTAGACTATAGCATAGTTGAATAATTCGTTGAAGTTACAACATTAGAAATTTATTTTAGTTTTGGGTCATGTTTTGGGCCTGGGTTATGTTTTTTCGACCCAGTTGGGTTATGAACCGGATCCCTTGTTTTTATTTTTACCAGCAGCCGCATAACATTGTTGAGGGACCTCATTTTGCTGTTCATCATCACTATTCACAAGAAAAATTGTACGCTTGTAAAACTCATGGAGAACTAATACCTTCTGGATGGATTCACTGTACTCAGGTTTCAAACTTTGAGATTGTTATGATATTTACAATTTAAATTTGATTCCTTTCAATTATATCGTGTGATTGTTGTTTCCTTAATTTGATTATCATACAATATGTTTGATTTAATTTGATTGATCTGTGTTCCTAATTTTAATCATAGATTAACTCTGCTTAATTGTTAATTTGCGCTATCTTTTACCGTATGCTTCATCCGGCGATAGGAACATGTTTCTCACGATATCAATCAGGTTTGTTGACTGATATTGTCATCAAATAGGATAGAAGATCCACTTGGGAAATTGTAATTTTATTAGTCGATGATTAGTAAGAACCGAGGCAGTGGATCCGTTACTATAATCACTTATTTCAGTAATCAATTATTTTAAGTGCTTTTTCTTAATCAGAAACCTAACCCCCCCCCCCCCCCCCATTTGTAAAATCGGTAGATTAATTCAAATAAGAATCCTTGTGAGAACAATATTTCGAGTTAGTGTCGATGTACTGCATTTTTTACAAAAACACTCGTTTTGATCCGTGTGCGACAGCGGATCAATGCCTTTTGAGTTTGAATTTCCATGTTTGTATACTTGGTGTTGCATTTCTCATTCTTCTTTCTTATATTTATTTTCTTGAGACTTTTTAAAGTATTGATTTTGTTTTCATTTGTGATTGTTCATACGATCCCTTAGGATTCCTATTTCCACTTAATTTTTGATTAAGTTTGGAGTAGGAGAAACATTAGGCTTTCAATTCTTTGCATGATAGAAAATAGGATATTCCCTCTATGACCTCAACCTTAGGTCCATCATTTGTATGATAATATTAGGTAGACTTCCTTTTTATCTCAATCTTAGGACCATTGTGCATGACAACATTAGGGTTCAGTTTCCCTTAGTTGTTTTTTTTTCACCCTTTGAGTCCTTTCTCTTCTCATCTCAAAATAATTTCAACACACTTAATAAAGACGACGAACATTGTGCACCACGAGCCTTAATCATATGGGGAATGATGAGTGGGGGGTTTCTCCTTACTTGTCTAGAGTGTTTAGTGTACGTCCCGTCTGGGGGTGATATGCGACACACTTGTACCTATATCATAGGCTTTAGTGCAATGTGAATCTCAAATCTAGTTAATTCACTTCTCTAGAAACTCACAAAAAAACTTCAAACCTTTTTATCCTTCGAGATTGTTCTTCAAAAATCATTTTCAAAAAAGAGCACGTTACTTTTTCCGTTCTACCGCAAACAGACATCGACCATAACTGCTGGAATGGGAGCTTAACATTGCTCATAAAAAACACTTAACCAACCAGTGGTTTAGTTTGTCGAACTAAGTTTGCTCTGATTTCTCATATCATATGAGAGTACGTAGGCACAAGATGGCGAAGTCTTGGCAAGCACCCTCTTCCCTTTTTTACCCGTAGTTTCCTAAACTATGTTTGCTCTGATTACTCATACCAGATGAGAATACGTAGGCACAAGACAGTGAGGTCTTGGAGAGCAACCTTTCCCCCATCACCTGTAGTTTTTCGAACTACATTGACTCTGACTTTCCCATTGCACGAGGAAATATGTAGGCATAGGAGGTGATGTCCTATCGAGTCTCTTTTTTCTTTTCCCTTTCCCATTTTCGTTTAGCAGTAGCCTTTAGATAACTCACACTTTGATTAGACAACAAGCATGGACCCCGTTGAGTACAACAGACATAAGGGGTGCTAATACATTCCCCTAGCGTTACCGTTTCTCGAACCCAAGATTTGGTTGCGATGATCTTGTCTTCTCCTTTCTTTTAGGTTTTCTTTGATCGTTTGCTTTCCATGTATCGGGATAAATAATGTTCGGTGGCGAATCTTCTATTTTTCTATTGGTTGTTTTTTCGCAATTTCGACAGCACTTTAGCTCAGCATAACAATAAACTCTATCAACAAGTAAGAACAACATTTAACAACATGCATTTTCATAACAGAACAAGTGTGAATGCAGCAAAACAGAATGACTACATTTCATAGCACATATTTAACACATCAACAGTGTATACAACATCATGCAAAGTATCAAATAGGCATCAAGCATAGATGAACATGTAACATTACAACATTAAGTAAGCATGCATCCAAGATTAAACAATCAACAATGAAAATGTCTAAAAATGAAGCATAAACATGCGTCAAAAGATTGAACCCAAGCATGCCTCCACATTTAAACAAATACACATGAATTATAAGGATCAAGTATGAACATGTATCGAGTAAGATCAATCAATATACATGATCATATAAAGAATCAAACACGAGCAACAATTATGAAATGCACATATCAAGAACAACATGAATGCGCATTAATAGTTAATCATCTTAAATGAACACGTGTTCACAGAATCGAAAGCAAACATGAACATGAATCATGCATCAAGCAAAAGTGAGAATCCAAAGCAAACAAACATGAACTTACAAGTGAACAAGCAATATGAAGCAGGCATAAAAAATGCAAAGCAATTAGTCAAGAACATGCATTGTGAAAATCAATGCATCGCGTGTCGAAGAATCACATTCATACCGTAAAGTGAAGTGAAATAGCTCAAGAGATATCCACAAGTATGTATCATATCAATCAATGAAATTTAATCGTGGAAAGGAATCAAAACAAGCATGAAAATGCACAAAAATCACATTTTGCATCAATGTTAATCGATTAACCAGTTTTGCCTTTAACTTGGTTAATTGATTAACATCTTCAAAACATCAAAAATACATATAAAATAACAGTGTTAATCGATTAACCAGTTTTTCATTTAAATAGGTTAATCGATTAACATTGTACCAGAAGTAGAAAATCAGCATTTTGAAATCACTTTCAGCAACAAATCGTTTCTCCAATCATCCACAAGTTCGGGCATGCAATTGTACATGAAAGTTACATCAAATAGAAACAACTAAACACCAATTGTATCCATTAAACATAAAGATCAACAATTAAATCAATCAATGGATCAATTCACATAAAAAGACAATGGATCTACATTGTGAAAATTGAAAAATAAGCTAAAATGAGTTTGGATCTAAGAATCACTAACCTATAAAGCAGAGATTTGCTTTGATAAGTTTTCCAAGCAGAATTTGACAGATCATGCAAAGAAAATCCAAGATCCAAGGAATTCCTAGCAAGAAACTTGAAGAACAATGCAATGAGATGAACTTGCTTCAAAGTTTCTTCAAAAAGTGCTGGGGACCGCGATAGTTCCCTATGCATGTGGGATCCAACGTCCCCTAAGAGAGTCAATCCTAGCGCTTGTTTGCTTGTCTTTTGGGTGTTTATTTTTTCATTGCTATTATCTGTTGTTGTTGTGCTGGGGAGGGTGATACTTTGAGTGATAAGCCGGACCTGGGCTTGAGTATGCATTTTAGACATAGTTGTGGAGATTAGTAGACGAACCTGTTTGTTGAGCAGACACAAGTTCCCTACAAAATCCGCGCTCAGACGAGATTCTCTCCGAGGTGCTTCTTTCCGGTCCTGAGGATCTGAGAGGGGTCCAGACGTGAGGATTGTCGACTCTGGGGACCGATCATTTGGAAGTCAGCTAAGTGAGGCCGCTTCATGAGATGACGATGCCACACCTTCTGGGTATCGCATCATTCCTCATGAAAGTCCGTGACGCTGATGACCGCATAGGATGCCGTACCTTGTCAGATTAGGTCCATACCTGTGGTGGGAGGGTTTTTGCAGGAAACTTAACCTCCAGACGACCCGGTTTTTTTGGTTTTCGCTTCAGAGTGATTATCGCCGTCAACAGTACAGCAGTATTCAGAGCGTGTTGCGGGGGCTGTGATCCCGTGTTTGCTGCATTGCATTGCATTTGCATAAGCATCTTTGCATCATATTGCATAGCATTTCTCTAGCTGGCTAGAGCTCTTTTCCAGCCTTTGTTTTGGTTCAGAGGGTGATTCTCGGGGGATTGTTCGAGGCAAGTGTGGATTGTTAGAAGACGACCAAGGGGTTGAAACGGATCAATGCAGTCATGCCAGATGTTGGGTATCCTCGAGATGAATCGGTGAAATCTGTTGGATCAGTATCTCCTGTGCCTTGTTATGCTGGACAGACAGCTGTGCCTAGAGCACCATATCAGGAACCTTATGTCGCTTCCTTTGCAAAGCAACGAACTCGTGGTCGAGGTTATCAGAATCAGCGTCAGAATCAGAATCGACCTCGCAACAATTTGGAACGAAGGAATGGTCCTTCCCACCCAGTTCCTGTGTTGTACAGTCAGCTTTTGCCACAGTTGGTTCAGAATGCTTTGGTGGAGCCGAAAGCTCTCAAGCCTGTGCCAGAACCTTACCCTCCTGGGTACAATCCCCAAGTTCAGTGTGGTTACCATGGCGGATCCCCAGGACATGCAACTGAAGATTGTAAAGCGTTTCAGGCGAAGGTACAGCAGTTGATCGACCAGGATTGCATTTCCTTTCGAGAAGGATTTCTGTTTGTTCATACTAACTTCTCAGTTGTCTAAGCTCGTAGACTCGGAAAGTATTCCCCAGCAAAAGCCAGTGGTCCAGACAGGCAGGCGCCCTCGACATTGGCAGTCCTCAGACTTTTATATCATTTGCATTTGTAGTTTTCTTTCTGTCAGTTACTATTTGCTGTAAACATTGTATGTTTCGAATGGTGATATTAATAAGGTGACTATGCATTTTCTGAATTAATCATGTCGCTGTCGCTCATTTATTGCATTGCACTGACACTTGCATTTTATTCACTCTACTTTGTCACATGATTAGCAAAGACTGGAGGGAGGATGACGAAACTAAACTCATAACCGATGATCGTATGCTTTCAGATAAAACCTTGCCGGTGACGTACAAGGCATTGTTTCAAATCCCCCAAACACTGGAGATATAAGGAGTTAGTCCCTTGTTAACCACTTCGAGCCAGGAAGTAGAAGCTTTTTCGGACTTTTAAAACCCTCACATCTTAACCCGGGGCAGGGTAGTTGTCAGTTAGCTTGACCGAACATTCAAGTCTTACAGAGGAGTGTTGTCTTTCGAGGACCAATAACAGTTTATGCCTCTCAAGAGGTCGTACCTCGTCAACCACAGTGGTTAAACCTCACCAATCAGGAGGGAGACAGTTACAATCCTTTCGGAGCAATCAAGACAACCGGTGTCACACGACTTTGTTCCAAAAGAAAGAAAAAGAAAGCCCGCTAAGTAAAAAGAAAGAAAAAGCTGGAAAGCTAATACTTAGGCAAAAATCAGGGCATCCCGCTGGACTTCAAAAATCGAAAAAATCGAAAAGAACTCAAAAGGAGTCAGTCCAGGCAAAAATTAGGGAATCAAAAGAATGAAAAAGAAAGGATACCAATAGAAAAATCCCGTGAAGTCAAAAAGTCGTGTATACAGACACCGAAAACGAAAAGGAGTAACTGAAAGAAAATGATGAAAGTTTAGCTCTAGATCCAAATCAACTTCTACTGCAGAATTTGTGTTGATGAAAGAAAATGATGAAAGTTTAGCTCTAGAATTAACAAACTCCAATAAAGAATTTGAAAATTCTAATGGAAGAGTTATGGTGAAGGGTGAAGATGAAAATGGAGAGTGACAAAGTGAGAGAGAATTGAGAGAATTGGAGTGTGAAGTGTAGAGAAATCAGAAAAATGAGTGAAGTTGTGTGTGGTTTGGAGCAAATTGGTTTAAATAAGCTCTAGGTATGAAATGAAAGTGAGGTTTGGAATGTAGATTTGAATGAAGGTTGGAATTAGGAGTGGAAATTATTTTAATTATGGAGGGAAAATGAAATTAATTTGGAAATGAACAAAAATTTAGAAGCATTCTAGATCCTTCTACTGATGCAAATCAACGTGAAAATGATCCAAACTGCTACAATGCTGCAAAACTGAAAACCTGGGAAAAAATCCCACGCGTTAATCGACTAACCATTTTTCCTGCAATTTGATTAATTGATTAACACATTCAATTTTTTATAATTTTAGCACCAATAGGAGGGAAATTGGAAAATCATCTGTTGCCACTTGTTATGAGCATGGCTCTGCCTTTAAAGCTTGTTGTTTGATATTGCACCTGAATAATGCCGGAAAGAAGTTGTCAATTCCCTTTTGTGCTCAAGATACCCTGGTGGATAAATATGGTCTGGTACCAAATCACTGATCAAAATAAATGTTGGAGCCTCTAATTCTCGCTGCTTAAAAGCTTGAAATAAAAAGAGGTCCCGAGCCATAAAAACAATGTGATCCCATGTCTCAAGCACTTTGTCATACCTTAATTTTTTATCCTTATATCCCACATCATTTGCATTTCATTAGCATTATACATGTGTAAACTTTTATGCATCACTAATCCATTTGGATATACAAAGATTGTTGTTTGTTTCATTTGACTACCAATTAGGGTTTCAAGCCTCAAAAGGGATCTAGGCAAAAGATTAATCAAGAATGGGCATGATCTTCAAATTACAAAGTCCTTTATTCATCCAATGAAGGTCAAGATATCTCCTCCATCAAGAATCAAGTACAAGTCTACATCATTTCAAGTCAACCAAGCCCCAAGTTCATCTGGTGCACCAATTAGGGTTTTGGTTGATCTGGGCCTCCAAAGTGAAAATTTTCATCTGGGCATGATCCAATACCTTAAGATGTGTTTCAAATACTTAAAATGCCTCACATTAGTCCATTCATATGATTGGATTGATCCAAAGAAATTGATTCATAAGCAAGGCAAGGATTCAAATTCATATGGACCACAAACTAGGATTTTGATGAAAAGTCAACTGTATATTTGACTTTTGACCAAGACATGATCCCAAACCTCGGTACATGATTCAAGACAATAAAAAACATATTTAGAGACCACCCATGATGTTCAAATAGGCCAAGGTTTTGATTTCATAAGAGATCACAAAGTTCAAAGTTCATTTGATACAAAAGTCAACTATGCCCAAAATCAAGTTTGACTTTTGAAGTTTTTGGTAATCCATAGTTTCTTCAAGTCAATAACAATGTTAATATGTGATTTGAATCATGGTTGATAAAGAAAAATCAAGAGAATTGAGGTTACTTGTAAAAAGGGCAACCATGAAGAAATTACAATTTTCTAAGTTATGGAGAAAAACCCTAATTTGGTGCAAAATTTGCAATGGCATTACTTCCAAACCAAACAAACATTTTCTTTGATCCAAAGACCAAATTGAAGAGCTTGTTACAAAATACACCTTTGTAACTTGGGGTGGATTCCCAAAAAATGCATAGATTTTGAGATATGAAGTCATGAAGTTAGGGGGTCAAGAGGTATGGATCATGGACAAATATGGTCTGGTACCAAATCACTGAGGAGAATCTGTTTTGTGTTTAACCAACTTTGAGTCCATTTTTCTCCATGATCCATAATGATTCAAGACCAACCTCAAACATCAAAGTTGAAGTACAACATCTCAACTTTCCAAAATGTCCAAGAAGACAATCTAATTCCATTTGAGCAAGGAGATATGAATTGCACAATAGGACTTGATGGAACTATTTTTGCAAGGCATATTTGGAATTTTATTGCACCACAAGATTTTGAGTCCAACTTGGAGTGATTACACAAGACTAATGTGCACTCAATTCAACATAAATCTTTGTTAGTCATGATGAACCTGCAAGATAGAGTCATTTGGTCACGAAGACTCTCTTTGAAAGTGGAAGAAATCCTTGAATTGAAGGAGCATCAAAATTGACTATTTAACCTTAACCCTTTTCAAGTTTGTCTTTGTCAAAATAGAGATGAATTAAGGGTTTCGTACAGTCAAGAAATCAGGGTTTCTAAGAGTTGATCAGTCAAGGTTTTGGATTTATCCTCCTCATAACAAGTCTCTATATCATTAAGGATATCACATGTGATCAATAATGAGTCCAATTTGAGGTTGTCACCAAGATAATGGAAGCATTGCAGTGTAAGAACCTTAATTAGGGTTTCTTGTTAGAAAAGTCAACTGTAGTTTAACTTTTGGTCTAGAAGGTTTTCCAATGAGGGAATTGTGGTCCATCAGGCTCATATGACCCAATTAAGTCTACCCAAGAAGTTTCAAGGCCTCAGAGAACCTAGAACATCAACAGTCGATTTAGAGATTTTCAACTGTTCGATTCGTCTATCAGGAAAGTCAACTCATTGACCAACATAGTTTTTACCCCAAATTGAATCACATATTGTTTCCAACATAATTTCACATCTAACTATGAAGTTTAGTAGATATTTAATCAAGAATTGATAGATAACTTGCAAATCAAGAAACAAGGGTAAGTGAAAAAACCCTAATTTTGATCAAACCTCAAATGGTCATAACTTCCTAACCACACATCCAAATGAAGTGGTTCAAAGCTTGTCGGAAAGGTCTTAAGGAGCCTTACAAAAGTGTCCTACTGACCCATGAGAAAGAAAATTAATGGATTTGGAGTTATGAATTCATCAAGTAGTGAAGGATTTTAAACACTTAGAAATTTCAAGGTTTCTTGACTTGTAAGTCAAGAACTCAACATTTTCACAAAGGGTTTTGACCTATTTTCAAGTAGAATGGGCTCCTAACTCAAACATCAATGTTGTATTACCTAATGAGGTATTTATGAAAAGTACAAGTAGGTTCTATAACTTCTCATGGTTAGGGAGAACCAAAGCTCACAAGTTGGCAAAAACTCATTGCTGCAAAACCAGTTCAGCATGGATGTCTTGATTCCAAAGCTTCTCAAATTAATTCTAATCAAGGTTTAAGCCTCATTTCTGATCTTCACATTGCTAATGGAAGTGTTTCGCATTAGCTCCCACGAATTTGGCACAAGAATTTGTAGAAGAAACCTTCAAGCTCATTAAAGTTTTGATGACGACAACAAGATCAAGCTTTCTACGCAAACACATACATATGCAAAAAGAAAGAGTATTCAAGTAAACATCAAAGGATCAAGATATTGCTCTAACATGTGACAATCATGATCAAGATTCTCATACAAGCTTCAAGTGTAAAGATAGAGTTTTGAACATCATTTCGAAGGTATAACAAAAATTACTTGAAATACCTATACAAGTGTTCAAATTTTCATTCTTCAGTACACATATATCACAAATGGTTTAAAAACATTTTCTGATTGTTCTCTCATTTTAAAATTAATTCTGTTTTGGAAAACCTTCAGTGTTAATCGATTAACACATTTGGTTAACCGATTAACACATTTCAAAATTAGTTTACTGGTGCAATACTTACAGTGTTAACCGATTAACCTATATGGTTAACCGATTAACAGGTGTGAATTCTGAACCTCTCCTAAACGTTGAAGGGTGTTAACCAATTAACCCATTTTTTTAACCGATTAACACTGAAACAGTAAGCAAAAATAGCAGCTTTTCATGAAAATATGCATTGCTTTCTATTTGATTTTTGACTATTTTTGCTGCACAAAATCACACCCTTTTGAAAAGGTTTTTGATCAATATAAGTTGCTATCAAATTTCAAATTCCAATTAACCTCCAAGAAACAAAATCATAAAAATTACTCATTCTCTTCATCTCTCAATTTTTCATAAAGTGTTCAAAATCAGTTTTTATAAAGAAGCTTTTTGAATAAACTTTCACACTATCACAACTTCATTTCATTTCCTTTTAAAAGAACACTTGTATATCTCTTTGAGTAATATTTGTTTCAAGGAGAAGATCGATCGTCAAGATTGATAGCATCAACATATTCTCAAGACATCCACTTATTTCAAGATTATTCTTTGTATTACCTTGTTATCCAGGATTGTTGGAAACAAGTGAAGTGTTTGAAGATGATTGTTCTTCTACAATTGAATTACCTATAGATTAGATAGTAGGCTTCACCATTAGATTCGTATGAAGACACATCTAGAAACACAAGGAAGTGAAATATGGGAGGTTGTTCAGAATGGTCCTTTTGTTCCTACTACGGTGGTCAACGGAGGTTGTTCATCAAAACCGCAAGGAGAATGCATTAAGTCAAGATTAAATACATTAAGTCAAGAGTACGAACTATTCAGAATGCAACCAGAAGAATTCATCCTAGACTTGCAAAAAAGATTCGTGCATTTGACAAATCACTTGAATGAACTTGGTCAGACACTAACAAATGATGAACTTAATCTTAAAGTGCTTAGGTCTTTATCAAGAGAATGGCAACTTAAAGTGACGACGATTTCCGAAAAGAAAAGTCTATAAACAATGACATCCGCTACGTTATTCGGAAAACTACAAGAATATGAAACGGAACTTCGACGATTGGAGAAACATGAAATTCAAGAGAAGAAATCCAAAAACATTGCCTTAAAAGTTGAATCCAAAGAAGTGGAGAAAGAAGACAATACCGAAGAGGACGAAAATTTTACGCTTCTTGTAAAAAGACTAGGAAAATATTTTTGTGCAAAGAATAATATTATAAACTCTAGTTATACAAGAAGAAATAAGTTCTCAAAGAACAAGGAAAAAGAAACATTAACATTCAATGGAGACATTACATGCTATGAATGTGGAAAACAAGGCCACATCAAACCAGAATGTCCTAAACTCACAAAGAATCGTGACCACAAAGGAAAGAAGGATTTTATAAAGAAGGCCTATATTGCTTGAGATGACAACGAAATAAGTTCTTCATCGGACTCCGATAGTGATCAGAGCGCAAATCTAGCATTGATGGCATCACATCACTCCGACGATGAAGACAATAAGGTTAGTAGTGATTTCTCTATTTTTGATAATGATGCTCTAGGAGCAATTGATGAACTTTTAAGTGAGTGCAAAATTCTATATAAAAATATTTCATCTCAAAAGAAACAAATATCAATTTTAGAAGAAAATATTGAGAAAATGGAAAATAATTTTAAAGATGAAAAAGAAAAATTAATTAAGAATTTTCCATGCACTAAATATGAGTCACTCTCTTTTCAAATAGTCCAATTAAAAAGGGTCCTAGAAAGATATGAAAAAGGACAAATTTGATTGGAATGTGTTCTTAGTAATCAAAGATACTCAAATGCTAAAAGTGATCTTGGTTACTCAAAATTTTCTAAACAAACTTCTAACAAGACCATCTTTGTCAAGGCTAAAGAATAAATTCCTATTCAAAAGGGTGACAATCATAAAAAGGTTCATCAATATGTCAAGAAGAAAAGAAACAATAAGAAGAAATCTTATCCCCCTAGATATAAAAGCAATTTTGAGCCTACATATTTCTATTGTGCTATAAAAGGTCATACTCCAAATGCTTGTTATGTTAGAAATTTTAGTGTTACTCAAGGCCATTATATATGGGTAAAGAAAGGAACTAAGTTTGAAGGACTCAAGGCAATTTGGGTACCTAATAAAACTTAACTCTTTTTTGTAGGTATGCTTGAAGACCTCTTCAAATTAATGGTATCTTGATAGTGGATGTTCGAGGCACATGACGGGTGACATAAGCAAATTTTCACATCTAACGCTTAAAGCCAAAGGATTGTTACTTATGGTGAAAAACAACAAAGGAAGAATCCTTGGCGTAGGCATCATTGGTTCACCTCCCTCAACAACTATAAAAGATGTCCTATATGTGGAAGGTCTAAAGCATAGTCTCCTTAGCATTAGCCAATTGTGTGACCGAGGGTTCAAAATCAACTTCACTAAAAATGAATGCTTGATTGAAAACGAAGTTACTCATGAAGTTATGCTAAAAGGTAAAAGAGTTAATAATATTTTCTTAATTTTCTTAGATAACTTGTCTTTGAATGTTAAGTGTCTCTTGGCAAGCAACAATGAATCATGGTTATGGCATAAGAGGTTTGCTCACATTCATATGGAGCACTTGAATAAGTTGATCAAACATGACTTGGTTATTGGATTGCCGAAGGTCAAATTCATCAAAGATAGGTTATGTGAAGCTTGTCAAAAAGGAAAGCAAACTAAATCAACTTTCACATCCAAGAATGTGGTGTCCACAACTAGGCCACTACAATTGTTGCACATGGATCTCTTTGGTCCATCAAGAACAAAAAGCTTCGGAGGTAATGTTTATGCATTAGTAATTGTAGATGATTTTTCTAGATACACTTGGACTTTCTTCTTAATGCAGAAAAGTGAAGCATTCAAAGCATTCAAGAAGTACGCAAAACAAATACAAAATGAGAAATCTCTTACAATTGCCTCCATAAGAAGCGACCACGGTGGCGAATTCCAAAATGCCTCATTTGATGAATTTTGTGAAGAACATGGAATTTCACACAACTTCTCCGTACCAAGAACTCCACATTAAAACGGTGTCATAGAAAGAAAGAATAGATCATTGGTGGAACTTGCAAGGACTATGCTAAGCGACTCAAGTCTTCCAAAATATTTTTGGGCGGATGCGATGAGCACGACTTGCTTTACAAGTAACCGGGTTAATATTAGGCCTATTCTCAAGAAAACTCCTTATGAACTCTTCAAAGGGAGAAAACCAAATATTTCATTCTTTCATATTTTTGGTTGTAAGTGTTTTGTCCTAAACAACGATAAAGACAACCTTGGTAAGTTTGATAAAAATCCGATGAAGGTATATTAATTGGTTATTCTCTTACTAGTAAATCTTTTAGAATTTACAATAAAAGAACTTTAACTATTGAAGAATCTATGCATGTCAAATTTGATGAATCTAACCCCTCCAAGGAGGATATTGTGGTTTGTGATGATGATGATGATGAGTTTGTAGAAATTCTCGAAGAAGATACATCTAAAGATATCATTAAAGAACAAGATAGACCGATTCAACAAGATTCCAATGTCAACAATCTACCAAAAGAATAAAGGATTCATAGAGATCATCCTATCGACAAAGTGATCAGAGACATAAGTCAAGTTGTTGCTACAAGATTAAATCTCAAAGATGCATGCTTAAACATGGCGTTCGTTTCTCAAATAGAACCTTCCAAAGTTGATGAAGCTCTTGAAAATGACCAATGGATTATTGCTATGCAAGAAGAATTAAACCAATTCGAGAGAAATCAAGTTTGGGAACTTGTTTCTAGACCAAAAGATAAACATATAATCGGAACAAGATGGGTGTTTAAGAACAAGCTTGATGAAAATGGAATAATTGTTCGAAACAAAGCAAGATTGGTGGCTCAAGGGTACAATCAAGAGGAAGGAATTGACTTTGAAGAAACATTTGCTCCGGTTGCAAGGTTAGAAGCTATTCGTTTATTAGTTGCTTATGCTTGTTCAATGAACTTTCAACTTTTTCAAATGGACGCCAAAAACGCCTTCTTGAACGGATACATCAACGAAGAAGTCTATGTCAAACAACCCCGGGTTTTGAAGACTTCAAGCATCCTTCACATGTATACAAATTGAAGAAAGCTCTCTATGGATTAAAACAAGCACCAAGGGCATGGTATGATCGTCTAAGTAATTTCTTATGCGAAAAAGGTTTTGAAAAAGGCAAGGTAGACAAGACTTTATTCATTAAAAAGATAAAGGATAATGCCTTACTTGTTCAAGTCTATGTGGACAACATCATATTCGGTTCAACAAACAAGGAACTATGTGAAGAATTTGCAGCACTGATTCAAGGCGAGTTTGAAATGTCTATGATGGGTAAGATGAATTACTTCCTTAGATCGCAAATCAAGCAAGTAAAAGACAAAATATTTATCAACCAATCAAAGTATTGCAAAGAGTTGTTAAAGAGATTTGATATGGATGAGTGTAAAGTTATGTCAACACCAATGGGATCCGGAACCTACGTCGACCAAGACAAATCGGGAACATCGGTTGATATTACGAAGTATCGAGGTATGATTGGTTCTTTATTATATTTGTCGGCAAGCCGTCCTAACATAATGTTTAGTGTATGTTTATATGCTCGCTTTCAAGAAAATCCAAAGGAGTCACATCTCCCGGAAGTCAAAAGAATTATGAAATATCTCAAAGGAACGACGAACATTGGCTTATGGTATTCTAAAGGTAGTGTTTGTACTTTAATTGGTTATTCTGACGCGAATTATGTAGGCTGTAAAACATATCGAAAAAGCACGAGTGGAACATGTCACATTCTTGGAAATTCATTAGTTTCATGGTCATGTAAGAAACAAGCATGCGTTGCTCTTAGCACGACTGAAGCAGAATACATAGCGGCAGGAAGTTGTTGTGCACAAAATCTTTGGCTAAAGCAACAATTAAGCGAGTACATAATTGATCTTGGATGCACTCCTCATCGGTGTGACAACACAAGTGCGATTAACATCACTAAAAATCCGGTCATGAACTCAAGAACCAAACACATCAACATTCGACATCATTTTCTCCGTGATCACGTGCTTAAAGGAGATGTCGAAGTCACTTTTGTAGATACGCATAACCAACTTGCCGACATATTCACAAAGCCACTCGCGAAAGAACCATTTTTCAAGATTCGGCGAGAGCTCGGAATCCTCGATGAAGGTGATATCTAATTCTTCATAAGTTAGTCTTTATAGCATCTATGTATACCAAGCTTTTACACTTAGTGTTTTTTGGCTTTTCCTGCGTTTTCAAAGGTGTTAACCGATTAACCCCCATGGTTAACCGATTAACACTGTTAGTTTTGTTTTCCAAATTATTTTTTTAAATGCGTTAATCGATTAACCCCCACGGTTAACCGATTAACACTATTCGTATCTTTTAAAACAAAAACGAAAAATTAGTCAAATCTGTTTTTAATGTGTGTTTAAGTGCTTGTTGGAGCATGTGCTTTATGATTATTATCACCCACTTTCCTTGGGACCATTTTCTTCTTTTTGACTCACATTAAAACCCCTTCCAACTTCTACCCACTCATTATACAAATAACTCTCCTTTAATATCCCACTCAAATATCTCTCTATATAAACATCCTCACTTTTTCCATCTCCATCACAACATCCAAACCCTAAATCCAGAAAATTATCTTCAAAACCTTAGAACTCAAAACCTTCATCCATGGCTCCAACCAAGAAAGGAAAGGGAAAAATTCCAGAAAGCAGGTCAACGGTCAATGAGGACGCTGCTCCAATGGAATCGACCAAGAAGAGAAGAATGGACTTTAAAGTTCGGGTTAGACAACTCTTTAAGGTAAAATATGTCAACCTTAAAGCCTTCCAAGCTCCCACTTTCGATTTTCCAGCACTGTTAAAATATCAAAGAATATATAACTTTGTTTCTGATAATGGTCTTTGCTACCCGGATTTAGTGAAATATTTTATGAACAAATAATCTATTAATTTGAATGAGGCTGGAAACACATGCTTGTCACTATTGTTCGAGACTGTGAGTTGAACGAGGATCTGTCAAATATTGCCGCAATGCTCAAAATCCCATATACCGGTTATTTCCTCCTAAAGGTGTCAACCACAGAGACGGACCTTGGGCTAATTATGACAAGATGGAATACTACTACAACATTTGCAGGATTCCTCGAGAGGTTGTAATTGCTGGACAACGGACTGCTCGCACCTTATGATATGTTAAAAATCTCTCGGTAAATGACCGTATGCTCCACTACATCATCTGCTATGTTCTGCTCCCAAAAGATTCCAATCATGCCTAGATCAATGATCTTGAGATGCAAGTGATGTTTTTCATCAAAAAAAATCAAACTTAATTAGATATTAACTATGATGTATCATCTCCAACAACAGCTCACTCTTTCTACCCGACTCCCATATGGTCGTCTTATCTCTAGCATCTTGGATTTAACAGATTTGGATCTGAACAGAGAACCATCCATTGCCATGAAACCGACTGCAAATGAGATCAATGACATAACCATCATCAAAAACACTGGTATTGTGAAAACCAATGATGGAACGTACAAGTATGAAGACGAATCATCTGCCTCCAACCATTCATTCCCAATCCCTGAAGGTGGAATTACAAATGAGTTTCTCTACATCACAATGATGACTCAACATAGAGAAACTACCCGGGAAATCAACTTACTTCGAAGACTTGTGATAAATTCTCAAAATCCCAATGCTGAAAACGACGAAGATGAGGACGAAAGTGAAGAAGAAAAGGATGGTAGCGAGGATATCTCGGATGATGACATCTAAAGCACTTCTTTTTATTTCTTTTGTAGAATATGTTTAAGTTTATGTTTTCTGTCTCATATTCATAATTGTACGGTACTTTGTGTGTGTGTTTCGTATCGTAAAAACAAAGTTTTGTTTGTTGTGTTAAGCATATGTGTTGTGCCTATCCTTTGTGTGTATGTTTTGTTTACTCTCTTTTTTATTTGCTCCTCTTCCTTTTTGCTAATGACAAAGGGGGAGAAGGATTGGTCTCTCTAACATTTCCTTGTGCAAAAAAGTTATACCTCTCTTGTATTTAGGGGGAGCCTTAACTTAGGGGGAGAAAAAAATGTAGAGAAACCAAGTATCAAATTCAAAGGTTGGTTGTCATCATCAAAAAGGGGGAGATTGTAGAAGCAAGCTTCAAGCTCATTAAAGTTTTAATGAAGACAACAAGATCAAGCTTTCTACGCAAACATAACATATGCAAAAAGCAAGAGTATTCAAGTAAACATCAAAGGATCAAGATAGTGCTCTAACATGTGACAATTGTGATCAAGCTTCTCATACAAGCTTCAAGTGTAAAGATAGAGTTTTGAACATCATTTCAAAGGTATAACAAAAATTACTTGAAATACCTATACAAGTGTTCAAATTTTCATTCTTCAGTACACATATATCACAAATGGTTTTAAAACATTTTCTGATTGTTCTCTCATTTTAAAATTAATTATGTTTTGGAAAACCTTCAGTGTTAATCGATTAACACATTTGGTTAACCGATTAACACATTTCAAAATTAGTTTACTGGTCCAATACTTACAGTGTTAACCGATTAACCTATATGGTTAACCGATTAACAGGTGTGAATTTTGAATATTTCCTTACTAAACGTTGAAGGGTGTTAACCGGTTAACCCATTTTGTTAACCGATTAACACTGAAACAGTAAGCAAAAATAGCAGCTTTTCATGAAAACATGCATTGCTTTCTATTTGATTTTTGATTGTTTTTGCTGCACAAAATCACACCCTTTTGAAAAGGTTTTTGATCAATATAACTTGCTATCAAATTTCAAATTCCAATTAACCTCCAAGAAACAAAATCATAAAAATTACTCATTCTCTTCATCTCTCAATTTTTCATAAACTGTTCAAAATCAATTTTTGAAAAGAAGCTTTTTGAATAAACTTTTACACTATCACAACTTCATTTTATTTCCTTTTAAAAGAACACTTGTATATCTCTTTGAATAATATTTGTTTCAAGGAGAATATCGATCCTCAAGATTGATAGCATCACCATATTCTCAAGACATCAACTTATTTCAAGATTATTCTTTGTATTACCTTGTTATCCAGGATTGTTGGAAACAAGTGAAGTGTCTGAAGAGGATTGTTCTTCTACACTTGTATTACCTATATATTAGATAGTAGGCTTCACCGTTGGTGTGAATTGGCTGTGCAATAATTCTAAACTATAGTGAAATCTTTTTCGAGTCGAAAGGGGAGTGGAGTACTCTCGAAGTGTGAGGGGAACCACTATAAATTTCTTGTGTCTCTTTTTATTTTCCGCTCTTTATTTTTCAAGTCCTAACATCATAACCGAAAAAGAATCAAGAACCGAAAAAGATTGCAAATAATTTTTCAGAACCTAATTCACCCCCTCTTAGGTGCATTTACAAGTTACATAATTGAAGAAAACCATTATTTAATGCAAGTTGCAAAAGTGAATAGTGAAGAAAGAGAAAAATGGTGGTTTCCCTCATCGAACCACCAACTATGCTACAGCTAGTCCCTTCCTATCCTCTCAAACATGATGAAAATAACCTCTAGGGTATGGAGAAGCTCTTGTTATGGTGGCTTGAAGTTAGAAATGGAGATCCGCGTTGGTTGACACAAAGATTTCCAAGTTTACAAGGCCAAAATTGGCATTTTGAATCATTCTACCCATGCCTCTCACTCAAGACCTTTGGCTATAAATAGAACCTCATTCTCACATCCAAACACACCAGTTCCATGCTAGAAACCAGCTATAACTCTCTCCCTCACTCAACCACCAAGTTCTTGCAAGTTTGCACCATGTTTCCAAACCTCCCAAAATCTGTTTTGCAATTTCACTTCCAAAACCATTTCCAAACATTTTCCAACTCAAACAAAAATTCAAACACATCACAAATGATGTAATAGAGCTGTCAAAGACCTCACATTAGCCAGAAAACCATCCAAGCCAAAAGTCAACCATCAAAACCTCATTTGTTGACTTTTCTGCATTTTGGAAGGCAGCCATCAAACCACTGCACTTCCTTGAGTTCCAAGACCACTCACACCTTACTTATAACCTATAAAAACTATCCATAATTGACTCACACTTCTGTAACAATATTTGAGCAAGTTTGCTTTTGAAATATTTGGATTTTTTGGTGATTTCTTCACTATCAAGGCATTATGGCCACTAGCTTGCTTGGAGGCTACTTTGATCATCCACTCATCATCATTACAAAGCACACCACTACACAATGTTGTTCATATGTTCTTGCATTTGGTTGTAACCAAACTTGCCCTACCATTGATGCTATCGGGTTTTCTTGTGGGTTCATGGTATGGAAAAACAAATTGTACCATTGAATTACTTGTTCAAAAACACACAATTTGCACTTTTTTCCACCTCATTTGGTTAAGTTTTTACTGAGACCCACTTCTTCATGCAATTGGCTTTAGGTTGCCTTACCTTGCCTTGACCTAGTTTGGCCCCTTTGGTGCACCATTTTTCCATGATCATAACTTGCTCATTTTTTATGCTATTGATGTCATTATTTTTGAAAACTACTCCTTAACATGTCTATTTTGATTGAGTGAAGAAATAATTCAAGGATTGTTATCCTAGAAATGCTTTGGTCCACTTGAATAGCATGTGTTTTTAGGGTTTTTTCCATGGTGTTCTTGAACTTTTTCAACATTTAACTTGATTTTTCTTGTGATATTTGTCTTGTATGATTCATATATGTTTATTAACATGTTTAAATGTTCAAAGTAATTTTATTCATTACTTTTTTGTGTTCATGATTGCTTTTGTGAATGCATACATGTGAAAATGGCCTGTTGAACTTCATCTATGAACTATACCATGATTCTTGATGTTGTAACCTCTTGAATATGTTTATCATGCCTCATTCTACTTGTTTATGTGTCTTTTTAGAACCATAAAATGCTAGGGTTTTATTGTTGACTTGGTTGTTACCATGAAACTTGCTTACTTTTCCCCATGAAGTCATGAACAAATACTTGAATTGTTGTAACATTTCTTGTTTGGTTGTTTGATTGTTATCAATACATATTTAGATGTTCTTATGTTATTACATTTGATCTCATTTGATCCTTATAACATGCTTGCTTCAAGTTGTAACTTGTTTTCATCAATCTCATTTGAATGTTATAGATGAACTTGTTGTTGTTACACATGTTCCTTACTTGCATTGATGGTTTTTACCTCTATGTTTTTATGTTGATCTTGACTATTATTCCTATGTTGTTACATGTTATTGCTTGTTTCTTTAACTATTTTAAGCCTTCCCCAAGAGATGGAGCTTGTTAGTTCTCATCCAGTTGCCTCATCTTTCTCCTATTCCAAAGGAAAGTTTCTCCTTTGACCCCATGGTCATAGTTAGCTCATTACCCTCCCTTTGACTTTGTTAAGTCATCTTGAACCCTAGCTTAGTTAATTTAGAACCTACTAGCCATTAGACTTTTCTTAAGTCTAAAAGACCCACCTTTACTAGGAGTGTTATTCAACTAGAACCCTAGGTTAGAGTTTGTCAACTCTATGTAAGGATCATTTCATGATTACTTACTCCCCTTGTGGCTTTTGTCAAAGTCAATCCCCTTAAGTGTACAACTTAGAATAGAGAGTTTTGTTAAACTCTATACAAGCATTGTTATGTTTGTTCCTCTTTGAACCTTGATCATAATAAAGTGTTCATCCACCCTTAGTGAGGCGAACTACGATTGCTCTGATTCTATTCTAGTTAGGGTACGTAGGCAGAAAATGTGATATCTTTGCGAGCAAACTTAAAAACATCAACCCTAGGTCTTTACCTCAAAACCCCAACCTTGATCCCAAACCATAGCAAGTAGTATAGCATACAAACATACAAAAGGTTCTTATAGAGTACTACAAATGTTTAGGATGTGAAATACCTACCCTAAGCATAACCAACCCCCAATCCCCGAATCTCTTAGCGTTGTTGTTACATCGCACAAAAGGTCTTTCTTTCTTTAACCTTTCCTTTGAATAAATCAAAGTCCGGTTGTGAATTTAATGAATTAAGATTCAAGTTAATTAATATCTTGACATCCGATTCTCACTGCAATACTGCATTTATGTGGAATAGTGCATTGTCAAATAAATAACTCTCACCAGTCAAGATGCACTCTTAAAAAATAATAAACACCTCTGCAGAATGTGGAATTGGTCAAAAGAAGAGCTAGGCTAGTGGAAGAGATAAGGTAACTTGAATGAGAAGTAATGATGCATTTCATAAACCATTGAACATTAAGCTCATCCTTCAAACCATCACTATTCCTCCAAAACAAACTTACTCCCCTATAAATAGAGACCACATCTAATGTTTCAAAACACACCAAAACAATCACAACATTTGCTTTCTCATTCTTCCTCTTTCACTTCAAAGTTTCAAATTTTCAAAGAGTGAGATTCAAATTTTCAAAACCAGAGCTTAAACCATTCAAACAACCATCCAAACACATCACAAATCATCCTTTGAAGGTGTCCAAACCTTCATCTTCCTCTACAAACACCAGAAACCAAAAGTCAACTACCAAAACCTAACATTTTTACTTTTCTGCATTTTCAAAGCCATGTCTTGATTTTGTCCATTTCAAAACCATCCAACACTTTAAACACACTCTAAATAACATCCCTAAGTTGTTCCAACAATATTTTCCTAACTGTAACATCATTTGGTGGAGTTTCCATTTTGGTCACTTTTGCCAATTTTGCAAGAAGAAGCTAGTTTATGTCCTAGAAGTTTTCCTCATGTTCCAAGACTCCAAGAAGTTTCTCTAATGTACATTTAAGGTGTCCAAGGCATTGGTTTGCTTCTGTCACAAGTATCTTGAAGGTTGGCAAGTTGAGCTCCAAGAGGTAAATGCATAAGAACTTAAACTTTGCAAAATATGTATTGCTTTGATGTTCCTTGATCATGAACATGTTTTATATGTCATACTTGTAATGTTTGAACCATTTTGTGATGCTATTATTGACTGTATAATGGTATGCCATAGAACTTGCAAAAACATGTTATTTTAGGAACCACTATCGGGTTTTAAAATAGAGACATCCTTAGAAAAAATTAATACCACCATTGGATTCCTTAGAAATTTTCAAGCAGGTTCCATCTTTGTGTCATCCATTTTCATGGAGAAATGACAAAGTTATGATAGGTTTTACAAGAGGTTGAAAACCTGAATTTCTTGGGCAAGCTAGCCATGGGATACCTCTTGGTTCAGCACTTAGGTCATATTTAGATTCATGTTTTAATGGGTGTTGTTTGATACACGAATGTATCACCACCCCAGTGGTTAAACCTGCGCGCCCTATGTACTTATGCCCACCAGAACTGGGGTTTGAATCCCCCTCGCTATAGTTCTTTTTTATTTTTCTGGATTCTAAGTGAATAACACATATAATACATTGTCTTCCCTTTTTTTACAACTTGCACGTATTACCTGGTTGGTCTTGGTTTTGACCTGTAGGCGAGGGAACCTGAGTTCAAGTCCCATGGAGGACATTCCTTTCTGTTTTATCACTTTATTTTCTTACTTTTCTTTGCAAATTCAAATGTCCATAATTCTCTCATTTTTAATCATTTTGAACCCATTATTTTTGCATATTGTTCATGATAATGTCTATTTTCTATTTGTGAAAAGAAATGTCCAGAAATAATTATTTTTGATGCATTTATGGATGTTCAAAGTTTGTGGTTATTTTAGGGTTTCCTTGATTTCATTTTGATTCTATTGAATGATTTCTTAATTTCCCTTGTACATGCTAACTTATGTGAACCCTACACACCTTGTAGAAACCTTGCATGACTTCATAGACTTGTACATTATGTTTTTTTGCTTAATTTTTATGCATTGTTGATACATGTTCACATATTTAAAGTGTATGTTAAGTCTTGTTCATAGCATGAACCTTTGCACAACTATTTTGCTTGAACATATGATGTTCTTTACATGATTACATGACCATGATATGCATGTTTTCCTTTGTGATTGATTTCACCATGTTTGTGTGTCCTTATACACTTGAATTTTGTCTTGAAAATGACTAAGAACAAACACTTGTATGCTTAAACCTCTGTGATATTCTTGCCTACTTATGACCATGTCTGAAACCTAAATATCTATTTTTAGTTGTTACCAATTTGTCTTAACATGTTCAACTAACGTCCATGCTTAAATATTCAAATATTGCCTTAATTTGTTCACATGATATTTAAACTTTACACTTGTCATCTTTAAATATTCTCACATGACATCTCTTGTATGTCTACACCTTCAATCCATATATTTTTCTCATGAACATATCCCTTTTTGATTCAAGTATTCTTTGTTGTTACCCTTACTATTTTTATTAGATCCTCGATTCATCTTAAATGCATATACTTTCTTGAACTTCTCTATAATTGCTCCCATGGATTAAATCTTTGCTCACAATGTTCAAGTATTTCCTTCATAAACTCTTACCATGATGAATATATCTCTTTGTTTGATGTACATTACATTACATTTTCAAAAACCTTTTGGGCCTCTGTTATAGTATAAGTCATTGCATTTTAAAACCTTTTGGGCCTCTATTAGAGTGTAAGACCCATTACATTTTTAAACCTTTTGGGCCTCTGTTAGAGTGTAAGACCCATTACATTTTAAAACCTTTTGGGCTTCTATTAGAGTGTAAGATCCATTACATTTTTAAACCTTTTGGGCCTATATTAGAGTGTAAGACCCATTACATTTTAAACCTTTTAGCCTCTATTAGAGTGTAAGACCCATTACCATTTTTAAACCTTTTCGGCCTCTGTTAGAGTGTAAGACCCATTACATTTTCAAAAACCTTTTAGGCCTTTGTTAGAGTGTAAGACCCATTACTTTTTTAAACCTTTTAGGCCTCTATTAAAGTGTAAGACCCATTACATTACATTTTCAAAAACATTTTGGGCCTCTGTTAGAGTGTAAGACCCTACCCTCCTCCTCAAAACTTTCTTCAATGTCTCAAAACATTCAATCTTTCAAAACTCAATCTTTGATAACGCGGAAGTATATCGTTTATTTGACTCGATTTACATGAATTTACTTGCGACTATTGTTAATTTATCTTGATTTATATTCTATTATACGGTTAATTTACTATGTCTTGCAGATTATGGAGAATTTGGATTAAAGAAAGAAAAGAAGAAGAAATGGAAGGAAAAGAAAGAAAAAAAGAAAGAAATAGAGAAGAAAAACAGAAAAAGCATATTTTGTGAGTGTGACGCCCGTCACGACCATCACGGTCGTCATGCCCTATCATGCTCGTCACAACCATCACGGTCGTCACAGTTCTATTACGGTCGTCATGCATCAAATATCAGGATAACACATAAAAACAGAAGTGGCCACAAGCACGTTCAACTTAATTTCTTCCTGCACTTTCTCCACTAACTGCCCACTACAGGAAGTTACTCCCATTTCCTCCATAACTCACGCGTGATCTCTGGAAGTTGAGAAATGAAATATCTCCTATAAATAGGCCAGAGATTCACAGAACCAAGGGAGGCCTTCGACGTATCGAAGTGCTGCCGAAATTTCCATTGAAGCCGAATTTACGTTCTTGCATTATTTTCCCATTTCCTTTGCTTTTTATTTTCATTTTTACCGCCGTATTTCTTTCTGCACTTTTATTTCGCCATAGTAGAATCCTGCCGACATTGTGGAGGACTACTCGAGAATTCAATTTCAGTACTACTTTCCAGGTTCTTATTAATTGAATATCTATTTTGTTTCTGTCATAATGCATGTTTTATTATTTTGCTGTTTATGTTTATTTCCGTTTGTATTAATTATCATGTCTAGCTAAATTAGTTTTATCGGTATGTAATCGAATTAGTAGGATGGGATTCGATAATACCCGGTGCACCTTCCCCTTTTACAAACAATCTTTCTGGCCGTAGTTTTTAGTCTAAATTTCTAAATAAACCTTTGTCACGACAGTGAGAAGCTATTTACGGTGGTTTTGCCATGAGAGTGGGAAACCATATTAAGGATCGAGCCGACACGTGAAAGCGTGGGGTATGAACCAGATAGTAAAAACTAGGCATTGATTTTAAACACAGCGAAAGCACTTTAAAAGAAATCAGAACTTACTTATTTTCAACGAGTAATTTTAACCCCGAATGGGACTGCGAGAGCATACATTCCGCCTTAGAATTATGACGCGAGTTAACAACCATCATGAGGCAAAGATCTTTAAACGAGTATTTTCTCCTAAAAAGTGTTTTCTAAGACTAAAAAGCACCGTTGACCTGTCGAACCCCCGATAACTAAGGCCTTGCATACCGATATCCCTTATCAATATATTTCTAAAACTAAAAATCTTTATTTCCTTTGCATTTAATTTCATTCGCATTTAACCTTCCAAATTCCATTAGCCTTAGCTTTACGTCGTAACAATAGATAGTGGTAGGTTGACATTGGTCTCTGTGGGTTCGACAATCTTTTATATTACTTCGATATTTCCGTGCACTTGTGGACGCATCAAGTTTTTGGCGCCGTTGTCGGGAACCAACAGTCAATATTGTGATTTCATTTTTGCATAGTATAGACTAAGGCTCCCTTATCTCAATTACTATGTATAACCCAAATTTCCCGTATAACTACCACCCCTAATATTTTGAGGAACCACAAGATCCGCTTAAATCTGACCTCGAAATATTATTAGAAGATTTCAATACGACGCATTCTCACCCAAATTCCCTCTACAATGACCACTCCCAATATTTTGAGGAACCGCAAGATTATGATACATCCAACCTCAAACTACTACTAGAAGAACTCGATGAGACGTTTACTCACTCTAGGATAGAATCTATGATAAAGCGCTTTGTGGAGACACAAACTCTCCAAAATGAAGATTTTAAAAAACAACATCTCCAGATTAATGAAAATCTTAAACAGATGAGCATTATGGTCGATTCCCTCGCGACTCACAGCGAGGCTTTGGAGACTCAAACCTCCCTGTTTAGACAAACACCTCTAGGACCCTTCCCAGAAGGACATGTGAATGTTGTAACAACCATTAATGAAGGAAAATTCGAAAATCCTAGGGAGAGTGATAATGAGTCTGAGGAGAGTCTTGGTGAGAAAAGCATAATTATTGAGAAAAATCCACCGACACCACCCGAAAGGGAGGTTGTCAAAGAGGTAGAGAAGGAAGCACCTATTGTTGCTCCTCCTCCCTATACCCCACCTATTTCTTTCCCACAAAGGGGTGTGGAAGCTGAAGTCGACTCCCAATCCAAAACATATGTGGAGGTATTGGAAAATACCCACACCAATACACCTTTGTCTAAGGTCCTTCATAAGAAAAGAAAATTCGAGGACCATGAAACTAGGGTCATCATTACTATTAAAAGGGTAAGATTAAATTTTGAGGTGGTGGATAAAATAACTAAGCCCAAATTTGAAAAACTGATACTCAGGATAGATCCAGAACCACCACCACAAGCTCAAAACAATGAACCACCCTATTGAAAAAAGAAAATAAAAGGTGAAGGATATGAGCGATGGCTTGATAAGTGACCATGGAAACCGAAGACTACTCAAAGTTCGATCAAGGAACCATTCTCGAAAGAACCACCATGAGTACCTGCGCTCCTTAGCCGTCGAGCTATCGACGTTAAACAAAGCGCTGTGTGGGAGGCAACCCACAAAGTCTTTATTTTTAGTTGTTTGTTTAAATTTGCAGAAAATAAAGAAGTGAATCGCTTGTTACGCTTTAGCTACATCTAGGCGAAAATTCTCTAGATAATGATCCGGGAGATGAGTTGGTGCCCACGGATATTCCTACGAATATCGCTGTTGGTGGTGACACCGATGATGAGTATGATAGGAGAGAGCATGTCCTTCCCAATTACACAAATGAAGGTATCTCAAAATTCTCGCCGCCGAAGTAGAAGTCATCAACGAAGACATAGACATCAAGAGCAGGATCATAGAGGATTTGGCACGTAGTAGCATTCATACAGGTTCTATCTTTCTTTTTTCCACCTTTTATTAAAATATTGAGGATAATTTTTGGTTTAAGTGTGGGGGAGGAACTCTTCCATTTTTATTTCATCGCTTTTTAGTTTGATTTATTGCTTTATTTCATACTTTTAGGAATTTTATCTGTTTTTAATGTTATGTCAAAGTCTTTGCATGTGCTGTCGAGTCTTTATGCGTGGTTTTCACTTGCTATTCAATTTCCCCATAATTTCAAAATTTCAAAATTCTAACCTTCAACAATTTTTTGCTTTGATTCATGACATGGTACTCTAAGAGTATATAGCCTATTCAGGCTATGTTAGAAAAACTTGGGAAAGTTTTGATAAAATTGATATCATCCTGACACCCTTAACCCCCTAAATATGCAAAATCAATTTGAATACCCATTATGCCGAAACCTTAAAGCTCCAGGTTCTTTTAGTAATCCCTAAGTAGTTTATTTAAGCAGTCAGCACCATCCTAAACACACTAAGTAAGAAACCGATGCAAATAAGTGTATGATCTCTGGTTTAAAATAAGAAGAAAAAAAGAGAAAAAAAATTATGAATAAAAAGACACGTTCCTTCTAAGTTAAGTGCTCCTCACCCGATCACTTAGCCCAACGGTACAAACTCTTTAAGTTCAATTGATGCTTAAGCATATTTGCAGAGAAAAATGAAATAACAATGAGATCATAGTCATTAACAGGTTTACTTTCCATGAATGTGTATGGATAACGGGCTTAATGTGATTGCACTAGAGCGAAATGGGGTGAAAGAGAGCATGAGATATAGGTTGAGTTATAATGGCATGATTCAGGTTAATTTGCATAAGCAGGGAGTTTTTGAAATTGTGTCATTACGGTATCCTTGGTATTGATATTTAGTACC
Organism: Lathyrus sativus; assembly: GCA_963859935.3. NCBI lineage: Eukaryota > Viridiplantae > Streptophyta > Magnoliopsida > Fabales > Fabaceae > Lathyrus > Lathyrus sativus. The sequence continues at coordinate 597,221,566 of OZ012740.1, read as the reverse complement.
TGTTGATCTAACATTAGCCTAGCAGCCACATATGATTAGATTTTCACCGTGTCTTTGTTTCAAATTAAGCTTATCTCTTTTTACCGTGTTGGTTGATTGCTTGAGGACAAGCAATGGTTTAAGTGTGGGGGTATTTGATAACGCAAAAGTATACTGTTTATTTGACTCGATTTACATGAATTTACTTGCGACTATTGTTAATTTATTTTGATTTATGTTCTATTATACGGTTAACTTACTATGTCTTGCAGATTATGGAGAATTTGGATTAAAGAAAGAAAAGAAGAAGAAATGAAAGGAAAAGAAAGAAGAAAGAAAGAAATAGAGAAGAAAAACAGAAAAAGCAGATTTTGTGAGTGTGACGCTCGTCACAGCTCCATGACGCCCGTCACGACCATCACGGTATTCATGCCCTATCACGCTCGTCACGACCATCACGGTCGTCACAGTTCCATTACGGTCGCCATGCATCAAATATCATAATAACATGCAAAAACAGAAGTGGCCACAAGCACGTTCAACTTAATTTCTTCCTGCACTTTCTCCACTAACTGCCCACTACAGGAAATTACTCCCACTTCCTCCATAACTCACGCATGATCTCTGGGAGTTAAGAAATGAAATATCTCCTATAAATAGGCCAGAGATTCACAGAACCAGGGGAGGCCTTCAACGTATCGAAGTGCTGCCGAAATTTCCATTGAAGCCGAATTTACGTTCTTGCATTATTTTCCCATTTCCTTTGCTTTTTATTTTCATTTTTACCGCCGTATTTCTTTCTTCACTTTTATTTCGCCATAGTAGAATCCTGCCGACATTGTGGAGGACTACTCGAGAATTCAATTTCAGTACTACTTTCCAGGTTCTTATTAATTGAATATCTATTTTGTTTCTGTCATAATGCATGTTTTATTATTTTGCTTTTATGTTTATTTCCGTTTGTATTAATTATCATGTCTAGCTAAATTAGTTTTATCGGTATGTAATCGAATTAGTAGGATAGGATTCGATAACACCCGGTGCACCTTCCCTTTTTACAAACAATCTTTCTGGCCGTAGTTTTTAGTCTAGATTTCTAAATAAACCTTCGTCACGACAGTGAGAAGCTATTTACGGTGGTTTTGCCATGAGAGTAGGAAACCATATTAAGGATCGAGCCGGCACGTGAAAGCGTGGGGTTTGAACCAGATAGTAAAAACTAGGCATTGATTTTAAACACAACGAAAGCGCTTTAAAAGAAATCAGAACTTACTTATTTTCAAAGAGTAATTTAAACCCCGAATGGGACTGCGAGAGCGTACATTCCGCCTTAGAATTATGACCCGAGTCAACAACCATCGTGAGGCAAAGGTCTTTAAGCGAGTATTTTCTCCTGAAAAGTGTTTGCTAAGACTAAAAAGCACCGGTGACCTGTCGAACCCCCGATAACTAAGGCCTTGCATACCGATATCCCTTATCAATATATTTCTAAAACTATAAATCTTTATTTCCTTTGCATTTAATTTCATTTGCATTTAACCTTCCAAATTCCATTAGCCCTAGCTTTACGTCGTAACAATAGATAACGGTAGGTTGACATTGGTCTCTGTGGGTTCGACAATCCTTTATATTACTTCGATATTTCCGTGCACTTGCGGACGCATCAATCTTCAACTTTCATGAAACAAAGCCTTAATGGCATTCAATATTCAAACCTTTTGGGCCTCTATAAAAGTGTAAGACCCATCACCTTTTCAAGGCAACCATGCTTAGACATGGGCCTCTATAAGAGTGTAAGACCATCCATTTTCAATTCTTGTCATATACTTATTCATATTAAATTTCTCTTGACATTTACAACACCTCATCCCTAGTTTAAACTTGGTTCAACATTAGGGTTCCCTCAACTACAACTTAGTCCAAACCCTAGTTCCCATTGGATGAAGTCAACTTCATCAACAACCTCTACTTGGGCTTCATACAAGGACCCTCAGGCTTCTTAAAAGCATCATAGCCTTCATCTTGGGCTTCATACAAAGACCATCAATTCAAAACTTCCCCCAGTTAAGTCATCCTCCCCTCAGGCTATAATAAACCTTTAGCTTCACATCTTGGGCTTTGAACAAGATACAAATAAACCTTCAGCTTTACATCTTGGGCTTTGAACAAGATACTCAAATAAATTAACTCTTCCCCAGAGATGATACATTGAGTCATCCCTGCAGGAAGATATCTCTTCTATACACCACAATTCAAAATCAAACATTAAAATTTTTTTTCCATATAAGTGATGTAAGTGGTACACTTGTTGATTCAAAATCTAAGCTGTAATCCTTCTCTTATCATGACCCAAAACCTTTCTTTCATCTAAGTGATATAAGTGGCACACTTGTTGATTCTATATCCAAGTTAAGGTCCTTCTTTTAGCATGCAAAGACTCGTAAAGGAAGATGTGACATTGCTTAGGATTCTTTAACATCCAAGTTCAAAGCTTCTTCCCTTATGTCATTATTCTCAAATGTTTGTAATGACTATGTGGGATATCTCCCTTAGGAATGACAATTTGTCTTTTCTTTCAAACCAACATAACTTTTAGCTTCATCATCTTGGGCTTTGAATAAGATACAAATTCCACCCATAGTTAGGTGAAACTACGAACGCTCTGATTTTTCAGTTTTATTTTGAGGATACGTAGGCATAAGATTATGAGATCTTAGCGAGCACACCCTTAAATAAAACCCCTTAGGTCCCCGTACCTTTCATAAAACAAAAATAATAAAAACATCTCATATTCTCATCCTCACCCATAGGTTAAAGCTTTCATAATCGACAGTAAACAACTTAAGTAGATGAAATAACTGATAGTAAAAAGTGTACAAAAGGTTCCTATAGATTACTATAGATACTCAGGGTGTTAATATCTTCCCTTAGTATAACTAACCCCCGATTCCAAATCTCTTTGAATTTGTGGCATAAGCACGGTTCACAGGAATCTCACAATCTCAGGATTGGATGGGGTCACGGAAATCGGTCCACACACTCAATGCAATGCATGATTGATGATGCAAATGAATGAAGCATAAGTAAATTAAGGTTAACAAAAAAGAGGAAAAATTTTGGGGTGCAACACTAAGATCAAAGGTAGAGAAGGAGCTAGGATCAACATCAGACATATGGTTTAGGGTTAGAATCTCACAACTTCTCTTGTAAACTAATATTGCAAAGGTTAATTACAATATCTCAATCCTATTTCGAATTAAGGGCAGACGTATCAATAGTGAGGACAATTGGGGAACTTCCTAAATAAATCTTGGTGTTCTCTCTCTCTCTCTCTATCTATCTCTCTCTCTCTAAACTTAATGTGTTTCTCTCCCTTGTGAGTGCATTCTTCCATCTAGTCATGTTTTGAATGATGTCAAAACTAGGTGAGTGCTTTAGCGTTTTTGTATATTGGGCGATATCAACCAAAGTTTAGATGTGTATTGATCATCTTAGCCTTAGGATGCATACAAATGGTTTTGAAAATGATTGAAAAGTCTTAGACATGATAAATACTAAAAATAATTTGAAAAGAAAGTGAAGAAGGAGAAAGGAAAAGACAAATAAGAAGGGAAGAAGTCCATAGCTCTAAAGACTTTTAGTTTAAGGTCTTCTCATAATGATCAAAGTGATGGTAAAACTAAAGACGACAATGATTCCGACGAAAAAGATATGGGTCTGTTCATAAAGAGGGTCAACAAATACATGTGGAAACATGGAGAAAAATACTCTGACAAGAAGCATAGAAAATCTAGAAGTTTATTAAACTCCTCTAAAGAAGATAAGAACAAAAATGACAAGTCTAGAATTACATGCTACAATTATGGCAAACCGAGTCACTAGAAGCCGAAGTATCCTACAATCAACAGAGATAAAGAGAGAGGCCATCATAAGAAATCTATTAAATTTAGAAGAGCTTATGCCGCTTGGGAAAGTGAAAGTGATTCATCAAGCGATGAGAGTTCTACTTCAAGCATTGAACTGACCAAACTTTGCTACATGGAAAACAAAAGTAAGAAAAATATTGTAAGTTACTCTAATCTTAAAACTTCTCTTGATTTAGATTTCTCTCAATTACAAGAATCCTTTGAAACAAAAGAATTATTTCTCATTTAGAAGCTAAGATTTCGGAAAATGAAAAGAATATGATATCACTAAGGAAATCTATGTTAGATATTCTAAAGGATCAAGATGAGGATCCTAAGTCTTTATGGTTTGGTTGTAATACTTGTCACATTTGGCAAAAGGAGTCAAGGACTCTTAAAGCTAAATTAGATAAGGCTTTGCAACCTAAGGTTACTTTTACTATAAATACTTCCAAATATGACTTACCATCTCATAAATCTCATAGAAGGTATAATTACGTTAAAAAGGAGTCAAATAGAAAAAGATTATCGTCTCTTAATTTGTATTTTCACTATTGTTGTAAAAAGGGACACACCATTGCAAAGTGCAAATTTAGGAAACTTTTTATTCCTAAAGGTGCCTTTCAATGGTTTCCTAGATGCAACCAAAGTGTTACTAATCCCCAAGGACCCAATGAAGATTGGGTACCTAGCACTATTTGTTAATTATGTAGGAAAAATTTCTTGACTCTATGAAGAAAGTATGGGATCTAGTTTATGGAGCATCAAGGCACAACACGATGACATATCCTTTTTGTTATCTATGTGACTAACAAGGAAGATTGTGTTACCAATCAGGTTAACTTTTAGTGTTTCTTTAAGTGGTAAAAGTGTGTGAATGATTACTAATATTCTATTCGAGAAGTGTCAAAAAGGTATTATGTTCAATGATTAAGGTTCATCTTCAACAAGGCATACTTAAGTACATCAAATTAGAAGTGATCAACCTAAGACGATGAAAACTTGAGGAGGATCAAGATCGTCATCATGATTGAATAAGACTGAGAGTCCAACATCAAGGATAACTAGCAAGTCAATCACCTTTTGGATACATTATTAGTCACACTTTCAAATACTTGTACAAGAAGAAAAATGGTAAGAGCGTTTTGGTCTGGATTGTGTTTTGTGGCACGTGTTACATTTATTTCAACTTTCGTTCAAAATTTCTTCGTGGAATACAAGTTCATCCTCTATCGTGTGTGTGGTGAGGTAATATCGTTTCAATCCTTTTTCTTGTCTGTAAGTAAGTAATTTTGTTACCTGTTTATTTCTCAAAGGTATGTGATGAGTTATATGTATGATATTTGTGATGTGTGTTTACTTCCAAAAATTTCAATGGGATGTTTGTATGTTGCATTTGACATGTTTATAGTAAATATACTCAAACGTCTTTATATTTCATCTTTATCTTGAACCAAGTCATGCTTGAATTTTTCATGATTGCATGATTCTAGCAAACAAACTATAAAAAATATCTATCATATGCATGTGTCTCTCATCAAGTCAGTGTGCATGAGTCAACTTGAGTCATTTTTGGTCTCTACAAGTTCAAATTGAGTCAATCCTAAGATTTTTGTGTTACTTAGGTCGATACAAAATTGTACATGTCAACTTATCTTAATTGTATTTAGTATTTGTTCAAACTGGTATAGTAGAGGTCGACACAGTCTCGTATAGGTCAGCCTATGCAAATTAATAGTTGTATTTTTCAGAAAAGTTACAGTATAGGTCGACACATCTTCTTATAGGTCGACATGTAATAAATTTATTTTAATCATTTTGAGTTCTGCTACAGCATGTGTCGACGTGTATCGTTTAGGTCGGCCTATGATAGTGAATGAATGAATTAATTCATATTTGACCAGAATGCTTCATTTTCCTGAATTCATGGCTGATTCGTGAATCTGTTTCAATTGCCATTAAACTTCCGGTCAGTCATTGTAACTCCTTCAAGGACACTTAACTAGTAACAAATATGTGTCTACGCACAAGATGCGTTTTTGTGTTGGATATGGTTTTGGACGCGTATTTGTTTGTTGATTGTCATAAAAACAAGAAGTTGATTTTTTTGTTGTAATAATAATAGTAAATTTAAGTTGAAATAGTGTTGCATGTAGAAGATGAAAGGTAAACAATAATATCAAAAATAATATTATTAAAAAAAACTATTAAAACTTGTATTAGATAAACCAATTGTTTTAGTTTTTTTACGAATAAGAGAGAATATAGTTTTTAAATATCTACTCAATTTTTTTTTAAATAAGCTCCCTTAACTTTTTTTTTCAAATATTTGAAAAAATTGGTCGATAAATTTTTATTACTCAATATTTGGATCAGTTGTAAAGTTGTTCCCATTTATAACAAAAATATTTTTTTATGTAAATAAAAATATTTTAATTAACACTGTATTTTTTTCAGTATATTAATATTATTTTTGTTTTGACATTATTTATAAAAATGTTTGAATCAATAGTAAAATTGTTCCCATGTAAAAAATATTTGAATCAACAATATATTTTTTTCCGTATATAAATACTATTTTTTTTTTGTTTTGATAACATTTATTAAAATATTTGAATCTATAGTAAAATTGTTTCCGTGCATAAAAATATTTGAATCAACAATGTATTTTTTCCATATATAAATATTATTTTATTTTTACAATATTTATAAAAATATTTAAATAAATAATAAAATTGTTCTAGTTTATAACAATAATTGGATAAGTAGTTTTATTTTTTTCTATTTCAAATGATTTTCACGAAATGAAAAAATAAAATTTATTAAAATTTTATTGACTAACTAAATATTTGGATAAGTAGTTATCAATATATAATGTGTGTTGTCAATATATAGTTAAATATAATATATAGTTATATATAATTATATACAATTAAATTTCTAACTCAATAATTAGTACATATTAAAAATTTTGAAACCCTATTTTTAAATATTTAATGTAAATATTGATTTAAAAATGAAAATTCTAACTCTTCAATTAGTATCATATTAAAAAGGTTATAACTTTATGTCTAGCTTTTTATCCTCAAGAATTATCTATCAATTCAATAAAAAAATGTCAAATAATATCTATTGAATTATTTTTTATATTAAATCTACAAATGTAAAAATGTTTTAAATCATAAAAAAATAAATGAACGTCAATTTCTCACTATTTATTGTCAATGATTATTCAAATTTCTACTCTATCATGATGTCATATTAAAAAGTTTTAAAGTTCTGTTTCGCACTGCTAATTATATATTATTATATAAAAAATATGATATATTATTGTACAATTAAAGCATCATTACTCGCTATTTATTAACAATAAATTATATAAAATTAAATTTATAACTATAACTAGTGCATATTAATTTTTTTGAAAATGTGGATAGTATTCATCATTTTCTAGTAACTCTGTAATGTAGGTAACATTCATCATTTTCTTCTGATTTACAAAAAGTGAATCAAAATATGTGATATTTATCAGGGATGGACAGAAAAAGAGAGGTTGGTTCAAAATGAGTTTACTGATTCACAAGCCATGGTTTTCAGTTAACGACTGATTCACAAGACGTGGACGAATTCAGATTGTAAATTTTAATCCAATAAAGTCCAACACCAACCGATGAATAATAGTTTCTACTTTCCAATACCTGCTGGTTTAATACACAGAAATAATGCATATAGTAAGTGGCTCTGCTTAAAACTATATTTTTTTATATTATTTTACTCTACTATCATTACACTTTTTATTGATAAGTCACATTTATCATTTTCTTTTGTACTAATACTCTACATTTACAACTTATTTGTTAGACACAGACTATGTGTTGGAGTATGTTGCTACTTTTTGTTTATTTTATTAATAGGGTATTAGGTATAAGAAAATAGTACTAACCTTGTTATTAATTCTAACCTTTATCCTATATTTATTTGCTTCTTACAGGAATATATTGAATCCTTCTTCTTTTATACAATAAAAATGAAATTGCATGGTTCTCCCTCCCAAACCGTAAATTGCATAATTTTTTTTATCTTCATTCATCTCTTTCTGTCCTTTCTCTCTCAACTTGTTGGGAAAACAAAAATTATTAAAACATAATCTCAACGCATGTGCTTTCCACGACGGATACATAGGACATGCCACTGAAAATTGTATAGTGTTCAAAACTAAGGTGCAAAAGCTCATCGACCAGAAGCTTTTGTCATTCTTCAAAGAGCAACCTAATGTGCAGACTAATCCTTTACCCACCCACATCAGGCCAGTAGTCAACATGGTTGAGGTAGAAGAAGGGCCAGAGAGGCTGAAAGAATATGGATTCTAGAGAGGCCTTCGTGATGGTTGTATTGTTTGTGATACGAGACCTGGTCAATATGTAGAATTTAAGGGCTATGTGCAGAATTTGATTAGCAAAGGGGTGATCCAGTTCACCAAATCCAGGGTCGTTGAAGGGATTGTTACCATTGAACCGTTCACTATCATCTACAGAAAAGTGCCCATTGAAGCTCCAAAGAGAAGATCCATCTGATCACCATATGTGTGCCTAAGTCATTCTCTTATTAGAGCTCGAAGGCAATGCCTTGGATTATGATCCTACTCCATATTTTGGTGGAGAAGAAATACAATTCTCTGAGTCGGAAATAGTGAATATACCTTATGCTAGAGGCATGACCCGCAGTGGATGTGTATTTGCTCCCAAAGTTACCCCGAAGTGGTCCCGACGCCAACAGTTAATCTTCCAAAGGAGAAGATTATAGCAATAACCCCTATTTAGCAACAAAAGGCATTAGCAGAAGTTATATTGTCAAAAGGAAAAGAAGTGGAAGTTGAGCAAGACCAGAAATTTCTTAAACTAATAAGAAAAGACGACTTCAAGATTGTGGACCAACTGGGGCAGACGCTTTCAAAAATCTCGATCTTATCTCTGTTAATGAGCTCTCCAACCCACATAATGGCATTGTTGAAAGTGTTGAATGTTGCACATGTGGTGCATGATATTTCCATTGATCAGCTTAATGATGTAGTTGCTAATATCACTGCAAGCAGGTATCTGGGCTTTAACGAAGCTGAATTGCCTCCTTAAGGGACTGCACACAACAAGCTCTACATATATCGGTGGCATGTATGGACACGCTCTTATCTCGAGTCCTAGTAGATACTGGTTCTTCATTCAACGTGATTCCTAAAAGCACATTGAGTCAAATGCTAGTAGATGGGTCCAAGATGAAGGCCACTGCTTTAGTTATGAGAGCCTTTGATGGCTCTAGATGGTTAGTTATTTACAAGGTGAATTTGCCTATCAGGGTCGGACCTCATCTCTTCACTATCACTTTCCAGGTGATGGACATCAATCCCACCTATAGCTACTTATTGGGTAGGCTGTGGATTCATGCCGCTGGGGAAGTAACTTCCACATTGCACCAAAAACTGAAGTTCATGGTTGAAGATCAGTTCATCATTGTCTGTGGTAAAGAGGATTTGCTGGTTAGTGAAGTGTCATCTTTCAAATATGTGCAAACAGATGAAGACTTGGCTGAGGTGTCATTTCAGTGTCTCGAATTTGAAAATGTCAGCTCTGCCACTACCAATCAAGATAAGACGTCGAAAATGGTACTATAGTCTATGAAAAGCACTAGGGAAACCCTTGAGAGGGGCACCCTTCCTGGATGGGGGCAGATCATGGAGGTCGTTGAGAAGCGGGATCACTTTGGCCTTGGTTATCACCCATCCCGACAGATGGACTCTGGTAGTCAAAGGAAACTTGGTCCAATCGGATTCAACAGCACCGACTTTCGAAGTGATGGCATTGTGGCGGTCATTGATAGTGCTGGTATTAGCAAAGGTGTTACAAGTTTTATGCGCAAGTGCCCTCTTGGTTTCAAGCTTGATAGCTGGACACCTATCGTGATCCCCATGGTCTTTTCTCTATACATGTAATGCATTTTGCTTTTCTGATCCCTTGTCTTCGCCCGAGACGAGAGGATAGCTTGTAAGAACCTCCTAGTTTTAGTAATATTATGTGATCAATAAATGAAATTTTTTGCATTCAAAATCATGCTCCTTTTCTTTCTTTATTTTACTTTTTCACAAAAAAAAACATATGACAAATATTTCTTTTCTTTTTACCTTTAAAAAAATTCATAAACATGCAGAGAAAATGGATTCATTGGTAACAACATGGAAAAAATCCATTGTAACTCTAGGATTCCAATCAACCAAACCGAAGAAGACTGTGAGGAAGATTGTGAATTATTGGCTGAACTACTAAGGCTCCTTGAGTACGAGCAGAAAGAGATTCAGCCACATAAAGAGCCAGTAGAAGTGATCAACCTGGGTATTGATGAAGTCAGAAAAGAAGTAAGGGTTGGGGAATCTCTCGCAGAGTATGTACACATCGAGTTGGTAAAGTTATTATAATAGTATGTCTACATACTCGCCTAGTCTTATCGAGATATGCCAGGTTTAGACACTAACATCATTGGACATCACCTACCACTAAGGCCCGAATGTCCTCCTTTCAAGTAGAAGCTCTGAAGGACCAGACCGGACATGATACTTAAAATCAGAGAAGAGGTTAAGAAACAGTTTGATGGTGGCTTCCTCACCATCTCTAAATATCCATAATGGGTTGCCAACATTGTCCCAGTTCCTAAGAAAGAGTGGAAGGTAAGAATGTGCGTTTATTATCAAGACCTCAATAAATCAAGTCTAAAATATGATTTTCCTTTGCCTCATATTGATGTCTTGGTAAATAACACTACTCAGTTCTCCATCGTTTCCTTCATGGATGGTGCCTCAGGGTAAAATCAGATAAAGATGTCTTTAGATGATATGGAAAAAACCACTTTTATCACACCTTAGGGCACTTACTGTTACAAATTCATGTCTTTTGGCTTGAAGAATGCAAGGGAAACCTATTGACGTGTCATGGTAACTTTCTTTTATGACATGATTTATAAAGAGATTGAGGTTTACGTCGACGATATGATTGACAAATCTAAAACTGAAGACGATCACTTGGACAATCTAAGAAAATCATTTGCCAGACTTTGAAAGTTCAAGTTGCGGTTGAATCCTGCAAAATGTACCTTTAATGTTCAGTCCGGTAAACTGTTAGGATTTATCGTCAATCAGAAAGGCATTGAAGTTGATCCCGATAAGGTTCGAGCAATTCAAGACATGCCACTTCCCAAAACTGAAAAAGAAATTTGAGGCTTTCTGGGGCGGCTTAATTACATATCAAGATTCATATCTCATTTGACGACTACCTGTGAACGGATATTCAAATTTATGAGAAAAACTCAACTGATCGTGTGGAACAATGATTGTCAAGAGGCATTTGATAGAATAAAAAGTACTTGCAAGAACCACCGATCTTAATACCACATGTTCCTGGTAGGCCATTGATCATGTATCTTACCGTGCTCGATAAATCTATGGGTTGTGTATTAGGTCAACACGATCACATAGGCAAAAAAGAACACGCCATCTATTACTTTAGCAAGAAATTAACTGAGTGTGAGGCCAGATACTCACTCTTGGAGAAAACTTAAGGTGTTTTGGCTTAGGTTGCCCGACGCCTAAGATAATATATGGTTTTCCATACTACTTTGTTGATATCCAAGATGGATCCGATAAAATACATATTTGAAAAGCCTATTGTCACTGAAAGAATTGCTCGATGGAAAATTTTGTTAACTGAGTACGACATCCAATATGCTACCCAGAAAGCCATAAAAGGGAGTGTATTCTCCGACTACCTTGCTCATCAACCTATAGAGGGTTATCGATTATTGAAATTTGAATTTCCAAATGACTACATTCTATTTATTAGGGATTATGAGATCCCAGACCCCGATGTAGGATCCGAACCAGGATCGTGATGGATGCTCGTGTTAGATGGTGCCTCTAATGCTCGAGGTTGTGGAATTGGTGCTATTATCATCTCTCTATTTGGATTTCACCTTCCTTTCACTGCTAGATTATGCTTTGACTGCACCAAAATATGGCAGAATATGAGGCATGTATCTACAAAATCGAAGCGACCATTGATCTGAGGATTAAAATTCTTGAGGTTTATGGGGACTTTGCTTTGGTAATCGGTCAGATCAAAGGAGATTTTAAGACTCTGGATACCAAGTTAATTCCATAAAGAAGACATGTTACAAAGTTGATTCCCTATTTTGATGAAATCACTTTTCCCATTGCCATTTACTTTTATTTTTCAATTTTTGTAAATTCCTCATCAATGAATTTGCATCCTTGTACACACATTATGTCCAAAATTTCATATTCAACAAAACTCATTTTCCCTTATCAATCGCTTTTTAATCTTCTCTTTTAGTATTTTGTTTGCAAAATAAATGATTATTTTTTTATCACATAATACAATAAAACATTGAGAATAATAAAAAGCTACATCAATAGAAAATCATTATGCATTGCGTGATTTAATCAAAATTCGCCAAAGGGAGATTAGTAGCCTAAGGTTAAACACTTAATACATGTAAGTAGCACACTAATTGGCCAAGTGGATTACATTTCCTCTCCCCGCAAAGTCCGGATTTCTCTTTTCCCTGCAAGTTTAAGTTGCCATCACCAATAGTGGTGGTAGCTTGAGGTTTTCTCTCTTGCTACATTTTCCTCAAAACATATACCGGCGATTCGGAATCTACCTTCACCACAATAAAACCTCCCTTAGCATACACTTTGACCTGCATGGTAGCATAGTATAATCACATGCATCATGGAAAAATCAAGCATACATTACATTCGTCATGTGCATCAAACAACTCTCCTGCAACTTATTCATCTCCCTAGTGGATATTCAGCCAATCCCCAGCAGATGACCTTGCACAAATGCATCTATGCCATTCCATATCCATGAATAAGAAAATTCCCATCATATATTCACTTTCTATACACTTTCATCCTCACCGGTCAAATTTTTGGGCTACTCTTGTATTTAATCCCCTTCCACCTCGAATGCTCAAAAAGTTGTCACAGTTCGTGCATTAAGGTCCAAGAGGATTAAATAGGGGCACCTGTCGTACCCTAAAATTTTCCCTATCATTTTCGACCTTTATCTTTTTGCATGGGCATATGCATCCACATTTGCAGCATATACATTTGCATTTTATTTATGGACTTTATTGTAGGAACATTCAATCCAAGAGCTCTGATAATGATAAGATTGATATTGGCACAACAACGAAGGTTTATTTATCCCCAATCAAGTCATCAGATGGTCTAATTAGCAATTCAGTCCATGCAAAAGGTTTAGATCTTGATTAATCTAAACATAAGTCCAAAATACTAAGCCACGTCCAAAACAACATGATCAAGCCAAAAATTACAAAATTGGACTGTGGTAACCAGTTACCAGTATTAGAGTAACTGGTTACACCCTCTTTTCCATCTTAGGAGAAATGTGTTATAGCATGTGTAATCGATTACAACAATCAGGGTAACCGGTTACACCTGTGTAATTTTGCTTTTTTCAGCAACAGTTCAACACTACGGTGGCTATCTTTCCAAATTCTTTCCACATATGAAGTATACATAACATAAGGGATTTGTACATACATTGCAACTACCAATGATAGTAACTTCACATATTCCCCTATATCAACTTAAGTGCACTACACCATGCAACCTCATTTCCATTTCATTTCAACACAATTAACCATTTGATTTGCAATTAACTCCCTCCAACTAACTGAGTTAGGAATAACTAACTGGGTCGGAAGTTGACTAAATGAGATGGGCTTAACTAACTCCACACCTAGCTCCAACCCTCATTTAGCTAGCTCCACACCAACTTCCAAACCTCAATTCACTCCAAGTCTACTCTATATATAAGCAAACTTTTCACATTGATGCAAGGATCCAATTTTCATTCCAAAATTTCACTCTTTATTCTCTCATTCTCTGAATACTTTGCATCTTTCTCTTTCAATCATCATCTTCTTCCCAAACCTCCCCAAATCTCATTCACCATTAAAGCTTAGTAAGCTTTACATTGAAGCTTGCTATTCTTTGAGCTAAACCTTCATCCTATCACACTCTTCTACTCCTTGGATCTGCAGCAAAATAAGTAATTACTCCATATCAAGCATTGGAAATTAATTCTTAAGGAAGTTTTTGTACAAGCTCGAATTCAGTTTGGTTATCGCATTATTCTTAGCTTGCTTGTGAAGATTTTTGGATTTATAGTTTTCTTATCTTCTCTCCATCACATTTTGATTGCAATAGTTACCAAGGAAAATCTCATCCAATAGGTTGGTGAGTTTCGCACTCGTTATTGTTTTTGCTAAATTTTTGCTTTCGCAATATAGCTCTTAGATCTTTGCATGCTACTTGAAATGTGAACTTTGAATGCTTGGTTGTGTTAGCTCATGATTTCTCATAATTAATGTTAATTTTGTAACCACTGTTACCAGGTAACTATGCATTTAAGTGATTATGAAACTATTTTTCTGTTAATCTATTTTTATTGTTGTTAAAGGTGTAACTAGTTGCTGCATATGGTGTAACCGATTACACCATCCCCGTGCAGCATGGGAATTCTATTTTCCCATGGTATAACCGGTTATTTCAATATGTGTAACCGGTTACACCTGCTTGTTTTTGTTTTTTTGGCTCTGTTTTGGGACATATTGCTCCCTTTTCCCTTGGGCCTTTCCTTGGAAGGCCTATAGCAGTGTCAATACCCCTTTCTTGGCCTGCATACCCCTGCAGTAGCTTTGGTTCAATTAAATGCATGATTTCCTTTAATTTTCTTGTGATATTTTTGCATCTTTGAAGTACTTTTTTTGTACATATTTTTGCTTGCTTGATAACATGTGAAATGTATAGAAATGCATGATAGTTAATTCTCCTTTATGCTTTTTATTTTTGCTTTATCCATTAGATTTACTCATGTTTGAGTAGATTTATTTTTGTTTAATAATTCCAATCCTTTTTGCCTGATTAATCTTTTAACTATGTTAGAAGATTTATTTTGGCATCTTTTCCCCTCTTCCGAATTAGTTGATCAAATATTTTTTTGATTAATTAATTACTTTTTCTTGGCAATGTGGATCCCCCTTGAGATCCTTGTTCTCGCTGCTCAATCAAGTCCCTTCCCATTCAAACACTGTGCAAAATCTCAGAATAAGACTGTAGGACTGTTCAAGTGCAAAAATACACAAATTAATATTCAACGCTTTCCAATTACGACAAATTGTGTCCCATGAGCTTTAAGTAGTGGAGAATTATGAGAGGGACTCGTGCTATCCTTGTCTAGAATATCTCTTCATATGGGGTGTAGACCCTAGCTACTAAGAGTGTTCGCCTCCATTCATAGACTTTAGCACAATTCAAATTGTATGTGGCAAGCCTCGCCTGACACCTCAATCAACATCATTGCACTTTGATCTTCATTCCCTTCCTTTGTTAATCACCACATGTCGGTTAAAATACCATCTTCCTTTTCTTTGATTAGTAATTGGTTCTTAGCTAAAAAACTAATTCCTTCCTTCGGTTAATCACCACTTCACTTCTTGGTTAACAAACCCTACAATACCCTCTCCTTGGTTGATCACCGCCTGTCGATTAAAATACCATGCACCCTTTTCTTTGGTTAATCACTAATTCTTAGTTAAAAAACGAAGTCCTAACTCTTTGGGTCAATCACCGTTTGTCGGTTAAAATACCCCTTTCTCTGTTGCTTCTGGTTAATCACTAATCCTCAGTTAAAATACCAATTCTTTCTTGGGTTAATCGCCATTTCTTGGTTAATAAACCCTACAACTCATCTCTTTTAGTTAATCATCGATTCTCCATTAAAAAATTTCAAACACTCTACCTCTTGGGTTTTGACACCACCTTCCTTGTTTTCTCATCTTTAGTTCCACAAACTACGGAGCTCTGATTTCCTCATTGCACTATGAGGATACGTAGGCATAGGATCATGGAGTTCTAGCAAGCAACCTTCCTTCTTTCTCTCCCTTGGTTCCATGAACTACAGAGCTCTGACTTCCTCATTGCACTATCAGGATACGAAGGCACGAGAGCCCCAATCCTCCGCGAGCATTCTCTTCGCCCCCCTTTCTTTCTCTCTTTCGCGAGTAACCTTTAGATAGTAACACCCATCTGAGCAAAGAACAAGCAAAATGGTTCTCGTCGAGTATGAAGATTGTGAGGGATGCTAATACCTTCCCCTCGCATAATCGACTCCCTTACCCGTTTCTCTTTTCCTTGGGTTTTATCGATATTTTCCCTTTCCTTTTGGAATAAATAAAGTTCAGTGGCAATTTTATTGTACCATCGAGTGTGCGATGCGCTCAGGCATATTCCCGCTAGCTTTAGTTACAAGGATAAAATATGAAACTCTAATACAACTCAATACTCTATTCAATTGACTTTATACTTGTTGTTCAATAATATAGTGTACAAAATACAAATACAGATACTCAACTAAGAATCTCCTATTTAGTTTTTTTAAGGTGTAAGTCTTCACAAAGTAGATTGCCTCCTCAAATATCAACAAAGATCCAGCTAGAAAGCCCACGAGGATTAAGGTCTCGAACGCGTCTGACATCTCAAAAGCACAAACAATCAAATCTTCATTATGATGATTGAGATTCTTGATTGATATAAATCTTGAAAAAATCAAAACACGAAAAACATTCTTGCTAAAAATAAATTTAGGACAAATATTTTCCAAATCAAAACACATGTTATAACAATCATATCTTTGATTTGGATAGAAAAAATAACAGATCTCAAATGCGCAAGATATACTTCAATCAATCTTGTGTTCCAATCAAACAATCTGAGACATGATGCCATATAAAATGTTAAACCACATGAAATAGATCTTCACGGAAAAACTTTAAATAAATTAGAACAATATGTGTATGCAAATAAACAATTTTAAAAAATGAATTAGAAAAACTTATATTCAATTGAATTACAAAAAATAGTTTCTGATTGAGAAGTGCATAAATAATATTAAATAAAAGCTGGAGTTCTTTTCATCAAATGCAAATCAAAATCTCCTATTTAAATCATATCTAAATAAAATCTTTTGCAAATAGATATATTATTTAATCAAATATTTTCTTAATTGATTTGGATTAAAATAATTCTTTAAAATGAAATCTTGGGAGACTTCTAAACGAATTAAAACCGAAATAACTATAGAATAAAATCCGAAGCGGTTTATAAACCAATCCGAATAGCACATGCGTCAGGACGTTTCACAAAAAGTTAAGACATCTTGGTAAAGAAGTTGTTTACACAAACTTTCTAATCAAATCTTTTTTTGAAAGCAACTTCGGAAAAATCTTAGACTGAACAAACTTGAATCAGATCTTGTAATAAACTCTAGAATCACACACATGCTTAAATGAGTCATGTGCTCAACAACTTTCGAGATAACTTGTTTGCCATGTTGCATATGTAAATAAGTCAATTCAAATATAATAAAATTATTTATTATATTATTATATATAAAATTTAAAAACGTAATCAATTAATTGGTTAAATAAAGCTAAAAATACTAATTAAGTTTTTATTTAGTAATTAGTTATTTGGATATAAGTTTTGTTCTGGACTGGGCCTGTGGTTGACCCAGCCTCGAGCACAGCTCAATCCAGTTCTACATCGAGGACGGTCCAAAGTGTTGGCGCAACCCACTAGGGCCAGTGGAGAGCATGTTCCCCACGTGCCCCTCACCCGAGGACACGTCACCAACTTAACCTGCACACCTCGCGGAACCATTATTTCCTTCGTAATGAGCAAGTTCATCCACTATTCGGGGAGTGTGGAGCAGTTGAACTAGGACGATAAGCACGAGCTGCTCGTCCCTACTCTCTCGTGGAAGTCTTGGCAGTCATCTATTATGGGCCTGAACACTCAGCCCACAATAGAGACCATTGGCCAAGCACTGGGGGATCACTATAAAAACTCTCCTCTATAGGAGGGTCATGTATTCTATTATCTACCCTTTCTTACTCACCTCTTCACCAAAACTTACTTAAACATTAGAGTGTCTGCAGGTTCACCACCCTTACCGTTGATCGTTCAAGACCGCAGACGTGTTGCTGGCCACTTTCTCATTCTGATCGACAGGTTAGATCAGTGGTGCCGTCTGTAGGAAACTTGTTTCCCCATCTTTTCTTTCATTGAAACCAAAAGATCAAAACAACAAAACTTTAGAAAGCAACCATGACAGTCAACATGATGAAAATAGTAGCGGTCATGAAACCATTCTCACTCCCGTCCATGACGCCAACAATAATAATGGTATGCCCTTTTTGGAGGAAAGCACTTCACCGAGAAAAGATGGGCCCACTGCCTCCCCCTTCCCCGACGATGCAGCCGACCACGCAGTCCAACACGTCGAAACTCGCAATTCCAGTGCCACCCAACACCGACCCAACCATGGTGACCCTATTTGCGGTGCTGAACCAGACCAACATGCTGACCTACCAAGAGAATGAGAGGAAAAGAGCGTTGGAGAAGGATCGCCAAAGCCCGTCACTATGACGGCCAGGTTGCCGCTCGCAATTAGAGAGGCCGCAGCCCTTGAAGCAAAATCGCATTCCTCCCCGCGAGGATCGACGCTCCCCGGTTTCCAATAGAAGTAAGGCCAGTGGATGACCAAATAACTGTCCTTCACCTCCGTGAAAATCAAAAGACTGGCCAAAGGACTCGCCACCACGCTGGTACGAAAGCCCTCAGTGACAGAAGTATGACTATTCTCTGCCTCTCTTACCGATTTGGAGCGACAAAGACGACCCTCTTAGTTCGTTATCTTGGGAAATCATGGACGCCTACCTTCCCGTCGGACTGGAAAAACCAGCGAACCTGGGAATATACGATGGAACGACGAATCCTTTACGAGCACACCAAAAACATTGAGGCTCTGCTCAATTATCACGCTGTCAGAGGTGTCATCAAATGTAGGTTACTCCCTACTACTCTGAGGAAGGGGGACATGACCTGGTACAAGAGACTCGTTGACGAATCTATCACTTCCTGGAGAGACACAGGGAAGCAATTTTTAAGGCACTTCATCGCTTCTTGTCACCATCCAAAGTCAGAGGAAACACTCGAAGCAATCATGCAAGGTAAAGTTGAATCCCTCTGATCCTGCACTAAGAGGTTCAATTGAGAAGCTGTCCAGATCTCCACGACCAACGACTTGAAGAAGTATTTGCTCGAGCGGGGAATGTGCCCTCGCATTAACAATGCTAAAGTCGTCGACATCGAAACGCCTGCATCGCTGGATGTCCTCCTCCTCATGGCCTAGACCTATATCCAGTACGAGGAGAAAGAAGCTGCAAACAATGCTCGAGACTCGCGGCATTAGGAAAATTCCAGAGTTTTGAGGCACGATGACCCCTTGGCACCTCGCTGTCACAACTGCTAAAAAAACTAGCGGAAAAATAGAGTCGCCACCGAACATTATTTATCCCAACGGGGAAATGAAACGATCGAAGAAATCTCAAAAAGGAAAGAACATGGTCTCGCAACCAAATCCTGGGTTTAGGAGTCGAT
Source organism: Lathyrus sativus (assembly GCA_963859935.3). Taxonomy (NCBI): domain Eukaryota; kingdom Viridiplantae; phylum Streptophyta; class Magnoliopsida; order Fabales; family Fabaceae; genus Lathyrus; species Lathyrus sativus. Next base: position 597,202,087 of record OZ012740.1, on the reverse strand, counting down.
TATGCGAGAGGAAGGTATTAGCACCCCCTCGCGTCCTTTGTACTCAACAGGATCCACTCTTGTTGTTCTAATCAACGGCTGTGTTTATCTAAAGCCTACTTACTAACATAAATGAAAAGGAACAGAAATTGAAAAAACAAAAAGGAGACTCGATAGGACTTCGTAGTCCTAGGCCTACGTATTCCCTCATGCAATGGAAAAGTTAGAGTCTACGTAGTTCGGAGGACCACGGGTGAAAAAGGGAAAAGGGTGCTAGCCAAGACTTCGCCATCTTGTGCCTATCTATCCTCATTCAGACGAGAATAAGGAAATCAGAGCGATCATAGTTCGACCAACAAATTGTTAAGTGTTTTTTTATGAGCATTGCTAAGTTCGCGTTCCAGCAGTTAGGGTCAATTTTTGTTTACGATAGAATAGAAATAACATGCCCTTTTTTAAAAAGGTTTGACAAACAATCTCGAAGGATAAAAGTATTTACGGTTTGTTTGTGAATTTTAAGAGAAGTGAATTGACTTTATTTGGGATGCACATTGCACTAAAATCTATGACATAGGATTGAATACTTCGCGCTAACGATCCAAGCGTCTCGCGCACAAAGTACCCTAAGATGAGGTTAAAAATTCTTCCGCTCATCTTTTTCCACGCGCTTAAGGCTCGTGGCGTACAATGCACATTATATTTATTAAGTGTTTTTATTTTGTTTAAGAGAGAAAAGAGAAAGACACATGGAAGGTTTAAGGGAACTCGGTCTTACCTGTTATCATGCAAAATGTTCCTAAGGTTGGTATGCAAAAGGAATCTCTATCCTAATGTTAGCATGCAAGGATGGACCTAAGGTTAGGATGCGAAAGGAATCTCTATCCTAACATTAGCATGCAAGGATGAACCTAAGGTTCAGGTCAAAGAGGGACTACCCTAATGTTATCATGCATGGATTAGCACCTAAGGTCTATCTTACTCCAAGCATAATAAAAAATTAAGTTGGATTAGGAGGCCTTAAGGGAACATGCAAAGACAAGAAAAAACCAAGAAAAATAATATAAACCAAAAACAACAACAACAACAACAACAACAACAACAACAACAACAACAACAACAAAGCTTCTACACAACACATCAGTAAATTTCAGCAAACAAGCAAGACAACATTTAACAACATGGATTTTCAGGAGATAATATGTGTGAAAATCAGCAAGACAAGCAAGGCAGCATTTAACTACATGTATTTTCAGGACAGAACAGGCGTAAAAGCATGGGCAGCATGTATGCGTTCAACAATGAAGCAATTAAACATGAGCATGAACATGCATCAAGAATGCAACACCCAAAAATGTGCATAGACAATTATCAACACCAAACATCTTGAATATTTAACACCAACAAGAAATTGTCAAAAGATCGAACACTTAGTGTGCACATATATTCACAATGCAACAAGAGAACATGGTTCAAGAATTTTCATCCAACAACAATGTGTATAAGCATAAATAAACATTTAATTATCATGAACGCACAATAACAAATAGAAGATATCAACATGTTATCACTTAAGTAAAGATTAAGAATGCAAGTAATGATCATGTTATCAAATAGGCAAAGTATATGGACATGTGACAAAATAATAAGCAATCGTGATGAGCATATATCAACAATCAACAATACATTTAAGCATACTTCAATACCACACATCATGAATAGGCAAGCATCCATAAGCAATTGTCAACATGTAAACAAGTATGCATCATGAACATGTTTCAACAATATTACACAATTAAGCATTCAACAAGAACAACAAGATTCCACAAGTAGGTATGCCTCAAGAACAACATGAATGTTCAACAATAACTAAGCATTTAAAATATTGAGCACACAAACATGAGCATGTACTATGAATCAAGCAAAGTAAATATCAAGAATAAATAACCATCAATGTGCAAATGACTATGCAACATGAATAATATATCAAGCATGCAAAACAAATAAGTCATGAACTTGCATCATGAAATCAACGTGTCGCGTGTTGAAGAATCAAATACGTACTGCAAAATAAGGTTAAACAACCCTAGAAAATTCTACAAACATCAATCATATCAATCCATGAAGTTTAGAGGTGGAATACGTATCAAGACAAGCATGAAAACAAGCTAAACAACACAACACAACAGGTGCAAATCGATTTGCACAGGATGCAAATTGATTGCACAACTCTAGAATTAATTTCCAGGCAATTCAAATAGATGCAAATCGATTGCATCAGGATGAAAATCGATTGCATCAACAAAAATCACTTTTAAGAAGCACTTTTCGAGCAGCAACTCAAGGTTCAAATGCAACATGTAATTATGCATGAAATTCACATCAATTCACATTAAATGAAAACACATTAAGTCAAACAAGCATTAACAACATCAACAACTGAAACAATGGATCAATTCACACCAAAATCACATAGATCTACAATGTGAAAGTTGCAAAATAAACTAGAATGAGTTTAGATCTAAGAATTACCAACCTACAAAGTGAAGATTTTCTTTGGTAAGTGTTACAAACAAAATTTGACAGATCAAACAAAGAAATCCAAGACCCAAAGAGCTCATAGAAAATTTTTTGAAGATCCGCGTGAAAATGAACAAAATCAAAATTACTTTCGAAATCACTTCAAGAAAATGCTTCAAAATTTCAGACCAAGATCTAGGTATGCTTCAAAATCAGAATTGAATAATGGAAGATGATGTAGTGGAGGTTTAGCTCAAGAATTCACAAATTAGAATGCACAATTTTTGAAGCTTTTGGTTATGGAGCTTTGGGGAGGGTTTTGGAAGGAGAGAAAAAGTGAGAGCAAAGTGAGAGAGAAATGAAAGAATGAGAGTGTCAAGTGTAGAAAAATCATAAAAATGAAGTGTAGTTGTGTGAGGTTTGGAGCTAATTTACTTAAATAAGCTCTAGGTTTGGAGTGTAAATGAGGTTTGGAGCATGGGCTTGAATTTGGAATGGGATTTTGGTTTGGAATTACGAATGGAAAGCATTTGAATTTTAGAGGTAAAGTGAAGTGAATTTGGAAATGAACTAATATCTTGAAGCATTCTAGATCCTTCTACTGATATAGCATTGATCCCAAGTGAAAGTAGTGCGAAACAAACTAATGTATAAAGGTTTTGGGCAAAGATGTCACAGTGCAATTGATTGCAAAACAATGCAAATTAATTTGCACTGTCCCACAAGGCAAAAATGAAGCATCCTGAAGGGGTGCAATCGATTGCACACTTATACAAATCGATTTCACCAAGGTAAAAGTGTAAAAATTGCCTCGTTGGAAGTTGTTTTGAGTCATGCTTCTTATTTGACCCTTAGCCACTGATAATACTTTTGAATGATTCCTGAAACATGACAGAGAACGTGTATGGAACAAGATCAAATGAACCCTGCTTTTTGCTATTGATTCTGAAATAATCCAACCATCTGCTGAGCAAAATAAATGCCTGAAGATGCCTCTAATAACTGCCTGCTTAGCTATAAATGCTACTGAAATAAACTAAGAAATAAGAAAGGCTCTGAGATGTAAGAAACAACACCCTGATCCCATGTCTTGTAACCAATGAAATGGTATGAAATGATGATGTAAATGAATGAAGCATAAGCCAAAAGGTTGAAAAAGAGAGGGCAAATTTTGGGGTGCTACACCTGCCTTTATTCAATCGACGTGGACCTGAAGGAATGATAGCAACAACTTTCAGGCTTTCAAGTTAAAAAGGGATTGAATACAAAAATATTCCATAAATTTGCACACTGTGGGAAGAAAAAAAGACAATTAGATACCAGTTCAGAACTGGATTTTATAAAGACAAGTTAGACGGGAACTAACTACTAAGCGAGAACTGATTTTTTGAAAAAAAGTTTGCCAGACGAGAACTGGACTTTGCAAAGATAAGCCAGAAAAGAACTGGATTTGAATAAGACAAGTCAAACAAGAACTAACTACCAGACGATAACTAGGTTTTATAAAGACAGGTCAGACGGGAATTGACTACCAGACGAGAATTAGGCTCTGAAGATACAAATCAGATGGGAGTTGACTACCAGATGGGGAACTGGGCTTACCAAATGGTTGGTCAGAAACCAAAAACAGGTTGGTCAGGAACCAAGGTACTAGTCTTGAACTAGATTTTGTAAAGAGTGTCAATCAAAGGCGAACATACAACAAAGAGATGGTCGTGAACCAAAAAGGTTTGACAAGAAGTGGAATCAATAGACCAACAACCTAAATATACAATGACTTTGTTGGGAAAAGAGAAATCCTAGGCAGATAAACCTGCTGATCGCGACTTTCTATGTCTAACTGAACTAACTGCAAGTGCACAGTCTATCGCGTAGTAATATAAGATATCGATCCCACAGGGACTCGTAATCAAGCTAGTATTTTCAGGTGTTACTGTGTTTAGCTAGGTTGGTATGGTTTTAGGGAAATAAAAGCAAAATAAGTGTGTAAACTAAAGGGGAACTAAAAACATTACTTAAGGTATAAATGCGTGAATCGGTATGCAATAAGTTGGTTCTTCAAGGATTCGACAAGTCACCGGTGTTTTGGGTGTTTTCAAAAATAGTTTAAGAAGAAAATGACGGTTTAAAGGCCTTTGTCTCACGATGGTTGTTGACGCTAGTCGCAACTCTAAGGCGGAACGTATGCTTTCGCTATTCCGTTCGCAGTTAAAATTACTTTTTGAAAACTATTAAGTTCTAATCCTTTTTAAAGCGCTGACGTTGTTTTTAAAACGAATGCTTAGTTTTTACTATCTGGTCCTAACCTCAGTTGTCGCTTGTTGGTTCATACCTTTATGAATTTCCCACTGTCGTGGCAAAACTGCTTTTAAATAGGTTCTCGCTGTCGCGACGAACATTTATTTAGAAAAATTGATTTAAAACTAAAGCCAGAAATAAGTTTGAAAAGGAAAGTATACACCGGTTATTATCGAATCCCATCTGACTACCTATTACATACCGATTACTTTAATTTAGTCAGACATGGAATATAAACTAAGAACACGTAAACAATGGTAGAATATATAAACATGCATCATAATGGAAAGTAAAATTCAATTAACGTTGTAATAAGAACCTGTAAATAATTCAATTGGCCTTTGAGAAATCCTCCAAAATGTCGACAGCATTTAGTCTTGGTACCAATCACTCGTACAAAATATAATTGAAAAGTAAAACACTATTGCAAGGAAAGGAAAGAAAAAGGAAACAATATGAAATTCTGAAACTCAAATTCGCTCTGAAAATAATTTGGCAGAACTTCGTGTCTTGAATGCAGCTCCCTTTTTCTGGTCTCAGCTTCCTCCTTTTATAGATGGAATTTCCAACGGTTAGTTGCTTCAGGAAGTGGGATTGATGTCAGAGAAAGTAGGAGCTAGTGGTCCACTCTTTTTGGTCTTTGAAGGCACTTACAGCACGTGCACGTTTTTTGCACTTTTTGTCTGCATGACGGTCGTCATGGATTGTGACAGTCGTAACACGTATGACGGTCGTAATGGGCATGTGACGACCTTCATATCAGCAAAATTCGTATTTGCTGTTTTTGGTCTATTTTTCATCTGATTTTCATCTGTAATCACTTGTTTTCTTCATCTTGTTCCATTTGAACATGAACTTTGAATACTTGCAAAATACTGGACAAATAACATGGAAAAACCCGAAATCGGAGTGAAACCAGTCATAGATTAGTTAAAATGTATGTCATTATATATACGATTTCGTGTTATCAAACTCCCCTAAACTTGAATCTTTGCTTGTACTCAAGGAAAGGTAGGAAAAATTTAAAAATTTAGCAAGCATGCGGCACGCTCTTCTTTCGAAAAGACTTCTCAGACGTCAAGTTAGGAAACCGGGAGTCCAATGGAAACAAAACATATACGATGATGACACTGAACTGCAAGTCTTCGAAGGTCTCTCTTTTATGCAAGCCAGTCCCAATCATGTTATTGCAGCTCGGCGTCAAGTCTCCTGCAACAATTTTTACCCGGTTTCGTTCTGGCGCAATCACATTAAGCCCATCATCCATACACGTTCATGGCAAGTAAACCTGTTAGTGACTATGATCTCTTTGCTAATTTGATTTTTCTTCGCACATATGCTTATTCTGCTATTAATCTTGAAGAGTTTCATACCGTTGGGCTAAACGCTCGGGTGAGGAGCACCTAACTTAAAAGGAACATATCTCTATATTCAGGCTATATGGCTTTTCTTTTTCATGATTTTTCATTTCATACTAGAGATCACGCACTTATTTGCATCGGTTTCTTACTTAGAAGTGTTTCGGATGGTGCTGACTGCTCGTATAAACTACTGGGGGCTCCGTTTGAGTCGAAACTTGAGGCTTTGGTACAAGTAAGTAGTGAAAATGACTCGCAAAAACCAGAGGTCTAAGGTGTCAGGGCGGTAGTGGCTTTGTTAGAATTTTCTTCTCGGGAATTCCAAACTTGGTTAAGCTTTGGCGTATCACGTGATGCTTTGAGGAGGATAAAAGTTTCTTTGTATATGTCGGATAAAGCGCGAGGAGTTCACGTAACGGAGAGAGATATATAAATGAGCTTTATTTTCCAAAATTAAGATACTTTAAATTTGAAAATTTGAATGAAAGTACAAGCAGAATAGGAAATGACAGGGAAATAGGGAAATAACGCTCCACTCCCACACTATCTCAATCAGTGTCCTCACTGATTTGAAAAAAATGCGGAATGGAAAGTACAAAGGAAAGAAAAACACAATACAAGAAATGAAAAATACTACTAGTCCCTTCCTCTGCCTCTGTCTCTACCTCTACCTCTGGCTCTTCTGTCGCGTGCATCGAGGTTCAAAGCTCCTGTGTGGTAAATGTAGTCGCGGAGGCCGTCGACTCGCACAGTGAGATTGGCCATGTCGTCGATCAGGCTGGCTTGGCCATCCTGGAGCTGTTGCATGGAGGTCCTCATTTGATCGAGTTGTTCTCGCTGCCAAGCTTCGAACTGTTCAGCCAGTCGGTTTTGTTGTTCCATCATAATCATCATCTGATTCTGTTGTTCAGCAGGAGTTGGTTGTGATGACTCCGCTTGGTCAGCTCTGTCCAACTCTTCTTGAACTTTATCCATGGGCCCTTGGGCATTTTCTTGAGTTGGGGCAGCAGGGGCATTCAGATCAAAGAGCCAGTTGGCTCTGTCCTGAGGATGCATTCGGGTGCGAGAGGGCATGATAATGCTTTGGATAGTGTGGCCTCGCACTACCGGATGATATTTGCCATCTGCTCGGGATCTGATTAGGTGAGAGGCGCGACAATGGTCGGTGTCGAGAAAAATAGGAGGCATCTGGCGAAGGTTCTGGAGGTGGTTGCCAAGACCGAGGCCTAAGGCCATAGAAGTGATGATGCCACCAAAATATAACGGTTTTGAGCCGCGGTTGCAGTTGGCTGGAATGTGAGCCAAGAGGAACGGTGCGGTGTCAATGGGTTCCGAAGCAAACACGCAACGGAAAAAGAACAGCTCCTTCGAATTGACTTTGTGGTTACTATCACGAGCGAAGATAGTGTTGCTCAACACTCGATGAAAGTATCTGATGGTTGGATTGTGGATGTGGGTGGCATTCAGAGTCTCCCAATTGTCAGTTGTGGTGCCGGTCAGTTGGTTCCAAAGAGTGAAGGCTTCATGGTAGAACTGATCGGAGGGGCGGCGATGAGCGTCGTCACCGTGAGGAAACTGCAGCATGTCGGCGATTCGGTTCTGGTTGATTTGGTATTCGGTGCCGAACATGCGGAAACAAGCGGCGCCGGTGAGATGATTTGCATCGCCGGGTGAAGTCACGTATGCGAAGGAACTGAGAAACTCCAATGTGAGTTGCTCGTAGGTAGGTTGAGGGTTTGTGCAGAGATGCCAAATGCCGTCCCTCTGCAGCATCCAGGTGACACCATCTAGAATTCCAAGTTCTGTTAAAGACTCAATGTGAGCATAGCGGGTCGGTTGAAGCGACCGTTGATGGAAAGCCATATAGTTGGTCCTTTGCCGTTCTCCGGACTCGCCTTCTCTGAAGAGGATGTTGCTCAGATTGGGGATTTCACGGTTTTGCCTTGCCATTTTTGTGAGAGAGGTTCAGAGATGGAAAATAGATAGTTTCTGTGGATGGAGAATCAGGGAAATACAAAGGTGAATTTATAGGGGTGAAATGGAAGTTGAAATGGTGGTGGATTAATGAGGGATTTGGAAAGTTGTAGTGGGGTTTGAATGTGTGAAAGTGGGAAGTTAAGAGAATGGAGGGGGAAAGGTTCGTAACCCCTGTTTTGACAGAATTTGAGTTTTGTTCTCGTGACGACCGTCAGGGATTGTTACGGTCGTAATACGCATGACGACCGTCAGGGATGTGTGACGACCTTCACACCAGCAAATTCTGCAGAATTGCAGAATGTTGCATATGGGGCGTTTTTCACAGTTGTAAATGTGACTTTAATGATATTGCAGTATAAGAGACTAGTTACAAAATGGAAGGTACGGAAAAAACAAAATTAAGGTAATACCGGAATGAAATTGAAATAACATTGAATCTAAATACTTGTTTAATGTAGTACAATAATCAAAAAACAATTTCGAAATTTAAAAATGGGAAATAACGCGAGATGCAGTAAACTAAACTTAGAAAGAAACTAAAACATCAATCCTTTGGTTGCTTCAATTTGTTGATCTGCTGAATAACGTCATCAAACTGGTTGCTAACTACGTCCATAAAAGTAACGACATCCATGTGAAGTTACGTTAGTTCATCTTTTACAGTGGTTAATTCCAGCTTGAAATCGTCCATAGTTTTCAGAACAGTGTCCAACTTGTATGTGCCTTGTTCAGGAGTGGGATCAGGAAAGTTATGGTAATTAGGAGGGGTTTCAGGATCTGTATCCACTTTGGACACATAATCTTTGTAGTACATATAGTCATGTTCTTCTGATATGTGATCACTGTCGTACATGTAGGCCTGGGGTGTGGATTGAGGTGATGGAGGTCCCATAGGCTCGTCCAATTCATAAAGCCAATTATTTCTGTTGTGGATACTCGTCAGCTCATGGTTAGGCAATGTGAAAAGATGGACAGGTCGATCAGCGATAAGGTATTCGTAGGCTCCTGGTCCTAAATTACATAAGATACGTCTGTTGAAGCAAAATTGAATGTCCATTGGTCTGATGGTGCCAAAACGAATGGCTCCGCTCAGGTGGTACCTGAGGCCAATTTCATGGGCAATCATGGTGACTAATCCTCCTATTAAGATGGGCGAATGTGGTTCCTGATTAAGGCGTGTGAATGACCTCATCATAAAAGGTACAACATTGACAGGGCGACCTTGTGAAGCACAGAAAAGGATGAACAACTCTTCCTTAGAAACCGTTGTAATGTTTTCCTCCTTCCCAAAGAGGGTATGGGCTAAAATCCTATGAAAGTAACGGAGTGTTGGATTATGTATCTCGTTATTGTGCATGTCATTAGGTTCAGGGTGATAGTTACCTGTGATGGTACCTTAGAATTGTTCTAACTCGATATCAAAATCCTCTTCAGTGTTGGTAAACACATAAGGTCCGCTAGGGAATCCTAGGATGTTAACTAACGACGTACGGTTGTGGGTGTGGTCCATTCCAAACATTCTAAAGGTTATTAGCTTTTTGGTGGATCCATAGCCATATTCGGGTAAGTAGCTTAAGGAGCTAAGGAATTCGAACGTGAGTTCACGGTAGGTAGCAAATCGGGTCTTTAGAGCAGTTTGCTCCCAGCCTAATTGGTTAAATAGATACTGAATGCTATCCTGGATTCCTAGCTTATCCATGGTGGATCTATCATAGTACAGAGTCGAAGCGATGCCTCTCTGAGTCAGTGCCTCAAATCTGGCCTTGTGAGCTAGTCCTCTAAATACAACGGTCGTAACGTCGATGTCAGCCATACTCGGAAGTTAGTCAGATAAAAAATGGGAGAAAGGTAGGACGACTTTAAAATCCTGGAAAAGTTGAAATCACATTTACTCAGATTAGATTTTTAAGAAGCAAAAGGTGATAAAAGATAGAAAAATAAAGTAAAGGAAATAGTAGAAAATAAGAAAATAGAATTTTATGGAAATTATAAATTAAAATGAAAACATAGTTTCAGTAAATTTAGAAGGGAAAACGGGAAAATTGGGTTGCCTCCCAATCAGCGTTGTTTTTAACTTCAAAAGCCTGACGATAGCTTGGTGACAAGCTATTCGGGGGTTTAAGCGGGAAGCTCGAGCAATTACACACTGCTCACGTGGTGGTTGTTTTCGTTTTGATTATAATGCTTTAAACATTGTCCATTTACTATAAACGGTGTGTTGGTTTTATCGCTGATTTCAACAGCTCCACTTTTAAGGGTTTTGGTTACCTCAAAAGGTCCAGACCATCTAGATTTTAATTTTCCTGGGAAAAGTTTCAATCTTGAGTTGAATAGGAGCACGAAGTCTCCCACACTGAATTGTTTCCAGATTGAACGTTTGTCATGCCATTTCTTGGTTCTTTCTTTGTAGATGCGGGCATTCTCGTATGCGTCCAATCTGAGTTCTTCCAATTCGTGAAGATTCAAGATTCGTTTCTCTCCTACCTCAGTGTAGTTAAAGTTCAGCGTCTTAATAGCCCAAAAGGGTTTATGCTCTAATTCCACTGGCAGGTGACATGATTTTCCGTAAACCAATTTAAATGACGTGGTACCTATTGGCGTCTTAAAAGCGGTCCGATAGGCCCATAAAGCTTCGTTCAGTTTCGATGACCAATCTTTCCTGGAGGTTGCGACAGTCTTTTCCAATTTTTTTTTATTTCTCTGTTCGAAACCTCCACTTGTCCACTAGTTTGCGGATGATACGGTGTAGCTACGCAGTGTTTGACTCCATATTTAGAGAGGAGTTTGTCAAAGATTCGCGATATGAAGTGGGAACCACTGTCACTAATGACGAGTCTAGGCACACCGAATCTAGGAAAGATTGTGTTTCTAAAGAGTTTGACGACTACTCGCGCGTCATTTGTTGGAGCGGCAATGGCCTCTATCCATTTAAATACATAGTCGACAGCGACGAGTATATATTTGTTTCCAAAAGAAGACGGGAAAGATCTCATGAAGTCTATTCCCCAGACGTCAAAGATTTCTACTTCTAAAATTCCTTTCTGAGGCATTTCATCGCGTCGTGAGATGTTGCCAATGCGTTGGCACCGGTCGCATTTGAGTACAACGATATGGACATCCTTCCAGAGGCTGGGCCAAAATAGGCCAGATTGTAGAATTTTAGCGCACGTCTTTGAATTACTAGCATGACCACCATAAGGTGCTGAATGGCATTGGGAAATGATGTCTTATATTTCTTCCTCTGGGACACAGCGACGATATATGTTGTCGGCGCCTCGTTTGAAGAGTAGAGGTTCGTCCCAATAGTAATGCTTTAAGTCGTGGAAGAATTTCTTCTTTTGTTGATAAGTTAGGTCCGGTGGAAGCACGCATGCGGCTAAGTAGTTAACGATGTCGGTATACCAAGGCAAAGTGGTTTGGGCATAGACAGCTTCTACGGCTTTTTCAAGTTCTGGTTCTTCCGAGGTTAAGTTGGACATATCGCTTTCCAATTTGGCTATCAGACGTTCATAAGGAAAATCGTCATTGATAGGCACTGACTCTTGTTTAATGCTCTTTATTCGGGATAAGTGATCTGCAACTACGTTCTCGGTCCCTATCTTATCTTTAATTTCTAAGTTGAACTCTTGTAATAATAGGATCCATCTCAATAATCTTGGTTTGGCGTCCTTTTTGCTTATTAGGTACCTAATGGCAGCGTGGTCTGTGTATATGATTATTTTGGCTCCTACCAAGTAGGAACGGAATTTTTCAAGTGCAAACACAACTTCTAGAAGTTCCTTCTCCGTTGTGGCGTAGTTCATTTGGGCAGGGTCTAAAGTTCTACTAGCGTAGTAGATTGCGTGAAGCTTCTTGTCTTTCCTTTGTCATAGAACTGCGCCTACAGCATAATCACTCACATCGCACATGATTTCGAATGGTAGTCGCCAATCTGGGGGTTGCATGATTGGTGTGATAATGAGTGTTGTCATTAGAGTTTCGAATGCTTCCAAGCATTCTTTGTCGAAAACGAACTCGACATCTTTCATCAACAAACCTGTCAAAGGTTTTGTGATTTTCGAGAAATCCTTTATGAATCTTCGGTAGAATCCAACGTGTCCTAGAAAGCTTCGTATTTCTCGTACGGTTTTCGGAGGTTGAAGATCCTTTATGATCTCTATTTTAGCTTTGTCAACCTCAATCCCTTTTTCAGATATGACGTGTCCTAAAACGATGACAAGGTTCACTTTAGCGCATCTTTTGAGTACCATTTCTAAATTTGACAGACAGCTTTCAAAGCTTTGTCCGCATACAGAGAAGTCATCCATGAACACTTCCATGATTTCGTCTATGAAATCCGCAAAGATTGCCATCATGCATCTTTGGAAGGTTGCTGGAGCATTACATAGTCCGAACGACATTCGGCGATAAGTAAAAGTGCCATAAGGACAGGTGAATATTGTCTTTTCTTGGTCATCGGGGTGAATAGGAATTTGGAAGAATCTCGAATAACCATCTAGATAGCAGAAGTACGAATGTTTCGCTAGTCTTTCCAACATCTGGTCTATGAAAGGTAAAGGGAAGTGATCTTTTCGAGTCGCCTTATTCAGTTTTCTATAATCGATACACATCCTGCTTCCAGTCACAACTCTTTGGGTTATCGATTCACCTTTCACGTTCTTCACTACAGTAACGCCTCCTTTCTTTGGCACTATGTGCACTGGGCTGACCCATTGGATGTCGGAGATCGGGTATATGATTCCTGCGTCTAGTAACTTTTTCACCTCGTCTTTAACTACAGTGCTTAAAATTAGATTTATCCTTCTCTGATGTTCTCTTGAAGTTTTGCAGTCTTCCTCTAGCATGATTTGATGCATACAGATGGAAGGACTTCTAGTAATTGCTCAGTTTCTGACTGTTCTAAATTGATCGCTTATATTATAGCCTAACGCGGTTGGGTATTTCCGTAGGACTTCTAGTAATTGCTCAGTTTCTGACTGTCCTAAATTTGCGTTGACTATTACTGGTCTTTTGAATTCTGTGTCTAAGAATTCGTACCTGACGGTTTTAGGTAGTTCTTTAAGTTCTAAAACTGGGTTTTTCGGACCTGGCATGTGATTTGGAGTTAGTGCTAAGATCGTGCTCAGACTATCATCTTTGTATGGTGCACGCCAGTTGTCATCTTCATGAATAGCAGGGATTTGGATCTTCATGATTTCAGAATATTTAGTTTCTTCCTTCTCCAGTTCTCGTATGCATTCGTCAATGACATCTACTATATAGCATGTGTCATCTATGGCTGGTACCTTCAAGAACTTAGTAAGGATGAACTCTATCTTTTCTTCTCCTACTTCGAATGTTAGCCTTCCTTTCTTTACGTCTATGATAGCTCCGGCTGTTGCTAGAAACGGTCTTCCTAGGATAATTGGGGTAACAGAGTCCTCTTTGATGTCCATGATTATGAAGTCGGTTGGAATATAGAATTGACCTATGCGTACTGGAACGTTTTCCAGTACACCGACGAGATATTTGACTGATCGGTCAGCCAATTGCACGGACATTTTAGTTGGTCTTAGTTCTCCCATGTTAAGCTTTTTGCATATAGATAAGGGCATAACACTTATACTGGCTCCTAGATCGCATAAAGCTTTGTCTATGACGAACTTTCCTATGACACAAGGTATGGAAAAACTACCTGGGTCTTTTAGTTTAGGAGGCATGTTATTTTGAATGACTGTGCTACATTCGGCAGTAAGTGTAACTATTTCGTTATCCTCGATTTTCCTTTTGTTAGATAAGATTTCTTTAAGAAACTTAGCGTATGACGACATTTGAGTTATCGCTTATGTAAAAGGAATAGTGATATTCAGTTGTTTCAGAAGTTCAACGAATTTCTTAAACTGTCCTGAAGTTTTGGTTTTATGAATCTTTGAGGATAAGGAATGAGTGGTTTATATGACGGTGGAGTCACATATAAGTTTTCATCTTTGGCGGCCTCTTGCTCGTCACCTTCCTTCTTTTCGGTTTCAGACTCCTTTTCTGTTGGTTTATCAGATTTCTGATGCATGGATGAATCTTCATTCCTAGGATCTGTTGGGCTTTCCAATTCTTTTCCACTTCTCAATATGACAACGTTTGCATGACCTTTCGGATTAGGTTCTGGCTGACCTGGAAGTGTCCCAGCTGGTGCGGCTGCAGAGGCTTGTTGTTGAGCCACTTGTGATATCTGCGTTTCAAGCATTTTATGATGGGTAGCTAAAGCATCTTCTTTTCCGGTCAGCTGTTTAATCTGCTCGCTAGTGTGTATGTTTTGATTCAGGAATTCTTTATTTGTTTGAACTTGAGTAGCTATGAATTTTTCCATCATCACTTTGAGATTTGATTTCCTAGGGGCAGTCTGGGCAGCAACGGTTGGTTTCTGATATCCTGGTGGAGCAGCCGGTGCTTGCAGGGCATTATCGCTTTTGTAGGAAATGTTTGGGTGGTTCCTCCATCCTGAGTTGTAAGTATTTGCATAAGGGTTGCCTTGAGCGTAGTTTACTTGGTCTGGTGGAATTCCTGCCAATAATGGGCACTCGGGCGCATTATGAGTGGCGATTCCACATAACTCGCAATTTGGAGTTACAGCAGCTACGGTTGCAGGTGGAGTTACAGTCAGACTGTCGATTTTCTGCGCTAGAGCATCCACCTTAGCGTTGAACTTTTCAAGACTGCTGATCTCGTACATCCCACCTTTCGCTGCGGGTTTCTCTGATGGAGTTCTTTCACCTCCCCATTGGCAGTGGTTCTGAGACATGTTTTCGATAAGTTGATAGGCTTCATCGTATGGCTTATCCATAAGTGCACCGCCTGCGACGACATCTACCGTTAATCTGGTGTTATATAGAAGTCCATTGTAGAAAGTATGGATCATCACCCAGTCTTCTAAACCGTGGTGAGGACATGCTCTCATCATATCCTTAAACCTTTCCCATGCTTCATAGAGAGATTCAGCATCTTTCTGTCGAAATCTGTTGATTTGAGCTCTAAGCATAGCAGTTTTTCTTGGCGGAAAGTATCTTGCTAAGAAAACGTTCTTCAACTGTTCCCACGTCATAACGGAGTTGGATGGTAAGGATTGTAACCAAGTCCAAGCTCTATCTCTAAGAGAGAAAGGAAAGAGACAAAGTCTTATTGCATCTGGAGTTACTCCATTGGCCTTCACTGTGTCCGCGTATTGCACAAACTTTGTTAAGTGTTCATTCGGATCCTTAGTTGCATTTCCTGAGAATTGATGTTGTTGTACAGCTGACAGTAATGACAGTTTCAGCTCGAAATCGTTTCGATTGATAGCGGGAGCAACAATGCTACTTCGAGGCTCCAACTGAGATGGGGTAGCGTAGTCCTTCAGCGGCTTGTTCTAAGGTCCTTCAGCCATCTTCGATTCTTCAACAGGAGTATGAGCTAGAAGATCAGGAATATTGTGTTTTCGTTGATATTCGAGGATGCGCCTTCTTAAGTGTAAGAAGCGCTCTAGTTCGGCGATTGTAGGTTGTAAGATGTTACCTTGCGAGCGAGTACTTGGCATACAACCGATGAACGAGTAGAGGGAGAGAGAATAGTTAACCTAGTCTATACTGTGTAACAAGGGATTACACTATTGACTAAACGGGTCCCCGGTAACGGCGCCAAAAACTTGATCCCGACTTTCTATGTCTAACTGAACTAACTGCAAGTGCACAGTCTATCGCGTAGTAATATAAGATATCGATCCCACAGAGACTCGTAATCAAGCTAGTATTTTCGGGTGTTACTGTGTTTAGCTAGGTTGGTATGGTTTTAGGGAAATAAAAGCAAAATAAGTGTGTAAACTAAAGGGGAACTAAAAACGTTACTTAAGGTATAAATGCGTGAATCGGTATGCAATATGTTGGTTCTTCAAGGATTCGACAAGTCACCGGTGTTTTGGGTGTTTCCAAAAATAGTTTAATAAGAAAATGACAGTTTAAAGACCTTTGTCTCACGATGGTTGTTGACGCTAGTCGCAACTCTAAGGCGGAACGTATGATGTCGCTATTTCGTTCGCAGTTAAAATTACCTTTTGAAAACTATTTAGTTCTAATCATTTTTAAAGCGATGTCGCTGTTTTTAAAATGAATGCTTAGTTTTTACTATATGGTCCTAACCTCAGTTGTCGCTTGTTGGTTCATACCTTTATGAATTTCCCATTGTCGTGGCAAAACTGCTTTTAAATAGGTTCTCGCTGTCGGACGAACACTTATTTAGAAAAATCGATTTAAAACTAAAGCCAGAAATAAGTTTGAAAAGGAAAGTATACACCGGTTATTATCGAATCCCATCTGACTACCTATTACATACCGATTACTTTAATTTAGCCAGACATGGAATATAAACTAAGAACACGTAAACAATGATAGAATATATAAACATGCATCATAATGAAAAGTAAAATTCAATTAACGATTGTAATAAGAACCTGTAAATAATTCAATTGGCCTTTGGGAAATCCTCCAAAATGTCGGCAGGATTTAGTCTTGGTACCAATCACTCGTACAGAATAGAATTGAAAAGTAAAACACAATTGCAAGGAAAGGAAAGAAAAAGGAAACAATAAGAAATTCTAAAACTCAAATTCGCTCTGAAAATAATTTGGTAGCACTTCGTGTCTTGAATGCAGCTCCCTTTTTCTGGTCTCAGCTTCCTCCTTTTATAGATGGAATTTCCAACGGTTAGTTGCTTCAGGAAGTGGGATTGATGTCAGAGAAAGTAGGAGCTAGTGGTCCACTCTTTTTGGTCTTTGAAGGCACTTACAGCACGTGCACGTTTTCTGCACTTTTTGTCTGCATGACGGTCGTCATGGGTTGTGACGGTCGTAACACGTATGACGGTCGTAATGGGCATCTGACGACCGTCATATCAGCAAAATTCGTATTTGCTGTTTTTGGTCTATTTTTCATCTGGTTTTCATATGTAATTGCTTGTTTTCTTCATCTTTCTCCATTTGAACATGAACTTTGAATACCTGCAAAATACTGGAAAAATAACGTGGAAAAACCCGAAATCGGAGTGAAACCAGTCATAGATTAGTTAAAATGTATGTCATTATATATATACGATTTCGCGTTATCACCTGCAGGGGAAAACACAAGATAATTCCTCCGGAAGGAAACAAGAGTAACATTAACGAGTCTACTTCTTGGGAAAAAAGTTACACGCTTTCTCCTAGATTACATCACTTTCTCTTGGGGAAAGGTCTGGAAAAGAGGGTATCAAACCTGGCTTATACTTCGAATTCATGTTTGAACTTTTCTATGGCGTAATGCTCTATACGAAATGGAATGCTACACGTTTGAGGATGCAATGCAATGATGCTTATGTATGCAAAATGATGATGCAGCTCAGACTGCTGAAGATTTGAGGATATGTGATCCAAAGGTTATGATTGTACCAAGTGTGGTTAGGCTTTGGATGTAAATTATCAGACTAGAACTGGTTTTTAAGGGTATACTACTAGGCGAGAACTGGTGGCAAAATGTTAAGTTGTCAAACGAAAACTGACTCCTTGCTTTTATATTAGTTAGGAACTGATTTTATGGCTTTCCATATGAGAACTAGACTTCAAAACGATATTTACCTAACGGGAATCGGTGTTAAAGACATGCCAAATATATGGTGACCAGACAAGAACTGGTTTGAAAGTGATTTTCCAGACGGGAACTAGTTTTTAAAGGTAGACAGCTAGACGAGAACTGGTTTAAAAGTGATTTTCCAGACGGGAACTAGTTTTTTAAGGTAGACAGACAGACGAGAACTAGTGGACAGAGATTAAGTTGTCATACGAGAACTGACTTCTTACTTGTTTGTCAGACGAGAACTGACTTTAAAAGTAGGCTAAAGAAAGGGTGACTAGATGGAAACTGGTTTAAAAGTTGTCTACCAGACGAGAACTGGTATCTTGAGATGATTTTCCAGACGAGAACATTAGTCCAATCAAAATGCTAATATAGCTAGTGAAAGATAAAGTAAGAAGAAGATTAGCAGGAGTCAGTTTAGAAACCTTGTTGTAGTATTCTTTCAGAATAAACCCCGTCTTAATTAGATCTTTTAAGGGTTGAATCAGGGTTTGGTTCACGGTTATAGAAACAAATGATGAAAGGCTCAAAGTTTGACTATTACTTACCCCTTCTTCGTGATGGTCTCCATTCCTACGTTCAGCTAACTTGTTACAAGCGCTCACCTTTCAAAAAATTTATTGAATGGTATGAGTGATGGTTAAGGAACCCACAAGGTTTTCGGAGTGACAGTCACCCCTCTTTTCTTTGGTGTTTTGTAGTCACCTGACTTATTCTTTCTCGTGGATTTTTCTTTTGTAATCCTTTTTGCTTTTCTCTTTTCATTCTTTTATTCATTTTTCCCTAATTTGTTTTGGACTGATTCTTTTGAATTTTTCAATTTTGAAGTCTAGCGGGATGCCCTAAATTTTGCCTAAGTCACTCGTTTTCGAGTTTTCGACTTAGCGGGCTTTTTTTCTTTCTTTTTTTTCTTTTGATTCATTTTTTTTGAAACAAATCGTATGACATTGGCTTGTCTTGATTTCTCCGAAAGGGTTGTGACTCCTCGTAGTGAGGGATAACCATTGTGATTTCGCGTTCTCTTGACCTCCTGACGCGTGAGGAATACCAAAGCAATTTATCCTCTAATGCATAATCCTTTTGAAATTTGAACGCTCAGTCAAACTAATTGATGACTACCCCACCCCTGGGTTAAATGTTAGGGTTTGAAATCCGAAGGAAACTTCTACTTCTAGGCTCGAAGGGGTTAACGAGGGACTAACTCCTTATCTTTCCAGTGTTTAGGAGATTTGAAATAATGCTTGTACATCACCAGCAGGACTTTATCTGGAAGCAAACTAGCAGCAATTATGGGCATTTCGTTTTCATCATCTTACCTCTAATCTTTGCTAAAACAACAGTTTGATAAAGTGAAGTGAATGGGAGAAACATGTGTTTGTGCTTTGCAATAAATAAGAAAAATGAGCGAATGAGACATGATTAATTCAAAAAAAATGCACGATCACTTCATTAATATTACCATTCAAAACAACAATATTTTAAAACAAATAGCACTTAACCGGAAAGAAAATATGATGTAAATGATAAAATTGATCCCATGATTGACAACTCTGAGGATATCTTTTGTCTGGACCATTGGCTTTAGGAGATGACCCTTGAAGTCTTCGAGCTCAAACAAATGAGAGGTTAACGTGCACAACCAAATTTCGTTCTAGAAAGGATATGTACCCTTTATCAATCAACTATTGCACTTTGGCTTGGAAGGCTTTGCAATCTTCAGTTGAGTGCCCCTTTGGTCCTTCATTATATCAACATTGCACATTAGGATCGTACCCAGGAGGGTATGGCTCTAGCAACGGCTTGAGAGTCTTGGGCTCCACCAATGAGTTTTGAATCAGATGTGGCAAGAGTTGACTGTATGACATAGGAACTGGATGAACAGGAACACATTTGCTGGTGATGTCAATCCTCCTGGCGGAGGTGGTATTGGCAGAGGTAGTGTTTGCACTCTTCATGGAGCTCGTGGGGGTCATGCTTATCATTGGAAAGTTGACCAACAGAAGGACATATTATCTATGCGTGAATTGGATGTTGGTGTCCCGTCAGAGGCTGATAAAATGTTTAAGATGATTGAGGAGAGAATGCGGGCCTACGAAAATCAGAATGTTCTAGGAATTGATATGACTGATCATGGTTTGCTTCCTAATGTGAGGATTCCACATAAGTTTAATGTCCCAGACTTTGACAAATATAAGGGGACAACCTGTCCCAAAATCCATATCAGAGCATATTACAGGAAAATGTCCGCCTATTCTGACGATGAGAAGTTGCTCATGCACTTCTTCCAGAACAGTGCAACTGAGGTGTCCCTAGAATGGTACATGGGGGCATAAAAGGACCTATATTAAAAGTTGGAGGGATTTAGGTGAGGCCTTCATCAAGAACTACTAATATAATATTGATATGGCTCCTAATAGAACACAATTGTAGAATCTTACTCAAAAGGCGAATGAGAGCTTTAAAGAGTACGCCCAAAGGTGGCGTTAATTGGCTGCACGAGTTCAACCTCCTATGATGGAAAGAGAGCTTGTGGACATGTTCATGAGCACTTTGCGAGGTTCCTACTACGACATGTTTGTTAGTAGTACTTATGTCGGTTTCTCAGATCTGGTAAGGGTTGGAGAGAGAGTCGAGAGCGGTATCAAAATAGGAAAGATTCAAGTTGCTCCTGGTTCTTCTGAAGATGTAAAGAAACCTTATGTTGGGTTCCCCATTTTACATTAGGGTCAAGAACAGTTGCTGGCTCTGAGGCTGGACATATGTTGGCTCTGAGGCTGATAGTTCTGTTGCTAAGGAGCATAGAGTTATTGGTACTTGTTGCACCCCAAATTTTGACCCCTTATATCTTCATCATCATTCTAGGAGCATTATCATTGATTATTTAACCTTAATCTACTTCAAGTTTTTCTTTGTTAAGTTACAGGTGAACCAGGGTTCCATACAGTCGAAAATCGAGGTTTCAACGGTTTCATCAGTCAATGTCTTGGATTGATTGTCCATGAAGAATGTCTCTACACCATCAATAATACTCCATTGGGTCAAAGATGAATCTAATTTGAGGTTGTTACACAAAGATCAGGAACAGTGCAGTTCAGGATCCCTGATTAGGGTTTTTGATCAGGAAAAGTCAATTGTGGTTTGACTTTTGATTTTAAAGGTGTTCCAATGATGGAATTATGGTCCATGAAGCTCATATGACTTATTGAAGTCCTCTCAAGAAGTTTCAAAGCCTCGGAAGACCCAGAACAACAACAGTCGACTCGATAGTCATCGATCGATCGTTCGGTTGACCGAAAAGTCAACTCTTCAACCATAAGGAATTTGACCTCAAGGTGGGAATCACAAATGTTCCTAATGACATATTACACCTACCCATGAAGTTTCATGACCATTGGATCAAGGATTGGGGAGTAATCGCAAAAATCGGGAATTAGGGTTTTGAAAGGGGCAAGACCATAACTCCCTAACCATACATCCAATGGAGTTTGTTCAAAGCTCATTGGAAAGCTTTTGACAAGTACTACAAAAGTCCCACAGTGGTCCATGAGCAGAAAAT
Source organism: Lathyrus sativus (assembly GCA_963859935.3). Lineage (NCBI taxonomy): Eukaryota > Viridiplantae > Streptophyta > Magnoliopsida > Fabales > Fabaceae > Lathyrus > Lathyrus sativus. Next base: position 597,180,791 of record OZ012740.1, on the reverse strand, counting down.
GCATAGATTTTGAGTTATGACCAAATTCATTACAAGAGGGAAAAATAACTTAGAAAAATTCTAAGTTATTGGCCTTTTTAGGCATGTTTTTCAGCAACTTTGAGAGGTCTTTTGACCTAGTTCCATTGGGAATCTGAAACTCATGAAAACATGAAAGTTGTAGAGCTACATGAAGGCTTTCCAAAATGTACTAGAACTCCTCCATAGCCCTTATGAGCTGCGAGTTATGGATCCAACAAGATGAGGTTTCAACACTTGAGTCCAACACTTTCACTTTTTCACATACTCATCCTTTGATCACTTGAGCTATTCTCAGCCCTTGGATCATGTTTGTATCTGATATTTAGGGAGTTTAATGAAGGAAAATGCAGAAGAAGTGAAGGATGTGAAGGAAGAGCAAATTGCAATAAAATAATCAAGAAATTCAAGAGAGGAAAGAGAAACTTTTTGGCTCAAATCTGTAGCAGCTGTGACATCTACAATCTATGCTCTATTCAGTCACCTCAAGTCACTCCTTCCACTTGATTTTCTCCTTACATTGAGCCAAGAGAATGATGTATGCAGCTGCATCAAGATCTTGTGCAAGATTTGTTCAAAATCTCTCTCCAAAAGCCAAACTTCAAATCTTCCCCAAACCTCTTCATGGCCTATAAATAGAGGTTTCCTCCTACTATATTGGGGACACCAGAGCACTCTACTACCCAAGATAATACCATTTCTCTCCTACTATCTTGCATTTTCTTACAAGTGAAGAAAACCATCAAAAAACCCTAAAAAATCTGTCTTGAGCAAAACAGCCTCCAAAATCATTTTCACTCAACCAAAACCACCACAAACCATCCAAAAAATCCACAAATGATGTGTGGGAGGTGTTCAAGCCTTTAAACCAGAAAAAAACTTCATTTTCCCAAAAGTCAACTTTCAACCAAGGAAAGTTTGACTTCATACTCAAAATCTACCAAAACACATACCAGGCCTGTTTTGATCTTTGTAAACCTCCAAACACCTTAGGTTTATGGTATACCAACTGTCCATAACCTAAAATCTCATCATCATCACTTATTTCAAATTCTGGTCCAAGATCCACTTGTTTACTTCAAGTACAAGAAAGGCCATCATTCTCACCAAGACATTGGACTTGGATTTCATTTGGAAGCTCCAAGGTTTTCCTTCTATATTTGCTTGCTTGGAAGTCTACAAGAGGTTGGTAGTTACTATCTCTTTTTCTAACTGTCATGAACATGAGTAGTATACATTAGTTGTTACAATGTGCTTTATGTGTATGTATAGTTCATGTTTGAATCTGTCACATTTTGCTTGTCTGCTCATTAATGTATTTTGTTCTTATAATCCTTATGCAATATCTTATGTGGTTGTGTGTTAAGCCTTGAGGTCTCTTAGGTGCTATTATGTGTCATGTATGAACTTGTAAGGATAGTTGCATTGTCATGCCTTAATGTTGTTTGGTTCTGCTTGTGAGAATATTAACTTGCTTCTGTTGCATTACCACTTTTATATCATTATCATGTTAGTTAACATTTTGATTTAGAAACCCTCATATAGGTGTTTATGTGATGTTTGTATTGTTGAAAACTAGTTTGAATTTAGTTCTGCAGCAGTTCTATTCTTGCATTTTTCAGCCCATGTACACTTTTCAACCAATAAGTCATTTTTGGTTCTACCATCTTTTGAGATCATTTGTGTGTTTTAGCTTGGTCTTTAATACATTTTGAACTTGCTTGTAAGTTTGTGCTGCCTCTTTGAACTTGTCAAAGGTCATTGGAATGACTCATGAGAATAAGGAGGACCAATACCTATTTTTGATGTCTTGATGATTGTAACTGTTATGACATGTGCTTTTAGCTTGATACTTGCCTTTTGTTATGTTAAGTATGCATTTATATTGCTTTGAGCTTTGCCTTGTGTTTGACTTGTGTTTGTTAACATGAGAGCATTGTTACCCTGAAATCATGTGTTATGTTTGGCACTATGATATTTGCATCAGTTGGTGTTTTCATTAGGTTTATATGGCATGACTGTTTTCAAACTTGATATGTTCATATTTTATTAAAGTTGTTACTTGCCATTGTCCTTTATTGCATATGTTTGTTAACATGAAGTATGATACTTGTTGGATCCTGTTTGCTAGATAGTTGGTTTTGTTTCATCCCTTGCATCACTACTGTCATCCTTAGACACTATGATAGGGCTGTGGTTGTAACCATGTTTTGTTCACATTTGTTTACATTGCCAACTGTGATAAACTTGTATGTCTTGCTCTGATACATTGCAAGCCTTTGGTGTGAATTTGTTTTGAACTGCTAATCATCCTCATTGTTTAATTTTGATTACTTGCATTCTTGTGTCATGTGTATGCCATTGAGAATCAACTGCCATAGCACCACTTTTGTTGTAGGTTAACATATTGACATGTGTTTGCAAGATGATTTGTGAATATAGAACTAAGGCTTTTCATTGATCTTTGGTATTGTCATATGTTACTGTCATAGTTGTTTAAATTCATGAAGACTACCATGCTGCTTTGATTACTTCCCATCTCTGTCAAGTTTGCATTTGTGATTTGTTGGTAACATGCCTTGTTGGTGCTAACTGTCATCTTAACTACTTGCTGCTAGTATGATGTTCTTGTTAGAAATCTGTCTAGGTCTTTGTTCATATGGTTGTAACCATCTCTGTTTAAGGCATGATATGAATTTGATGTGTTAGACTTGGCATGATTTTTTAAGACCAATTGTTGTTGTATGTATTGAGTTATTTACATGTTAGATCCAAAATATGTTTAGGTGCTAGTCCATGAGCACAATAATTGCTAACTGTCAAGAATGGACCATGTTGTTTGAACTGATACAAATTTCTTAAGATGTTTTGCTTTTGTAAAGGCATTGCAGAATTGCATATGTGTGGCTTGTTTGAAATTTTGCTTTTGACTGCCATATGATTTGCTGTCAATTTCTGTTTTCTGTTCCAACTCAGTGTGCCACCAATTGTTGTTAAGTTCTTGCAAGATGTTTGATGTGCATGAATCACTTTGTGTATGTTGTTTGAAGTTGAGAATGTAGGCTGCATCATGAACTTTTACTCTTCTTGCCAAAACAACATTTTAAGCATTCTTGTTCACATCATGACAGTCCATATACCAAATTTTGTTTGGAGTTTCCTTTGCATGATTTTTGCATCCAAATTCCATGAACAGTGTATTTAAGACTTGTGCATACCATTACATAGCCTTAATTCTTGTTGTCATGAGCTGTAGATGTCCTTTTGCATTTCACAAGCCTCACTTTGCACTGGCCTTCAAATTTTGAGTTGTGTGCTTTATTTGAAAAAATTGAGATTGCCTTTATTTTCCTTGAGAAATTTCACATGAGATAGACTAAAAGTTTGTTAAATTTGGTTGAGTTTTGAGTGATTTACATTGTTACCGTTTTCATGTTTTGGCTTGCCTTCCATGATCATCTTGCCTTGCCCAGATTCACTTGCTTTGCTAAGTATTTGTTTATTTTGGGGTGGCATAATACTTGGATGTATCGCCATCCCAGTGGTTAAGCCTTCACTTTCATAATGCCTTGCATGATCCTGGGTTCGATCCATTGTGGAGATCAACCGTTTTTATTTATTTTCATATTATCCATGTTTTTCATACTTTGCTATTTGCTTCCATGCCATAACATGCGCGTGTGCCTTGGCTCACTTGGTAAGATTTTAAGTTGGCAACCATGAGGTGGTGGGTTCAACACCCACCAGGCGCCTCTCTTTTTTTTATCACTAAATCCTTTGTTTTTTTATTTATTTGTTATTAAATTTCTAAAAATCATAACTTCTTCATTTTTAATCCTTTTTAGTTGATTCTTTTTGCTAAATTCTTGTCTTAATGTGTATTTTCATATGATGATCAAAGAATTCTAAAATTATTATTTTAGAAACACTTTTCATTATGGGAAGATCGTAAATCATTTTAGGGTTTTCACCCTCCTATCTTTCATTTTCGAACTTTGATTTTATTCCTCTTTGAGTTTAATTTAAAGATGACATGAACTTGTATTGTTGGTCCCCCTTATGCATTTAAGTTTGAATTTCAATTTTGTTTGTGGTTCACCTTTAAAACCGTTGATTATCCCCGTGAGGTTTTTAACCTTTTGTATACATTATTGTGACTTTGTTCATATGATATCCTTTACCTTTACCCCTTTTATCCTAACCTTAGGATTGAAGTCGCCGTGCTCTATTTAGCGTCCCGCTGTGGATATCCTTTAACCTTTATCCTAACCTTAGGAGCCGAGTCGTCGTACTCATGTTTAGCGTCCCGTCGTGGACATTCTTTATCCTTTTATCCTAACCTTAGGATTGGAGTCGCCGTGCTCTATTTAGTCGTCCTGCCGTGGACATCATTTACCCTTTATCCTAACCTTAGGATTTGAGTCGCCGTACTCATGTTTAGCGTCCCGCCGTGAACATTCTCTACCATAACAATCTCAACTTAGATTTAGGAGTCGCCACACTCCATGTAAGTACTTCCCTATGAATGCTTACATCCCCTTGGAACCTTGACCACAGTCAAGAGTTCCTCCCCCCTAGCTAGGGGAACTACGGTTGCTCTGATTCCATTCCCGTCAGGATACGTAGGCACAAGATGCGATGTCTTCGCGAGCATACTTTACATACTTTATACTTTATATCTTTACCCTTATCACATTTCCTTCAGCAAGCAAACTTTAGCAAACACAAATATTAACAAGAGGTTACTATAGAGTACTACAGATGTTTAGGATGTGAAATACCTACCCTAGGCATAACCAACCCCCGAACTTTTAGATCTCTCTTTGCTTAGCTTTTTGCTTTGCATTTTTAATAGGTTTTTCTTTCTTTAAACCTTTCCTTTTTGGATAAATTAAAGTCCGGTTGTGAATTTAAGAATTAAAGATTCAAGTTAATCAATAGCTTGGTATCACGATTCTCACCACAACAGTACTGAACCGACTATTGAGCAGCAGTTGGAATAGATACAACATTAGTTTCTCCTTCCTTCCTCTTGGGGAATCCAACATAAGATTTCTTTGCATCTTCAGAAGAACTAGGAGCAGCTTGAATCTTTCCAATTTTGAAACCTCTCTCGACTCTCTCTCCAGCCCTTACCCGATCTGAGAAACCGACAAAAGTACTACCAACCAACTTGTCATAGTAGGAACTTTCAAAGTGCTCATGAACATGTCTACAAGCTCTCTTTCCATCATAGGAGGTTGAACTTGTGCAGCCAATTCACACCATCTCTGGGCGTACTCTTTAAAGATCTCATTCGCCTTTTGAGTAAGATTCTGCAGCTGTGTTCGGTTAGGAGCTATATCATTATTATATTGGTAGTGCTTGACGAATTCCTCATCTAAATCCCTCAAACTTCTAATATAGGTCCTTTCAACCCCCATGTACCATTCTAGGGACGCCCTAGCTAGGTTGTCCTGGATTTTTCTGTAATATGCTCTGATATGGATTTTAGGATAAGTTGTCCCCTTATATTTGTCAAAGTCTGGGACCTTGAACTTATGTGGAATCCTCACACTAGGAACCAAACCAAGATCAGTCATATCAATTCCCAGAGCATTCTGATTTTCGTAGGCCCGCATTCTCTACTCAATCATCTTAAACTTTTTATCAGCCTCCAACGGGAGACCAACATCCAAGTCACACATCGAGAATGCGTTCTTCTGTCAGCCAACTTCCCAATGATGAGCATGGCCCCCACTAGTTCCATGAAGAGCGCAAAAACTACCTCTGCCAACATCACCTCCGCCAGGAGGATTAGCATCACCAGCAACGCAACCTCCAGGAGGAATAACAACGCCAGTGCCTCCTCCAAGAGAAAAAACAACATCGGCACCACCTCCGCCAGGAGGAATGGTGCCATCAGCAACACCTCCTCTAAAAGGAATAACACCACCATCTTCAGCTCTTGGAGGATCAATAAGGGGTTGAACCAGAGTTCTCAACTGTTCTTGACCCCGAGCCATATTTTGCATCAGTTCCATGAACTAATTTATACGGGTTCTGATTTCCAACAATTCTGATTGTACCTGATCCATGATCCGCCTCTGGTTGCTGCGAGTTTTGTAGTGGTGACAAATCAATTCTGCAGTTCTGAAGAAAAGACCAAGTCAGAATAAGAATCCCCATCCTTGAACACCTGCTATGAATTTATGTATGCATGCGAGTATGCAAATGTCATGTTCAATTATTTCCAAGGAATCTTTCTGCTTTGCTTCAAGTTTTTTTATAGAATAACTACAAGAAGTAGATGAACAGCTCAACTATGAGACCCAAAGTTAAGCTCCTTGGAAATAAAAGAGCATGAATTCCAGAATGCGAACATGTTATGATGATATAGATGTAGAGACATGGGTTCAAGGCTTCCACAAATTCTGAGCAACTACTGCACTGCTGACTGAGTAGGTTCAAAATTGTGCTCTAATGAGAAATCTAGAATACTATAATACCATAATAATCAGAATACTAAGTTCATAAGTCCACACTGATAAAAAAACCATAAATCTAGGTAGGTTGAAGGTCAAGGTTTCCTGCAAAACCCATCCTCTCTCACATGTGGGTTCTAGTTTCGGACAGAGGCATCCTAGTTAGTTCTCAGTATCACGGGCTCTCAGGTTGAGAAATGATAATATGTTTACCATTTCTGGTTTCGCATTATCATCAATCAAAGATGCCTTAACTGATTTTCCATAAACGGTCTCTAGAGTCATAAGCTTCCAAAGGAACACCCTAGTTACTGTATAGGCATACAGGTTAGAGTAACTTCCAAGAAAACCTCTTCTGAATAAAGATCTCTTGTCAATAATATGTATCAAGCGCTACACATGCCAACTCAAGCCCACTCTAATTCTATGTGTGTACTCAATCATGGGTACTGGGCTTTTCTCTCGTGAAACAATTCCACTCAACAACACACAGCAGCAGCAGAACAGTATGATAACAGTAATCAAATGCAATAAATTAATGTAAATGCAATAATATACAACAGATACAACAAATAAATGCACAAAAATAAACACCCAATGAAATAAAAACAAATAAGCGCTAGGATTGACTCTCATAGGGAACCAGAGTCCCTAGCAGAGTCGCCAACTATTGCAACTACAAAAAACAATTGGCAGAAAAACATAGTCACCACCGAATGTTATTTATCCCGACAAGGAAAGGAAACGATTAAAGAAACCTCAAAAAAGGAAAGAATGTGGTCTCACAACCAAATCCTTGGTTCGGGAGTCGATTACGCGAGAGAAAGGTATTAACACCCCCTCACGTCCGTTGTACTCAACGAGATTCACTCTTGTTATTCTAATTAAAGGGTGTGTTTATTTAAAGCCTACTTGCTAACAGAAACGAAAAGGAACGAAAAGGGGAAAAACAAAAAGTATACTCGATAGAATTTCGTCGTCCTAGGCCTACGTATTCCCTCATGCAATGGGAAAGTCAGAGTCAACGTGGTTCGGAGGATCACAGGTGAAAAAGGAAAAAGGGTGCTCGCCAAGACTTCACTGTCTTGTGCCTACGTATCCTCATTCGGACGAGAATGAGGAAATCAGAGCGATCATGGTTTGACCTATAAATTGTTAAGTGTTTTTTATGAGCATTGCTAAGTTCAAGTTCCAGCAGTTAGGGTCGATGTTTGTTTACGGTAGAACAGAAATAACATGCCCTTTCTGAAAAAGGTTTGACAAACAATCCCGAAGGATAAAAGTATTTGCAGTTAGTTTGTAAATTTTAAGAGAAGTGAATTGATTTTATTTGGGATGCACATTGCACTAAAGTATATGACATAGGATCGAATACTACACGCTAAAGATCCAAGCATCTCACGCACAAAGCACCTTAAGATGAAGTTAGAAATTCATCCTTTCATCTTTTCCCATGTGCTTAATGCTCGTGGCGCACAATGCACGTTATATTTATTAAGTGTTTTTATTTTGTTTAAGAGAGAGAAGAGAAAGACGAACAGGAGGTTTAAGGGAGCTCTATCCTACGTGTTATCATGCAAAATGGTCCTAAGGTTGGGATGCGAAAGGAATATCTATCCTAATGTTAGCATGCAAAGATGAACCTAAGTTTGGGATGAAAAAGGAATCTATATCCTAATGTTAGCGTACAAGGATGGATCTAAGGTTCAGGTCAAGAAGGGACTATTCTAATGTTACCGTGCATGGATTTGCATCTAATGTCTATCCTACTCCAAGCTTAATAAAAAATTAAGTTGGACTAGAAGGCCTTAAGGGAGCATGCAAATACAAGCAAAAACCAAGAAAAATAATATAAACCAAAAACAGCAACAACAACAACGCTTATGCATAGCACATCAGTAAATTCTAGTAAACAAGCAAAACAACATTTAAATCATGTATGTTCAAGACATAATAGGTGTAAAAAGCAGCAAGACAAGCAAGGCAGCATTTAACATCATGTATTTTCAGAACTGAACAGGTGTAAAGCATGGGAAAAATGTATGTGTTCAACAATAAAGCAATCAAACATGAGCATGAACATGCATCAAGAATGCAACACGCAACAATATGCACGAACAAGTATCAACACCAAACATCTTGAATATTCAACACCAACAAGCAATTGTCAAAAGATCGAACACTTAGTGTGCATGTATATTCACAACGCAACAAGAGAACATACTTCAAGAATTTTCATCCATCAACAATGTGTAAAAGCATAAATCAACATTTAATCGTCATGAACGCACAACAACAAGTAGCAAATATCAACATGTTATCACTTTAGTAAAGATCAAGAATGCAAGCAATGGTCATGTTATCAAATAGACAAAGTATATGAACATGTGACAAAATAATAAGCAATCGTGATGAGCATATATCTACAATCAACAATGCATTTAAGCATACTTCAATACCATAAATCATGAATAGGCAAACATCCATAAGGAATTTTCAACATGTAAACAAGTATGCATCATGAACATGTATCAACAATATTGCACAATTAATCATTCTACAAGAACAAGAAGATTGCACAAGTAGGTATGCCTCTAGAACAACATGAATGTTCAATAACAACTATGCATTTAAAATATCGAGCACACAAACATGAGCATGTACTATGAATCAAGCAAAGTAAGCATCAAGAGAAAATAACCATCAATGTGCAAATGATTATGCAACATGAAAAATGCATCAAGCATGCAAAACAAATAAGTCATGAACATGCATCATGAAATCAACGTGTCGTGTGTTGAAGAATCACACACGTGCTGTAATGTGAGGTTAAACAACCCTAGAAAATTCCACAAATATCAAACATATCAAGCCATGAGATTTAGAGGTGGAATAGGTATTAAGACAAGCATGACAACAAGCCAAAAAACACCACAAACCGGAGCAAACCGATTTGCACACGATGCAAATCGATTGCATAGCTCCATAATTAATTTCCAGGAAATTCAAACAGATGCAAATTGATTACATCAGGATGTTAATCAATTGCATTTGTAAAAATCACTTTTAAGAAGCAATTTTCCAGCAACAACTTGATAAATGCTAAAATGTACTGATTTAGAGTGTGAATAATTGACACTTATTTGCTCGATTCGTTGATTTTCCGTTAATAATCCCCCATATTTGTGTATATTTTGTACAATTTACATTATAGTGTGTAAAATGCATTTTTGTGTACATATTATTGAGTTTGACAGTTTGCATCTGTTTTTATAGGTAATAACGCATGGTTGAAGTATGGACTCGATTGAGCCAATAGGGATGCTTCAAAATGTAGTTTCGACCAACTTTTTGACGGCAATTCGCGCTTAACACATTTTTCAGCGTGGGTTCAGCGTGTTTCTGATGAAGAGGCAGTAGCTAATGACCCTTGACCGCGCTTAGCGCGAGCAAGATCACGCTGTAAGGCAATTTATGTTTATTTTAAGTGAGATTGTGCTTAGCGCGACCTGAGCACGCTTAGTGCGATCTGAGCTCGCTTAACGCGGTTGTAAATAAATATTATTTTTTCTATTTTTTTTTATATCATTTTTGTAGGTGTTCAAGTAAGGATATTTTTCCATTATCATATAGAGCATTGAATAAGTTTTCCAACGCTTCCGACCAGGCGTCAATTGGAGCTTCGGTTCGAAAGTTATGAAGAAAATAAGAGGTGTGATTTTGCTGATGGCGCTAAACGCCCTCATAGCGCGCTTAGCGCGGTTTGCGTCATTTCAGCCCCTATTTAAGTTACTTTTCAGTATTTTTTAGGTTATGTTATTAGAAATCTTTTACCCAAACTTCATAAAAAATGAGCATGGACATGCATCAAGAATGCAACACCCAACAATATGCACGAACAAGTATCAACACCAAAAATCTTGAATATTCAACACCAACAAGCAATTGTCAAAAGATCAAACACTTAGTGTGCACGTATATTCACAATGCAAGAAGAGAACATGCTTCATGAATTTTTCATCCATCAACAATGTGTAAAAGCATAAATAAATTTTTAATCGTCATGAACGCACAAAAACAAATAGCAAATATCAACATGTTATCACTTTAGTAAAGATCAAGAATGCAAGTAGTGATCATGTTATCAAATAGGCAAAGTATATGAACATGTGACAAAACAATAAGCAATCGTGATGAGCATATATCTACAATCAATAATGCATTTAAGCATACTTCAATACACCACATCATGAATAGGCAAACATCCATAAGCAATTGTCAACATGTAAACAAGTATGCATCATGAACATGTTTCAACAATATTGCACAATTAAGCATTCAACAAGGACAAGAAGATTGCACAAGTAGGTATTCCTCAAGAACAAAATGAATGTTCAATAACAACTAAGCATTTAAAATATCGAGCACACAAACATGAGCCTGTACTATGAATCAAGCAAAGTAAGCATTAAGAGAAAATAACCATCAATGTGCAAATGATTATGCAACATGAAAAATGCATCAAGCATGCAAAACAAATAAGTCATGAACATGCATCATGAAATCAATGTGTCGCGTGTCGAAGAATTGCATACGTACTGCAAAGTGAGGTTAAACAACCCTAGAAATTTCCACAAATATCAAATATATCAAGCCAAGAGGTTTAGAGGTGGAATCGATATCAAGATAAGCATGAAAACAAGCCAAAAAACACCACACAACCAGTGCAAATTGATTTGCATAGGATGCAAATCAATTGCATAGCTCCATAATTAATTTCCAGGAAATTCAAACAAATGCAAATCGATTGCATGAGGATGCAAATCAATTGCATCAGCAAAAATCACTTTTAAGAAGAAATTTCCGAGCAGCAACTCAAGGTTCAAATACAACATGTAGTAACATGTAATTGTGCATGAAATTCACATTAAATGAAAACGCATTGAATCAAACAAACATTAACAACATCAACAATTGAGACAGTGGATCAATTCACCCCAAAATCACATAGATCTACATTGTGAAAGTTGCAAAATAACCTAGAATGAGTTTAGATCTAAGAATTACCAACCTACAAAGCGAAACTTTACTTTGGTAAGTGTTGCAAGTAGAATTTAATAGATCAAGCAAAGAAATCCAAGATCCAAGGAGCTCCTAGCATGAAATTTGAAGATCCGCACGAAAACAAACGAAACCAAAATTACTTCCAAAATCACTTCAAGAAAATGCTTCAAAATTTCAGATCTAGATCCAAATAAGCTTCAAACTCATAATTGAACAATGGAAGATGATGTAATGGAGGTTTAGATCAAGAATCCATAAATTGCAATACATAATTTGTGAAGCTTTTGGTTATGGAGCTTTGGTGAGGGTTTTGGAAGGAGAGAAAAAGTGAGAGCAAAGTCAAAGAGAAATGAGAGAATGAGAGTATCAAGTGTAGAAAAATCAGAAAAATGAAGTATAGTTGTGTGAGGTTTGGAGCAAATTTACTTAAATATGCTCTAGGTTTGGAGCGTGGGTTTGAATTCGGAATGGGATTTTGGTTTGGAATTAGGAATGGAGACCATTTGAATTTTGGAGGGAAAGTAAAGTGAATTTGGAAATGAATTGATATCTTGAAGCATTGTAGATCCTTACTGATATAGCATTAATCCTAAGTGAAAGTAGTGAGAAACAAACTGATTTAGTGCTGAAAAATAAAGGTTTTGGGCAAAGTTATCACAGTGAAAAGGATTGCACAGCTGTGCAAATCGATTTGCAGTGTCCCACAAGGAAAAAATGAAGCATCCTGAAGGGGTGAAATCGATTGCACACTTATGCAAATCGATTGCACCAAGGCAAAAGTGTAAAAATTGCCTCGTTGCAACTTGTTTTGAGTCATGCTTCTTATTTGAACCTTAGCCATTGATAATACTTTTGAATGATGCTTGAAACATGACAGAGAACCTATCTGGAACAAGATCAAATGAACCATGCTTTCTGCTATTGATTCTAAAATAATCCAACCATCCGCTGAGCAAAATAAATGCATGAAGATGCCTCTGAAACTGTCTGCTTAGCTCTGAATGCTACTGAAAGAAGAAAGGCCATGAGCTGCAAGAAACAACCGCCCTGATCCCATATCTTATAATCAATGCAATGGTATGAAATGATGATGTAAATGAATGAAGCATAAGCCAAAAGGTTGAAAAAGAGAGGGAACGTTTTGGGGTGCTACACTCGCCGAGGAGGAGAGAAGACGGAAAAGGATAAGCCCCGTGACGTTGTAGCTCGACGAAACGCATATGACACCCTACGTGGGCTCTGATCTACAAGACTTCAATGACACGACTACTAAGTCATGAGGTTGTGTCGAATTGATTGTCACTATGGAGTGGCCAAGACCGTCAAATAGGTCAAAGTCCAATTCCTAGTAATAGAGTGCCTTTTCTTGTACTAGTGCGTCCTGGGAAGACTACTCTAGTCGAATTGATAGTCGTGTCATCCACTGCCCATATAAAGGTGAAGTATTACACGACCGAGAGGCTCGCCGACACTCTTCATAGGGACATAGAAGTTGTGAAGAGATGTTTTGAAGCGGCCTCGAAGGGGCAGGACTCCATTAACGTGCCGCCCAAAGCTGCCAGCAAGCCGACGTGACCCGACACCTTGGAGGAGCCAAAACCAATGCCTCACGTCGACCTAGATAGCCGCTTCCTCAAAGATGACTTAAAGGAGCAGAAGAAGAAAGAGATAGGAGCCCGACTAGTAGCAGAAAACTCCCTAGCGCCAGATAACAATGAGGAGTCTTCCCATCCTAGGCGCCCCATTCCAAACAATGATTTTGAAGTTATCCTCATTGGCAGCGACCCAAACAAAAGGGTGGAAATTGGAACTGGCCTCCTTGACCTTGCAAGAAAGCATTTGAAAGCTTGCTTAAGAGAGAATGCTAACCTGTTTGCATGAAACGCTACTGAGATGCTCGAACTAGACCTTGAAGTGGCCTACCACTAGCTAACCATTAACCCCGCCGCTAGGGTTGTAGTACAACGCAGCCATAGGCAGTCTCCCAAAAAAGCATAGGCTGTTGAGAATGTTGTAAAAGACCTCATAGAGGCAAACTTTATTTCAGAAGCCCAGTACACAACCTGGCTTTCAAATGTTGTACTTGTCAAAAAATCTAATGGAAAATGGAGAATATGTGTTTATTATACTAATCTTAACAAGGCTTGCCCTAAAGATTCTTACCATTTACCTAACATAGATAAACTAATTGATAACTCTGCAGGTTTCAAATTATTATCTTTTATGGACGGGTATTCAGAGTACAACCAAATCCCCGTGGCAAAGGGGGACAAAAAATACACGGCCTTCATGACCAAGTCAGACAACTACTACTGCAACGTAATGCCTTTTGACTTAAAGAACGTCGGTGTTACCTACCAGCGGATGATACACAAAGTCTTTCGAGGTGAGATTGGAGACATGCTCAAAGTCTACATGGACGACATGATCGTGAAATCCCAAGAGGAATATGACCATACACTCCACCTGAAAAGAGTCTTCGACCAGGCGAGGAGATACAAGATGAGGTTCAATCTGGAGAAATGCATCTTCGACGTTCGAGTAGGCAAGTTCCTCGGCTTCTATATAATAGAATGAGGAATCAAAGTGAACCCCAACAAATGCAGGGCCTTCTATGAATTCCTGACGCCCTCGAAGAAATCAATTCAATCCCTAAACGGGATGCTCACCTTGTTATCCCGCTTCGTAGCCAAATCTGCCTAGCACACACTTCCCTTTTTCAAACTTCTTCACAAGGAAGCACCGTTCAGAAGGACCGAGGAGTGCGAACAAGCCCTTCTCCACCTCATATGAGCTTTCTCGCAACCACCGATCCTCTCGCGACCAAACAACAAGGAAACTCTCTACCTTTACCTCACCTTCGCAGCTGAGGCCGTCAGCGCGACTCTCATTCGCGAGACCCCCAAGGGGCAGAAATCCATATACTTCACTAGCAAGGCCTTACAAGGGTCGGATTTTAGATACCAGCAAATTAAAAAATTAGCACTAACCCTCATGAATGCAGCAAGAAGATTGAGACACTACTTCCTAGCTCACACAATTATAGTGTGAACTGACCAACCCGTAAAGCTGCTCTCGGCCATCCTGACATGGCTGGCAGAATGCTCAAATGGTCACTAGAGCTCTCTGAATTTGACATCTGGCACAAGAGAAGAAAGGATCTTAAAGCTCAAGTACTAGTTAACTTCATGGCAGAAATGACCACGCCTGCCCCCCCCCCCCCCCCCCTTCCCGACAAGTGGACCACCTTCGTAGACGGAGCACCCAGTTCAACAGGAAGCGGTGAAGGCATCATCCTTGAGAACGAGGAGGGAGTCCTGATCGAAGTCTCCCTCTCCCTTTCCTTCCCAACCTCGAATAACCAGGCAGAGTATGAAGCCTTCCTTACGGGGCTACGCTTAGCCGAAAACTTGGGAGCTAAAGAGGTAAAAATATTCATCGATTCCCAACTCGTCGCCTCTTAAGTATTGGGAGAGTATCAAGCCAAGAACCACAATCTCTCTGAGTACTTAGCTCTGGTTCGGGAGAGAATAACAAAATTTGATTCCTTGAAAGTAAAACAAGCTCCTCGCGAGCATAACACACGAGCAGAGATCCTGTCAAAACTCGCAAGCACAAAGAAGAAAGGCAGAAACAAGTTCGTCATTTAAGAGATACTTTCTCACCCGAGCAAAGAAAAACCCTCCACAACCCTCGATGTAAATGCCATTGCTGACAACGACTACTGGATGACCCCGATATATAACTACCTCGTAGCCGGGGATATACCCCCGACCAGAAAGAGGCTAACGTGATCATACGCAGAGCTTGCGCCTATGTTTTGGTCGAGGACAAGCTGTACAGACAGAGATTCTCCATCCATCTCCTCAAGTGTGTCGAGGAATCCAGTTTCGCTCACATCCTACAAAAAATCTACGAAGAAATCAACGCCAACACCTTGGAGGAAGATAACTCGCTTGGAAGGCCCTACGAGCAGGATACTACTAGCCCACCATGCAACACGACGCTAAAGAACATGTTAAAAAATGCGATAAATGCCAACACCACAGAGACATGCACCTGGCGCTGCCCAACAAGCTGAAAACTCTCTCTTCCCCGTGGCCCTTCTCCTGGTGGGGAATGGACATCCTCTGTCCATTTACCACAGGGTCAAACCAGAACAAGTACTTGATAGTCTGCATTGATTATTTCACGAAGTGGATAGAGGGGGAGGCCCTCGCCAAAATTACGACACACAATATACTCCATTTCTATAAGAGAAACATACTTTCTCGATTCGGCATACCACATGCCCCTATTGTCTCCGAGCAAAAACGGATAATGGGGCCTACTACCTCAAAAACATGCACGTGGAAGAACTTGCTCGACCATGGAACACTGAGAAACTGAAACAATATTACAGTTAGGCTTAACAGTTGGCATACCCCACTCGACGATGATGGGTTGCGTCCTGACTATGGAGGCGTGCTCGGGTACAAGCACAACGTTCCAAACCTAAACAAAAGGCAAGTTTCCACTCT
This sequence comes from Lathyrus sativus, assembly GCA_963859935.3. Lineage (NCBI taxonomy): Eukaryota > Viridiplantae > Streptophyta > Magnoliopsida > Fabales > Fabaceae > Lathyrus > Lathyrus sativus. The sequence goes on along the minus strand of OZ012740.1, from coordinate 597,164,725 downwards.
TTGGCGAGCAGATTCTTGGCTCGACGGGGAAACCTCAACCGAGCTCCGCCGCCGTTGTACCAGTAAGGTAGAACACCCAACTCATGATGGGAAGTTCATATTGCGGTGTTTAAGATACCAACCGAGATCTTTCCTCCGCTATCAGTACGGAATCCAACTTCGGTCACCCAACGAGTTCCCTTCACTGTCCAAGCAAAAAAACATACAGACAAGCAAAGATATATACGAACATATCAGAAAAAGTGAAATATGATTAGAATAATGACCACAAAGGCTGATGATGTCATAATATTACAACAAAAAAGGGCAACGCCCACTATCCAAATGTTACCAATCATAACACATATTCCGGACCAAATACAAACAAAATATACAAATCAAACTTTATGTTATCCCTCGTAGGTGAGCTCTTTGTCTTTGACGTCGTCAGTGAGCAGACTGGGAGGGGCGACTATCTGAACATCGACCACCCTGTGCAGGAACCCGGTCCCCTCAGTGGCGAGCTCGACCCTAGAGTTCGCAATTTGAAGTTTCGCCACGATATTCTCAAAACTCATCTTGACAGCATCCACACAATCCTACTCGAGACTTCTGATCTAGGAAACCAGCTCAGCGCAGGTCTGCAAGGCCTGCAGGTCATAATCCTCGTCCTCGGTGGGGGACACAACAACTTCCAAAGCGGAGATCCTGTCCTCGAAGACCTTCTTTTCAGCAGTATGATCGAGCCTTAAGGAAGTCATCTCTGCATTTAACTTAGAAAATTCTTCTTTCTTTTGGCGCAGCTCGGTGACAATCTTGGTCTGGATCTGATATTTCTCCTTATAGTCATCAAAAATAGTCTCCAGCCTTATCGCCTATTCTTCGAGCTTCTCATTCGCTGCCTGATGCTTCTTCAGCTCGGCAATAGGACAAGTCTCATCGTCGTTGAGGACCAAGGCCACCTCTAGGACCCTTATCAGAGAGGCTGCATCTTGAGCCAGTTCTTTTCTTCTGCCCACCACATCAAGGCCAAGGATTGACAAAGAATCTGTCTGAGGCACGACTAGAGAAGGTCCCCCTTTGAAGAACCCCCTGTTAGAAAAGCAAGGAGGCAACACGATCTTGTCATCAGCACCCCTACCCCATCAAATCTACCTCTACAAAACCATCCGCTCACTGCCTCTTCTTTGTCAGGGTGTCCTTGTCCTATTGAGAAGAAAACTGATTGCCCCCGGGGAAGAAGAAGAGTCGAGGCCATAGTCAACCTTGGACTGGTTCATGATGTTAACAAGCCTATTCTTGGAGCTCATCTTTTTGTCTTTTGAAGCATTCTCTTTCATCATCGCCATCCTGAGCACGTGTTCCTGAAGGTTTGCCATGTTATTTGTGACAAGGGAAGATCACATGCTAATATACCAAGAAAGAATAAGCACACAGACAGGGTAAAGGAAAAACAACTACCTAAAAGCAATCTAGCTTCCTCGACAATATTACACTCGACTAGCTCCTTAGTATTAATGTAATGAGCCTCGTATATGGGTTGACCCTACTCGTCAAGGACAACCTCCCCATTCATGGTCTGCCACTGAGCAGGGGCTAAGCTGTCCACGAACTTTACGAGCTTGTCGTAGCCTTGCTGGTCCTCGGGGTCCAACTCATTGGGCTTACTGATGTAATAATGCATGCTCTCCTCAAAGTGGGTGTTACTCCATTGAAGGACGAACTTCGAGACCAGCCTCGTTACCTTGTCCTCATCCCCGTCAAGACACACACTTCTGTCTTCCTTGAACATATGCACACGCTCGAACATAGATTCGATAGTTGCTTGAGACACGAGCTTGACTATATAATACCTATCTTTAAAGGTACGAAAGGAGTCTGTCAACGTCTTGAACATTTTCTTTGACTTCTTGAGGGACACCTAGTTGTGCTTCCTATCAAAATTTGTCATTGAAGATGGAAACATCGAAAGAATAGAGGTATGGTGGCACCGATCTCGAGATACTGGCACACGATCTTGAAGGCCCAATAAATGTGATCGAGTTTGGGTGCAATTGTGAGGATGCTAGCTCCAACCGATCAAAAATTCCCACTTGAAGGTCACTGAACGACAACTAAAGCCCCATCTCTTTAAAGGCATATTCGTACATGGTGAAGCGATTCCCTAAGAAAGGCGAGCAGGTCTATTCCTCTTGGTCAGTCTTATAAACTCCCCAATTCTCCAGAGCTCCCAGAAAACCCGACACCTTTTTCAACAGTTGTAAATGTTGTTTCTTGGGAATCTGCAAAATGCGAGGCTATCCCTAGAGGTTCCGTCCCGACCCAAGCCAAGTTAAGATTAATGATAGTGTCAACCAGGTCAAGACCCTCAGTGTTGCGAGCCATAGAAACATGAAATACAGAAGACAGTAGTGAATTCGACAATCATATCAAATTCACCTTTCACTACAAATCAAGTGAAAGGGCGAAGAAAGACACGAGGAGGCTGCCCCCGACCAAAGCCTTTACTCGAAAATGCGCGAGGAAGTCACGAGGATCATCTCCTTAACAGAGGTCTTAGTCGACCCATTAAAAATCACGAGGAAAATCCTCCTCGACGCGAGGATTCATGAGGAAATACACGGATATTCATCATAAAATTCATGAACTTCACGTAGAAGCACCTCCTCGACATGAAGCTTCATCAAAAACTCATGAGCTTCGCGAGGAAGAGCCTTCTCTACACAAAACTTAATCGGAAAATTCATAAGCTCCACCGGCATAAGTCCTACTCACCGCCTTAACGGAGGCACCATAGTGGTTTTCTACTCAAAATCACGCTTCTAACACAAAATCCATCCCAACCGTCGGTGTTTGGAAATGGAAAAACCACCACCGAATACCAATATTCCCCGGAACAAAAAAGCTAAAGTACATTCTTGAACTAATATACGTACTAAAATTAACATGCAAACTGTAGATTAGATAAGGTAAGCTTACCTGATTTGAAGAGTAGATGAAGTTGATTTGAAGAAAGTTGGTGACAATGGCGGTGACGACGGCAGACAGTGGAGGAAACACTCTGAAGCTTGAAGGAAAGTAGAAGAGAAGAGTGAATGCGAAAATGAGGAAGTGGTCCCCCACACCTTCCTATTTATAATCAAAATCTGGAGCATAGGTAAACGTGTCGCCGCCTAGCTCATGAGTATCCCTACTCATAGGCCACAATTATGCATTAAATGACTCTGACATGTGGCCCGAGAAGACAGAACGTTATCTCTTCAAGTCCTATCAACCGTTCGGACTCCAAGATCTCGAGCACTCCTTGTCGGACACGTGTGACGAACCTTCGCGTCCACTAACGAGCATGGCCCCGCAAAAAATTTGAAGCAAACTTACGAGTAGCTTGACAAATCGCTGGCAAAGCCAAACACTTAATGCGGACACATGTTAAGATTTCAACCATAGTCTCTGCGCGACACATCTTCCTCAAAAGTGAAATTCCACGAGTCGCAAGCAAAGCATCGTCCCCGTGGGCGTGAACTCGCGAACAACGTCCATGGCGGCGTGAGCTCACAATCGTGAACCCCAAATCAAGGTTCTCCTCGCGCACAATCTCTTTCTCTTCCTCGACACACGGGCTGACTCTAAGTCATTGACCCCATGTCTGGGGGCAACGACTTGGGAAAGGAGGCTCCTGTTCTTGACTAGGTATGTGGCTGACCTAGCATCGAGCACGACCCAATCTAGTTCTATGTTGAGGATGATCCAAACTGCTAGCCCAACCCACTAGGGATAGTGGAAAGCATGTTCTCAACGTGCCCCTCACCTGAGGACACATCACCAACTTGACCCGCACATCTCGCGGAACATTCTGCCTTTCGTAACGGACAAGTTCATCCACTATCTAGGGAGTGTGAAGCGGTTGATCCAGGACGACTAGCACGAACCGCTCATCCCTACTCTCACGTGGAAGTCCTGGTAGTCTCCATTGTGGGCCTGAACACTCAGCCCATAACGGAGACCATTGGCCAAGCGTTGGGGGCTCACTATAAGAACTATCCTCTGTAAGAGGATCAAGTATTCTATTCTCTACCCTTTCTTACTCATCTTTTCACCCGAACTGACTTAAGTAGTATAGTGTCTGCAGGTTCACCCCCCCCCCCCCCCACCATCGACCGTTCAAGACCTCTGACGTGTTGCTGGCCACTTACGCACTCTGATCGACAGGTTAGATCAAGTTTAAATATGAGTAGACACTATGCCAAAATTGATAATGAGAATGTTCAAAGAGTTGTGGATCAATGTGTAAGTCGAATGTTAATATTTTGGATCAATGAAAATATTTTGGATCTCGGTTAATCTTAATGAAAGTGTTCAAATTGATTTTATTGTAACAAGTCTTTTATACTTATCGATGTTAGGAGAAGTTAACAGAAGCTCTAACTGAAGAAGAGAGACAAGACCTTGGTCCTACGGACATATTATTCGAGGCTCTAAATCTCCCAAACTACTCTGGGCGTATTAGGAGTTACGATTTTGGGGTATGTTCTAGGGACATATTACCACGCCAAATTCGCCCCATACAAATGGACTTTCAAAAATTTTATGGCTTTTGCAACACACTCAAAAGTAGATTGGAGGTGCTAGAGATAGATAAGTTGGAGAGAGATAAGTTGGATAGAGAGAAGATAGAGAGGCAAAACACCGAAGAAGTGGTCGAGAAAGAACAACCTGAAAAAGTGGCACAGAGCTTGCAATAACTTGAAGAAGTGGCAGAGAGGCAACAACCTGAACAAGTGTCAAAGAGCTTGCAACAGCCTGAAAAAGGGACACAGAGGCAAGAGTTAAGTGATAAAGGTTCTTGCAACCCTGTATCATTTGGTAATACTCCCGAGGTAATTGGCTTCTTTAAATAATTTGTATTATATGTTATACAAAACCCATACTTATACATCCATGTGACCTTGAAAGATTGATGGTAGCATTAGAATGCATGTATTCACAAGTTTTAGTGAGAGAAATTCAAGCCATAGTGATGAAATTAAATTGAAAAGAGTGCTTCAATAGCAATACTATATAAATGTTTTAGACTGTACAAGCTCAACTAATCAATTTCCTCATGGCAACAGTACCTAAAACTCCTCAATTTATACTTAAAATCCCAATACGGGGTATAATGGAGTTGAGCTTCTCTTAATTGTTCAAGATAACTTACCTTATTATCCAAAAATGATAACTTGGAAACAAAATCTCAAAGGAAACAATAGAGTAGTAATGTGGGACAGTAGTAGGAAGAACACTGTAGAGGTTTTTCTCTGGTGTGAAAACTGGGAAGCTATCTATGCTAGCTTCATGTTGCCGCAATGTGACACCTTGAAAATCGCAGTGCGATTTCCAAACATAGGCTAAGAAATGAAAACAAAGTGAGGCCTTTGAGGAGGAGTGATATAAATTTTTTTAGTATAAAACATGCGCAAAATGCATAAATTCAAAGCAGTTCATATACGTTTGTTTTGTAAATAATGATATTAATGTTTTTATTCGTATCTCATTTGGTTTAGGGTCTCTTTCCTGTTAATATATATTTATCATCCCCGAGTCGGTGTTTGGTTGCTCGTGGCAAACTATATAACACCAAAGGTAACACAGTGCACGGCATGACGTTACCACCTGGATATCTCAAGGTTAATATCGAAGTTGCTATTGTGCCAAATGCTCAATTTCCTATATTTGTTGAAGGTGGTGATGTATCGATGGTTTGTCAGGAAATAGGAACAATTGTGCCATGGCCAATGAAACTTCTTGAATTTGTTGCTGAATGTGAAAAGGTAAATTACTTATTATTAACTTGCTTGATCGTTATTTGTTTTATTATTTGATCACTAACCTTAATTAATAAAACTTTTTAGAATCCTGATCAATCCAAAACAAAGTTAAGAATACCCAATGAAGTGTTGATTCTGTTTCGTCACCTAACAAAAGCAAAAAAAAATTCAAAATTGAAGAGTCTCCTAGAGTTGGCGGTTCAACAAATCTTGTAAATTTACCTTTCCTTGATATGTATGTGAAAAAGATGATGAGGGTTGGATTGTTAATTCAAATAAAAATGGAGGAAAGTATATTTGGTGAGGAGTTTTTAGAGCATCTACATGTAGAGAGTATAAAAGATATTCTTGATCATAATTGGTTAAGTGCCTCTATTATCACTGTATTTTCCAAGTACCTCTATTATTACAAATTTCCCCTAATCTGACAAATATATTAATATTTACATTGTTGACAAATATATTAATACCAATTATTGTTGTTCATTTTTAGGTATTTGTATGACAAGTTTATTAGTCCAAATGGATTAATAAATAAGTTCTCCTTCATATCCCCACATGTATCACGGGAGGATAATCTAGGAAATGCTATAACAAAAATACTTCTGAAAGATGAGGAGTACTTCAAGGATAAGATGATTCTTGCACCTTGTAATCTATGGTGAGATTTCTATTCAAAATGTTATTAAATTTACGAGAAAGGCCAATCCTTGTTTGTAATCTAGGATAATAATTACTCATTATTTTCTTTGCAGGAAACATTGGGTATTACTTGTCATCAATCTCGATGCTGAGGTGATATATTACATGGATTCGTTGAATGGTGAGCCAACTAAACATCAAAATTTAAAAACCAAGTTTGAGAAGTAAGTATAGACTCTTTTAATTTAACATTTATATAAGTATTCTTAGTTATAATAATTACTCATTTGAAGTTAATTTCATTTTGTTAGTGCATTGCAAATTTATTGTGCTAATAGTAACACTAAAGTGCCTAAAGTCTCCAAGTCAAAGAAAATTTCATGGTCAAAAATTCGGGTATATCCAAATTAATGTTATTTTTAAACAATTATGTAGAGTAAAAGTAATATATGTAGATATTTTTTTGCAGTGTCCCCATCAAATTAATAGCATTGACTGTGGATATTTTGTAATGCGATTTATGAAAGAGGTCATCATAGAAAATGAAATTATGATCCCCATAAATGTATGTGATTTTAATTGTTATTAATTTGTAAATTAATATAATTTAGTTCTAATACAATTGTTGATGTTTTTATATTTGAAGTACTTTCCTGACCACAAATGTCGTACCTACTCTAAGGATAAGTTAACTGAGGTCAAAGAGGACTGGGCTACCTATATGGTGGATGATATTTTCGGTGAGTTTTCTAAAGCCTACAATATATAGATACTTAATACCTTACTTGCATATTAAAAGTTTGAATTGGTTGTACCATTTTCACTTAAGGTGTTCATTTGAATCCTATTGTTACCATTGAGCTTGGTTAGGTAAAATGATGTTCTTCATAATGCAGTATTTTTTTAATTATATATAAAAATTTTGTTTTCAGGTTTTTGTTTTCTGATTATTTTATAATACATAATCAATATTCTTTCTATGATACATGAAAGAAAGAAGCAATGATTTTGCCTAGATAGCTAGCAAAGTGGTTGTATCTTTGGATGAAGCCGTGTTTTGGTTCGCAAAGTGGTTACTAGCTACTTGATGTTGTTTTGTTGTCCTTTCTTGTTTTTTTAGATGTTTTTTTCATTAGTTTAGAGAATATGCCTAGTTAAGTGATTGTACTTTTTGTTTGGAATTTGGTTTGAAGTACTCTTAGCCAAATTAATAACTAGTGGCAAAATATTTTAGCTGTGTTTATAAAATATTTTGGTTTGAAGTACTCTTAGCCAAATTAATACATAGATACAATTCCTTATTTGTTTATTATGGTAGTGGTATAGATATATATGGTATCACATTTGTCATTATTATTTTATTTTTAAATATTTTAGCTGCTTAGTCATTATTATTTTATGAATTCTAATGTCGTAAAATGCAAATGCCATATATATATATATATATATATATATATATATATATATATATATATATATATATATATATATATATATATATATATATATATATATATATATATATATATATATATATATATATATATATATATATATATATATATACACACACACACACCAAAAGAATGATTTTGTGTATAAAAAAGTGTACTACAATAGCGTTTTGAAGAGAGAGTGCTATTAACGATACATACTATAATAGCACTTTTATGAAAAAGTGCTATCTGATATGTGACTTATAATAGCGCTTTGTTTGAAAGCGCTATCAAAATCAAAACAAATTACTGGTACTATAATAGCGCTTTGTTTGAAAGCGCTATCAAAATCAAAGCAAATTACCGGTACTATAATAGCGCTTTGTTTGAAAGTGCTATCTAATATGTGTCTTATAATAGCGCTTTTGAAAAAATGTTATTAAATACCGGTACTATAATAGCGCTTTTAGAAAAACGCTATTAATTACAAGTACTATAATAGCGCTTTTAAAGCGCTATCAAAAAATTTTTTTTTACAATAGCAGCTTGGTTAATAGAGCTTTTAAGCGTTATCAAAAAACAAAAAAAAATGCTATTAAATAGCTTTTTTGTAGTAGTGAGATGTCAAGATGACCCATTTTCGAATAATGAAATTTCTAATTGGTCATCAAAATATATATAGACTATGATCCACAATATATTGTACAACAAATATATTATATCTTCTTCTCATTTGAAGAGTGTTCAAAGTATTAGAAGTGTCTCTTGAAGAAGATTCACAAGCCAACAAATATCACCCCACTTGTTTCAACAATTTTGTATTCCAAGACAATTATTGTCATTGCCTAAAAAAACACTCTCTTTCTACACACACATATATATATATATATATATATATATATATATATATATATATATATATATATATATATATATATATATATATATATATATATATATATATATATATATATATATATATATATATATATATATATATATATATATATATATATATATATATATATATATATATATATATATATATATAATTTAAATTAATTATTAAATTAATTTCAATATTCTGAACACCTAGCACGGTACTACTCTTAAAAATTTTAAGACAGTCTTGTTAATCCTCCAGACAAGAAAAACATATGCAATAATACTCAATTTATACTATTAAAAAAATGATGAAATGGACAGAGTTTAAGTCTGACTTGTCCATAAAATTAATAGTAAAAAACGGGTGGACAATCAACTTGGTATATGTTAGAAAATATACTCAATTTTTTAATGTGTGGTTTTCTGGTATCGTCTTTATGTTGGCTTTGAATACTTGGAAAATATATTTTTCCTATACGCATGTTCAACGAAATTGTATGCATTTTCTTTGAGTTGCGAACTTGTATACGTATGCATTGAGTTGGATTTGGTACATGACCCAGTATGATTTTGAATACTCTATGTGATTAATCCTTGGCTCGTTGTTGAATATTTGTTTATTTTCATCAAGTTGTAAGTGAATAATTACAGAAACTAACTCAATATTTAAGTAGTCGTGCGAAACATGTTAGCATAGCAAATGCATTGTAAAAGTGGCAGTGGCATTTAACTATGTCTTAGTGTCACCATCTGTCGTAATCATTGTTCTCTATATTCTTCGAGGGGTTGATGAATACTATTAGCGATTTCTCAATCATGGTTCTGTTAAACTATATAACAGTATTGTTTTATGTCGTCTACTTCGGTCACGTTCGAATGGACTGTTGCAGAGTTAGAAGCGACTCTTTCAACTATTAAACTATATGTTCTGTCTCTCTCATGCTTGACATTTTCAAACGCGGGGGCTCTTGTTGGATAATAATTCATTACTGTTGAAGCTGTATTTCATTTCCTCAACTTGCAATAATAACTGATATTTTATTTAGTCCACTTACTACATTGACTTACGAATCTTTAATTGTTTTGTACTTTAGGCCCAACGCGCAGGATAGGATATAGACAGAATATAGAGATACACAGAGACAGAATATGATAGTAACATTATAGATATTTATCCTGTCATATGTTTGGTGCACATAAGATAAAAAATTAGACAATATTATTGTATCCTGTAATGTGTTTGAACGAACTTAATAGTGACAAGATACTACATATCTTCTTATAATTATATAAAAAAGCATTAAAAAAACAATACTAAAATTAATAACATATTAAAATTTTCATACACATAAATAGCACTAAAATAAGTAAATAATTATAAATAAGAATATTATTAAAATTTAAATATTATCAAATTTAAATTGTCATAGGTAAAAGTAGAAACAATATAACGAGAAAGCAACACGATAATGTCAAACAAAATCATTATAAAATATTGAAATCACTATATAAATGAATTAACAAATGCAAGACGATCATCAACATCAACAAAACCCCAAACTATTTGTAAACGATATGGCACAAATAATATTTTGTCAGTGGCAATAAAACGCTCCGATTCTGTTAGCTTCATTTTCATCAACACATTCATAATGTTTCTTGAATCATCAAACACATATTTACCAACTCCTAGATAATTTGCATCAACACATTCATAATGTTTCTTGAATCATCAAACACATATTTACCAACTCCTAGATAATTTGCAGCTTCAGCTAATCTTTCAGAAGTTTTTTCAATCACAGCCCCTACATTCTTTCGCAACTCAAATATACTTTGAGTAATTAGACTTGCTCCTTTGTTTCTTTTATTGAGATGTATATCTTTGTTGTCAAGTTTTCTTTTATATTTATTATTAGACCGTGACAGATTCATCTCTACTTCATTCTCCTTGTTGTTAAATAGCTCTTCTATTTATTTATCTATCTCCTCAACATTATTAGCAAGGGGAGGAACGCCTTTACTAATAGTACGATTTTTTCCAAAAGTATGGATAAGTTTGTCAAAAAGTGGGATTGAAGTATATTTATAATCTTTTGCATTTGGATGACTCTATAAAAGAATTAGAAATATATTTGTTCTAGTAATAATAGGGAATAATCATAAGTAAAAAATCAATAAAAAGAGTAAATATTAACACTAACCTTTACATACTCAGTCCACACTTCATCACTATCAACACTAATCATTTTTTTCTTTTCACCCCCAACCAAATTCACTTTGATTTAACATATTATAAATTATTCCATAAATTGTCCTTAATATCTTCATAGTAGATTCAATACGTGGTTTTACCTTAATTCCACATCTAGGAAATTTTTCCTCCAATTTTGTCTTGACCATTCTTAAGGTGTGTGCTTTAAATTGTCTGATGTCACATCTTTTGCCTTCGTTCACAGCTTCAATCAATATATCAAGAAAGACTTCATCCTCCATTTTAGACCGTTATTTGCGCTCTCTCTCCTGTAATCCAGTTTGTTTCATTCATGTTGTATAACCAAATTATTAATCACAAATACAAGATTACAGACATGTCATGAAAAAAAATAGACAAACAAATTAGTATGCATAAATCAAACAATCAAGCATTAACCAAAAACCCAATATGCATTACTCAAACTAAAAATCAAACAATCAAGTCTCAAACCAATATGTATTACAAAATAAAAAGTAATCTAACTAATTGTTGAAATCAGATAATTAATACTAAAACAATTAATTCATGTGTCTATTAGCAAGTCATTCATTCTATGTTTCAGTTGCTAGATTTTTCCTCCAAGTAGACCATATATCACTTCCTTCAATGGTATTGATAGGAGGATCATTTGTGATATCTTCGTTATGTATTTGTGCTTCCATATCTATGCCTAATTGTTCTTTCATTGGATCAGTATGGATTTCTCTTCGAATAAAGTTGTGTAACAATCAACAAGCATTTATAATGTGAGTTTGAATTTTTATTAGGTAGGAAGAACGACTCAAAAGTATTGCCCAACACATTTTTAGCAATCCAAAAGTTCTTTCTATCACATTTCTTGCCATAGAGTGTCTCATGTTAAAGAGTTCTTCTTAATTTAAAGGTGTGCATCCACGCCTCCATTCACTCCGATGATAATGACACCCTTTATAAGAAGCAAGAAATCCTTCACAATTTGTATATCGAGCATCCACAAGATAATAATAATTCATTGGTCAAATATAAATATTTTATTTGGCTTACTTTAAAAAAAATATTCCACATGATTACTCTAACCTGTTGGAACATTTAAATCAATTCTTCTAAAAATGGCATCTCGCAATACCCTAGAATCTGATGTTGATCCTTCCCATCCAGGTAACACATAAATAAATTTCATATTCCTAGGACATGCACCCAAAATATTGGTAGACATATCCCTTTTTCTATTACGATATCGAGGCTTTCCAATCGCCGGTATATTGACTTGGATGTGTTCTATCTAGTGCCCCATAACACTTCTATAATTACAAATTGAATGTTTAATTGGAAATAACATAACACAAATAAAATTTTCAAATAAAAATTAAGACAAAAAGTACCTTAAACCATTTCCATCTTTCATCCACACAATCTTCAGGGACATGTTTGTTAAATATGTAATTCATTGTTTTAAAAAAATTAGATTTGATTTAGAAAGATTAGATTAGATATTTTTGGGCTTTTATAATTTGGGTTTTACCTTGGGGTGCAAGCTAATCTAAATCTATAAATATGGAGAAACCCTTATTTTATAAACATCTCATCTCATCTCATCATATTTTGTAATTCAAAGTTTGTAGTTGCAAGTGAAATAACAGAATTTCCACAGTTTGTGGGCAGAGAGTTCTCTGCAGAAAATTGTTCATCTTTTTCTTCTCCAACGTTTAGTTTCTTCTTTATTTATAAACTTTTCTTTCATTATCATTACGTGAGTTGAAAAAATGTTGAGATCAAGATTGATTGAGTAAAGTTCTCCTTAGGTTGTAGTTGAATTTCCAAGATCTGGTATCTAGAGTTTCGGTTACGATTCAAGGAAGGAAAATCGTGATGGCGATTAATCATCCAAACGATCACTTTGTTAGAACACATATTGGTTCTTAATAATATTTCTATGTTTTGATGATAACTATTATGAAATTTTGTAATTAAGAATTATATACTCTAAAATTTGCTTGAGAGTTTTTACTGCAGATAGTAAAGGAATTAACACTCCAGAAGCAAATCAGAATTGAACATAAGAAATTTGCTAGACTCTGAAGCGCCAGATGCATCCACTAGAAGATTCTGATTGCTGCCAACAAAAGATCCTGAGCGTAGCCTCCAGAAGATTCTGAAGCAGGAGCTCTAGAAGGATCTGAAGCAGAAGCTCCAGAAGAATCTGAAGCAAGTCAGAAGCATCTGAACCAAAGAAGAATTATGTACGAAGAGTTTTCAAAGCATAGTTTCTACAGAAGATTCTGAAAGTACTAAAGCTACCAGTACTGAGGATCTGACTCAAATATGCTCTGATCTTGAACACACTAAAAGCACGCCTGCTGCAGAAGACTCTGATTCAGCAAAACTCTGATCAACATCAGAAGGCTCTGATTAAATTAGACTCTGATGAAATTTGCTGAAAATTGAAGAAGAATTATTCAAAGATTATATCCGTTGGAATGATCCAAACGACTCTTTCCTTATTTATGCTAGACACAAGAACACAGACAAAAAGGATTTATCTGTGCTTTCTTCTTCTAGGAAAGGTCACTTGATGTGAAGACAAAAATGCTCAGACCTTTTGGACACTCTTTTCAACGTGAAGCTCTCCTTGGATCAGCTGCCTATAAAAGCAAGTCTTCACCCATCTTCTTCACTTGACGTTTTTATCTGAAAGAAATCAACATTCAAAGCTCTCATACTATTCATATTCTTTCTAAGAATTAATTTCTTTGTTCATAACTTTAAGTGAAAAATCACAGTTGTGATAAAGCTTTTTAGAAGCAATTTAAACACTTGTATTTGTATTACATTTGATTGTAAACCTTAAGAAGATCCAGTTAGGATCAGTAGTTCTTGAGAAGACTTTGAACAGTTGTTCTAAGTGTTAACTATTGTAATCAGTTGATTAAATAGTGGATTAAGTCCTTGATTGAGAAAGGCAAATCACTCTAGGAAGGGTGGACTGGAGTAGTTGAGTTCAACGAACCAAGATAAAAATACTTGAGTTTTTATTTCTAAGTTTTAATCTTCATACTTATTCAACCCCCCCCCCCCCCTTCTAAGTATTTTCTCACCTTTAGTTGGCATCAGAGCTCCGGTTCTGTGTGTGCTACCACTTAACAGTGACAGTAAAGATCCAGTGAGAAATACTTTGATATATATTTGGTTGTTACTATGGCTGATAATACAATGTCTAACATTAACAACAAATATGAAGAAAGGGACAGAATCAGCACCAAACCCCCTATGTTTGATGGGGAGAAATTTGATTATTGGAAAGACAGGATTGAAAGTTTTTTCCTTGGATATGATGTTGATTTATGGGATCTGGTCATAGATGGATATGTTCATCCCACTGATGGGAATGGCAAGAAAATAGACAGAAAATCTATGACAGATGCTCAGAAGAAAGAATTTAGAAATCACCACAAGGCCAGAACAATATTGTTGAATGCAATATCTCACACTGAGTATGAAAAAATTACAAACAGGGAAACTGTATTTGACATGTTTGAATCCTTAAAGATGACTCATGAGGGAAACTCTCAAGTCAATGAAACAAAGGCTCTGGCTCTGATCCAGAAGTATGAAGCCTTCAAGATGGAAGACTGAATCTGTTGAAGCAATGTTCTCCAGATTTCAAATACTTACAGCTGGACTAAAGGTTCTGGATAAAGGATACTCTACTGCTGATCATGTGAAAAAGATCATCAGAAGCTTACCTACCAGATGGAGACCTATGGTGACAGCACTGAAAATGGCTAAAGATCTAAACAAGATCTCCTTGGAGGAACTGATTAGTTCACTAAGAAGTCGTGAAATTGAACTTGAGGAAGATGAACCTCAAAAGAAAGGTAAATATGTTGCTTTAAAATCTAATAAATCTGCTAAAGCATTGCAGGTAATAGAGGAAAGCTCTGAAGAATCCTCATCTGAAGATGAAGATGAACTATCCATGTTGTCCAGAAGAATAAACAAACTCTGGAAGCATAAAGGAAAGAAGTTCAGAAACTTCAGGAAGCCTGACCAAAGAAAAGAATCTTCTGGACACAGAAGATCTGGCAAAAAGGAGGTTGTCTGTTATGAATGTAAAGAACCTGGACATTACAAAAATGAATGTCCAAAGGTGCTGAAAGAAAAGCCTAAAAGAAAATTTGATAAGAAGAAAAAGGTTCTGATGGCCACCTGGGATGATTCAGATACATCTGAATCGAATCTGAGTCAGAAGAAGAATGTGCCAATGTAGCTTTGATGGCAAACATAGAAGATCAGGAGGAAGGAACTTCAGGATCTGAATCTGACTCTGACGCTGAAGAGGTAATGGCTAAACTCACTAAAGAAGAACTTATCAAAGTGTTATCAGAAGTTCTGAAAAGCTATAACAATATTAAGCTCAAATACAAGAAGCATCAAAGCAATCTTGTATCTGAGAATAATATTCTCAAATCAGAAGTAGCTGAGCTAAATGAAAAGAACTTAAAATTGAAAAATGATTCTGAATTAGCTCAACAAAACTCTGATTCTGAAACTGAATCTGAATGCAAAAATATTTTGGAAAAATATGATTATAGCTTTCAGAAGTTTCTTGCTAAAAGCATAGATAGAAGCAAAATGGTTTCTATGATCTATGGAGTTAGCAGAAATAACAGAAAAGGAATTGGATATGAATCCTCCTCTGGAAAGGATTTAAATCCAAAACCTGTTGATAAAATTATCATCAAGAAAACTCCTTTATATTCACACTTTAAATTTGGTCACTTGAATGATATTGAACAAACACGCTCTGAAAAGAATATTCATGTGTTTAAATCTAAGGCTAGTCAGAATAAACCTTATGTTGAAAAATAGAAGTTTAGACAAACCTTCAGAACAACTAACCCTAAAGGACCCAAGAAGATCTGGGTACCTAAAAGTAAAATAATTCATGTTGCAGATGTTCTTAGCAGCAAGGTCAGGACGCCAATCATGGTACCTGGACTCTGGATGCTCACGACACATGACAGGAGAAAGGTCTATGTTCCAAAGCCTGGAGCTTAGATCTGGAGGTGATGTGAAATTTGGAGGGAACCAGAAGGGCAAGATCATTGGATCTGGCACCATTGGAAATGGTAAACTTCCCTCTATTACTAATGTTTTACTTGTTGAAGGGTTAAAGCATAACTTATTGTCCATAAGTCAATTAAGTGACAATGGTTATGATATTACCTTTAATCAAAAATGTTGTAAAGCTATTAGTCAAAATGATGGCTCTATCCTATTTAGTGGTAAGAGGAAAAACAACATTTATAAAATAAATCTTTCAGAACTTAAGGTTCAAAATGTTAAATGCCTCTTGTCTATTAATGAAGAGCAATGGGTCTGGCACAGAAGATTGGGGCATATTAATATGACACGTATATCTCAGATTAATAAACTTAATCTTGTCAGAGGACTTCCTAATCTGAAGTTCACCTCAGATGCTCTTTGTGAAGCATGCCAAAAAGGGAAGTTTTCAAAATCATCTTTTAAATTTAAAAATATTGTTTCTACTTCCAGGCCACTAGAATTACTTCATATTGATCTGTTTGGACCAGTGAAAACTGCATCCATTAGAGGCAAGAAGTATGGATTAGTCATTGTTGATGACTATAGTAGATGGACATGGTTAAAGTTCTTAAAACACAAGGATGAGTCACATTCTGTGTTCTTTGACTTCTGTAAACAAGTCCAGAATGAAAAAGATTTCAAAATTATAAAAGTCAGAAGTGATCATGGTGGTGAATTTGAAAATAAATATTTTGAAAAATATTTTAATGAAAATGGCATTGCTCATGATTTTTCCTGTCCTAGAACTCCACATCAAAATGGGGTTGTACAGAGGAAAAACAGAACTCTGCAAGAAATGGCCAGAACCATGATCAATGAGACTAATCTGACAAAACACTTTTGGGCAGAAGAAATCAACACAATCTGTTACATTCAGAACAGAGTGTCTGTAAGACCTCTTCTGGAAAAGACTCCATATGAACTGTGGAAGAACAGAAAGCCCAACATTTCATATTTTCATCCTTTTGGATGTATTTGCTATATGTTAAATACTAAAGAAAATCTGAACAAGTTTGATTCCAAAGCACAGAAGTGTTTCATCCTTGGATATTCTGAACGCTCTAAAGGCTACAGAGTATACAACACTGAGACACAGATTGTGGAAGAATCTATTCATTTTAGATTTGATGATAAGCTTGGCAATAAAAAGCCAAAGCAGTCTGAAAACTCTGCAGATAGAGAAGTAGTCTTCACAGACTCTGAAGTCTCAGAGGCAGACAAAGCTCAAGTAAAGGAACCAGAAGCAACGCCAGATGCTATTTCTTTAACTTCTCAGATGAACAATTTAAACATTTCTGAAGAATCAACTGTTAGAGGATCATCATCCAGAATTAAAGCTTCTCATCCAGAGAATGTTATTATTGGAAAGAAGGATGATCCCATCAGAACAAGATCCTTTCTAAGATCATCTGAAGCATCATTATTTGGATTGGTGTCAGTAATTGAACCAACTTTTGTAGATAAAGCTATGCAAGACAATGATTGGATTATTTCCATGCAAGAAGAGTTAAATCAATTCACCAGAAATGATGTGTGGGATTTAGTTCAAAGACCAAAAGGATTCAATATAATTGGAACAAAATGGGTCTTCAGAAATAAGCTAAATGAGAAAGGAGAAGTTGAAAGAAATAAGGCAAGGCTTGTTGCTCAAGGGTACAGTCAACAAGAAGGTATTGATTATATTGAAACTTATGCTCCAGTGGCAAGGTTAGAATCTATACGCCTTCTTATTTCATTTGCTGCACAAAACAACATCACTCTGTATCAGATGAATGTTAAAAGTGCCTTTCTAAATGGTATTATAGAAGAAGAAGTTTGTGTCCACCAACCTCCTGGTTTTGAGAGTGAAAAATTTCCAGATCATGTTTTCAAATTAAAGAAATCTCTGTATGGTTTAAAACAAGCTCCCAGAGTTTAGTATGAGAGATTGAGCAATTTTCTTCTGGAGAAAAATTTCATCAGAGGCAAAGTGGACACAACACTTTTTTGTAAATCATTTAAGAAAGATCTTCTAATTTTTCAAATTTATGTGGATGATATAATATTTGGATCTACTAATACTTTGCTGGGAAAGGAGTTTGCTCAATGTATGCAGGCAGAATTTGAAATGAGCATGATGGGAGAACTGAGATTCTTTCTAGGAATTCAAGTCAATCAAACTCCAGAGTGCACTTACATACATCAGACCAAATATGTTAAAGAACTTCTGAAGAAATTTAACATGACTGATAGTAAGCTGGCAAAGACTCCCATGCATCCAACTAGCTCACTTGGCAAGGAAGAGGTAAGTAAGAAAGTAGATCAGAAAATCTACAGAGGTATGATAGGATCTATTCTTTACTTAACTGCTTCTAGACCTGACATATTGTTCAGTGTATGCTTGTGTGCTAGATTCCAATCAGATCCTAGAGAATCACACTTGACAGCTGTCAAGAGGATTCTAAGGTATCTGAAAGGTACTTCTAATGTGGGTTTGTGTTACAGAAAATCTGATGATTTCAAATTAGTTGGATTATGTGATGCTGACTACGCTGGAGACAGAGTGGAAAGGAAAAGTACTTCTGGAAGTTGTCAATTTCTAGGAAGAAATCTAATCTCTTGGTACAGCAAGAAGCAACCCACAATTGCACTTTCAACCACAGACGCAGAATATATTGCTGCTGCTGGATGTAGCACGCAGATGCTCTGGATGAAAAGTCAGCTAAAAGATTATCAGATATTTAAAAGTAACATTTCTATCTTCTGTGATAATACTTCTGCTATATGTTTGTCTAAAAACCCCATTTTACACTCTAAGGCAAAACATATAGAAATTAAGCATCATTTCATCAGAGACTATATTCAGAAGGGAATCATAAATTTGGCCTTTGTTGATACAGATCATCAATGGGCAGATATTTTCACAAAACCCCTTGTTGAAGATAGATTCAAATTTATTCTGAAAAATATTGGTATGGATTTTTGTCCAGAATGATATTTGTCAGAAGCAAATTTTACAGATGCAAAAATGCCTAATACTCTGAAGTATTTCTTCTGATTACTTATTCATTTTCTTTAATTACTTTCTTGTGAAACTCTGAACTAACAATCCTCAGAGGATCTGAACGTTGGTTAACGTTTCATTTCTCAAGAAAATTCAGAAACACATGCAAGCAAACACGTGTCACTCCAAATCTGCAAAGGTGACGTGTACACTACTGAAGAGACGTTTGAGGTGAAGTTTGAATAGTGAAAATCTTGATTTTCCCCCCAAATTGTCAGAATCAATAAATGCTTGAAATGATTTTTATTCTTTTCATTAAATGCTTTGTTTAAACGTGCCTTCTTCTGACTGTTTGTATGTCTAAGTGTTTAGTATAAATACATCATTTCTTTTCATTTTCACACTTTTCACATCTCAAACCTTTTATGCATTTCTGTCTTCTCTTCTCTCTTCACAAAAACCCTAAGCGTTTGACAAACTCATCTTCAATGGCAACTTCATCATCAAATGCTGAACAATTTCAATCAACCATGGCTGCAGTTACTTCTGCTAATATGGGCGTAACTCCTTATACACCACCAAAAAGAACATTGCTAACACCTGTTGAAAAGCTGGAGGTTCTATGTGAATCAATGGTGGAATTTGATTCACTGGCTGAGAATGGGTTTGAATTTCGCTCCATTATAGATGCTCAAGGATGGGTGAAGTATTTTGACAGACTTTTTGGACCAGTCTACCCCCTTCTGGTAAAAGAATTCTGGATACATGCTTTTGTATACCCTAAGTTCATTCTATCTTCTGTTCTGGGCAAAGAGATAATCATAACAGAAGATCTGATTAGAAAATTCATTGGATATGAGGAAACAGATGGAGTATCACACTTGTCAGTTGGGCGTGTTGATATGGATGAAGTATATGAAGAAGTGATGACTGCTGGACAAGCTTCCAATAAGTTCAAAGATCTGAAGCCTGACTACAAGATCTGGGCTAAGATTTTCATGGGATGCATTCATCACAGAAAGTCTACAAACTCTCTACACTATGTCAACAATGAACAGCTCTACTTTATGTATTGCTTAAGTCAGAGCACCAAGGTAGATCTTCCATATATTCTGTTTATGCACTTATGGAACCATATAAATGCCTCTAGAGAATATGTGAAAGAAAAAGGTCAAAAGATCAGAACCTGGATTCCTTTTGGAAGGTTAATCTCAGATCTTCTAACAGAAAATAGACTTGTAACTGCTCTATATGCTGCTGGAGTCACAGAAGAACTGGAATTCACTCTTGGAAAGCCTCTGAATGCCAAAAGTCTTCAGAGACTAAAAATAGTAGAAGAACTCACAACAGCCCCCAAAAAGCTGAACATTACTGAACTTAGTCAGAAGAGAACCCCTGTAGATGACTACCCTCTGTTCTATGCTATAGAATCAAGGGAAATTATAGTAAGATATATTGATGATTGCAAGGCAGAAGGAAAGCCTATTCCTGCAGATATTATAAAGAGAGCAAGGCAACCATTGCCTGTTGTAGTAGAAGAGACACCAAGAAAGAGGACTCAATCAGAAGCAGAAGCTGCACCTGTTCAGAAGAAGCCCAAGGTTGCTAAGAAGCCACAGAAGTTGCTAAAGAGGAAAGAATCTGGAGACACTCCCTCTGTTCCTGCTAAACGCATCAAAATTAAAGGTACTAAATCTTCTGTATCTTCTGCAAATACTATTGTTATAAATGATTCAACTGTTAAGTCTATTCCAAAACCACCCTCTACACAAACTCAATCTGTTACTGCTCCACCTCATGTTTCTACTCCATCTCCACAAAAATCTTCTAATCCAATTTCAATCTCACCTGTAAAACAATCCTCTGTACCAAAACCAACAACAACAAAATCACAAACTCAGACTCCACAAATACCAACAACACCATCTGTACCACAAAAATCACAACAAACACAACAATCAGAAAAACAACCCACAGAACAACAACCAGAAAAGCCATCTGCACATCAAAAACCATCTGAACAACTCAAAGAAAAGCCATCTGAACAACAACAACAACCACAGAAAACCAACCACAAAAACCATCTGAACCTCAAACACAACAATAAGAGAAACAACCACAATCAGAAAATCCACCATCCAACACATCTGCACCCACTGCATCTGTTCCAGTTACTTCTGAACCAATCACATCAGAACCACCTACATTTGAACCCTCTTCAAAACCTTCTGAAAATCCTTCAGAATCAACCAACCCATCTGGAACCAACATCCTTGAGCCAAAAGTTCTAGATGTTACACCTCTGAAAACTGTCTTTCAAGTGTTCTCTACTTCTTGCACACCAACCACATCATCCAATTCCTCAGAATCTGACATTCACCCAGATGTTCTGATATCCCCCTCTCACAGAGATTCTGAGGTAAACCAACCAGAACCCCATGTATCTTCTAAAGTTCTTATTCCAGATCCTACTCCCACACCTACACCATCATCTGAAATCCTCATTCCAAATCCAATCCCAACATCTACACCAAGACCATTTGTACCTTTTGCCTCATGCGCACAATTTTCATCTTATCTTCACAACTTTTCCTATGGTTTCAAACTCAAAGATTTCTATGACAGAGTTGAACCATCTGACCCTATCACTCCTTTAAAACCTAAACTTACAATCACTCTACCATCTGTGCTTCTAACCTATATTCAATCTATGTCAGAAGTAGTTTCATTAGCTACAATATCATACTCTGCAAAAGTTGTTACTTCAGCTAAACCTGTTTCATCTGATAAACCTGCTGCTTCTGATGAACCTGCAAAATCTGCTTTCCAACCTTACTCTAATAAACCCTTTGATGTGGTTTCCTATCACACCAAAGCAAAACCAAATCTGTTGAATGCCTTAAACAGATCAAAACCTGCCAAATCCCCTGAAATTCCTTTCATACCATACTACCCTCCTCCTCTGATCTCCATTAACAAATCCATATTTCCACCTACTCCCCAACCAACACCAATAACATTGGAGACTCTGTTACACCCCAGACCTAGACTAAATGTTGATCATTTATTTACATGCTTTTTGCAAGAAATACAGATGTATTTAGGTACTGTACAGAGGAAGTGTTTAGCAACAATGGATGCAACAGAATCTAATGTCATCTGGAATTGATTTATCAACAGATTCAACACTGTAGCATCAAATCTGAAGAACATATGTTCTGATGATGCAAATCTCAGATTTGCTGAAGCTGCAAGAAGTCTGTTCTGGACTGTCAAGAGATCTGGACCATTACTTCTTACAGATGCTCCTCCATCATCAGAAGAAGCTACTGAATCTGCATCCAAAGACAACCATCTGGCCATGACTCTGATAGAACATCCTTCTGGCTCTACTGCTCCAAGCTCTAGAGATCCTATGGAAATTGATTCTGTTAAAGCTCAGAAACTGTTCAACCTTTCTCATCTGAGATTAAGAAAGAACATCTAGATCTTGAGGATAAGATTGCTGTTCTGGAAGCTGGTCAATCAGAAATCAAGTCATGGATGACAAAACAGGATAAGAAGTCTGAAGACATGACTCAGTGGATGTCTCAACAGGATCAGAAGAATGAAACAATGGCTAAGTGGATGTGAAAACAAGAACAGTCCTCTTCTGAGATCACGGATCTGTTGAAGATGCTTTTGTCAAAACACTCTTAGTTTTTCATTTTTTTTCATTCTGATGTTTTGCATCTGATGTTTGCTTATGTATTTTGAATATCTTCTGATGCATGTACTCTTGCTCTGAACTGAATTGAATGAATGTTTCAAAGTTTTCTCCACATGATTTATCTCATTTACTGTTTCCTTTTATTTGTCTTTTTAAAGTTTTTACTTTTTGCTTATGACAAAAAAGGGGGAGAAAATATAGATCTGAACTGTTTAATTAAACTTCACCAGAATGAAACTTCAGACATATCTATTTTATCTAACATTAAATCTGAGTATTTCAGAACATTTGATAAGTACACTCTGTAAAAGAAACTCTGAGACTCTCAGATCAGTTGACAATTATCAAACTCTGACTCTGAAATTTGCAAGACACTATGACTCTCAAATGTTAAAAAACAATCAAGCTCTAACTCTGAAAATTACTCAAGACAAAAGGGAAGTTTCTATTCATTATTTGTATTTAATTCAGGGGGAGATTCTTCATCTCAGGGGGAGTTATAATTATTATATTTTCAATTAAACAAAATTTCTGATGTTTTTGTCATCATCAAAAAGGTGGAGATTGTTAGAACACAGATTGGTTCTTAATAATATCTCTATGTTTTGATGATAACTATTATGAAATTTTGTAATTAAGAATTATATACTCTAAAATTTGCTTGAGAGTTTTTACTGCAGATAGTAAAGGAATTAACACTCCAGAAGCAAATCAGAATTGAACATAAGAAATTTGCTAGACTCTGAAGCGCCAGATGCATCCACTAGAAGATTCTGATTGCTGCCAACAGAAGATCCTAAGCGTAGCCTCCAGAAGATTCTGAAGCAGAAGCTCCAGAAGGATCTGAAGCAGAAGCTCCAGAAGAATCTGAGGCAAGTCAGAAGCATCTGAACCAAAGAAGAATTCTGTACGAAGAGTTTTCAAAGCATAGTTTCTACAGAAGATTCTGAAAGTACTAAAGCTACCAGTACTGAGGATCTGACTCAAATATGCTCTGATCTTGAACACGCTAAAAGCACACCTGCTGCAGAAGACTCTGATTCAGCAAAACTCTGATCAACATCAGAAGGCTCTGATTAAATTAGACTCTGATGAAATTTGCTAAAAATTGAAGAAGAATTATTCAAAGATTATATCCGTTGGAATGATCCAAACGACTCTTTCCTTATTTATGCTAGACACAAGAACACAGACAAAAAGGATTTATCTGTGCTTTCTTCTTCTAGGAAAGGTCAATTGATGTGAAGACAAAAAGGCTCAGACCTTTTGGACACTCTTCTCAACGTGAAGCTCTCCTTGGATCAGCTGCCTATAAAATCAAGTCTTCACCCATCTTCTTCACTTGACGTTTTTATCTGAAAGAAATCAACATTCAAAGCTCCCATACTATTCATATTCTTTCTAAGAATTAATTTCTTTGTTCATAACTTTAAGTGAAAAATCACAGTTGTGATAAAGCTTTTTAGAAGCAATTTAAACACTTGTATTTGTATTACATTTGATTGTAAACCTTAAGAAGATCTAGTTAGGATCAGTAGTTCTTGAGAAGACTTTGAACAGTTGTTCTAAGTGTTAACTATTATAATCATTTGATTAAATAGTGGATTAAGTCCTTGATTGAGAAAGGCAAATCACTCTAGGAAGGGTGGACTGGAGTAGTTGAGTTCAACGAACCAGGATAAAAATACTTGAGTTTTTATTTCTAAGTTTTAATGTTCATACTTATTGAACCCCCCCTTTTAAGTATTTTCTCACCTTCACACTTCCCTGCAAACCTTCCAATTCTCAAGAAAGATAATCATGAGAATTGGTGCAGGTAGATTAAGGTGGTTTTCTGTTATCAAGATCTTTAGGATCTTGTGAAGGGAGGAGTAGCACCGCTTGTAGAAAACGCGACAGATCAAGAAAAGGATGCATTTAAAGAATTGAAGAAGAAAGATTATAAAGTTCTCTTTATAATCCATCAATGTGTAGATACAGATAATTTTGAAAAGGTTAGTGATGTAGAATCAGCGAAGGAAACGTGAGAGATTCTTGAAAAGTCGTTTGGAGGTGCATAAAAGGTGAAAGAGATGAGGTTACAAACTCACAAGAGAACCTATGAATTACTTCAGATGGAATAAAGTGAAAGTATCACATATTTCTTAACTAGAGCTACAAAGATGGTGAATCAAATTAAGGTATGTGGAGAAGCATTGAGATCAAGATCAATTGTTGTAAAGATCTTGAGTTCATTGACTCCAAAGTTCGACCACGTGGTAGTAGCCATAGAAGAGTCGAAAGACTTGTCAACATTGATGAAGGAAAAGCTTCAAGGGAAGCTTGAGTCTCATGAACAAATGATCGCTGAGAGAGCTTCAGGAAATTCGAAGAGTGATATGGCTTTGCAAGCATAGTCAGAAAAGGAAAAGAAAGGCAAAGGAAGATGGAATGGAAACAAAGGTAGAAGAGGCTACAACAATTCGACTGGTTGAAATCAGCAGAAAAGAAACTGGTCGAATCAAAGAAAACCCTAGAACCGAGGCAACCAAAAAGGTGGTGTTGTAGGTAGAGGAAGAGGCGGTGGACGAAATGCTGACAAAAGTCACATTCAGTGTTTCAATTGTCAGAAGTATGGTCACTATTTTAGTGAATGTCGAGAAAAGAAGAAGAATCAAGAAACTGATGCAAAGATGGTGAAGCATGAAGAAGAAGAGATGTTGCTAATGGTCACAATAAGAGACGAAGAGAGATTCCAGGACCAGTGGTACTGGGACTCAGGATGCTCATCACACATGAATGGAAGGAAAGATTGGTTTATCAACATGAAGCCCTCGTTGAAGAACATGGTGAAATTTGCAAATAACAATACTCTAGCAGCTGAAAGTATTGACGATGTTTTGTTTATGAGGAAAGATGGCAAGAGGTCAACAATTTCCAATGTGGTGCACATACCAGGCATGAAGAGTAGTTTGTTCAGTATAGGACAACTAGTCGAAAAGAACTACAAGGTGTCGATCAAAGACAATATGATGAGAGTTCTCGATGGTAGGTTGATCTTGAAGGCTCCAACATCTCAGAATAGGACCTTTAAGATTGAACTCAATATGATGCAGCACAAGTGCCCAAAAACTATAGCCAACAGAGATGAATGGTTATGGCATTTTTTACTAGGCCATCTCAACTTCAATGACATCAGAGAGCTAAAGAGGAGAAATATGGCTTCAAGATTACCTGAAATCGACATTCCAAGTGAAGTTTGTGAAGAGTGTGTTCAGTCGAAACAACACAAGAATAGCTTCAACAGGGATGCAGAAAGGAAGTTGAAGGTGTAAGTGCTCTTGATTGGCTGCATTGTATGGCAAAAACATTAGAGTATGTAAGCATGAGTACATACTTAATATGGATTGTACATAGTAAGTTTACTTAGCTATTTTAATAAGTTAAGTTGAATGTCATACAGGATGTCATGACATGGGTCGTATGACATCAAGCGAGCATGTTAGTTTTTCTGGCAGCTGGAAATCAGGAGATTAATTAGAAGCTCAAAGCTGAAAGCTAGGAAACATTTTAGAAGCCCTATGCGCACTAAAATATCTCTGAATTAAAGTGTAAGTGTGCAGTTTTCTGAAGTAGGGTTTGATGATGGGCAAACCCAAAATCTGCATAAAAACCCAAGAACCAACAGCTGCTATAAATAACAAGGATGTAATCCTAGAAACGCAGCTCTTACAGATATAGAAGAATAGACAAGTGCAGTAAGAGTCCTTGTGAGTGAAGAAGGTTGTTCTTCACGTGAGTATTGTGAGTGAAGAAAGTGTGTTCTTCACGTGTGTATTGTGTCTTAGGAATACTTGTTCACCAAGCAACTGTATGTTGCATTGGTTAGGTAGTTTCTAAGCTGTTGTGCCACTCAAAGCTTTTAAGTAAGAATGTGTTTCACTTGATCAAAGTTGTGAGGCAAGATCAAGGTGTGTATGAAATGTTTCTTCATAGTTATTCTGTAATTGTGTACTGATATCACTGTGGTGTGATTGACAGGGAGTGAGTGGGAATACTCAGGTCTAGAGTGTCTCTATGTTGTAGTGTCATTGGGTAGGGATTAAGTGAGGAGTGTAAACTGAAGGTTTAACTCTGAATTGAAACTACTGATAGTGAATTTGCTCCCTGGCTTGGTAGCCCCCAGATGTAATTGTTATTGACACTGAACTGGGTAAACAATTACTGTGTTTTTACTGCTTTTACTTACAGTTTAATTAGTTAGCACAGTAGTCAATGTCATAGTGGATGTTATAACTTTGGCAATAACATCCATCGTGTGCTTGCCAGAATTTCAATTGGCATCAGAGCAGGCACCCTGCCTGTTTATTCTGGGTGAGATCTAGGGAAATAAATTCTGGTACTATGGATAAAGATATAAGATTCACTAATAGACCTCCAATTATGGATGGTTCTAATTATGATTATTGGAAACCAAGGATGATTGCATTCCTAAAATCATTAGACAACAAGGCGTGGAGAGCTGAAAACTCTGGCTGGAAACATCCTGTGAAGACTGACAACGATGAAGTAGATGTGTTAATTCCTGAAGAGGAATGGAACAAAGAGCAAGAGGTATTAGCTCTTGGGAACTATAAAACATTGAATGCACTCTTCAATGGTATATACAAAAACATCTTCAGACTGGTAGACCACTGTGAAATGGCAAAGGATGATTGGGACACTCTCAAAACTACTCATGAGGGAACCTCCAAGGTCAAAATGTCATGACTTCAAATGCTGACCACCAAGTTTGAAGGTCTGAAAATGAAGGAAGATGAGACCATTCATGAGATTTACATGAATGTTCTTGAACTTGCAAACACCTCAGGAGCTTTGGGAGAAAAGATGACTGAAGAGAAGCTTGTAAGAAAGATTCTAAGGTCACTGCCTAAAAGGTTTGCTATGAAAGTAACAGCTATTGAAGAAGCCCAAGACATATGCAACATGAAGGTGGATGAACTCATAGGTTCTCTCCAAACATTTGAGATGGGCATGTGTGATCAGTCTGTGGAGAAAAAGAACAAAAGCATAGCTCTTGTTTCAAACACTGCAGAAGAGGCAGGAGGAGAAGATGGGGAAAAAGAAGAAAATTTGTCAGAAGCAATAGCACTGCTTGGAAGACAATTTAGTAAACTGATCAAAAGAATAGATCATAAGCCAAATCCCTATAACAAAAACAGCTCCTCTAACATCAGCAAAGCTGAAGACAAAGCTGGCCAAACCAAAGGAGTCCAATGTCATGATTGTGAGGGATATGGACATGTTAGAAGGGAATGTCCCACATACCTCAAAAAGAAGGGAAAAGGCCTAACTGTTGTTGCACCCTAAAATTTGACCAACTTGTTTTACCTGATTTGTGTTTTCATAGCTTTATCATTTGCATAAGTAGATCATATACATAGTTCATTCATTTGCATAGCATAGCATGGGCCAGCCACCCAACAAGGGATCAAGTGCCATTTTCATCTCAAGAAGCATATCTAAAAGATTTTTATTCAGATTCAAGCCTAGTCAAGTCACCAAGAAAGGAGGGAAAGCTTTGAGAAGTTAATAGATCAAGCAGTGGATTTATATCCTATCTAAGGAGTATTTGAAGATCATCAAAGAGGTTGTGAACTATGAACTGAGGCATGGAATGTGTGTAGACATCATGGAAGACCTAGAGGGTCATTTTGAAAGTAAGACAAGTTATTAGTGTGGTTACAAGAGCTACAGTTGAAGACAGTCAACTAGGGTTTCACCTGGGTCAACCCTAGGTCTAATGCTTGATTGAAGGGCATCAAGGCCTATTTGAAGGATGTGGGATTCATCATTTGATATGTGGATATGGATGTGGTGTTGTGCCAAGGAGAAATCAAAAGAAATAAGGAAGAAGAGAAGTTTCTAAATTAGGGTTTCTGTGTAAGATTCCCTGATTTAGGTCAAACTTCAAAGCCAAATAATTCAAAATACAAGTCTCAAATGGATCCTTGGCCAACATGAAACTTGTAGAGCATCTCAATACCTTTAATTTGAGTGGTGGAAGGCATCAAGGAGATTTATAGAACTCAAGTTATGGTTCTTGGAAGTTACAGGTCATCTGAGGACACTGAAATTTATCTGTGAAAGTTACTTGACTTCCAAGCAACGTTTTCCCCACAAGGAGTTTTCAAATGTATTTTTGGTAAACATGAAAGTTGTTCCCCATGATCTTAGCTTTCTAGAAAGGTATGGTATGCCTCACTCTGATTTGTGGAACTCTACTTATGATCTTGACAAGCCAGGGGTATTTTGGGAAAGTGAGATTATAGGTCATTTCAAGCATATGCCTAAAACTCCTACTTGCAAACTTCAAATGAAAAAATGTTCAACATCAAACTTGCTCAAAATGATGTTTTGAGTCTAGGTAAGAGGTCATTATGGTTGGGAAATGCATGGAACTCAAAATGATAAAATTGACCAAATATGAAAGGTAAAAGTCCATTTTCAAGGGACCAAATTTGGGATTTTTTGATCCAAGGCTAAAATGCATCATGTGATATACCAAATTGAAGGGAAAATACATTTTGAGATTATTGACATCATTAGATTTTGAATTTGAGGTCAAGAAATTGGACTTATCATTGGTTACTTATATAAGAAGTCACACTTGCCAAACCAAGCTAGGAGTGGATTACAATGCAAGGAACCATCCAAGCACATTCTAATTCTCATTTGGAGAGAAATTCAAGCCTTGTTCATGTGCTGTAACAATCCAAACTCCAACTGGTTTTTTGAACTCATTAAAGGATTTACCATGACATGAGATATCCAATTTCTCATAGGATCATTCCAGCACTCTCTAGAAGTTTCTAACATCACCTATAAAGTCATTTGAGTTGATCAAGATCGGGGTTGGGTGTCATTTGGTGCAGAGAAGAAAGATTGAACTTCATCTTCTTCCATTACAAGTCGTAATCGAGTTCTCTATTTTCTTCATAATCAATCCAACTTCTTGATTTCATTCAATTCAATAATCATTACTGAGTGTGTAGAGATCAAAATAAGAGTGAATCATTGGCCAAATCGTGTTCTTGAGTTTTCACATATCCAACTGCAAGTGAAATTCTGTTATGGTGATTCAAGCTGTTTGAGCGAGATCCATTGCATACAGAAGCAAGATATCAATACCTTGAGTGGTTCTGGAGCAGCACAAGCCTTGGATTGAAGGTTTCTACCATCTGTTTTCATCATTTTATCAGGTTAGTAAATTTCACACTTTGGCTCGAATTAGGAGTAATTGGCATGAATCTTTAGGTTAGAAACATAGTATGAGGCTAGGTGAATCTTTCTGGAGAATTTGAAGAAGTTTGGTGATAGTTGACATGAGGACATGATTTCTGTTTCAATGAATTACATGATGGATAGTGAGAGTTAGAGTGAGTTATATAGTTAGTCATGATCAGTGTTAGGCAAAGAAGAGATTAGGCATCTTAATTTGATGATTGATGACAATTGATGTTGGACCAAATCTTGGAGGATGGAATCGTGTTTAGGGCTAGAAGGTGTTTCAATGGATTCTGAAGCCATGGTTAAAATCAGGATGAAATTTGGAGTTAGTCTAGGCTTTTACTTGTTGATCTTGGCTGAGTATGGATGAAGTTCGCATATGGAGAAGATGAGTTCAAGAACTCTGTTCTAATGGAGTTTCCCCCCATTTTGTGTTCAAAGGAAGAAGATGGGTTCTATACCATCAGATCTTGCAAGACTTGTTGACTAACATCAGATCCAATGGCCGTGCTTTAATACCATGTTGAGAAGGGAATGACTCTGAATAGAGTGAAACGCAGGCGTTTCACTTAAAATGTTGTCATGGGCTTAATTTGGATTGTGCTATTCCCACCCTACTCATGGGCCCATTTGAACTTTGAACTGAACTTGTATGTTATTCGCACCGCGCCTTTGTTTTTTTCTTTTACCATTTTAATTGTTTTTCTGATGAAGCATTGGGCTTAACATAATTGATACGCGCACCCCCTGCCTGGCCCATATGCGTTTTGTGTTATAATTTCTTGCTATCTGCACCAAAGTATTTTCTTTTTTAATTCATTTAATTCATTTTTCTTTATAACTTTGAAAAATCATATAAAATTGAAAAAGAGTTATTTTGACATGGGAATTTTTGCTACATGTTGATAATGGTTTCAAGAAAATTGAGAATAAATAAGAATATTAGTTTAGGTATTTTTTGTATTTTTTGTGAATATTTTACATTTAGTTGTTTTTTCATTGAATTTAGTTTGTACATAATTTTGTAGATTTTTGTTTAGCTAGCTCCCTTTACATTTTAGTGCTATTCTTTTTAGAGTAATTATATATAAACTTGAGCTCCCCCCTGGATTTATTCCATGATTTTATAATTGGGTTTTGATTAGTTTTGATTAGATGATATTAGGATGGTTAGATTAGGGTTTATACACAACATAGGTGCACTTGAACATTTTATTTTGGGGTTTTTAGATTGAATTAGAGTATGGGACCTATGGGGTATATAGGGTAGACATATTATTTCCCTTAGAATTAATATTAGACTTGTAAATATTATATTACTATTTTCAGTATATTTTACAACTGTGTGATTGTTTGGTTTGCCCATTTTTGGGGTTTATTTTGTTGTGTGGGCTTTTTGGGCTTTTGCTTGGGGTGTGGGCTTAGTTAGAGCTTGTGGAGTTTGGCAAGGATCAATAAATGAAGATTGAAGATCAAAATCAAAGCTTGAGGAAGATTGCTTGACTTGCTTGGAGTTGTTTGAAGACCATAGGACACAGGGTATAGGTAGAGCCTTAGAATAGAAATTCTTTCATAAACATGGATAGCTTCCTTTGCTTCCATTCTTCTCTATGACATAAAGTCCCTTTATGGTATTCACCTCTCTCCTTAGGAGGGATCAGTGGCCATACCTTAGAGGTAGAACTTTGAGAGAACCACTCTGTTATAATGTCAACTATCCATAGACTTCCTTTGGTCGTCAATGAATTGTTTGACATTCAATTTCTTCTGATAACATCAATTCTCTGTTGGAGAGCTTGCCTTGAAGAGAGAAATCATTGAAGATTGAGGATGAAGTTCATTGCCTTGAAGACTGTTAGAAGAAGGAGCTGGTGCTGTCAGAGCTGTGCAACTGTTTGAAGTAGGACTTACTGTTGCTTAGCTGTTTGATGCTGTCAACTGTTAGAGTCCCTTGTTGCTGTTTTTCTTGAAGATGGATGCTTGTTTGAAGCTTGTAGATGGATGAAGACCTTGCTTGAAGGTGTTGGTGACTTGTTGCTGTTTCTATTAGATTTTGCTGTTTAGAGCTGTTGGTGCTGTTTAGAGCTGTTGATGTACTGTTTGAGTTTCTTTGCTGTATTGTTTGTTAATTTTTTCCCCTTGAGGTTGAAGTGAAGTTGTTTCACTTTGCCTATTGTTTTCTAGGTTCGAGGTTGAGTGGGACTCCCTTGCCTCGCTTGTACTGATGCATTCATGCATTTTACCGCGTTACTGTATATATGTTGTTTCTTTTCCGTTTATCCCTTAGGATCTCTGTTTCTCTCTGTGCAAGAGAGAAATATGACAGACATTAGGCTTTCATCCATGCATGACAACATTAGGGTAGATTTTGATTCCCTTATCAACCATAGGCTTTTTAGAGCTTCTTTCTCTTCTCATCTCAGAGTAATTCAAAAACACAGTAATAAGGTTAATCAATGTCGTACGTTACGAGCCTTAAGCTATTTGAGAAAAGGTTGCTGGAAGATCACTCTTCAGTAATCTGATTGCTTAGTGTGTTACCCTTAGGGTGACATACGACGTAGTCACTCTCAAATCATAGTCTCTAGTGCGTCAGAGATTGCAAACACACTAAAAAATACTTCTTGCGTAAAAGACTGTAAACCAATAAAAAAAACGTCATTTTTGTCCGCTTGGACCCGTAATCTGGAGAAAACCTTTTTCAGAAGGATAAAAAAAAATCAAGACAAATCTGTGTCTTTCGTGGCCCGAACTACGTTTGCTCTGATCTTTCATGCTGTATGAAAGTACGTAGGCATAGGATGCGATATCCTAGCGAGCAACCTTCCCCTCCTTTCCCGTAGGTAGGCGAACTACGTTGACTCTGATTTCTCGTTCCAGACGGGAATACGTAGGCATAAAGTGCGATACTTTGCCGAGTCATTTTATTTTCTTTTAACCCTTGACCTGTAGAATAGATAGAATAACAATTCGTACTAGAAAACAAGCGTGGATCCCGTCGAGTACGACGGACGTGAGGGGTGCTAATACCTTCCCCTTGCGTAACCGACTCCTGAATCCAGGATTTGGTTGCGATGACCATTCCTTTCCCGTCTTTGCGGTAGGTTTACTTCGAGCGTTTCCTTTCCCTCCTTTGGGATAAATAACGCACGGTGGCGACTCTTCTGTTCAGCCGGCGCCTATTTTCGTGGTAGCGACAGCTGGCGACTCTGCTGGGGACTCCAACGGTTCCCTACGCGAGTCAATCCTAGCGCTTGTTTTCCCGCCGAGGATTTTGTATGGATTTACGTTTTTGTATTTTACTTTCAGCATTATTTTATTGTGTTTATTACTGTGAGTATGAGAGGGTAATTAGTTTAGAGGTAAGCCAAACCCAGGCTTGAGTACACCTATAGATTTAGAGAGAGAGTAGTGGTTAGCCTGCTTGCTTAGCTCGCACCAGCTAGCCACGAAATCTCACTCGGACGAGATTCTCTTTGATGCTTCTTGCCTAGCCCTTAGGGCTCGACAAGTTGTCTGACCCGAGGATTGTCGACTCTGGGAACCTATCAATTGGGATTCAACTAAGTGAGGCCGCTTCAAGGGATGATGATGCCACACCTTCTGGGTATCGTATCATCTCTCTTGAAAGTCTGTGACGTTGAACCCGCATAGGATGTCGTACCTCGTCTGCGAGTTAAGTACACACCTGTGAGGGGTAGGAGGGTCTGTTTGCAGGGAACCTTTGACCTTAGAATACCTGGTTTACCTCTATCAGTGAGCCGTGGTTACAGGTTTCTTTTGAGTGGGTGGTTTGGTTTGAAATAAAGATTGATTGGTTCTCAAGGCTTCAGTACAGAGCAACCCAGTCTATCAGCATTGCACTTGATCCCATGTTTGCATATGCATGTGCATTTTCATGTTTGCATTTCATTAACATGTACTTATGTTGCAGGTGATTATTCCCCTCTGATTCTAGGACATCTTCTAGCCAGGCATGGAGTCCCTGAAGAAGACGGTTGCTTATAGGTTGCAGTCACCAGACATCAGTTCATTACTGGGTTTAGTTGCTTTGGCAGATGAGAGTGTGAGGGCGGGGTTCAGAGTATCCTATGGGAGGCTGCTTAGCTTGTTGTACACACCTTCGGCTTTCGAGATTACTGGGGTGTATACTTTGATGCAGTTTTATGAGCCGCAGCTGAGATGTTTCTTGTTTCCAGACTACATTCTTGCACCCACTTTGGAAGAGTATCATGTCATGTTGGATATTCCCGTGCTAGACCAGATGCCCTTTGTACACATTGATATCGAGCCTGAATTAGCTACACCCACAGAGATTGTCAGTCTGGACGCTTCTGAGTTTCCAGGAGGCCTGGTCAAACTGAATGGCGCGTATGGTTTTCACTTATCTGTCCTAGTTGAGAAGGCCACGCAGTGCGCAAAGAATGGGCGTTGGATTGCCTTTAGTGCTATTCTGGCTGTCTGCATTTACGGGATTGTCTTGTTCCCTAATGTGCCAGACTTTATTGATTCGGATGCCTTCCTGATTCTCGTCTCGAAGAATCCCATTCCTACTCTCTTGGGCGATGTTTATCATTCTATTCACTACAAGAATGAGAAACGTCGTGGCAAGAACGTATCCTGTTGTATTCCTCTCCTGTACAGGTGGTTCTAGAGGCACCTTCCGAAGACTGGGCCGTTTTTTGATACCGTTGATACTTTGGATTGGCCGTCCCGGTTGATGGGGCTATCTGCTGAGAATATCATCTGGTTTGATCGGGGTATGCTTGGTACTGACATTATATATAGTTGCAGTGGCTTTTCGAATGTTCCCCTGATTGGACGGAAAGGTTGTATCAACTATAATCCTTCACTATTG
Source organism: Lathyrus sativus (assembly GCA_963859935.3). NCBI lineage: Eukaryota > Viridiplantae > Streptophyta > Magnoliopsida > Fabales > Fabaceae > Lathyrus > Lathyrus sativus. The sequence continues at coordinate 597,129,815 of OZ012740.1, read as the reverse complement.
GTACGACAATTTGGTTATGCCTTGAGAGATGCTCCTATTGAGGGTGAGATACAGGAATCTCTGTATCTCACGGGCTCCTTAGACGAGACTACTTTGATTAGGTTGAGGCATGCGTGGGCTAGCATCCACAAGAGGGGGAAGGCTTTGCTCGTTAAGAGCAACAACAGAGCTTATGATCCTTATTTGGCCTGGGTCCGTGAGAGAGCTCATATGTCTTTGATGCCTTATCCCGCTGTGGAACCATTGTATCTTCCATTGATTGAGGTACCTCCTGCAGAAGAGAGCGAGAAATATAACAAGTTGTTAGCTGCAAATGAGGAATTGAAGAAAGCTAACGAGGAGTTAGAGAAGGAGATCTTCCAGTTACGACGAGAGAAGAAGGAAGCCACCTTCAAGGTGAAGGAACAGACCGAATTGATTAACAGGTTGGGACCAGAGCTGACAGAAGCGACCAACAAGAAATAAAAAGTAGGGATAGCTTTGAACGGGGTTAGCAAGGTACTTACATCCAAGAAGGAACTTCTAAGCAAGGCTTATGCTCGTATCAGCAAGTGGGAGGCTTTGTGGGAGGCCACGCTCACCAAGCGGAAAGAGCGCGAAGACAAACTGAAAATGCAGATTGCCACACTGGAAGCACAGGTTAAAGCCCAGGAAGCACGAATTGTTGAAGTAACATCCCTTAGGAGTATTTCTAATCTCAGAGTCAGTGACGGTGACGAGAAGTCGAGAGGTTGCGAGGAGAAGGTCGGTTCCAAGAGGTACAGATCTGACGAGAGTTCGAGCAAAGGAGCTCCCCGGGACGACGACGCGAAGCTGAGATCCACTACTAAGTGACATGCTTTACTGGTGCAGGAGTTGATCTCCCGACTAGGACACTCAGAGACGATGAGGATATTGGAGGACGTCCGAGCGCGCCACTTGGCCTGACGTATCTTTGCCTTACCTTTGTTATTTGTACTCGTATTTGGGCCATCGCCAGACTTGTTGGCCGAGGTCTCTTCGGTTGTATTCAGTACTCAGCCTCTTGGCATTTGTTATATATGAGGATTTTCTGGTTTATTGTCTGCTGAATAGGGACTCCATTGCCATAATGGCTTTCTCTCTGGAACTAGAATCGGGGGAATATAACCTGTAGCATATTTACATAATCGCATTCATACTGCATTACAGGTAATTATTGAATTGTATCTCATCTCCTGCATTCTTCAGGTCTTTCCAGGAATGAAAGTCAACGCCCGCACCGATACTCTACTCGTACCAACTGCAAAAGAGTTATGGATCAGATGCAGAGCGAGATGCAGGACATGCGTGAGAAGCTGGCACTGTTCATGCAGACGATGGAAACAATTGTGAAGGGACAGGAAAACTTGCAAACATTGGTGCAACCATTGCTGGTGAGAAATGCTGGGCATGGAAACGAAGACCACAATTCGGTACGTGTTGACACCATTCATGGGGATGGTACTCCTACACCGGTAGCCCCACCTGTGGCGAATATACCTGCTGTGAATGTGAATAATGGCGTTGGCGCTGGGAACGGTAATACAGGAATCGGTAATGAGACTGTCATTAACAACGTTGGATTCGGAGATGCCAATCTGGGCGGTGATAATATTGGAGGTAATGGCTTCGGTAACAACGGATTTGGCTATAACGACCAGGGGTTTGATTATGCTAACCAAGATGGGAAGTACGGCTTCAACGCTCAGGGCTTCGGACAGGATGGATTTGGTAATGCCAATCAGGGCTATGGTGGACTCGGTAACGGAAATGGTGCTGGAATGATGTCTTTTGGACCTGCCGGGGTCGCTCAAGGGTATGGTAACAGGGGACGGGCCCCTGTGATGAATCAGACTAGATTTGGGCGTAACAATGGGTATGATGGATACGGAAATGGGAACGGTAATTGGATAGAAGACCAGCAAGAAGATGCTTTCTCTGGTGGAGGTTTTGAAGGTCCCGTAGACAACGCTCAGCGAATCAAGATGCTCGAGGAGCAGATGAAAGGGGTTGTGAATCAAAGTGTTGTTGGTTTAGATATGACCACAATGGGTCTGGTGCCTGGCCTGAGGGTACCGCTGAAGTTTAAAGCTCCCACATTTGACAAATATAAGGGAGATACCTGCCCGAAGGTGCATGTGCGGTCATACTATAGAAGGATGTCGGCTTATTCGAACGATGAAAGAATGCTGATGTATTTCTTTTAAGACAGCTTGTCTGGTCCTTCCCTTGAATGGTACATGGGGTTGAAGCCTACTCAGATAAAGACTTGGAAGCAACTGGTTGAAGCGTTTGTGACTCATTATAAGTACAACAGTGACTTGGCACCAAACAGGGTCCAGCTACAGGGGTTGTCGCAGAAGAAAGATGAGAGCTTCAAAGAGTATGCGCAAAGGTGGCGCGACATGGCTGCAAGGGTTCATCCTCCTTTGGTTGAGAAGGAGATGAATGATATGTTCATAGGAACGTTCACCGGTATGTTTTATGATAAGCTGTTTCCCGCTTCTTTGGGCAGTTTCTCGGATCTAATCTTGATGGGAGAGAAGGTTGAAAGTAATATTAAAATGGGGAGATTCCAAGCTGAGGAATCTACTTCAGCTGGCAGTAACAGAAGAGCTTTCGGTGGTCGCCGTCAGGGTGACACAAGTGCAGTATTCGGGGGCCGAGGCCGAGGCCGGGGCAGAGGGCAGAATCAGTACAATCATCCGCAACAGGTGGCAAGCGTCACAATTCCATTTCATCAACAACCAATACCACTACAGCAGATACCACCACAGCAGCAGCAGCAACAACAGCAGCAGAGGCCAAATCAGGGACAAAGGAGGTTTCCTAACACGAGGCCGAAAAGAGTATTTGATGTACCTCCTTATACGTATACAGAGTTACTCCAAACATTACTGGGTTTGAATTTGGTGGAAAAGAGGACTATGGCGCCAATGAAGGGCACTCCTCCGTTTGGTTTTGATACGAATAAGCACTGCGAATTCCACTCCGGGGCTCCTGGTCATGACATAGAGACTTGCCACGCGTTCAAGCATGTGGTGCAAGATCTGTTGGATAGCAAGGCCATAAATTTTGGACAAGCAGGTCCGAACATAGTACAACAGCCCATGCCCAACCATGGGGCAAATGCTATTTTGACTGAGGAGGGTTTGAACTTGATCATGAGTGTTGATGAACTAAAAACGTCGTTGTGTGAAATAAAGAGCAGGTTATTGAAAGGAGGTGTGTATCCGGGCTGCGATGAATTTTGTCTAGAGTGTTGGACCCAAGCTGGGGGTTGTGCTGAATTGAAGAAGGGTATTCAGACCTTGATAGATGACGACACGTTGCAATTCGACAGAGCGGCAGTTGAGAAACCTGCAGAAGTATTAGTTGATGAGCAAAGTGATGTCGCTACGGTGACAATCCCCCGAAAAACGATAACTATAACGGCGCCAGCCAGACGACCGCCGATCACTATCACCAAGGCCGGGCCAACACCTTATGAGAGCACTAAGGCGGTACCCTGGACTTATGGGCTGGAAGCGTACTGTGATGGAGTGAAAATCGATATCAGTAAACAGCCAGCTGAGGTTGTAGACAATGTCGTCGGGATCGGAGGGATGACAAGGAGTGGGAGAATTTTTATATCGCCTGAGGTAGAGGCTGAACAATTGGCAAAAGGTAAAGGAAAAATGAATGAGGATGTCCCTGTGCAGAGGAATGAAAAAGAAACGTCACTGAAAGATGTAGAAGAGTTTATGCGCCTTATCCGTAAGAGTGACTATAAGATTGTTGAGCACCTTCAACAGACTCCATCGAAGATATCCATACTGTCGCTGTTATTGTGTTCCGAAGCCCATAGGAATGCATTATTGAAAATTCTGGACACATCGTTTGTACCCCAAGATGTTTCTGTGAATCAGTTGGAGGGGGTGATGGCGCACGTGAATGCAGGCCATAGCTTGGGATTTACGGACTTTGATTTAACTCCGAGGGGAAGAGAGCATAACATGGCGTTGCACGTCTCAGTTGAATGCAGGGGCACAGTCATGTCCCACGTGCTGGTAGATACCGGATCTTCCTTGAACGTGCTGCCAAAGAAAGCAATGATGAAATTAGACATCAGGGGGATCATTTGTACGCCTAGTGACTTGGTGGTCAGGGCATTTGATGGTACACGAAGGTCATTCTTTGGATCTATAACGTTACCTCTACAGGTGGGGCCGGAGATTTTCGAAACTGAATTCTACATTATGGACATCCAACCAGCATACAGCTGTCTTCTTGGACGGCCATGGATCCATGGTGCTGGGGCAGTCACATCTACCTTGCACCAAAAGCTGAAGTACATGGTGGGGGACAGTGTGGTCACAGTTTGTGGAGAAGAGGATATATTGGTCAGCCATCTGTCGTCATTCAAGTACGTGGAAGTCGACAGCGAGATTCATGAAACACCCTGTCAAGCTTTTGAAGGGTTGCGCATCAAAGACAAAGTTCCAGGGCCGAGTAAAGCATCAGAGGTGGCGGTATCATCATACAAGGAGGCCCAGGCTCTAGTGAAGACCGGTGAGACCAAGGGTCGGGGCAAGGTTCTGGATATTCCCGTGAAAATGGACAGATTTGGGTTGGGATATCAACCCTCATCATCAATGCCTGCTGCAGGGGCACCCCGTTTCAAAGGACCAATCACAATCACGGCTAGTGGAGTATATCACGAGACCATCAATGCTGTTTTAGATTCCGAAGAAGGAGACAGTGACTGCGACATGGACGCCTGGATTCAGCCGAGCGTGCCAGGACAAGGGCTTTGCAACTGGTCTATTCAGGAGACTGTTCTTGTGACCACTGTTGCACCCCAAAATTTGCCCTCACAATACAAGACTTTGTGTTCCAAGAAGGTTCACAAGGTTCACAAAATTCACAATTGGTCAGAAGAGTTGACAATTCCCTCAGACAATGCACCTCCTAAGCAGTGCATCCAAAACTAGGGTTTTGACTTTAATCAGGCTAAATGGACTTCCAAGACTTCAAGTGAGCTTCATAACATCTTATATGTGTATAAGAACCCCCATGTCAAGTTTCAAGACGTTTCTCAAAAGTTTGCTCAGTCAGATGATCAGATAACTCAAAAGCAGTCAATGCAGTTAAAAGGTCAAACTGAGGTCAACTGTGGTCAAACCAAAGTCAAACTTCATGATTTTTTTTTTTTTTTGCCAACATCAAAGAGAGGTTGGGTGAGAAATATTATCATAATAACTGTAATACCCCAAATTTTGCCCTAAGATTTGTCGTCGCATTTCATTGCATTTAATCAATTACTAACAAATTTGTGTAGTCGTTTGACTTTTTGCAGGTAAATATCATATGGCATGCACTTTTTTCTAAAAAGTAAAAATGGCACAATTGGCAGGAGGACATGTGTAAGGAGTTATGAGTGTGAGAGGTTGAGAGTTCGAATCTCACCTTGTTTGGGCTTTAAAATGGGCTTTAGGGACATTATTGACAATTTGGTGTTAACCCTAATTTGTTCCCTATATATACATGTGTTGCCTTGTTGGAAAAAGGGGGAGAATGAAAAAAACCTAAGAGGAGTGAGTGCCGTTTGCCGTTATTTAGTTTTCTTCTTCATCCATTACTATTGTTTCTTTTTCTTCATCGTTTACCGTTATTTCTTTTCCTTCATCTATTACTGTTGTTTCTTTTTCTTCATCTTTTACCGTTATTTCTTTTTCTTCATCTATTACCGTTATTTCTTTTTCTTTATCTATTACTGTTACGTTTATATATATATAATTTTTAAATTGTTAGAGTTTATATATATAAGATTTTTGATCGAATTATGTCGATACGATGTTTGCACCTTTGTGTGCATGACGCGTGACATTTGTGTTAGTTCGATTTGGTTGCGATGATCGCATTTTTGTGTGAGCAATAATACTATTTTTTGCTTAATTTCTTTTTCTTTGCGATAAATTTTGTTTCGTCCGATTTAGATCTGGTTGCGATGAGCACATTTCTGCGTTAGCAACATTGTTGGGTTATTTGGCACATTTAAAATTCATTATTGCTTTATTATTATTATTATTATTATTATTATTATTATTATTATTATTATTATTATTATTATTATTATTATTATTATTATTATTATTATTATTATCATTATTTATTATTATTATTATCATTATTATCATTATTATTACCATTATTATTATTATTGTTATCATTAATTTATTAAAATTTGTTATAATATAAAAATCTGTTTTTTTAAAATAAATAACATTAACATCTTTTCCAAATTAATATGAAAACCTATTATTTTTAAGAAAAACTTTTTTTTAGATAAATTTAAAATAATAACTAAAATCTTTTTTTTAAAATAATAACTAGAACCGTTATTTATTTTATTTTATTATTGTTCAATTCAAATTTCATTATCATATTGTATCTGCTCCTCTCATGTAACCTCGCGAACTTAACAATCGCTCTTTAAATTCTGCCTTTAAATTTCTGCTTGCATGGTTTAAATTATGACATTATCTCTCTGTTTGCATGATTCAATTATCTCACGCGTTTACTATTATTTCTGTCACATTACACACATCCGAAGGTTAGGTCTAACTGTTTGGCCGCCGCGCCAATAGTCCGTAAAACTTCACACATTCAATTTCAAATCCTCAAAACTACAAACTACAAACCCTAATTTTCACAAATGCCTCGCCGCAGGCAAAATTACAATTTTACCCTTAGCATTAGGTCAAAGAGCCGCCGCGCTCATTTTAGGGTTTCCCGCCGAGGAATCCCTAATTTAACCCTAATTACAACTTAACATTTCAACGTAGAGATTTGGAGTTTCTACACTCCACGTAAGCGTGTCCTTAAGATGCGTTTATTCCCCTTGAGACCTTGACCACAGTCAAGAAGTTTCTAACCTCCCTATTGAGGGGAACTACGATTACTCTGATTCCACTCCCGTAAGGATACGTAGGCACAAGATGCGATGTCTTGCCGAGTAAACTTAGAATTAACCCCCTTTATTATTTATTATTGCTTATTTATATTTTATTTATCTTTGCTATTTAATTATTTTGCTTATTATTTTGTAATTGTTTCTTGGATGTAAAGTTGTTTAATTATTTAATTATTATTACGGTTAGTAATTAGGGAGTGTAACAACATGTATGTAATATTAAAATAAATTTAGATCACTTTTAAATAAAGATAATTAAAATAAACACGTCACACACGTAAGTCGATTTTAATCGCCGTCTCACTTCCTAAGGATATCCCTCAAGTTGCCTACGAATAATGGTTAAGTGGGGTGTATAAAGCAAGTCCCTCAAATAAAAAAATCATCAAAGTCCCTTATGGTTGCCTTTACGAATCAAGTCCCTTTCGAAAAATGATGATAGTCCCTCCAGTTTGCTTATTACACCCCGCAATGACCTTCAAAAATCCAATTGTCCCTCACATGTCCCTTAACATCCAAAGTAAGGACTACCTACTCCATTATAGTAGGGATAGTCTTACTAAGGAAAGGATAAAGAATAAGAAAGACCTTTAAACATTAGGGTAGGTTACTCCTAGATACTTGCTCACTTCAAAACTTTTTCACACTTAAACAAATTTCCAACAAAATTTTCAAACAAGTTTTTTTCACATCCATACACGGATTATTATTAAACTATTCTGAAATTTTTGCTATTCACACACTGCACTTTCAAAACAATTCAAAAGTGAGCTTAAGTACCTAAGAGCCCATGGATAACCATGGATGAAAAGGGTGCTAACACCTTCCCTTTTCATAACCTACCCCCCGGACCCAAAATATTCTCTAAGGTCTTTCTTGTTCTTTTATAACCTTTCCTTATGGATAAAATAAAAGTCGGTGGCGACTCTTGCTATCCGCAACATTGTTTAAAGTCAGTTCTCCCACCGTGTTACAGAACTGGCGACTCTGCTGGGGACCTATTTAAGAGGGGTACCCTTAGGAATTAAGATCACTTTAAATTGTTTGCCTTGTTTGCTTTATTATTATATTGTTGGGGTGCTCTTATGTGTGAAAGGTCCTAACCCGGATCTAGTGTACCTTAGGTAAATGGCAATAGACCAAGGAAACTGTACGACGTATATCGATACGGTTGATCTGGTGGCCATAGTTAGTGCGACTTCTTGGTTGGTGCTTATATTCCTTAAGTCAAGTTGAGGATAATATTGAGGCTGCCATATGTTGTCAATGCACTAACTGACTTTTAGAACCCTAGTTAACTCATCTTGGCCTTTAGAAAGTAGTGAGGTAACCGGCTTTGGTGCAGACTGAAGTTGGTTGACACTCGATACTACGCTCATTGAGATCTTAAACTTGGAGGGTTTTGGTTGGCAAGTAAGTTGCCTTCTGAACAACCACCCTTGTGAAGGATCAATGATATTGAGATCCCTTAGAACCTGGTTACTTTTGTATGACAGGATGAACCATCTAACTTCAGGGGAGGGTACTTGCCTTTGAACCTCATGCAAGCCTTTAAACCTAGGGCTATGGTGTGACTTGTTTGTGTGTGCCATATGTTTGTGATTGAGCATGACATCATGGCATCATCATGCATCATAAGCATATCATTTTCCCTAACCATTTCAAGGACCAAAGGATTTATCTTTGTTCTTTGTTGCATGTCATGGCTTCTGCTCGTAGAAACACCATCAGGATCAACTTTGTAGGGATACCTGCTAAGCTCAAGGAGTTGGTTTCCCTAGTGCCTGATCATTCCCAGTTCAACAAGAGACATGGTCACTTATTGGATCTAGTTACTTCAGGGTTCAGTGAAGACATGATGAGTGTGCTGTTTCAGTTCTTTGACCCTAAGCACCATTGCTTTACATTTCCTGATTATCAGCTGGTTCCAACCATGGAGGAGTTCTCTAAACTTCTGGGTATACCTGTTCTTGATCAGAAGCCATTCACAGGCTTAGAGAAGGAGCTTAAACCAGAAGTTATTGTTGCAGCTCTACATCTGAAGAAGTCTGACATTGTTCTAGAGACGAGAAGTGGAGTTAAAGGTATTCTTGCCAAGGTATTAGTGGATAAAGCTCAAATGTTCTTGAAGGCTATGAGCTACGATGCTTTTGAGGAGATCTTAGCCTTATTGATTTATGGCTTAGTGTTGTTCCCCAATCCTGATCAGTTCATAGACGTTCATGCCATCAACATATTCCTGAGTCACAATCCAGTGCCTACCTTACTTGGAGACATCCTACATTCTCTTCACACCCGTACTACAAGGGCAAGAGGAACTTTGATGTGCTGCATACCTTTACTTTCTAGGTGCTTTATTTCTCACCTTCCTCGCTCAGTAATGAAGAATGAGCAAGGGTTCAGATGGTCCAAGAGGATCATGTCACTTTCTCACTCAGACATCCATTGGTGCTCCAGATCTATGGAGAATGTCACCATCATTGACCGTTGTGGGGAGTTTCCTAATGTGCCACTTCTAGGCATAAGAGGAGGCATCACCTACAACCCATCTCTAGCTTTACGACAGTTTGGTTACGCCCGGAGCGATGGTCCACATGACATGTTGATTCAGGGCATTGTGTTTGATTACGACAACGATCTTCAGGGTTACCGTCAGAGATTCATCCGAGCTTGGGGAAAGGTAAACAGGATTGACAGCAAGACACTGGAGCCTAAGTACACTATTCCTATGGAGGCTTATCTCAGATGGGTACGATCTCGTGCTCAGACACTCATGATGCCATATCCTGCCGTCCTACCAGTTACCATGGAACCTGTTGCTGAAGGAGACACAACTTATACCATCCTTCACCCAGACATGCCTACTGATATGGAAGACTTGCAGAGATCATGGATCCAACTGAAAGAGCAAAGGGATACTTTCGAGGCTCATTACAAAGCAAGCCAAGCAAGAATCCTAGAGCTAACAAAGCTACTTCATGAGGAACGAAACCTCAACTCATACCTCAACACAAAGAGGAAACGTCCATGGGAGACTTAAAACCCCATCTTTTGTACTTATTTCGTTTTCATTTTTTGTAAGCCTAAAAGGCAAAACAAGTTATTACTAATAAAAAGTTACTTTCTTGTTTGTTTAAGCAAATTTAAATCCTGCGGTCCTTGAAAACATTGCATATGCATTCCCATATCATTGCATCACAGGTTTATTGTGCACAGGTTTCTCATCTTTGACTGATAGGGAGTTGGTTGATATGTTCATGTGTACGCTGAATGGTCCGTTTTACAGTCATCTCATTGGAAGCTCATCATCTGGCTTCACTGAGTTGATCATGACAGGAGAGCGAGTAGAGAATGGTATCAAGAGTGGTAAGATCCAAGTGGGCACTTCTTCATCAGGTGCTGCAAAGAAGCCTCCCACTGGGAAGAAAGAATCTAATGCTGTGTATGGTCAGCCTGATCGTAACAGAAGGCATCAGTCTGTTAGTGCAGTTCATATTTCAAATCCAACTCCTGCAACAACAGAGCAGCCTCAAGGAAACCAACAGAGGGCTAGAAGACAGTTCACGAAGATCAACATGTCAATGGCTCAGGCATTGCAACACTTGTTGAAAGCTGAACTTATTACCCTGAGGGAGGCCCCTCAGAATCCCAATGTTACCTCTCCCAAGTACAATCCCAATGCACGATGTGCATATCATTCAAACTGTCCAGGACATGATACTAATAACTGCTGGGTCTTGAAGAACAAAATTCAGGATATGATTGATGCTGGAAAAATTGAGTTTGATCCACCAGGTACTCCAAATGTGATTACAGCTCCAATGCCAAATCACGAGAAGACTGTCAACGCCATTGATGAAGATGTTGATGAAGATCTGCATGTCTATTCAGTTATGGAGTTGAGCACACCATTGTCTGTTATCAAAAAGAGGTTAGTACAAGCTGGGATCTTTCCAGGTTGTCATGAAGATTGTCTATATTGTACCTATAAGCCGGATAGTTGCTTCATTTTGAGAGATGGGATTCAACGTCTCATGGATAAATATACTATAGTGTTTGAAAGAAGACCAGCATCGGTAGAACGTATGGTGGATCATCTGACTCAGGGTAAGAAGATTGAAGAGGTTGACATGGTTGACAAAGTACCACTAAGAATCACTTCAAAGGGTCCCATTAAAATCACTCATCAGGGCCCAATCAAGATTACTGCTAAAGGTCCTGTGAAAGTTGTTGCTGAAGCCAGAGTAGCTCCTCTGATCATTACCACTCCTGGTCCTATTCCTTATACATCTGACAAAGCTGTGCCTTGGCACTATGGGTCTGATGTTTACATCCATGGTGTCAAGCAGGAGCCTTTACCTGATATGCCTGTTGACATTGATAATATTGCTGGATCTAGCAAGATCACTCGTAGTGGAAGAGTCTTCTCTCCTCCAGTTGCTTCTAAGAGTGCAGTTACTCCTGCTGTTACTTCCACCACTGATGCTCGGGGCAAGGGTCCTGTTATTGAGCCTGTATCTACTGATGTGCCAGCTGCTGATGACCTCTCTAAGCAGATGGAAGAAGTATTGAAAATCATTCGCAAGAGTGATTATGATATTGTTGATCAGCTGGGGCATACTCCCTCAAAGATTTCTATGCTCTCCCTGTTATTATGTTCTGAGGCTCATGCCAAGTCATTGATCAAGTTCCTAAAGATGGCTCATGTACCCAGTGCAATTTCTGTGGACCAGTTTGAGAATTGTGTTGCTCACCTGACCTATGACAACGGGTTAGGATTTTCTGATGCTGACTTGACCCCTGCCAAGAGGGATCATAACAGGGCCTTGCATATTTCAATTGAATGCAGGGGCACTACCCTGTCTCATGTGCTGATAGACAATGGTTCCTCTCTGAATGTGTTGCCTAAGGAAGTCCTGAACAAGCTGAGTCCTGAAGATACGGTATTGAAGCCCAGTAATATTGTGGTAAAGGCTTTTGATGGTTCTAGAAGAGTAGTGCATGGGGAAATTGATCTTCCAATCAAGGTTGGCTCTCAGGTGTTTACTGCTACATTCTATGTGATGGATATTCGTCCTTCGTACTCATGTCTGCTTGGTCGTCCCTGGATCCATGGGGCAGGTGCGGTGACCTCCACATTACATCAAAAGTTGAGATATCCGGTGAATGGAAAAGTTGTTACTGTCTTTGGAGAGGAAGAATACTTTGTCAGCCATGTAAACACTTTCAAGTATCTGGAAGTAGAAGGTGAATACATTGAAACTCCATGTCAGTCATTTGAAGTGGTTCCCTGGGCTGTTAAGGATTGTGTGACTCCTCCTGCTGTGAAGAAGGTTCCTGTGGTCATCAGAAACCCTCCAACAATGGCAATGGCCTCCCTCAATGATGCAAAAGCTATGGTGGAAGAAGGTGGTTGTACTATTTGGGGTCAGCTTCCTGATATTCCATACAAGTCTGACAAGTTTGGTTTGGGTTTCACTGCAGAGTCCCAGAAGGCTGTTCGTCGTGCTCGTGCTGTTCGTATCACCAATCAAGGGGTTATCAATGCTGTGGGAGATCAAGATGAAGACCACAACTTGGAGGCATGGATTTTTCCTACTGTGGGTGCTGGACTCAATAATTGGAAAGCTGAAGATGTTATCCCTATCTCCTTTAGTCAGGAGTAAATACTATTACTGTGTTATGTTTTTAAATTTGTAATTTCTGGAACAATTAAAACTTTCAAGCCATGTGCCTTACCCGGGGCACAATGGTGTGCTTGTTACGGGTTGTCATTTCATTTGCATACTTCATTCAATAAAATCAGTGGACGTTTCGTTTCCGTAAATATTGTGTTCCTTGTCTTTCTTTTTCTTTTATTTTTGCTTTATCAGCTACGTGTTCGTACACACACCCACGTCACTAAAATGCAGATCCTCATCCACTCTGGATCCAGTTGATAACAGTTCTACTATTGCCAATTACAATTTCGAGAATCCGATCTATCAAACTGAAGACGGAAACGAGGACGATTGTGAAATACCTGTAGAGCTTGCTAGGTTGTTACAACAAGAAGAGAAAGCTATACAGCCACATGAAGAGCCAGTCGAAGTTGTGAATCTGGGAACTAAAGAAAACAGAAAAGAGGTCAAGATAGGGGCTGATCTAGAGGACAGTGTCAAGAGCAGGTTGATTCAGATGCTACGTGACTATGTGGAGATCTTTGCTTGGTCTTATGAAGATATGCCAGGGTTGGATACAGACATTGTGGTTCACCGTTTGCCAGTGAAAGAAGATTGTCGTCCAAAGAAGCAGAAGGTTCGTCGTATGCGTCCTGAAATGTCAGAAGGGATACAAAGCATGATAATCTCATTCCTTACAGAGAACATGTGTTGTCTTTGATCCCACATTTCAAAGAGATTACTTTTGGACATATTCCACGAAGAGAGAATCAGTTGGCAGACGCATTGGCCACCATGGCATCTATGTTTGAGATCAGCTGGGATGATGAAGCTCCCAAGATTACCATTGATAGATTTGAGAAGCCTGCATACTGCAATGAGATTGACACTGAAGGGGTAGAGGAGAAGCCTTGGTTCTATGAAGTGAAAAACTATCTTGAAGCTCAGGAGTTCCCTGAAGGGGCATCTGTCAAAGATAGGAAGTTCCTGAGAAGGTTTCCTGCTAAGTTCTTTCTGAGTAATGGCATTCTGTATAAGCGTAATCATGATTCAACTATGCTTCGTTGTGTGGATAAGAAGGAAGCTACAGAAATTATGGAAGAGATGCATGATGGGACCTTTGGCACTCATTCTAGTGGTCATACCATGGCAAAGAAGATTTTGAGAGCAGGTTACTATTGGTCTACCATGGAAGCTGATTGCTATCAACACTCTAGAACATGTCACAAATGTCAAATCTATGCTGATAAAGTACATGTACCTCCATCTCCATTGAATGTGTTGACTGCTCCTTAGCCCTTTGCCATGTGGGGCATTGATATGATTGGTGAGATCAAGCCTACCGCTTCTAAGGGGCATCGTTTCATCCTGGTTGCTATTGATTACTTCACGAAGTGGGTAGAGGCGGCTTCATTTGCATCTGTGACTAAGAATGTTGTGGCTCGGTTCATTAAGAATAATCTCATATGTAGGTATGGTATCCCTGAAAGGATTATCACCGACAATGGCTCTAATCTGAACAACACTATGATTACTGATCTCTGTACGCAGTTCAAGATTAAGCATCACAACTCTTCTCCGTATCGTCCAAAGATGAATGGGGCAGTTGAAGCTGCTAATAAGAACATTAAGAAGATTGTACAGAAGATGACTGTTACTTACAAGGATTGGCACGAGATGTTACCATTTGCTCTGCATGGTTATCGTACTACAATACGTACTTCAACAGGGGCAACCCCATTCTCCTTAGTCTATGGTATGGAAGCAGTTCTGCCTATTGAAGTTCAGATCCCCTCCTTGAGAATTATGAAGGATGCAGGCTTGGATGAAGATGAGTGGATTCAGACTCGACTTGACCAGATAAATTTGATTGATGAGAAAAGGTTAGCAGCAGTTTGTCATGGCCAGATGTACCAGAAACGGATGATCAAAGCTTTTAACAAGAAGGTTAAGCCAAAGGTATATCAGGCTGGTGACTTGGTAATCAAGCGTATCATCTTACCACAGGGTGATCCTAGGGGCAAGTGGACTCCAACATATGAGGGACCATTTGTAGTCAAGACAGTGTTCTCAGGAGGTGCCATGATACTGACTACAATGGATGGTGAAGACTTCCCACAACCTGTAAACGCAGACATAGTTAAAAAAATACTACGCATAAAAAGAGACCCGCTAGGTTGACAGGCCTAGGCAAAAATAAGGGCATCCCGGCAAACCAAAAGGGTTTGGGCAAAAATTAGGGATATATATATAAAAAGATGTACACCCGGCAAGTCGAAAACCTGAAAAGGCGGCTTGGGCAAAAAAGGGTATCCCGGTGGATTGAAAACCTGAAAGGGCAATCCAGGCAAAAGTTAGGGATTAAAGCGTATGACTATGTCTCGTTTGGATCACTCATGAAACTGCAACCAGTTGTACTACTTACTCAAGCTCAAACAGATAAAGCTCAATCCAATCGTTTCCGTCTCAACAGCAAGAAGATGAGATACTTGAGTGGCAATAGTAGAATTGAAACTCAATAGGATTATTTCCCACATAGCTGATTCTTTTTGTAAAACTTCATGACAAAATTCTCTTACTAGGGTTTATGTCTCCTTGTACAAACTTACCCGTGTATGGGTCACTTTTGATATAAATAAATTCCATCTTTTGAATCCAGATTTACTTTTACCCTATTTACATAAGCGAAACGTCCATTGGTTGTGTTTGAATGTATGTATGCCTTTGAATATGATTGATGTTTACCAGAAACGCATGTATGCTTTTAATATGATTGATGTTTACCAGAAATGCATGAAAATGCAGTAATAGTATTTACTAAGGACGAACGAGGGAAGGATTTCAACGAAGCTTCGCCGGTTCATCTTTACAAGACAGTTACAAACCATCAGTAGGACTAATCCATTTTCACAAAGTCTAATCTCCCCTGGAATTTATATCCATCTCTTTTATCCTCATACGGATATACGGGAAATTACTTTCCAATAAGGGCACGATGAACGAAGACGGGATGTTATACTTATCCTACTATCAAACGAAAACGAAGGTTATCTATACTCTACTATCCCCAACAACGGGAGGTTATCTATACCTTGTTATCCCCAACAACGGGAGGTTATCTATACCTTGTTATCCCCAGCAGACGGAGGGTTATATATTCTTCAACAACGAATCGGGATTTATTTTCCTTGGCCAGCAGTTGTTATACAAGGATATCTAGACACTTCCAGCAGTGTCATAGCATACATACATCATTTACATCATACCATAACATATATGTCTATAGTACATTACCTAAGTGCATCATGTCATACATGCATACATAAAGCATAAACTAATGTTGTTATACAGAATGCTACCTTGTTTTCAGGTTAATTATCCAACAAACAATCTTATGATCTTTGGGACTGCTTTATTGTAACCTCAGGGTTACTTTATCCTCCTGATGAGCTTCTTATTACTTTGGGACTGCTTTATTGTAACCTCAGGGTTATTTTATCCTCCTGATAGCCTCTCATGACTTCAAGACTGCTTTAGAGCTACTGATTGCTCTATCCTCCTGAAATCATCCTATTACTTCAAGACTGCTTTAGAGCTATTCATTGCTCTATCCTCATGAGGTCATATTACTACTTCAAGACTGCTTTAGAGCTATTCATTGCTCTATCCTCCTGAAGCCATCTAATTATTTCAAGACTGCTTTAGAGTTATCCATGGCTCTATCCTCCTGAAATTACATTATTATTTCAAGACTGCTTTAGAGCTATCCATTGCTCTATCCTCCTGAAATCATTACTTCAAGACTGCTTTAGAGCTATTGATTGCTCTATCCTCCTGAAGACATATCACATTATTATTTCAAGACTGCTTTAGAGCTGTTGATTGCTCTATCCTACTGAAGCCATTCTATTACTTCAAGACTGCTTTAGAGCTATTGATTGCTTTATCCTCCTGAAGCCATTATTACTTCAAGACTGCTTTAGAGCTATTGATTGCTCTATCCTCCTGAGGTCAGATTTATCACTTCAAGACTGCTTTAGGGTTATCATTATTGATTGCTCTATCCTCATGAAGACATGCTGTTACATCAGTATTACTCCAGACTCCTGACAGTTCTCATTATACTACTGAAAAACTTTCCCCTAGTGGCATCTTTAAGCCCACTCAATCATGTTCAACCAACCATCAATATCACTCCATGCACTGGTGAGTGCAAATTTTTGGGCTTTTGTGTTCAATCCCCTTCAACCTTCCAGGTTACGACTGGCAAATATACCAATCTAACCCCTCAGGTTTCAGAAAATTGAACAGGGGCAGCTATTGCACCCCAAAATTTGCCCTCACAATACAAGACTTTGTGTTCCAAGAAGGTTCACAAGGTTCACAAAATTCACAATTGGTCAGAAGAGTTGACAATTCCCTCAGACAATGCACCTCCTAAGCAGTGCATCCAAAACTAGGGTTTTGACTTTAATCAGGCTAAATGGACTTCCAAGACTTCAAGTGAGCTTCATAACATCTTATATGTGTATAAGAACCCCCATGTCAAGTTTCAAGACGTTTCTCAAAAGTTTGCTCAGTCAGATGATCAGATAACTCAAAAGCAGTCAATGCAGTTAAAAGGTCAAACTGAGGTCAACTGTGGTCAAACCAAAGTCAAACTTCATGATTTTTTTTTTTGCCAACATCAAAGAGAGGTTGGGTGAGAAATATTATCATAATAACTGTAATACCCCAAATTTTGCCCTAAGATTTGTCGTCGCATTTCATTGCATTTAATCAATTACTAACAAATTTGTGTAGTCGTTTGACTTTTTGCAGGTAAATATCATATGGCATGCACTTTTTTCTAAAAAGTAAAAATGGCACAATTGGCAGGAGGACATGTGTAAGGAGTTATGAGTGTGAGAGGTTGAGAGTTCGAATCTCACCTTGTTTGGGCTTTAAAATGGGCTTTAGGGACATTATTGACAATTTGGTGTTAACCCTAATTTGTTCCCTATATATACATGTGTTGCCTTGTTGGAAAAAGGGGGAGAATGAAAAAAACCTAAGAGGAGTGAGTGCCGTTTGCCGTTATTTAGTTTTCTTCTTCATCCATTACTATTGTTTCTTTTTCTTCATCGTTTACCGTTATTTCTTTTCCTTCATCTATTACTGTTGTTTCTTTTTCTTCATCTTTTACCGTTATTTCTTTTTCTTCATCTATTACCGTTATTTCTTTTTCTTTATCTATTACTGTTACGTTTATATATATATAATTTTTAAATTGTTAGAGTTTATATATATAAGATTTTTGATCGAATTATGTCGATACGATGTTTGCACCTTTGTGTGCATGACGCGTGACATTTGTGTTAGTTCGATTTGGTTGCGATGATCGCATTTTTGTGTGAGCAATAATACTATTTTTTGCTTAATTTCTTTTTCTTTGCGATAAATTTTGTTTCGTCCGATTTAGATCTGGTTGCGATGAGCGCATTTCTGCGTTAGCAACATTGTTGGGTTATTTGGCACATTTAAAATTCATTATTGCTTTATTATTATTATTATTATTATTATTATTATTATTATTATTATTATTATTATTATTATTATTATTATTATCATTATTTATTATTATTATTATCATTATTATCATTATTATTACCATTATTATTATTATTGTTATCATTAATTTATTAAAATTTGTTATAATATAAAAATCTGTTTTTTTAAAATAAATAACATTAACATCTTTTCCAAATTAATATGAAAACCTATTATTTTTAAGAAAAACTTTTTTTTTAGATAAATTTAAAATAATAACTAAAATCTTTTTTTTTAAATAATAACTAGAACCGTTATTTATTTTATTTTATTATTGTTCAATTCAAATTTCATTATCATATTGTATCTGCTCCTCTCATGTAACCTCGCGAACTTAACAATCGCTCTTTAAATTCTGCCTTTAAATTTCTGCTTGCATGGTTTAAATTATGACATTATCTCTCTGTTTGCATGATTCAATTATCTCACGCGTTTACTATTATTTCTGTCACATTACACACATCCGAAGGTTAGGTCTAACTGTTTGGCCGCCGCGCCAATAGTCCGTAAAACTTCACACATTCAATTTCAAATCCTCAAAACTACAAACTACAAACCCTAATTTTCACAAATGCCTCGCCGCAGGCAAAATTACAATTTTACCCTTAGCATTAGGTCAAAGAGCCGCCGCGCTCATTTTAGGGTTTCCCGCCGAGGAATCCCTAATTTAACCCTAATTACAACTTAACATTTCAACGTAGAGATTTGGAGTTTCTACACTCCACGTAAGCGTGTCCTTAAGATGCGTTTATTCCCCTTGAGACCTTGACCACAGTCAAGAAGTTTCTAACCTCCCTATTGAGGGGAACTACGATTACTCTGATTCCACTCCCGTAAGGATACGTAGGCACAAGATGCGATGTCTTGCCGAGTAAACTTAGAATTAACCCCCTTTATTATTTATTATTGCTTATTTATATTTTATTTATCTTTGCTATCTAATTATTTTGCTTATTATTTTGTAATTGTTTCTTGGATGTAAAGTTTAATTATTTAATTATTATTACGGTTAGTAATTAGGGAGTGTAACAACATGTATGTAATATTAAAATAAATTTAGATCACTTTTAAATAAAGATAATTAAAATAAACACGTCACACACGTAAGTCGATTTTAATCGCCGTCTCACTTCCTAAGGATATCCCTCAAGTTGCCTACGAATAATGGTTAAGTGGGGTGTATAAAGCAAGTCCCTCAAATAAAAAAATCATCAAAGTCCCTTATGGTTGCCTTTACGAATCAAGTCCCTTTCGAAAAATGATGATAGTCCCTCCAGTTTGCTTATTACACCCCGCAATGACCTTCAAAAATCCAATTGTCCCTCACATGTCCCTTAACATCCAAAGTAAGGACTACCTACTCCATTATAGTAGGGATAGTCTTACTAAGGAAAGGATAAAGAATAAGAAAGACCTTTAAACATTAGGGTAGGTTACTCCTAGATACTTGCTCACTTCAAAACTTTTTCACACTTAAACAAATTTCCAACAAAATTTTCAAACAAGTTTTTTTCACATCCATACACGGATTATTATTAAACTATTCTGAAATTTTTGCTATTCACACACTGCACTTTCAAAACAATTCAAAAGTGAGCTTAAGTACCTAAGAGCCCATGGATAACCATGGATGAAAAGGGTGCTAACACCTTCCCTTTTCATAACCTACCCCCCGGACCCAAAATATTCTCTAAGGTCTTTCCTGTTCTTTTATAACCTTTCCTTATGGATAAAATAAAAGTCGGTGGCGACTCTTGCTATCCGCAACATTGTTTAAAGTCAGTTCTCCCACCGTGTTACAACCACCAAACAGTAATACTTTGTTTCTTAATTGTTGAACAATCCGGTGTCCTACCCGGGGCATCATGATTTTTCTTAGGGTCGTTCTGTTATGTACATTGCATTGTTTAATCGTTAAATAAAAAGGCGTTTTTCATGTACAAATATTGTGATCTCTGTTTTTCCTGTTTTTATTTTTTACAATAAAATGGCAACGTGGTTATTCTCTTTATACACATTTTGAAGCATTTAACCATTCCTTTTGCAGGATAACATTTTCAGATGACATCATTGAACCGCCTATGACTCACTTCGACTTTGAACACCCGGTATTTCAGACCGAAGAAGAGATTGTTGAAGATGGCGACGTTCCAAAAGAGTTGTCCTGGTTGATAAAACAAGAAGAACGAATTATTCTGCCTCATGAGGAGGTCATTGAAATCGTCAATTTGGGGTCGGAAGGGGTTGAAAGGAACATCTGTATAGGGGCTGCGCTGCGGAGCGACGTCAAGCGAAGACTGGTTGAAATGCTCAGAGAGTATAGTGATGTATTCGCTTGGTCGTACGAAGACATGCCTGGATTGGATACAGATATGGTTGTGCACCGACTGCCGCTAAAAGAAGAATGCCCGCCGGTTAAGCAGAAGCTTTGCAGAACTAGACCTGATATGGCAGTGAAAATTAAGGAGGAAGTTCAAAAGCAGTGGGATGTTGGGTTCCTAGCTGTTACAAAATATCCCTCGTGGGTCGCTAATATTGTGCCAGTGCCAAAAAAAGACGGTAAAGTGAGAATGTGCGTAGATTACCGTGACCTGAATAAGGCGAGCCCGAAAGATGACTTTCCACTTCCTCACATCGATGTGCTGGTTGACAATACCGCTCAATTCTCCATATTCTCCTTCATGGATGGCTTCTCGGGCTATAATCAGATTAAAATGGCGCCAGAAGACATGGAGAAGACTACCTTCATTATGCCTTGGGGAACATTTTGCTACAAAGTGATGCCCTTCGGATTAAAGAATGCTGGGTCAACGTATCAGCGTGCAATGACGACTCTCTTTCATGACATGATGCATAAAGAGATTGAAGTATATGTAGACGATATGATTGCCAAATCCCAGACGGAGGAAGAGCATTTGGTGAATCTGCTGAAATTATTCAAAAGGCTTAGGAAGTTCAGGTTGAGACTGAACCCTAACAAATGCACCTTCGGGGTGAGATCGGGTAAACTGCTGGGGTTTATCGTGAGTGAAAAAGGAATAGAGGTTGATCCTGCAAAAATAAAAGCCATACAAGAGATGCCGACGCCTAAAACAGAAAAAGAGGTGTGCGGGTTTTTAGGGAGGTTGAATTACATTGCTAGGTTCATCTCTCACCTAACAGCTACGTGTGAGCCGTTATTTAAGCTGTTGAAAAAAGACCAGGCTGTAACTTGGAATGAAAATTGTCAAAAGGCGTTCGATAAAATAAAACAGTATTTGCAGGAGCCTCCTATTTTGATACCTCCAGTGGCAGGGAGACCCTTGATTATGTATTTGACGGTTCTTGAGGGGAGTATGGGTTGTGTTCTCGGTCAACATGACGAGACAGGGAGAAAAGAGCATGTGATATACTACCTGAGTAAGAAGTTTACTGAATGTGAATCTCGATACTCAATGCTCGAAAAAACTTGTTGTGCGCTAGCCTGGGCCGCCAAGCGTTTGAGGCAGTACATGCTAAATCATACAACCATGCTCATCTCAAAGATGGATCCTATCAAATACGTATTTGAAAAGCAGGCTCTATCTGGGAGAATTTCCCGTTGGCAGATGGTTTTAACCGAATATGACATCCAGTATGTCTCACAGAAGGCTATAAAGGGGAGCGTGTTATCATAGTATCTTGCTGAGCAGCCTATTGAGGACTACCAATCGATGAGGTTTGATTTTCCTGACGAGGATATCATGTACCTAAAGATGAAAGATTGTGAAGAACCGTTGTCGGACGAAGGACCAGAATTGGGTTCCAAATGGCAGTTGATCTTTGACGGAGCTGTAAACTCCTATGGTAGCGGAATAGGGGCAATCATCACCACTCCACATGGGTCGCACATCCCATTTACTGCTCGGTTGACCTTTCCGGTTACCAATAACGAAGCCAAATATGAAGCTTGCATCATGGGGCTTGAAGAAGCCATTGATTTGCGAATCAAAAATCTAGATGTATATGGAGACTCAGCTCTGGTGGTGAATCAAATAAAAGGAGAATGGGAGACACGTCAGCCCAACTTGATACCGTACATGAATTATGCGAGGAGATTGTTGCCTTTCTTTGACAAGGTTGAATTGCATCATGTACCGCGAGCAGAAAATCAGATGGCTGACGCCCTGGCCACGTTGTCTTCCATGTATAAAGTCAACTTCTGGAATGAGGCTCCCAGAATTGTTATCTCTCGGCTTAACAGACCCGCCTTCGTATTTGCAATTGACGAAGCGTCTGATGATAAACCCTGGTATTTTGACATCCATAATTTCCTGAAGAACAAAGAGTATCCGGCTGGGGCAACCAGTCACGACCAGAAGACTCTCAGGAGATTGGCTGGTAATTTCTATCTGAATCCGGACGGTGTCCTGTACAACAGAAACCACGACTTGGTGCTGCTACGTTGTGTAGACGACAAAGAGGCGAAGTTGCTTATGGAGGAAATACATGAGGGTATATACGGTACACATGCTGGTGGGCATGCTATGACAAGGAAGCTACTGCGGGCAGGTTATTACTGGCTAACTATGGAAACTGACTGTTTCAAGTTTGCGAAGAGGTGTCATAAGTGCCAGATCCATGCGGATAAGATCCATGTGCCTCCGAGTCCACTGAACGTGATGTCGTCACTGTGGCCGTTCTCGATGTGGGGAATCGATATGATTGGAAAGATTGAGCCGAAGGCATCTAACGGACACCGTTTCATTTTGGTAGCAATTGATTATTTTACCAAGTGGGTGGAAGCAGCATCATATGCAAATGTGACCAAGCAGGTAGTAGCCAGGTTTATCAGACGAGATATCATTTGCAGATACGGAATCCCCGAGCGGATAATTACCGACAACGGTTCGAACTTAAATAACAAGATGATGAAGGAGCTGTGTCAGAATTTTAAGATCGAACATCACAACTCTTCTCCTTATCGACCCAAGATGAATGGCGCTGTTGAAGCGGCCAATAAGAACATAAAGAAGATCGTTCAGAAGATGGTGGTGACCTATAAGGACTGGCACGAGATGCTACCTTTCGCTTTGCACGGTTATCGTACGACGGTACGCACATCAACCGGGGCAACCCCGTTCTCGTTGGTATACGGAATGGAAGCAGTGTTACCACTGGAAGTTGAGATTCCTTCCCTGAGGGTATTACGAGATGTCCAACTTGACGAGGCAGAATGGGTGAAAGACAGGTTGAACCAGCTGAGTTTAATGGATGAGAAGAGGCTAGCTTCTCTAGCATGTGGTCGGTTGTACCAGAGCCGAATGAAGAAAGCGTATGATAAGAAGATACATCCTCGGAGCTTTCAGACGGGCGACCTTGTGCTAAAAAGGATTCTCCCGCCACAGGCAGATCACAGGGGCAAGTGGACCCCCAATTACGAAGGGCCATACGTTGTCAGAAAAGTCTTTTCAGGAGGAGCTTTATTGTTGTCCACCATGGATGGTGAAGACTTTACGTCGCCTGTGAATTCGGACGCAGTTAAAAAATACTTTGCTTGACATTGACCCGCTGGACAGAAAAAAGAGAGTCCAGGCAAAAATGGGGCATCCTGGCGAACCAAAAACAGAATAAAAGGTTCGGGAAAAAATTAGGGAAAAAATTGAAAAAATGTACACCCGCGAAGTTGAAAACCTACACTGGGCGGCTTCGGCAAAAAAGGGTATCCCGATGAACTGAAAACCCGCAAAGGGCGGTTCACGCAAAAGTTAGGGATTTAAAAAAGCGAACGACTGCGGTCCGAATTTGATACTACGGTGCACATTGGTGCGGGAGAATATACCTGAGAGTTCGATTATCCGATACAATCTCTTCAGAAGTTTGAATACCGGGAAAGCGCCAGAGTCAGGCGAGTCATAGGAGGATCAACTCATGATGTTCGTCTGCATCACGTTGCCGACATATGTGCAAAATTGAGTTATTACTGTATTTATGCCTCCTGTGCATACTTGTATATTTGTTGTGCGTAACTTCCTCTTTTCAGGAGTTACATCCAGTGTACAAAACTCTGCCCATTCAGGGGTCCAATTAATAAAACATGTTATTCAGTATTTGATGCTTGTTCTCCACTGTTTTGTATGTGAAAAGCGCCAATGTTTAATAAAACTAGCAAATGCATAACGTTGTTGGCCCTTGCCAATAATTGCTAAAACTTCGAATTGACTGAAAATGATGTCACTAACACTAACCTGAATAGATTTGGTTGTATAGATTTGTCTTGTCTCGTTTGTGGTGTTGCAGGGTTCTTGACCATACGAAGTGGACGATTAGAAGATTGCAGTCCTAACCAGAGGCCTGTGATGAAAAGACTTGGTCGTTATGTGAAGTGAATCCCCATGCAGGTCGCACTTCATTCCCTGAAGCTGAGATGACAATGTTCCTTATTGAAGAAGGATCAAATTCCCCAGCTAGTCGCAGCTTATCCGAAGGACATTCTCCAGCAGGGTCGTTTACTCTCAACAGAATTGATGATTCCAAGATTGAAGGATGTGTTCAGACAGTGTGGTGTCCCCCAAAAGGATTCCCTATTTCGAGCAGAGTTGTTTAGCCTCAGAAGATTAATATTTCCAAACTTGTGAGCCGTACCCAGACAGTCTACTCTCCCCAGCAGAGATTCCCTTCCCAGTAGGGTCATTTATTCTCCCCAAGAGAGTCGTTTCGTCCTCAGCGGAGTTCTCTCTTTTCAGCAAGTGTTCTCTTTCCTCCCAGTGGAACTCGAAGGTTAAAACTCTCCCCGACAGAGTTGGTTGTGTGTTCTGGCATTTATTTTGCCGGAATACGTTGTGATACCCGTTCACTCCCCAACATGGTGGCATTTGTCCTCGGCGGAAGATTTGATGAAGCAAGCTTGTCAGAGCTTTTCCTAGCAGCTAGAGTCTGCATTTGCATTGGCATATAGTGTCATATTTGCATCTACCAAATAAAAAACGCGTAGCATTTCCATGTTGTATGGAGCATTACACCATTATCAAACATACGCATTTTGAAACAATAGATCAGTAATTCATTGGTGAGACCTATTTCTCCAACTGTCCTTGTATTTGCAAATTGCTTCAAAGTGAAGAAAGGACTCAAGGCAAAAAGGTAGATTGAAGTTCTCTGGGTTTCTTGATTATTCTAGCTTGTTCAACAAAGTCTACAAGAGGTATGTAGCTTATAAACATTACCCTTTGTATCATTTTCCATATTTTGGCATTTTTTGAGCTTGTGGTAATATTGAAAAGTATCATTTTTCTGTCATATGCAAAATCCTGTTTTGAAGTTGATATGTTTAATTTGTAATTTGGATCATAATTGGTTTCTTGATTATGATGAGTACCTGTGAGTAGTATGACCTGTTCTTGTTTGTTTTGTTGCTTTTCACAATCAAATGCATCATTAGAGCTCACCTTGTCATCTCATTTACTGATACCATTTTCTCATCAAAAGCTGCAAATTGAGTTTTTGTTTATTTTGGGCTGTCTTGTAAGTGAATCTTTTGGTTGGTATGTGGCTGTTTGAAACTATGTGCATAACATTGAATGTTTGAGTAATCCAAAACTCAGTCATGTGCCTGTTTGTGTTATTCAAAGCATGATTATTAAGTGATGATTTGTTTCTGTCAAAGCATTGTTGGCATCCAACTCAGAACCAGTTTTCATTCTCTAGGATTTTAAGCAGGTATTTCTGTTAGAAATCACTTTACACCATATTTGAGGCATGTTCAGACCTTCAACAGTTTTAACAACTTGAATCTCATTTGGCTATGCATCATACTGTTTTCATTACTTCATTCATTTTTACAACATGATAATCATTTATTGATTTAGAATGACTTTGAACTGAACCTCTGGACAATCTTCATTGATATCAAACATGAAATATGTATATGCACTTACTTGACCTTAACTTGTCTGGTTTGGAACCATAAGCACTAAAAATGAAATTTCTCATATCCTTGCAATTTGACAACTGTTTTGTGAATCGGTATTGAAATTGACCCTTTTTACATGAGTACACATTTCCTTTCCATGTGTAAAATTGAAACCTGTTTGAGCTGATCTTGAAGTAATCAAAAAACCTGCACTTGCATGATATTTGAGTTTGGCTTGGTTGTAACTGTATTGAATTCATTTGTGGACAACATGTGCATTCCATATGACAGTTGGTTTTTTGGCTTGTATATGGTCCTTTAAATGTGTGAATGCTTTGTATATGATGTTTAGAGTATGTTTGAGCTTTTACTTTGGTTGTAGCATGTCTTGAATTGGTCATTGGTTTTCAAACTGCACATCTGCACACTCACACATTCTTTTTTGCTCTGGTACTGTTTTGACTGAATTTGCCATTAGCATTCATCAAAAATTACATGTATAATATGCTCATACCCTCACTAAGACATGTAGGCATCTATATTGTTCATTAGTTTCAAAAGTGCATTCTCTTGAAAAATCATCTCAATTCATGCTAGTTTCTAAATATTTGTGTTGGTCAATTGGATTTTTAAGTTGTACATCATGTCTTGAGTGAGATAGGAAGTTGGTGAGATTTGGATGTATGAGGTTGTAAAGCAAGTTGGCACAGATTTGTTACTTTGTTTCAAGACTGCATCTGCCCTTTGATTACTTCTTTTTTTTTAGTTTCATTTTACTTACTGCAATTTGTGTATGTGTGCAAGTCAGTCACTGTTACAAATATAATCAAATGTTGGATACAAGGCTGTTTCAAAACTACTTCTTCAAGTTGCAATTAGATGATCAATTTTTGATTCAGTTTGAATTGAAGATTTTCTTTGTAAGCTTAACCTTAAGTGGCATGTTTGAAAAGTGTGCATGACT
Source organism: Lathyrus sativus (assembly GCA_963859935.3). NCBI lineage: Eukaryota > Viridiplantae > Streptophyta > Magnoliopsida > Fabales > Fabaceae > Lathyrus > Lathyrus sativus. The sequence goes on along the minus strand of OZ012740.1, from coordinate 597,102,777 downwards.
GTTCTTGAGTTTGTTCATATCAAGTTTTCACACATAACTTCAAATGCATGTTCTTTCACACACTTGCAACTCATACATCAGATTTTGTTTTGATTCAAGTTTGAGCCTCAGTTCTGTTGGGACTGCTTGTATATGGTATTTAGAGTGTGTGCACACCTTTCTTTTGATCCAAGCATGTATAATTTGGACTCTAGCTTTGAAAATGCATTTTAACATCACATGTGCATTTGCAATCGTGTTTTGAGCTGTGGACATTTTCAAAGAAAATTAAGATTGTCATCATCTTCCTTGTAAAAAAATACATGAGATAGACCCAAGATTTGCGAAATTTAATGTTGTTTTGACATAGTTTGAGTGTTCACGCTTTTGGCATTTTTCATGTTTGATCATCTTGCATTTACCATTGAATTTTTAGATGCAGACATTTTTAGAGAAAAATAACATCACCATCATGATCCTCATGTTTTTCTGGTCAAGAGGCATATAAATTTCATCGCGTTTGGTTAAGAATCGGGAAAGTTGCGAGTGAAAACGTAAATCACATTTTTGAGTGTTTTTCTTGCCCAACTTGCTTTGATTTTCACCCATATATATTTATGGGGTGGCATATACAAACGGATGTATAGCCACCCTAGTGGTAAGACCATTATGCCAAAAACGCCTTGCATGCCTTGTACCTGAGTTCGACCCCTGAGGAGGGCAACTCTTTTATTATTTTTTGTCATTTTTCACTCCATTTTCAAAAATTCGTATCTCTCTCAATTTTAATCGTTTTTCACCCGTTCGTTTTTCATTATGCTCATATTTATGTGTACTTTCATGACATATTTTTTATTTTCATGTTTGACAAATTTTTCATCTCTTTTGACTTCGTGCAATTTAAGTGCTTTTTACGTTCGTTTAAGCATGTGCAGATGAATTTTTCTTTGGTTACACTTGAAGTTATTTGTGATACTTGTGTGTATTTATATCCTTAAGTGTTAGTTGACATGTTAAGATTTTCTTTGGTTATCACCATGTTATTTTGTTCCCTCTGTTGAATGTAATTGAACTCGATCTATCGTCACAGTTCCTGTTAATTCATCTACTTTGATTGTCATCAATGCACTTTCATCTTTATCATTCCATATGTTTATTTAATGGTTGTCACCATGAATATGCCTTTATCATGTTATTTTATTTGTTAAGTTATTTTCTTCCCCGAGTGATGAAGCTTGTTAGCTCTCATCCAGTTGCCTACCCTGTATACTTCCAAAGGAAAAGTCTGTCCGTTTGACCCTTATGTCATGGATACATCTCGTATCCCTCTCTTGACTTTGTTAAGTCACTTTAACCCTAGATTAGAAGCCATTAGACTTTGCTTCAAGTCTAAGAAACCCACCTGTACTAGGAGTGTTCTTCAACTAGAACTCTAGGAAAGAGTTTGTCAACTCTGTGTAAGAATCATCGTCATGATTTCTTACTTCCCCTTGTGAATATCACAACTTAGATTAGGGAGTTTTGTCAAACTCCACAGAAACATTGTCATGTTTGTTCCCCCCTTGAACCTTGATCATAATCAAGTGTTCTTATTCCCTTGTGAGGTGAACTACAATTGCTCTGATTCTATCCTAGTCAGGATACGTAGGCAGAAGATGCGACGTCTTTGCGAGCAAACTTAGAAAACCAACTAGGTCTTTACTTATCTTTACACTAAATTCCCAATCCTAAATCCATAGTACATATTTCACACTTAGCAAGCAATCAAACAAAAGGTTCCTGTAGAGTACTGCAGATGCTTAGGGTGCTAACACCTTCCCTAGGTATAACCAACCCCCGATCCCCAGATCTCTTAAGCGTTGTCGTTACATCGCGAAAAAGGTTTATCTTTCTTTATACCTTTCCTTTGGATAAAATAAAGTTCGGTTGTAAAAAGAATTAAAGATTCAAGTTAACTTAATAGCTTGATATCCAATTTTCACCGCAACAGAAATGGCGACTTCACTGGGGATAGCTTTTTTGTATTGCTTTGAGGGTTTAGCCTATCTTGTTTGATTACTTGCTTATTTGTGAATACTTGTAAATATGTACATATGTGCCCTGTTGGATCTTGTGAACTTTGAGTGGTGAGACAACACTATACCCGTGTTTGAGCGTACTTATGATAGGATGGTGGTATATTCAAGGAGACTTATAGGGAGTTGATTCCCGACCAAGTTGACTTGAGAAAACCTCCGCTCAGTAGAGGCCCTTCTGAGAGTTAGTATTATTGATCGAGTATTCGTGAAAACAATGCTACTTTCTACATCGAAGCCCGTGATACTGAGGACCTTTAGATTACCTTTTCCCCACTATGGCTTTATTAGGATGTAGTGCGATGACTATAAGGAAGTAATTCCGAAGTAGTTGATACGCGATACTACACTTGGACGAGACTCTCTTGAGAATATTATCGACCACCAAGTATTTGGGAAATTGATAATATCCGAAAGATGGGTCGAGGACTCTAGGAACTCTTTTAGAACCTTGTTCTGTAGTTGTGGAAACCTTAGTACATACCTTTGGGGTGGGTAGACCTTGACTCCTTACTCATGTTCTCTAAACCAAAACCTTTATTTGTTTATCCATTTGTATATGTGAATTTGTGCTTATCTGTGTTTGTGCATTCATGCATTCATGAACATCATATCATAAAAGTTTCATGGAACTCAGATCTTTTGTTTGTAAACATTAGGATCATCATGGACAGTGGAAAAAAGAAAACCATGAAGTACACTTACAAAAGTCCTAACTTGGATGACATAGAAAGGTTGAGCACTTTCATAACAGATCTAGAAGGATTCAAGAGCAGGTATGGGAACTTATTGTCACTGTTAAGGGTAAAAAGGAAGATGGATCTGGGACTACTCTCCACACTTCTCCAGTTTTATGATCCACTCTATCATTGTTTCACTTTTCCTGATTACCAGCTGGTACCTACACTTGAGGAATATTCTTGCTTGATTTGTTTACCTATTCTTGAAGATTCTCCTTTTCCAATCATGGAGAAGGACCCTAAGAAGGAAGAAATTGCTAAAGCTACACGTTTGGGACTAGTGGATATTCAGAAAAATATAATTACTAAGGAAGGAGTATTTGGTTTGACTGCAGAGGTCTTGGTTGGGAAAGCACAATACTATGCTGATCACTTGAGTATGGATGCATTCGAAGCTATCTTTGCCTTGCTCATTTATGGGATTTTATTATTTCCAAGTTTTGATAACTTTGTGGATCTCAATACCATCAAGATTTTCTTGAAGAAAAACCCTGTGCCTACTTTACTAGCTGACGCATATCATTTTATTCATCTGAGGAATTTGCATAAAGGAGGAATGATTATCTGTTGTGTCCCTTTGTTATATAAGTGGTTTATTTCTCACTTACCTAAAGCTCATGTTTTTTGGAAGGAAGGTTGGTGGTCTCAGAAGGTTATGGCTCTTACTCACTCTGATATTGATTGGTGCAACCGTAGTTACGATGGGATAAGAATCATTGACAGTTGTGGAAGCTTTGGTAACGTACCTCTCCTGGTTACAAGTGGAGGAATCAGTTACAACCCTATTCTCGCTCGCCGACAACTCGGATATCCTTTGAAAGACAAACCAAACAGCGCCCATATGGAGAATATTTTCTTTAAGGGAAGTTCAGAATTGAAAAGGAGAAATTCTAAAAGCTTGGGGTCATATACACAAGAAAGGAAAGGAACACTTAGGGAAACCTAATTGCGTCTCTCTCGAGCCTTATCTCCAATGGGTCCGAAAGAGAGCTATTCAACTGAAGATGCCTTATTCTCAGCAGAAACCCATGGCTTTAGAGGAGGAACACACAATGATATTTATGTCTGAAGAGGAGAAGTTAAAGATTGCTTTGAGGAAATCACAACAAACTAAAGTAGCCTGAAAGTACAAGTACCAAGTGGCCATGGAAGAGAAGGATGAACTCCGTAGACAACTACAAGCGAAGGACGAAGAAATGATTGCTTGTAAGAAGAGGAAGACATAAGAAGGTTCATCATCTTCCAGCTCTCAACCAACTCCATGGAAGCTAGTCGTGGACAAACTCATTCTTGAGAAGACTCAGATGGAAGAAGAAATCAAGAAATTCAAAGCAAAAGAAGACTTTTATTTAGAATACTATCAGCCTTAGGACTTTTGTAAAATGTACTAGATATTTTGTAAGGCAATCTTGAAAATCAATGAAATGAAATGATGTTTTGATCTAAGTTCCATGAAACCTTTTGTATTTGCATTTGCATTAATTAATCATTCAAGGAACTAAAGAATCGTTATTGTGAAATTCTCAGTTATTAATCCATAAGGACTTTTTTCCCCGTTATTATAAATATTTCTTTGGATTCCTTGAATGATTAATTTTGCATTGTTGCATTTTGCATTCATAAGCATTGCATGTGCATGTTCTTGTGTTGTGTCTCATCTCGCTGTCTTGTCTCTAGAAAGAATCACACTGAGTCCTCAACACCGATACAACACCCGAGCCCAAGCTCGCCTAAGAATGGAAGGACAGAATTTGGATGTGTACAGAATCGATAATGAACTCGGAGAGCTACGAGGAGGCATGGGGAAGATCATGGAAGCCCTACAAGTCATTCGTGCAAAGTTGGACACTCAAGCCACTGTTGTTTCTGAAATAACGAGCATAGCTGTAGAGCCGATCCCAACGGCAGTCACTGTTGCAAATGTTCCACCATATGGGTTATTGCCTGTTTTTGTACCTCCACCAGTAATCAATCAACAAACAGTTCCTTTGGGGCCAGAAGTTCTTCAGGCTATTCCCACTTACACTCAGCCTTCTGTTTAGGTTCAAGCACGCCCTGTTTTTCATAATCCTCCACCAGTGTACGAAGGTCTCGAGGGGTATGAAGAAGAAAGCGGGTGACATGATAAGTTGAAAGAAAGTGTAGAGACTATCGGAAGGAAAGTCAAAGCAATGGAAGGAAATGACATCTTTGGTACTGATGCCAGAGATATGTGCTTAGTATATGGGTTGGTAATTCCGCCAAAATTTAAAGTTCCCAATCTTGATCAGTATTCTGGGGCTACTTGTCCTCGAACTCATCTGATTATGTATTACCGAAGAATGGCTGCTCACGTGGAAGATGACAAGTTAATGATTCACTATTTTCAAGATAGTCTGAAGGGAGCTCCTGCTAAATGGTATTTGGGTTTGGATCAGTCTCGTATTCATAGTTTCCAAGACTTGGCTGATGCTTTTGTAAAACATTACAAGTACAACATGGACTTAGCCCTGATCGAAGACAGTTACTGAGTATGTCACAGAAGAGTTCAGAATCTTTCAAAGAGTATGCACAAAGGTGGAGGGAAACTGCCTTTCAGGTAGAACCTCCTTTGAGTGAAAAATAGTTAACTGATTGGTTCGTCGATACAGTAAGACCAGAGTTTTATGAAAAGATGATCAGTAGTGTAACCGCCAGTTTTTCTGATATAGTAGTAGTGGGGGTGAGAGTGGAATTAGGAATGAAGAATGGGAAGGTAGCTAGCATTTCCGGCAGTTCTGGTAATAACAATGTCAAAAAGCTCAGCAGTAATTTTCATAGGAAGAAGGAAGGGGAGACAAATGCAGTAACTGTGGGAAGAAAGAGTCGCGCCTGGAGACCACCTTACCAACAGTATCAATAGAGTTATGTTCAACAATCTCAGCAAGGCTTTATTCAGCAGCCTCAAGCAAGTTATGTTCAGCAATCCCATCATCAACGACCAATGCATCCGTTGCAGTATGCCCAACAACCTTAAGTGGCAGTTGTAACTCCAGCTTTCAGTCATCCCGTTCCCAGTTATCAGACAGTGCAGCCAACACCTGTATATCAGCCAATTCAACAAGGACGATATGCTCTATAGGAGTACCCACCCGGGGCATCCAGCAAAGATAAGAAGACTCTTAGGAGGTTAGCTAGAAATTTTTATCTGAACAAGGATGATGTGCTCTACAGGAGAAATTTTGACATGGTCTTGCTGCGTTGTGTTGATGAACTTAAAGCAAACCTGTTGATGGAGGAAGTCCACGAAGTTTCTTTTGGCACCCATGCTAATGGACATGCAATGGCTAGAAAACTGTTGAGAGCTGGGTATTACTGGATGACTATGGAATCTGATTGTTTCAAATACGCCAGAAAATGCCATAAATGCCAGATTTATGCTGACAAAGTGCATGTGCCACCAACTCCTCTGAATGTGTTGATGTCTCCTTGGACTTTTGCCATGTGGGGAATCGATGTGATTGGAAAGATTGAGCCAACTGCTTCTAATGGACATCGCTTCGTTCTGGTTGCGATTGATTACTTTACGAAGTGGGTAGAAGCAGCGTCCTTTTCCAATGTCACGAAGCAGGTGGTAGCCCGATTCATAAAGAAGGACATCATTTGTCGTTATGGAATTCCTGAGAGAATCATTACTGATAATGGTTCAAATTTGAATAACAAAATGATGAAGGAATTGTGTCAGAGTTTCAAGATTGAACATCACAATTCTTCTCCATATCGTCCGAAGATGAATGGTGCTGTTGAGGCAGCTAATAAGAATATCAAGAAGATTGTGCAGAAGATGGTTGTGACCTACAAGGACTGGCACGAGATGTTGTCTTTTGCTCTCCACGATTATCGTACTTCGGTGCGTACATCAACCGGGGCAACTCATTTCTCACTGGTGTATGGTACGAAAGCAGTCCTGCCATTAAAGGTTTTGTCGGATGTGAAGCTTGACGAAGCTGAATGGGTGCAAACCAGGTTGAATCAGCTGAGCTTGATTGACGAAAAGAGATTGGCGTCTATTGCTCATGGTCGAGTGTACCAGAGTAGGATGAAGAAAGCCTTTGATCAGAAAGTGCGTCCTCAGTGCTTCCAGACGGGTGATTTGATGTTGAAAAGGATCCTTCCTCCTCAGACAGATCATAGGGGAAAATGGACTCCTAACTATGAAGGTCCGTATGTGGTAAGAAAGGTTTTCTCTGGTGGAGCCTTATTACTATCTACCATGGATGGTGAAGATTTTTCGTCCCCTGTGAATGCGGACGTGGTTAAAAAATACTTTGCTTAAAAGAGACCCGCTGGACACAAAAAGAAAAGTCCAGGCAAAATGGGGCATCCCGGCGAACCATAAAAAGAAGAGGTTCGGGCAAAAATTAGGGATAAAAAGAAAAGAATGAACCCGCAAAGTTGAAAACCTGAAAAGGCAACTTTTGCAAAAAGGGTATCCTGGTGGATTGAAAACCCGAAAGGGCGGTCCGGGCAAAAGTTAGGGATTTAAAAAGCAAATGATCACGGTATATGTTCGATCTGTAAGCTTGTGAGCAGTTATCCCGAAGGAAAGGAATTAGTTCAGTCAGTCTTGTCAGAAGATGAAACATGGAGAACATCGAAGACATACAGGTCATAGCCGAATCGACACATGGTGGTTGTCTGTTTCCATATTGCCAACATTTGTATATTGTATTTATTTTCTTGTTTTTGAGCAATTACCTCTTTTCAGAAATTGCATCTGAATTGTAATTCACCTATTTACAGGCCCTTTCATCAATAAAGTATTCTTTTCAGTCAAAGAGTTTTCTTTTTCTTGTCTGTTTTACTGTTTTGTTTGCGAAATGTTTGTTATTTTGGTAAACATTGCAGGTAAAATCAAGAGGTTATACAGAGCATAATGAAAGCACTGACTTTGCATGAGCGGCAAGTATCATGGATGGTAACTAAGGTAACCATTTCGTGTATAACACATTTCTGGTGTTTTTCTTTGTTGTAGGTCAACAGGGTTATCTCAGCCGAGTGAGATTTCCTTACCCTCAACAACGCAAGATCGCAGCATGTGGAAATTGTTGTTAGCCGGGTATTCTCAGCAGGTTAAGTGTGATACTTCCGGCAGAATGGACTTGTTCCCCGCAGGTTAAGTGCAATCAGACATGAACAACGAAGAGGTTTGCTTCCCATAGCAGAGATTTTGCTTCCCTAGTGAAGTGGTCACCTTCTCTTCGGCAGAGCTGGGTCTTCTCCCCGGAAGAGTTCGATTATCAAGTTTGAAATGTTATATCAGCGGCAGAACAAAGCCTTATCTTTGTGAGAATGTGAGTCCCCAGCAGGGTGGAGTTTGCTCCCAGCAGAGCAAGATAGAGGTGATTCCCTCAGCGGCAGGGTGGTTTGTAAACCAGTTTTTCTTCTCCAGCGGAGGCAACGTTGGTGACGCCCTTTTCCAACGGAGTCGGTATTCAGATTTTTCTCCAGCAAAGTGTAGTGATGATTCCCTCGACAGAGTAAGTGGTAGAACAGGAGTGTGGGATTTCCCCCAGTAGATTCAAGTCCCCGTAGAGTAGGAGTATCTGATATTCCTCGGCAAGACAGGTTGATACTTGATATAATCCCAAGCATAGTGGATTTTCTCCCCAAGCAGGATGGAGTTTTCGGGAATGCCAGTCAGGGCTGATTCCCCGAGCAGAGTAAGGTTCATCTCGGCAGTTGGCTGTATCTCTCCCGTAGGGTTGGTTTCCTCAGCAGGAGGGGTTTGATTTAAACAAAAGGTTACTTGTGTTCACGCCAAGTTGTTCAATTCCCCAGAAGAGTTGAATTATGGAAGGCCATCCAGGGCGTTTTCTCAGCAGGATATGATTTGATCCTGAGCTGAGCGGATTTTTGTTCCAGGAGGCCGTCCAGGGCGTGTTTTCCCAGTAAGTCCAGTTTGCTGGCATGTGCCAACTCTCCCCGACAGGGTTGTTTTGTCCCCGGCAGAGCGGGCATCTTTTTTTCCCTAACATTTATTTTGCTGGGGTGGTTCTTTTGCATTTGCATTTGCATTAGCATCCTCCCAAACACGTAGCATTTCCATTTCGTATGGAGCATTACGCCATTTTCGAACATACGCATGTGAAGCATAAACCAGGTTGTTATCTCTGTGTTTCAGGTGTATTCCCCAGAGAATTGATCGTTTCGCCCTTGGTATCCATACCATGGCAGCTTCTGTTAGCCTGCGTGGTATCCAGACCCCGGCTTACGTTATTCCCCAGCAGTATCATCGGATTTCAGTTGATCATGGTGAGTGTTTGCAATGTATGTTTCTGTCTGTCAAGTGCCCAGACTCCAGTCAGTCCCCAGTTGTTGATATTGTTCTCTCTTTGTTGAGTACCCAGACTCTGGTAAAGACAATTGTGGTGTTCAGACCATGGTGATGTCAAACGCGTGTTCTTTGTCCGTTGAGTATGCAGACTCTGATCGATGTCGTCGAATATCCAGATTCCGGCAAACCTCTGATTGTAGAAGTGTGTTCCTATGTCGTCGAGTATCCAGGCTCCAGCAAACTTTATTGATTCACTGTGTCCGTGCAGTGTTCAGACTTCGGCAGATTGAGATGTTATTCTTAAACTCCCATGGTATCCAGACCATGGCAGCTCCCGTTTAGCCCACGTGATATCCAGACCCCGGCTTTTGTTATTTCTCCCCAGCGGTGTCGTTAGACGTTGATGGGTGATATCTTTGCAAACTCAGGTGGTATTCAGACCATAATGAATGTGTCTTCGTCCGTTGAGCGTCCAGGCTTTGGTCATCTTCGTTGAGCGTTCAGGCTCCGGTTTTCTTTGTCGAGCATCCAGGCTCCGGTCATTTTCGTCGAGCATTCAGGCTCCAGTTTCTTCGTCGAGCGTTCAGGCTCCGGTTATTACGTTGAGTATTCAGACTCCGGTAAATCTCTAATGCGAGTTGCATTGCTTTCTCCGTTGAGTAATCGGGCTCCGGTCAACTTCTGTCAAGTATTCAGGCTCCGGTAAATCCCCAGTGAAGTCGCCAATTACGTTGAGTATCCAGGCTCCGGTTGTCGCGTTGAGCATCTAGGCTCCGGTTTTTGTTCGTTGAGTGCCCAGACTCCAGCCATTATGTTGAGTATCCAGACTCCGATCAGTTTCGTTGAGCGTTTAGGCTCCGGTAATTCTTGTTGGTTATCCAGTCCATTGAGTATCCAGGCTCCGATTGTTACGTCGAGCATCCAGGCTCCGGTTCCTTTATTCATCGAGTATCCAGACTCCGGTCACTATGTTGAGTGTTCAGACTCCGGAAAATTTCTTTGATTCATTCTAGTCGTTGAATATCCAGATTCCGACAATTTGAAGTATTACCCATGCAGCCGATATGGTATCCATACCATGGCATGATTTTGATGGACGTGTTCATCATGTTATGAATTCCTTACAGAGTTACTTGGTTAAGTTTCTCTTCATCCCAGAACAGAGTTATTTATTTAAATTTCTCTGTTTCCCCGCCAGAGTTGCTTGGTTAAGTTTCTCTTCCTCAGCGGAGTGTACACATGTTTTATCAGTTCAGCTACTTCCGGAGATTTTCATCCCCAATCAGGGTTTGCAGTTTATTTCTGTGGGTGGAAAATTTCCGGGTTCTTTGGTATTCAATCGTCTTTTGCCTTGATTGTTTGAAAGCCGATGCTCTCATCCCTTCAGGCTCAAGTCGATTGAATAGGGGCAGCTGTAGCACCCCAAAATTTGCCTTTCGTTTTTACCGTAACTGGCTTTTGTTTCTTTGCATTTTGCATATTTACTATTTTGCTTGCTTGTTTGCATAACGTGTCGATTCGAATCATCATAGATCAGTGTGATATATTAGGATTGAAATATTTTGGATATTTGTTACTGTTTGTGGTTGGTTAATTATGATTTTGTTGACATGTGTGTACACTTTCCACTTGGTTGCATGCTTGTGTATGTGGTTTGAAGTGAGCATTTGTTTGCAAGTTTATTTGCTTTCATCTATTGTTTTTCTCCACATGTTTGCATCAGTTTGCATCGTTGTTGAGGTCAAGACGCGTTTGTGGCGGCTGCTGTCCCATACATTTTTTCCTCCCTCCCACCAGTCTAAATGTGCATTTTCATGTTTGCATTTTCTACTTGTGATTGATCCTTCATTTGTTCTTCTTGTGCTTTTTGCCATGATCCCCATAGGATTCCTAGTCCCTCCATTTAGGATGGGAGTATGAGAGACATTAGGTGTTCAATCCAAGCATGCTAACATTAGGGTAGATGTTTCCCTTTTTCATCCAAACCTTAGGACCACTTTGCATGACACCGTTAGGGCCAAGTTTCCCTTAGACCTTCCGTACGCCTCTTTTCTCACCTCAAAACAATTCTAACTCATCTAATAAATGCGATAAATGTTGCACGCTATGAGCCTTAAGCTACATGGGGAATGATGAGTGAGGGGTCTCCTCTCACTTATCTAGAGTGTTTAGTGTACGTCCCATTTGGGGGCGATATACGACGCATTCGCCTCCATGTCATAGTCTTTAGTGCAATGTGAATCACAAACCGAATTAATTCACTTCACTAAAAAACGCAAAACAAATTTCAAACCTTTTTTCCTTCGGGATTAATCGGGGACTTTTTTCAAAAAAGAGTGTTGTTAAGCTTCGGTTCTACCGCAAACAGGCTTTGTCCCTAACTGCTGGAACGGAGGTTTAACCTTACTCGATTAAAACACTTAATCAACCTGTGGTTTTGTGTCAACCCGAACTACGTTTGCTCTTATCTTTCATACCAGATGAAAGTACGTAGGCACAAGACACGATGTCTTGGCGAGCAACCTTCCCCCCTTTTTTCTCCCGTAGTTAGCCGAACTACGTTGACTCTGACTTTCCCATTGCACGAGGGAATACGTAGGCAAAAAGCGGCGATGCTCTGTCGAGTCTCTTTTTCTTTTCTTTTTGTCCTGAAGCCTGTAGCGTAGATAGTTTAAACACACCCTTGGATAGACAACAAGTGTGGATCCCGTCGAGTACGACGGACGTGAGGGGTGCTAATACCTTCCCCTTGCGTAACCGACTCCCGAATCCAAGACTTGGTTGCGATGACCTTGTCTTTCCCTTTTTCGTCAGGTTTTTCCGATCATTTCCTTTCCCTCTCTTTGGGATAAATAACGAAAGGTGACGAATCTTTTGTTTTCCACCGGGTGTTTTTCGCAGTTGCGACAAACATGCTTCAACAAACAGACATGATCAACAAGATCAACATGTTTTATAATTCAAATCAAACGATCGAACGATCAAACAAGCGCACAACAAAGCGAAGTCGGGAACAAATGCAAACGTGCACCAATTATCCAGCAAAGCAAACAATTCATGATAACCAATTAATATGATATAAGCAAGAAAAGCATGTGATCATTCATCAATCAAGCAACAATAACATGTTATGCACTCAAACGGAAACAAGACGCTACATGTCGAAGAATCAAGATCAAACATTCAAGAACAATGAAATATTTCAAAAACAATCCACATAAATGCATCATATCAAATCATGAAGTTTTGAGATGGAAAGAACACCAAACAAGCAAGAAAAATGCAAAAACAAAGCATTATGTTCAGTGGTAATCGGTTACTGTAATCAGGTAACCGGTTACCTATTGAAAAAACAGCCTGGAACGTGAAATTTATGAAGGGTAATCGGTTACCCATATGTGGTAATCGATTACCACTGAACCAAAAACATAATAACAACCTTCAAACTCAGTTTTCAGCACCAAACAACTTATCCAATCAATCACATGAACATGTTATCAATTAAGCACGAATTTATCATCAAGAATCAGTGACCAAGCATCATGTGAACACAATCAAACATTGAAATCACAAATCACAAAGATCCAAATCAATAAAATGGATCAAAATGCATCAAAATCCATGGATCTACATTGTGATTATGCAAATAAGTTCAAAATTGAATTAGATCTAGAATTACCAACCTTCAAAGCAGAGATTTGCTTTGGTGAGTGTTGATTCACTTAAAATTAACATATCCAAGCTAGAAACCCATAGAATATTCAAGATCCAAGAACTTCCTTATGGTAAAAATGAAGAGCGAGCAAAATCAAGCAAAATTGACTCAAAAAAACACTTCCAGTCTAGCTTCCGAAATCAGATTCAAACCCAAACGAAAATTGAAAGATGAATTGAAGATAATGGAGATGAGTAATGGAGGTTTAGCTCTCGAATTCAAGATTCCAATGAAGAATCAATGAACTCAAGTGGAAAGAGCTTTAATGGAGGTTTTGGGAGTGAAAAAGATGAGAGAAAGTTGAGAGAAAATTCTCAAGAATGAGTGTGAAATCTGAAAATGAAGGTTAATTGTGTGAGGTTTGGAGAAAATTCACTTAAATAAGCTCTAGGTTTGGAATCAAAATATGGTTTGGAATATGGGTTAGCATTTGGAATGGAAATTAGGAATGGAGTGTTTGAAATTTGGAGGGAAATGGTGAAAATTGAAACAATTCTAGATCCTTCCAATGATGATCATGTGAAATCAAGGGTTAAAAATGATTGGAAAACTTGCAATGCTGAAAATTCAAATATCTTGGCAAATTTCTCCCAGGGTAACCGATTACCCATATGTGGTAACCAGTTACCACATTCAAAAATTCCCAAACTAGCGCCAAATGGAGGGAAACCTGTATAATCACTCACTGCCACCTGTTCTAAGCTCCGTTAAGCCTCTAAAACTTGCCCTTGGATATTATAACTATGAGAATGCTTGAGATAGCCTGTACATCGTCTCCTGAACTAAAAATAACCTGCTGAATAAAATAAAATCGATCGCCCGATCGCTGGGCAAAATAAATGTCGGAGCCTCTGATGCTCGATGTTTGAACTCTTGCAATGAAAGGGAACCCTGAGCCATAGAAACACCTTGATCTCATGTCTCGAGAACCAATGTTATGATATATGGAAATGCAAAATGCAGAGAAACATAAGTCAGTAAACCAAGAAACGATGAGGCAAATTTTGGGGTGCTACAAAGTCAACCCCTTAATGCCTCCTTTTACCACAAGGTTAGCATCTATGTCAAATTTCTTCAAATGGACGGCTGCAACAATAACTTGGGACATGGGAACTTCCTCCAAACCAGTATAAGGAACCTCATCAGAAACTAGTATACCCAAAAGATAAGCATACTCCTCCAAGGTCGGAATGAGCTGATAATCAGGAAATGTAAAGCATGGGTAGACAAGATCATATAATTGCACAAGAGTATTTAGAATTATGTCTTCAATGTTTGTAGTAAGAACAAATAGAAGTCTTCCATGACGAGATCTGAAGTCCGCAAGATAAACTACCAAGATGCTATCTTTTTCCAATCTCTAAGATCAGGAGCTCGGAAACTGTACTTTTGAGTATTTCTCCTTCCAATGTACATAATCAAAAAATCAGCGATGTTTACAAAGGAAAATCTCTGGGATCCTTGAAAGCTGTCTGAAACAAAATGTCTATGAATGCAAAAGTGCATGATGCAACAAGCACAAACAAGATCACAAACATGTTCGAGGTTTCTGAGTCACGGGCATGGAGCCAAGGGTTAGAACCACCCACAATGGTATGTACTAAGATTTATATCCACATCTAGAACAAGGTTCTAAAAAGTTCTCAGAGTCGTGATTCCATCTTTAGGATATTATCGGCTTAAATGACTACTCGTCAGCCAACTATATTCTCAAGAGAAACTCTTCTGAGTGTGGTATTGTGTAACAACTAATTCAAGTTTACACCTGAATAGCTACCGCACCACGTCTTAATAAGGCCAAGATGGGTTAAAAGGTTCTAAGGTCCTCAGCTTCTCGGGCTCCCCGATCAGAAAATATAATGCCAAATATGACTACTCGTATGACACCAGTAATCTCAAAGGGGCCTCCAATGAGCGGGAGATATCATGTCAGCTTAGTAAGGACTACTCCACATAAGCTAAAAAAGACTATACCACCCTCCTATCATAAGGGCTCTCAAGTCTGGGTTAGGACTTATCTCACCACAAAGAGATCACCAAAATAAAATAAACAACAGCAAACATCATATATAATACAAACACAGATAAACAAAGATGGGCTAAACCCACCAGAGACTACATCCTCAGTAGAGTCGCCACTTTTCTGTAGCGGGAAAATTTGAGATTAAGCTATTGATTAACTTAACTCACAAAACAATAGTCGCCACCACACTTTTATTTTATCCAAAGGAAAGGAAAAAGAGCGAACAAAACCTAATGAAGTTCTAAAACAAGAACAAATAAACAGAGATAGTGTAAGGGGGTTGGTTACGCAAAGGGAAGGTGTTAGCATCCAAAATGTCTATAGTACTCTATAGGAACCTCTTTGTAAATCTATCGTTTGGCTTATAAAAAGGTGTTGTTTGCAAAAGATGGTGGAGGTGAGAAGAGAAGGATTTTTTTAATAATTTTGTGTTTGACAAGACTTTTTGAGTCTCGTGCCTACGTACCCATAAAGTGCAATGGAGGATCAAAACCTCATAGTTCGTGATAAAAATAACAAAATGGTTTGTTATGATTCATTTTAGATAAGAAGACAATTTTTCATTTTAAGGAGAAAACTTCAACTAATCACCCACAAGTATGTGAAAATGGACCTCTGCATCACCATGAGAAGGGCTGCAACTTGGATAAAATTGACCAGTATGCCACTAAATTTCAAAGGTGGAAAAGAAATTACACATTATGGAGATATGAGATTTACATATAAACTAAAGATGACTTATATCTAAAGTTGGACCAATATGATCACTTTTCGGTTAAGGACAAATATAGCGCTATGTTAAGCAATCGTAGCACAATCTATAAGGAAGATCATAATATGGGAGATCGGTCAATAAACTTGATGTACCATATATGTTAGAGATATGATATAATGATCATACTTCTAAAACATGTAGCACAAGTCAAAATAAAGTTGATCAATACCTAAGTCAAGGAAAGATGGATCCACTACATCAATCGACCTCTCATAGTACGTTGGACTAACTTATGCATCAATCCAAAATACCTCAATTGATCTAATGATCAATCAAATGGTAGATTTAAATTGATAAAAATTCATCAAGCACCACTCAAGATCTCATGAACAATGTGGCCTACAACACCTTCCAATTGATTCAAGAAAGGGTGAAAAAGAAGAAGAAAGAGTTTAAGAAGAAACCAAATTGAATTTCAAATCGATTAAATCATCATCAATATCAATCACCTCCTTTGGTGGATAAAATTAAAACACCCAAAGTCCATTGATATTAATAAGATCTAATCTAAAAATCAAGATCTAAGGCCATAACCTGTTGCACCCCAAAATTTGCTCAACCTTTTCTTAACTTGGTTTATGTTTCATTTCATTTTCTTTCTAGCATTTGCATTGCATAGCATGTTGCATTGAACAGGGGATCAAAAGAATGTGAATAGCAAGAGGATTCTTCTCAGAGCATGGAGCCTAAGCAGGGGTTGTTACTCAAGCTTGAGTGGTCATCAGGACATCTTGAAGTGGTCAGTGTATTGTGAAAGGACAGATGGATGTGTGTGGGTCAGCCCCTAACTGAGAGGCCAACTGAAGAACATCAGAGGTTCGTGAATGCATGATTTTGGGTGAAAGGTAAATAAAGCTTATTGAGGGCCTTGAGGGTCATTATGGAGCTTATGCAAGTGGTTGTGTGAAGTGGAACAAGCCACAGTTGAAAGTATCGCATTTAGGGTTTTCATTTGGTAAATCCTCAATCAACTGTGCAATTGAAGAAGATAGAAACTCAATTAAAAGTCTTTATGGTCATGGGATGTTGTGTTAATACATATGAGACATCATTTCAAGTTCATTTCATCAAGGGTTAAGTGTTTGAGAAGTTACTAAGTTAGGGTTCTCAGGATAAAATCCCCTATTAGTGCCTGACTTCAAGACCACTTACCTCAAGATAAAAGTCTCATCTCAATTTTTGGCCAACATATAACTTGTATAGAATGTTATTAGCTTTAATTTGAGTACTAGAAGTCCTCGGTTTGATTTATAGAAATCAAGTTATGGTACTGACAAGTTACGGGTCATTTGAGGTATGTGATTTTGGTCAACAAAAGTCAACCAACTTCCAATCCAGTTTTGACATAGAAGGGTGTTTCTCATGAACTTTTGGTCAATATGAAATTTATAGGTCTTGGTCTTAGCTTTCCAGATTGTATTATAAGTCTTTCATCGGATTTGTAGAACTCAAGTTATGAGGTTTACAAGTCAGGGGTATTTTGGGAAAGTAAGATTATGGGTCATAAAATTATAGGTCCATTTCACCAACTTTCACACTTCAAATGGAAATCTTTTCAACATGAAACTTGCTTCAAATGGGGCCATTTGCACTACCAAACCATCTCTTGTCATGGTGGGGGCTTGGATTGAGAATTTGGGGTTTGAATTTTTCATAAAGGAGGCTTAAAATTGAGAATTTGAGACTTATTGGATTTTAAACTTTTTCAATGCAAGTTTCTGCATTTTTGATTGCAAATAACAATTCAAAGACATTTCCATCTTCACATTTGATTTTTGAAGTCTCAAAATGGGTCATTTTCATGGTTTCTTCCTCTTGAAGTAACAAAATTGGAAATCAATCATAGGCTCAAAATTAAACCTCCAATCTCATTCCTTTAATTTACACAACTGATATGTAGTGGATTGGGATCAAAAAATCAAGTGGTGTAGTGTAAAAAACGTGCATGGGATTTTCAAAAAGTGGTGAAATGTGAAAATTCAAAATGGGCTGTTTTGCATGGGTTAAGGCCCCATTTGATTGCAAATCCATCATATAAGTATTCTTGAGGAATTTTGAGGCAAAGCTAGGCCATTCTCACTGCATGAACTACCATTTTCGTTTTCAAAAAAGTGGTGAAAACTCAAAATTCAATTTCTCAGATTTACTCCATTTCAAGGCAAATTGAAGGTTGCAAAAGCTTTATTATGGATCATTGAACGTGTTTGGATCGTTTTCTTCAAGCTTTAGCACTTGTTGAAGGCTAAGTGGAAGTTCTCCACTAGGTAACTTTAATTCAACCATACACTCTTAATACTCCATGATTCTTCGCCATTTTCGTTGCATTTGAACCTTTGTTATGTGTAGATCATTTCTGGTTTATTATTTCTTGTGTTTATGACATTTTATTTTTTGAGCTCAAAGTTGTGTAGTTTCTTTTTGATGTTTTTTCATGGTGTTTTACTTTAATTTTCATGGATTCTTACTCCTTGTAGCATGTAGATGATGTTTGGACATTTTATTTTAAGTTTTGTTGAACTTCATTTTTTGACATGCTTGCTTGTTGTTTGATTTTCTCTTTAATGGTGAGAGATTAGTGAGTTTTAATGAGAGATTTGAATTCCTCGTCGCGAGTAGATGATTTTTCATATAAGAAACGCAAGAAATGGTTGAGAAATAATGATGCACGGTGGGGAATGTGTGCTCGCGGCGGCCGGAAGTTGGGACAGGGGTGACCGGAGCGGACCGCGGTGGCTGAAAGTCCAAGGTTGAAGATGATGGCGACGTGGCAAGCTTTGGTTCGTCCTATCGGTTATTTTCCATCGTGTGCTCCACAACAAGACATACATGTTCCTCTTTTCACTTGCTTGCACACAATTAGAACCTCATTTCATTAATTGAGGTGGCACAATCTGGTGCCTTGATTCTGTTGACTAGTATGCACATCCGATGGTTCATAATTTTTCTGCATTTTGTTTTCTATCTTTATTTCTTTTATTTGTATGCACTTTAAAAAATCGTAAAAAATAGCAAAAAATATTTAAAAATTCTAAAAAAAATCATGAACATACTTTAACATGTCTTTTAATTTTGTGCATTTTTAATTTCGTGTTTTGATACATTTTTCATTTATTTTCATATTTTCCTTTTAATTAGTCATTTAATAGTGTGAAAAATGTGTGCTGACTTGTTAATTTTATTTCTTGCTCATGGTATGGATTAAACTTCTAATTTCTTTTAGCATTGTTTTGAAATATTGATTAATCCCCACAATTTTTTTCCATAATTTTTTAAGTGTTGTTTCCATGTGGTTTGATTTGTTTTTGTTCCCTCTCCATTTCTGCCCTGTTTTGGAACACTCTTGATGTTTGCCTTCTGTTGAGGCACTTCCCTTTTGTTTTTCAATCTCTCCTTTTGACCCCTGGTTCCTGATACCTTGGGGGTCCTCTGAGATTTTATTTGGCATTTTTTGATGCATTTTATTATTTTTCATATATTTTGCAAGTTGCTTCATGTTTGTGCATCTTTGTTGTTGCATTTGTTTTATTTTGCTTCCAAAAGCTTAGTTGTACATTATTGATGAACCTAATTCTGATTGTTTCATGTTAGGGACTTGTTATAGGTCTTGTGTGCTAATTATTGGATTTTTATCATATGCATAAGTTGTTCATTTGTTATCATACTTTCATGTTTGCATATTGTGCTTCCATAAGTGATGTTTGCTTGCATTTTTTGGTGTTATTGTTGGCATTTGCTTATGATGTTGTGCTTTGGCTTTTGAAATCTCTTCTTCTCATCCCCATTATGTCCAATGACATTGGAATACTACTTAAGGTTGCTTGGTTTCTCCTGAGGAGGAACCTGAAGCTTGCCTAAAGTAATGAATCCATGAGGACATTTTCTCATTGTTTTTGTTACTTGTTTTCTATGCATCTTCTTCTCCATTTCTCTTGTGCTTATTCATACCACGGCTTGAGGTTGAGATGAGCTTGTGGAGGTTCCAGCCCCACACATATTTCCTCCCTCACTTGCATTGCATCTTTGTCTTCCTTGTTGCATTTATGTTTGCATCCTACATTTGCATTGTTTCTTATTATTGTTTCTTTTTCTTTTGTCTTCCTTCCCTTAGGATTTCTAACCTCTCTTGTTCAAGAGAGGTTATGATATACATTAGGGTTCTAACCATTCATGATAACATTAGGTAGTCCCCTTTCAAACTCAACTTTAGGTGCACATTGCATGACAACTTTTAGGGTTTGGACTAGTCCCCCTTAGTTCGTCCTCTTTCTCTTCTCATCTTCAAACAACTTCAATCCACTTAATAAAGTTTGACCATTGTTGCACGCTACGAGCCTTAAGCCATTTGGGAAATGATGATTGGGTGGTTGCCTCTCAATTATCTAGAATTTTAGTGTATGTCCTTCGGACGATATACGAAGCATTCGCTCCTAGATCATAGTCTCTAGTGTAGCATGAGTCGCAAACCAAATTCAAAACACTTCTTCCTTAAAAAACACAAAAACAATTCAAACTCTTTTTCACTCCTTAGGGTCTTAATCAGGAAAACTCTTTTCATAGACAAGAGTGTTGTTAACTTTCAGTCCTATCGCAAACGGTAACGCCTAAGTCTCCAAAGGTCGAGCTGCATACACCAACTGCTAGAACTGTCTGTTAACCCTACTCGGGTAAAACTTTTGAACAACCTGTGTTCTCATAAGCCCGAACTACGTTTGCTCTGATCTTTCGTACCAGAAGAAAGTACGTAGGCACAAGACGCGATGTCTTGACGAGCAACCTTCCCCCTTTAGCCGTAGTTAGGCGAACTACGTTGACTCTGACTTTCCCATTGCACGAGGGAGTACGTAGGCACAGAGCGGCGATGCTCTGCCGAGTCAGTTTCTTTTCTTTCTCTTTTGTCCATAAGCCTTTAGCGTAGATAGTTTACACACCCTTTTAGCTAGGCAACACATGCGTGGATCCCGTCGAGTACGACGAACGTGAGGGGTGCTCATACCTTCCCCTTGCGTAACCGACTCCCGAACCTAGGACTTGGTTGCGATGACCTCGTCTTTTCCTGTTTTCGTCAGGTTTTTTCTGATCGTTTCCTTTCCCTTCTTTGGGATAAATAACGATAGGTGGCGACTCTGTTAGTCATTGTCGGCCTCTCCTTTTTTCGCAGTAGCGACACAACCCACAATCAATATATCAAGAATCAACAAGAAAATGAAATCAAGCAATATATCAATTCACATGATTTTTAAAAGTAAATGTTAAACAATAATATCAAAAATAAAAAAAAATCAAAGAAAAAAACTAACAAAATTAAATCAAGAGAAAATATAAAGAATTTTCAAATCAATAATCATTAAAAAAAGAATTAGAAAAAGGTGAAAACAAATTTTGAATTAAAAGAAAATTAAGAGAACTTTTTAAAAAAAAATAAAAAAGGAGAAATGGAAGAGAGGTTTGGTAAGAAATATGATGGTGAAGATATTAAAGCCATGGCCCAAGCCCAATGACATTAGTGAAATGCATTTTTTTAAATAAAAATAAAAGGGAAATTTTACCTCATACCCTTACACTAAAATTTTTTGGACCAAAATACCTTCGTATAAATAATTATAATTTTTTTGTTTGTTTACCGGAAGACTTTAAGTATGTCTTTTGGTTCATATTTTTTTCGTTTGTTCACCGGAAGTCTTTTTGCAAGTCTTCCGATTTATTTTATTTTTTTTCGTTTGTTCACCAGAAGTCTTTTTGCAAGTCTTCCGGTTCTTTTTTTTTTGTTCACCGGAAGTCTTTTTGCAAGTCTTCCGGTTTATATTTTTTTTCGTTTGTTCACCGGAAGTCTTTTTGCAAGTCTTCCGGTTCATATTTTTTTCGTTTGTTCACCAGAAGACTTTTTGCAAGTCTTTCGGTTCATGTTTTTTTTTTAATTTTTAATTTTTTTTAATATTGATATCGAGGTTGAGGAGAGAAGTGATTTTGTTATTAAAGAGAAGTTAAAGCAACCGAAAGTTTTTCTCAAGAATTAAACTTTTATGTTTTTGGGAGGAAGAATTTGGAGGTGAAGTATTATCTTTTGTCTAGTTGAATTTGTATAATTGTAGGGGTATGGGATAAAATTTCTAAATAAAAGATGAAATCAGATTTTAAAAACTTCATCTCCTTCCTAAACAATGCCGTGCGAAAACTCTCTCAAAGCTAGCACTTTCTCCGCCGCGCCAGAGCTTCATTTTGGCAGCGGCGGAGCTCAAAAAATACACGAATCTGATCAAAATGTAGTGCTCTACACAACAGTATAAACAATTCCAAGAATCACAACAAACGGTTTCGAGACGAAAAATGATGAAAAACTTCTAACTACCTTCAATGGCTCAAGTAAGTATCAAATTGATCTTTCTCTTCCTTCTTGTTCGTTCTTGGCTAGTTTTTGTTTTGAATTTAAGGTTAATTTGGAAAGAACAATGGAAGAAGAGTGATGAACGAAACGGTTTCGTAAGTGAAATTGAGGAGAAAAAATGTCAGAGTTTTGTTGGCTTAAAAGCTTGAAAATGAAATAAATGAGTACACTCTTATTTATAGATGGAAATGATTGAAATTCTCTTGTCGTTTTCGCATTTTCCTTTGCATTTCAATTGAATCTATGTTGTGAGTAGGGGTGGTCATAGATGGTTAATGTCCAAAACCAATCCATAACCATAAATAATTCATATATTACAACCGGTTATTAAAACCAATTCTAATAACCGGTTTTTATTTTTTAAAATGGTTGTAAACCGGCTAATAACCGGTTTTTATTTTTTATAATTAGTTTTGATTTAATTTTATTTTAAAATTGATTTTTTCAAAATCATAATATTTTTTTTAAAAAAATATTGATGTTAAAAAAACAATAGTTATTTTAAAATTTTAAAAAAATTATTTTTAAAAATTTTTTGGAAAAATTTGTTATTTACTGGAAAAAAATTAAAACAATATTTTTTTTAAAAAAATTAAATTTTTACTTTTTATTCAGATTTTTTCATTTGGGGTATGGAGTTGGAAAAGTTATTGAGATGGTGGCATTTGAATCTTTAGGTAAAGGGTTTGATTTGGCTAGTGATTTTTGTTTAAGTTTGTTAAGGGAATACATGAGGGTGCTGGTGATAGTAGAAAAATGTTGGTGGTGATTATGGATTAATAAAATGTTTATTTAAGATTAAATGTAAAATTTAGGGATATTATTAATAAGGATGTCATTTATGCAAAATTATTGGAGAGGTACAGACAATATTTTAAATGATGTAAAATTGAAACATACTAAAACTCTCAAAAATAAGCTTTTAAAATTTAACTTTAGAAGTGGAACTCTTTGTTAAATTAGCATTAAAATTTTTAAAATATTGATATTAAAAAAAAGTTAGTTATTTTAAAATTAAAAAATATATATTTTTTAAAAGTTTTTGAAAAAAAATTTATTTACTAAAAAAAATTAAAACAATATTTTTTTTAAAAAAAAAAACAAATTTTTTTTCAAAAAAGAATATTTTTTTTTCAAAATAAAAATATTTTTTTTTGAAAAACATTTTCAAATTAAAAAAATTGAATAATTTGGTTTTTATTTTAGATATGGATGTCCAAATTATGGATTTGGTTAAAACCATATTAAAAATATATCCAAAATGTAGATTTGATTAAAACCATACTAATAATTAACCGGATTTGGATATGGATATGGATTATTTAAATAACCGGTTTATTTGAGCACCCCTAGTTGTGAGTGACTTGTTGCAATTCATGTGTCGTTTTGATTTTTAATTTTCGGCATGTGTATTTGTGACGTGTATTGCTTATGTCTTTGAACGACTTGAATGCGAGGGAGCTTGGTAGCATGAGCTGGGCATTTTGGTCATGTAGCAAGTTGTCACGTTGGAGCTTCAAGGTGTGATAGTTTGCACGTTGGAATGGCTTCGATTGGCTCGCGAGTATGAAGTTTGCACAGCTTGCAAAACTTGGTGTATGGCTTGCTTTCAAAAGGCTTTGCGTGTGAGGTGTATGTATCAAGAAGTCTTTGTTTAGGTGGCTTGGAGTTTGTATTCATGAAGCATCTTGTTGCAAGTTTGGCACAAGGTTTTGTTCAGCTTGGAGTGGTTTTGAATGCCCACGTTATGGCTGGTCTTCATGGGATTGGCAAGTTTTGTAGCATGTAATATGAATTTTCAAGGCTTAGCAATGTTGTTTTTGGTCATGGGCTTTGAAAGTCATGGCTTTGGAAATATGTAGCAATATTGAATTTTGGTCATGGGCCCTTGTAGAAATTTTTATTCTTGGCCTTTTTTATTTTGACTTGTGATTGTATCATGTAATAAAGACTTTGGACATTGATGATTTTTTTGGTGACAATGGTTTAAAATAATAACATGATTGAAAATGGATAATTTGGTTTGTGATATGTATATTTAAATGTGAATTTAGAAATGTGAATTGGATAAATGGTATAATGGATATGAATAATGAAAAATGAGTTTTTTTTATGCAAAAAGAGGATTTAAGAATGGATATTGAAAAAAAATGTGGATTTGGAATTGGACATGGTTTAGAAAGAAAAAAAAAGATAATGAATATGGGTTTGACATATATGGATATTGGATAATGAGTATTCAAATGGATAAAGGTTTAATAATGGATATGATGGATAATGGTTTTGAAATTGGATAACCAAAATGGATTAGTGAACATGGTTAATGAACATTTGGATAATGGATATGGAGAATGGATTTGAAAATTAAAATGTGAATAGGGAATTGGATATTGAAACTTTGAAAGTATGCCTTAAATTCCAAGTATGCCATAAATAATGAATCTTTCGACTTGAATCAAATCTTGAGTGAAACAAGTTCTTGATAATTTGATTCCATAATGAACCCAAAGATCAACACTTGCATCTCAATCAATAAAAGGTCCTAATTTAGCAAAATTCTTCTCACATTAATAATTTAACCACAGAGGTAAATCCTTGAGAAAGCTTCTAAACCTCATGAAAGATATTGACTTGTGAAGCAAAAAAACTAGGAGAAATCCTAAGATCATGATAATCTTTCAATAGAGAAAGGATAATGCTCAATGTAGCATTGAAATGAAACCCTAGCGCCAAAAACATCAACTAGAGAACCATTATTAATGCTCAAGCGCAATGAACTGAAACCCTAATTCTCTTGCTCTTGAGAAATCTTTGATGAAGACATCCTTGTAACTTGATGAATCTAATTTTGAACCAAACTTCTCATGAATCACTGCTTGATAACCATAAGACAACTTAACCTTGGATACTCATTTCCTGAAAGATAGCCCACTAATATAGATAACTTGCAATTGAATCAAACTCTTGATGGTTTGACCAAGATAAGGTCAAACTTCCATTTGATTTTAACTTGGAACCAATGCCATTGCCATTAATCTCTCTGCAAAATCCTAAAGATACAGAGAAATGAAACAAGCAAATTGCAACATATTTTTAGGATTTTGGTTAAAGGTTAGTAATCATAAACAAACATAAAGCAAGTAAGAAACACACAGATGCTTGGTGATCCCCCTCAAAAGCAAAGCTACAGAGAATGACGGGAGGACCAATATTTATGATCTTGATGCATTGTGAAGATGCAAATGAAATGGGATCTTAAGGGTAAAAATTAGGGTATGACAGAATACAAATTCAATCAATGAGATACAAGAAATGTGTTTAAAAGATTGTTTCTAAGAAAGCATATTACACAAATTTCATTAGAATGAATTTATCACACAAACGAACAAAAGCTCTATGTGTGTTTTCTTTTCTATATTCACAAGAATAATATTCATTTCAGCAAAAATGTTGTGAGATATTGGATAAGCGTTCAAAGTAGCATGTTTCCATTCTTCAAAGTGTTCCTTATATAAGCAAGGAAAGATATGTTGGAGAGTGTGGATTATGAGTCGGCACCTTACATAATAGTCTACAAAGTTGGGAGACAAAATGGTACAATAATGCAATCCTTATTCCATAAAATCAGCATAAGGAATATTTGATCTTGTACTGTGTACTATTTTTCTCACGTAAAATTTTTTGATCTTATCTTCAATCTTTATAAGCTTCTGATAAGTTGGTGATGAAGCATGCATAAGAGAAGAATAAGAATCTAGCTGAGAGAATCTTCAAAATCTTTGGTCTTTAGAGTCTTGATCCAGTTCCTGAAAACCTGGTATTCAGAGTCTATTGACAAAGTTAAGAGTTGTGTGAGAGCAGGGCTTAAGAGCATATCACTGTCAGAAGCATCAGAGTTGCAAAGCTTTGGATGAGCGCAGAGTCAGAAGCGTTGAAGTATAGAATCCAAAGTTTGAATATCTTATAAACCACGTATCTCAGAGTCATAGTGCACTAGGTTCAGAATCTGATGACATCACATGTTATTTATTCAGAGTCAGAATTTGATTCTAATATCTGCACACTAAACAAATTGATCAGGATACAAATTTGTTCTCTAAAACACTATGTATTCTTATCATCAAAACATTGATGCAGAACCAAATCTTATTCTAATAGTTCATACACCTATCTTCGACATACGTGATACATTATATGCAATAAACAACACCAATTCAAAAATCATCATTGGTTCCTTTCTGAACCCACACTATCACAAATATAAGGCCACCACAGTAGTTCCTCACTAAACTACACACCTCAACATAAATATCGACAATATAAGGCCACCACAGTAGTTCTTCTCTGAACTATGTATCTCAACATAATTCATTATGAATTTTGTAATTACAACTCAATAATATTTATAATTAAATAATTACTCACCAACAGGGCAAAAATAACACTAACAACTCTAAGCATTCAACCGGGTCAACTCATAACTCAACAGAGTTCATAACTAACTCTTCCAATTTTTATTCAAGGATTATAGATCACAAAGTGTACTCTAAATTTAACACAAATACTCATTAACTTGACTCTGAACATGTCTGATAACTTATAAACTCAATTGTCTTGACACACATAACACTTAAAACATGTCAATGTAACTCAATAACTTAATAATAACTCTAAACATGTCAAGTGACTTTGAAATCAATCTCTTTTATTCAAATAGACTTTAAAAATATCAAAAACCTCAAACTCAACTCTAAGAACGTTAAATACTCCAAACTCAACTCTAAATGTTTCAGACTAAACTCAAAAAATATCAATTACCTCAAACTCAACTCAAAGATTTCTAAATAACTCAAACTGAACTCTAAACATATCAAACTACTCAAATTAAATTTATTTATAAATATATTTAATTTCTTAAATTGCTAAAGGGTTTCTCAATACTCTGAACTTAACTATAAAATTGTCTCGCTTCACAATAACACCAAATATTATAGAATCATGAAAAAATTATGAAACTCTACCATTTAAAAGTTCTTTAAACTCTCTTTTAAATTCAATTTATTGCATCTCAATCAAAATTACGAAACTCTAGTTCTATTCATTTCAATTCCGTCATATCACAATATTCCATGCATTAGCTCTAAAACAGAATGTCTGACTTCAAAATATCACCAAAAATTATAGACTTATAATAAAGTTATAAAACTCTTTAGACTAAAAGCTCATTAAGTTTTCTTTCTAACCCAACTGACTACACCTCAAATAGACTTACGAAACTCAAGTTACGCGTGAAACAAGATTATCAATGCAGAACTGAAATTTGACTACACCTCTGGTATAAAAACCAAATAGTTGATACTGTTGTAACACTCCTTGGTCCAATTTACCCACTTCAAAAGAGATATTATTGTGTTAGTTTTATAACGCAATTGATGACACCTCAAACGAACTTATAAAACTCAAGTTACGAATGAAACAAGACGACCAATCCCCTTCTACGTCTACCTATGATTTTCTGCATTTTTCTATCTATTTAACAAAATAAAAACTCGCCTATTTTTCCTATTTGAGTTCCCATCACCATATTAACATATCGATAAGCACAACCATTGAAAATTAAACATTCTAACTCTTGCCCCATTGGACAGATCTATAACTCACAAGCAACTGCCATAACAAACAGAATACAACTATTCCAATTTTATATTTTTTCCTAAAGGCGTCACCGCAGTTCATCAATCAACACCAAGACATCATCAGGGCAAATCAATTTACAAGTTATGCAATTTCATATATTCTTGTCTAATGGTGTAACTATTGTTCTTTAAATCAATCCGCCTTATCAAAAGGCATCAGTAGGTTTATTAAAATCATAGTACATATAAACTAAAAATTCACATCATATTTGAGAGTAAAAACATTATCAATTGATGGTAAGGAATCTTAACTATCTCTCTATTTAGCAGCCCACATATGAATAGTTCCTCCTTACCTCAAAAATTGCAGAGCGATGAAAATTTTCCTTTTGGGATTCTCTTTGTTCTTCCAACGCTCTCATAGGTTTCTTTTTGTCTCTTTCCCAACAAAACACGTACAACAAATTTTCCTTCTAACTTCTCTATTTAAGCAAAAATAACCCTAATACTCATAATTTTAATAAATCTTACAACACACCCACCTCTTAATAATTCCACCTCTTTTTCCTTAATTTTAATTAAATTCTATTTTCTCCCAAACTAGTTATTCTCACATTTTATATAATTTCCAACATTAATTAAATTAATAATAATTCTAATCGAATCTCTATCCCTCCTGAATAAATAAATAAATCTATTATAATACCCAAATGAACAATAAAAATTCATATAAAATTAATTAAAAGAAATAATCTAAAGTCGTGGTATTACAACTCTTCCCCACCTAAAATAATTTTCTCCCTCGAGAATTACCTAAAAGAAACAACTCTCAAGAGTACTCTCTCCTCGGGTTTTCTAACCCCCTCGTGGGGATAATCTTAATGAAGCCTCCCTCATTTGTTTCAATCTCGCTCCTTTTGGCTAGAGGTTAGAAAAAATAAGATTCAATAGTGTTTCACACACATGTCGCACACTGGGGGTACAAACAATTTCCACAAATCTAGGCCAAATGGACCGACCTGCTTAGATACCAACTATGTAACACCATAAATACCAATATGCAATTTATAAAGTAATTAGAGTATTTTTCTTAAAAAGGGCATCATATTTTTTCTCAATTAAACAACTTCTTCAAAATTACACTTAATTGTAGCAAAAATTAAAGAAGTAAAAAAACTCAACTTCATTGTCTCATTAAAATAGAAATCATTTTAACTCAATAAAATATTAGTTCGGGTAAGATCGCAACTCGCAGAATAAAACAAGTAAATGATTCCAACCCAAGTGTTACACTATTAGAGCGACACAAGGTAACTAAATGACACGGAAAACACTAAGAGTAGAAGACCACTAGCCATCTTTCGCACAAGTAGCATCTAAGGCCCCTCACTCTTTAGTCGAGTATCTGGACCATAGGCGTAAAGCCAACACCAGAAACAAACGATGGGATAAGAATACATTCATAAATGTTAAGGACTTATAAAACAATGAGGATAACTTAAGCATATTATTCTTCAATAACATAGATTCATTCACAACAATAATTAATCACCAGTGCTTTTATGTATGCAATTCAATCAACACCTTTACTCCAACGCATGTGGTAGCAAGTTTTGGATATAAAAATTATATTACTAATTTATCCACCCACTGAGGGTTCCTCTATGAACCAAAACACACCCCATGTCCCCACTTCTGAACCTGGAACTCGTCATTGGACCAAAGTCCTAGACTCGTCACTGGTCTCCACTTTTGAACTGGAAACTTGTCTTTGGACCAAAGTCTATACACCTATCTTTGACATACATGATGCATGAAATGAAACAAACAATACCAACATAAAAATCATAATCGGTTCCTCTCCAAACCCACATTATCGCCAATATAAAGCCACCATAGTAGTTCCTTACTAAACTACAGACCTCAACATAAATATTTCCAATATAAGGCCACCCTAGTAGTTATTCTCTGAACTACGCATCTTAACATGATCCATCATAAATTTTATAATTAAAATTCAACAATATTTATAATCAAATAAGTACTCAACAATAATCACCAATAGGGTTAAAATAGCATTACACAACTTGAAGCATTCAACAGGGTCAACTCATAACTCAACAGAGTTCACAACTAACTCTTTCACTTTTTATTCAAGGATTGTGAGTCACAAGGCATTCTCTAACCTTAAACCAACTACTCATCAACTCGACTCTGAACATGTCATATAACTTAAAAATTCAAAACCCTTTTGACACACATAACACTTCAAACACATCAACATTACTCAGTAACTTACTCATAACTCTAAACATATCAAGTGACTCAAAACTCAACCCATTTTGATCAACTCAACTCTAAAAATATCAAATACCTCAAACTCAATTGTAAGAATGTCAAATACTCTAAACTCAACTCTAAACATTTAAGGCTCAACTCTAAAAATATCAAATACCTCAAACTCAACTCTAAGAATGTCAAATAACTCAAACTCAACTCTAAACATATCAAAATACTCAAATTAAAGTTATTTTATAAATAGATTTAATTCCTAAAACTTCTAAAGTGTTTTCCAAAACTCTGGACTTAACTATAGAATTTCCTCGCTTCACAATAGCACCAAATATTATTGAGTCATAATAAAATTATGAAACTCTCTAGTTTAAAAGTTCTTTAAACTATCTTTTGAACACAATTAATTACATCTTGGTGGTAATTAAGAAAAATCCAAATCTTTTGCTTTCAGTTCAGCCATATCACAATACTTCGTGCATAAACTCTAAAACAGAACGTCTGACTTCAAAATAGCACCAAAATTTATAGACTTATGATAAAATTATGAAACTCGCCAGTTTAAAAGTTTGTTAAGCCCTATTGGGATTCATACAACAATACCTTGTAAGTCGATTGTTTTCACGATCGCCATCAACCTCACATAGCCTCCTATTGGGATTCATACAACAATACTTGTTGCACATTTTACACCTGTTTACATGCATATGTGTGATTGGTTTACTTTAATTATGGCTTGACATTATCCCCATTTGAGCAAATGTACTCCTCTCCCATGAAATGTAATAATTGTTATTGCTTAGATAATTTAAATACAAGAATAAAATCAATCTTCTTTTCAAAAGAACAACTAAGCTTGATCCAACGTCAAGCATTTTCAAAAAAAATTCAATTAATCATCAACTCATTCTTAAGCACACTTGATCCACATATCAAGTTCCACCACCTATTTTGCAAGTCGAGCGCTTTTGCCTCGCCATCGAACTTACCTTATACCAATAATACCTCCCTTCCACTAGTTCAACCTTAGTCGTTTCGCATGCAAATTTGAACCTCGATCAACATCGAGCATTTTATCAAAGTTAACCTAATGAATTTAACTATACTTAAACACAACTTCAAGAAAAGATGAAAAGGGAGATGGAATGGAGTCTTCGATTCCTCTTCTCGATTGTTTGGGCCCGAGGAGCCTTTCTTAAGTTCAAACAATTGTCTTCTCTAAAAAACTTTATAACATGACTCTACATCAAACTATTTTTATAATAAACAAAATCAAAACCTATTTTCCTAATACTTAGATGAAAAAGAGAGAGAGAGTTAAGTCTTTGACTCATTCTCCCGATTACTTGTGCCTGAGGAACCTTTCTTAAGCTTCGAGTAATCGTCATTCATAACTTACCCTAACTATATCAAAAAAATTTCCTATTTAAGGGTGAAAAAGAGAGATACGGATCTTCGATTCACTTTCCCAATTACTTAGGCCTGAGGAGTCTTTCTTAAGCTTTGAATGATTGCCATCCAATTAAAATACAAACGCATTAACTCAACTTCTCGTTGTCGTGCAATTAAAACTCTTTTCTAAAATGAACAATGTTTAGTACCCTCTAAACACTTGTTTGATAAAACAAAACCAACCACCCGTAGTACCACGAACTACGATGCTCTGACTTTCCCATTGCACGAGGGAGTATGTAGGCACAAGGGCCCCAGTCCTTGGCAAGCACCCTAATATAAAACCAACCATTTTCCCCTTAGAAGAAAATAAACAACCTAGCTAACTTTTCTCTCGAATCGAATCAAGAGGTTCCCGTTGAGTACAACGGACATAGAGGGTGCTTATAACTTCCCTTTGCATAATTGACTCCCGAACCTATAATTTGGTTGTGATGACCATGTTCTTATCTCTTTAAAGGTTTTATCGATATTTTCCTATTTCTTCCTTGGAATGAATAAAGTTCGGTGACAACTCTGTTCGAACGTTTTTTCTACGTCCATCGCAAGGATCGTATTTTTCGAGGTACGACAGTTGGCGACACTGCTGGGGACCATGCATAGCTCTATGCTAGAGAGAGTCAAACCTCACTTGACTTGATTCGTGAGAGTTAGATCCGCTTGTGTGTTTATCTTCTTCTAAAGCTTGTTTATTTGTTCATTTGTTATTTACTTGCTTACTTTTTTATCATTATTGTATCCTATTATAATTTCTTGTGACAATATTAGAGTTCTCTGATTATTGGTACTTTGTGAGATGACTCTACACCCGAGTCCGAGAAAAACATAGGATTAGAATGGTGGTTATATTAGAAGTAATTCATATTAGTAGTACTATTTTCTTAGCCCCTAAGTTTGTTAGAGGGTATTTTAGTATTTTATCTTATTCTAGTAATCCTAGTCTTTAGCTTATAAATAGGGTTGCAATCATTGTTATTTGAGTAGTTGTGTGTAGCCGTCATTCTTAATAGAATATTTCTCATTTTCATCAGTTATTCTACCTTTGCACCAACAATTGGTATCTAAAGCTCTGGTTCAGATTCATTGGGAAACACAGGAAACACGAGTGAACGTGAGGTCTTGTGTGTTTGATTTTGATTCTTAGATTCGTGTTGAATCTTGAACAAAATCTGATCAGAATTTTAATTATGTGGGTTGGGAAACACTGTGTGAGAAATCTGAGTGTATTGTGCAAGGTAGAAGATGAACGGAAACGGCAACATGAACACCAAACTTCCAGTATTTGATGGTAAAAACTGGAATCGTTGGATGATCCAAATGCGTGTACTATTTGGTGCTCAAGATGTTCCAGATCTTGTCACTGATGGTTATGTTCCAGTAGCAGCAAATGCAACAGATGAACAGAAAAACGCGCAGAAGGAAGTAAGGAAGAAGGATCAGAAAGCATTGTTCTTCATTCATCAATGTGTGGATGTAAATGTGTTTGAGAAGATTGCATATTCAACAACAGTAAAGGTTGCGTGGGACACACTGGTGAGATGTTATGGTGGTGACGCATCAGTGAAGAAGGTGAAGCTCCAGTCCTTGAGAAAGCAATATGAGAATCTCAACATGAAGAATAATGAGAAAGTCTCTGAATACATCTCCAGAATGATTCTGATCACTAATGAGATGAAGGTGTGTGGAGAAACTCTTTCTGAAGAAACAATCATGGAGAAAGTATTGAGATCCCTTACTCCTCAATTTGATTACATTGTGGTAGCAATAGAACATTCCAAAGATCTGGGCACCATGAGAATTGAAGAGCTGCAGAGCAGTCTAGAAGCGCAAGAGTTGCGTTTGACTGAGAGAACTTCTGAAAGGGAAGTAGAGTAGCAGGCTCTGAAAGCAACTTCTGATAGGAGGTATCAGAAGTAGTCAGAAGCCAAGAGAATATCTGATGGTGGTCAGAAGTCAGAAAGCTCAATCTCTGATAGGCAAAAGAATGCTCAGAAGGGAAAAGAGAAGTATGACAAGAAGAAGATCCAATGTTACTGTTGTAAGAAGTTTGGTCACTTTGCTAGAGATTGTTGGTCAAACAAGGAGAGAAAATCAGAAGAAGCAAATATAGCCAGAAGTTCTGATGACGAATCTGTGCTATTGATGGCTTCTGAATCTGATAATATGGATCTAATAGACTGGTGGTATATGGACACTGGCTGTTCAAATCATCTTACTGGAAACAAGAAATGGCTGGTTGACTTTGACTCTGAAAAGAGAACAAATATCAGATGTGCTGATGACAAATATCTTAATGCAGAAGGTATGGGAAATGTCAGAGTGATTCTGAACAATGGGAAAACAGCATTGATTCAGAACGTGTGGTATGTACCTGGCAT
Organism: Lathyrus sativus; assembly: GCA_963859935.3. Taxonomy (NCBI): domain Eukaryota; kingdom Viridiplantae; phylum Streptophyta; class Magnoliopsida; order Fabales; family Fabaceae; genus Lathyrus; species Lathyrus sativus. The sequence goes on along the minus strand of OZ012740.1, from coordinate 597,069,035 downwards.
CAGAAGCAATCTAATGAGTGTGGGACAATTAATTGAGAAAGGTTTTTCAGTTACCATGAAGGACAATCTTCTGAAGCTGTATGACTGCAATCAGAAGTTGATTATGGAGTCAGAACAGGGAAGGAATAGAACATTCAAGGTGAATGTCAGAACTGCAAACTCAGAATGTTTTAGTGCAACATGTGCTGAGAAGGAGAGTGGGTTGTGGCACAAAAGATTTGGTCATTTGAATTTCAGAAGCTTAAAACATCTGAATTCAAAGAAGTTGGTACATGGAATTCCTGCAATTAAGAAGCCTGAAAAATCATGCAAAGTTTGCATGGAAGGAAAACAACCACGATTTCCATTTGCGTCAGAAGCTGCTCCAAGAGCAAAACATGCATTGGGAGTTGTACATTCTGATGTGTGTGGTCCATTTCCAGTAGCATCAATTGGAGGGAATAAATACTTTGTGTTGTTTGTTGATGAATTCACAAGAATGACATGGGTATCCCTTATTAAATTTAAACATGAGGTGTTTGATGAATTCAAGAAGTTCAGAATGAAGGCTGAGAATCAGAGTGGTCAGAAGTTGAAGATTCTTAGAACTGATGGTGGAAGTGAGTATAACTCCAAAGAGTTCCAGAAGTTTTGTGAGGAGAATGGAATTGAGCATGAGGTTACTGCTCCTTATACCCCTCAACACAATGGTCTTGTTGAAAGAAGAAACCGTACTTTGCTTGATATGGTGAGAAGCATGCTAAAGGAGAAGAAGCTTCCTTAGAAGCTCTGGGGAGAAGCTGTTGCCACTACAACGTATGTACTCAACAGGTGTCCTACGAAGAAGTTGAAGAAAATAGTTCCAATACAGAAGTGGACTGGAGATAAGCAAAGTGTTAGTCATCTGAAGGTGTTTGGTTCTGTTTGCTATAAACATGTTCCAGAAGCCAGAAGACAGAAGCTGGATGATAGAAGCAAAGTGATGATTCTGATAGGGTACCACAATACAGGTGCATACAAGCTCTATTATCCAGAAACCAATAAAATTGAATTCAACAGAGATGTGATTGTGAAGGAATCAGAAGTTTGGAATTGGGATAAGTCTCAATCTGATTCTGATGTTAGAACTTCTGAAGAAAGGTCAGAGTTAAGAATTTCTGAAGTTGGAGTAAACTCTGACGTTGATTCTGACTCTAATAGTGATTCTGACTCTGGAGAAGACTCAGAAAATGAAGGTGACTCTGATGATCCAGACTCTGATGGAAATTCAGACTCTGAAGATGGCCAAGGCTCTGGAGGAAGTCAAGCCTCTGAAGCTAGAAATTTTGAAGTTCAAGACTCTGGAAATATGCCAGATCTTGAAGATGGTCAAAGCTCTGGAGGAAGTCAATCATCTAAAGCCCAAGACTCTGAACAAGTTCAGAGACCACAAAGAATCAAAAACGTCCCCAGAAGATATGCAGAATTTGACATGCTGCAAGACACTGAAGTAGACTCTGAAGGAGAAGTTATTCAGTGTGCCATGATGGTAGACTCTGAACCCATAAGTACAGAAGAGGCTCTTAAGCAGAAGCTCTGGCTGAAGGCCATGAAAGAAGAACTTGATGCTATAGAGAGAAACAAGACTTGGAAGCTGACAGAACTTCCAAAAGAAAAGAAAGACATCAGCGTCAGATGGGTTTTCAAGCAGAAGTTAAAGCCAGATGGTTCAATTGGCAAACATAAAGCAAGGTTGGTAGCCAGAGGATTTCTACAGAAACCTGGGCTGGATTATTCTGAAGTGTTTGCACCTGTAGCAAGACATGAAACAATCAGAATGGTGATTGCAATATCTGCTAACAGGAATTGGCCTCTGATGCATTTAGATGTAAAATCCGCATTTCTGAACGGTCCATTAGAAGAAGAAGTTTACGTGTCACAACCTCCTGGATTTGTGAAAAAGAATCAGGAAGGGATGGTGTACAGATTATACAAAGCTCTATATGGATTGAAACAAGCGCCCAGAGCTTGGAATCAGAAGATTGATTAATTTTTCAAGAAGCAAGGCTTTCAGAAATGTGAGATGGAGTACGGTGTCTATGTTCAGCATACTTCTGAAGGCAATATGACTCTGGTATGTTTATATGTTGATGATATACTATTGACTGGAAGTTCTGAACAGGAGATAGCCAAGTTCAAGAAAGTTCTGATGAATGAATTTGAAATGACTGACCTAGGCAAAATGACATACTTTCTAGGGATGGAGTTCAGATATTCTGAGAAAGGTATCATTTTGCATCAGCTCAAGTATGAATTAGAACTTCTAAAGAGATTTGAACTGAAGAATTGTAAGATTGTTGTCACACCTTCAGATACAAATCAGAAACTAGATTCTGACTCTGATGGAAAGGATGTGGACGCTACAACCTTCAAACAGTTGGTTGGTTCTCTGAGGTATCTGTGCAATACCAGACCTGATATTTGCTACTCTGTTGGGATGGTTAGTAGGTTCATGAGTAAACTTAAGTGGTCCCATTACCAAGCTGCTGTCAGGATTCTGAGGTATATCAAGGGAACTCTGAAGTATGGAGTGTTGTTTCCTTCTGGAAGAAAGGATGAGTCAGAACTTCTGAGTTATTCAGATTCTGATTGGTGTGGAGACAGAGTTGACAGAAGAAGTACATCTGGGTACTTGTTCAAATTTCTAGGAGGTCCCATTTCTTGGTGTTCCAAGAAGCAACCTGTTGTGGCGTTATCAACATGTGAAGCTGAATACATTGCAGGTGCTGTTACTGCATGCCAAGCTGTGTGGATTCTGAATCTGTTGCAGGATCTGAAGATTAAAATAAACAAACCTCTGAAGCTGATGATTGATAACAAGTCTGCAATCAATCTTGCTAGAAACCCAGTGCTGCATGGGAGAAGCAAGCATATTGAGACCAAGTATCATTTTCTGAGACATCAGGTTCAGAGTGGAGTGTTAGAAGTTGTACACTGCAACACTCAGAAACAGTTGGCAGATGCTCTGACGAAAGCTATCAAGGCTGATCAATTTCTCAGACTAAGGGATGGAATTGGTGTTACAAGTTTTGATGAAATATGAATTAAGGGATGGTATTAGAAGTAATTCATATTAGTAGTACTATTTTCTTAGCCCCTAAGTTTGTTAGAGGGTATTTTAGTATTTTATCTTATTCTAGTAACCCTAGTCTTTAGCTTATAAATAGGGTTGCAATCATTGTTATTTGAGTAGTTGTGTGTAGCCGTCATTCTTAATAGAATATTTCTCCTTTTCATCATTTATTCTACCTTTGCACCAACAATATAGTGGAATCCCTCAAGGAGCCTTTCTCTTTGGGAGGACACGAAAGCCCCACTTAGAGTTGATTCCCTTGAGGATGTTGTTGTCATGGTGAGCCTTTGTCGTGGCGATAATGTTTTCGAGCTTGAATCTATAACTCTAAGGCAACACTCTATCATCGCAAATTGTTATCAACCTACTCAAACCTCTGCTTACCTCTAACTTTGCAGGGGTAACATGCAAACCTTTATGTAATACCCCAAATTTTACCCTTATATTTAGTCAGTCATTTCGCATATCATCTCATCTGTTCATTTGCTAACCACTAACGAGTTATGGAGGTGTTTGTTTTGCAGATTTAGTTCCAGGGGTATTTTGGTCATTTTTTGCAAATTCTGCTAATTCCTTGAAGACGGGCTGTTATTAAGTTCTGAGGCGTTTGATACACTATTTTTGAGGCATTTACCTATCACCAGGTCTGATTATATCAAGGTGCCAATTCGACGTGGTCGGTATTAAAGTTTGTCGAGCACAACTGGATTTAAGACTTATTTTATTGCTCGTGGCTTATTTCCGGCACACCTCCGTTTCTGTTAACAAGGCACAGTTTTAATTGGGGATTATTGGATTGTGGCTCTTGGCATTTGGTCAGTGGAATTTAATTACGAGTAATGTTATTGTTGATGCTGAAACTGTTGTGATTACGGTGCACATCCGTGTTTGGCTATGAAATGGTTGGTTAGCATTTAAATTGGATTTTAATCAGATGATGAGATTAAGATTACAAATGAGACAAGTGCACGAACAAGAATATCATTCGCGAATAGTTATGATTTACGACTAGAATAATGAATTTAAATATTTGTGGATTTATTCACAAGTGTTTGCAATTTATAACTAGAAGTAAACATAAACAATTTCAAACTTGAATGATCAGGGATAAATGGAAGTTTTTGGGAATTTTTATTTCATAAGAATGTTATTGTACAAAAGGGTTTGAATCATTTTACATTTGAGTTGCCGTAAAATTACAACTACAGATATTACATTGACTCTAAAAAATCCTAAGTCCTAAAACTTTTAAGTGTCTTCATAATGTCCTTTGAGCTTCTCCGCAGAATCTCCGATTCACCTGCACATCAAAAATAGAACAAACAGAATAGAAGAATGTTAGAGTTTGTTTTCGACACTCTCAGAACAGTGTCATCATCGAGTGCCGGGAGTGGCACAACCGAAGCTGCGTCCTATCCCCCGTTACCGATCCGCGCCGTTGGCGTCAGATCAGGTAACACCTGTTCTTATTGTTACGGGACATCCGAGAGATAGAAGTGATAAAAGAAGCGGGACTGATTCGTTTTGCCGCGATTGGATTTCCAAACTGATACGAGAGTAAGGCAACATAGTCAAGCTGGACTCAGACCCGGATGCCGGCAGGTCTAAATCACTTTGTGCTCATTTTTTCCGCACCTGAAATTCACCACAGCATCAGTACAAATTGACGACAGAAACCCAAAAACAAGACAGTTCATAAGCTGCCATAAGTAAATGGAAATTCAAATTGAAATGCACAACCAAAAGCAGCATCAGTTCCGCAACCCATAGGTAAGTTCATGGAAAGCCAAGTCCAAACAGAACAAGAAAAATACAAACCAAGCTGCATCAAGTTGCGTCAAAAAGTTCAGAAGAATCAAAAGTAAAAACAAGTTTCAATTTGATATCACAGCAGGTAGTCAGTTCGCAAGATACCGAAACGTGAATGATATCAAGTTAAGTTATCAAACCATAAGTCATAGCGCAAACTATACCAGAGAAAGAACGAAGATAAGCTCACGTAATCACCGTGATATATCAGTTCAGGTTCTGTCCCAAGAATGCAAGGTATCGAACGGGGCATCAAAAATGAAATCACCAAATCACACAAGGGACAAGTGAATGCAGAAAGCAGTAGAAAAAAACAGCTTGATCTAGAACAAGTTCAAACAGCAGAACCAGTTCACCGTAATCCCTGGGTCACATAGGAAAATCGAAGCACAGAAGCTCAGGGCATCAGTTATAGCACATCATGGCCTCCCAACCAATCTCGAAGGCAACCGCGGCCTCATCGAAGAGGTTCCTTCATCAGGCTCAGACAAGTTGTCATCATCGCCACGTACCATTCTCGACGGCGTCTAACTCAGCCAAGGCGTAGTACCTGTCCTGAAAAGAAAAGAAGAGGAAAAATAAGTGAATTCCAGCCGATAGCCAAACTGAACGAAGCAAGTTCACAAAATCCATGACAGTTCAGAATACGAGTGAATCCACAAGACAGGTATCGACTCGTTAAAGCCCAGCAATTGGATATCCACACTGAGAACAAGGGATCCCATTCCACATCTGAAAAATAAAATCCAAAGTATGTCAGAGAAACCCAAGTCGATCCAATCAAGGAACGAAATCAGCAATGTCCAAACGAAAATCAAAACAAAGTCGTTCAGTTATCAAATGAAAATCCGATCCATATCCGAAAATAGGGAATCCTGAAAAAGGAAAGTTCAGATTAGATGAGATCAAATATACCAGAAAAAACGAAATCCAATCTCACCAAAAATCCCAGACAAAATCAAATAGAATCTCAGCCAAATAATAACGTAACAAAAAATCATCAGTCCAGGCCCAAAAAGATGAAATCGGAAGAGTATAAGAAGGGAACAATCTCACCATGGTAAAAACCCTAACGGGTAGCCGCGAGAGAGAGAGAAACCACCATCGCAAACCCTAACGAGGAATCGCGAAAGGGAGAACATCAAAGCGACGAAGCCGCGAACAAACCCTAAGCGATCGCGAGAGAGAGAAGAAGGTTCACCGGCGCCGTTTCAAACAACAACGGGCAAACCCCTTCGAGGCTCAGATTACATCATCTTCATCGCTAACTATCATCGTCACCACCATTCTAAAACGGAACCTTCGAAACGTAAGACAAAAATCCATGTTTCTATGTTTAATCATGTTTGGGAGTGTTTTTTTTCAGGATAATCGAGGCCATGAAGCAAAACGGAAGAGGGAAATAGCGAGGGAGAGGAAGAAGACATGCAAATGGCGCCGTGCGGGTTAGGGTTCTGGGAACCCTAATTGGTTCTTTGATAATAATTCATCACACCTGGGTTGGGTCCGGAGGTAATGATCGGCCCAACCCCTTCTTTTTTTCTTTTCTTTAAAAATTTGTTTTATTATTTTAAATTGTTTTTTTTACCATTTTATTCTATAATATAAAAACCTTTTTGTGAAAATATTAAAAATAAATAAAATTTAAAAAAAAAAACTTTTTTATAAGAAAATAGAATAAAAAACTTCTTTTCCATATAATAAATAAAAAACTTTTTCAATAAATAACAAAAAAATCTTTTTTTAAAATATCTAAGTTAAAATCCTTTTAAGATTAAATTTAAAATATTTTCTATTAACATTACCTTTTTTATAGACTCATTTAACATTTCTTTCAAAATAACAAAAGTCTTCAATCTTACACTTTTTCTCCTGACTTGTCCAATTGCCGTTTAATCTTGCTTATTGACAGTGTTCATCATTTGCAGCTCTTCCTGCCTGTTTGGTTTATTTAAATTTCATTACTATATTGTAACTGCCTCTCATATGTAACCCCGCGAATCTAATAATTGCGCTTTAAATTTCTGCCTTTAAATTTCTATTTGTATGACTTTAACTTCTGTTTTTATTCCCTGTTTGCAATGCAATTATCTCACACCTTCATCAATATTTCTGTCACATTACACACACTGCCGCAGGAATTAGGTCTAGCTTTTGACCGCCGTGTCAATAGTCCTCACCTTCAACCCTTACACCTTTTCAACCCTAAATTTTCATGCATGTCTCGCCGCGGACAAAATTACAATTTTACCCCTAGCATTAGGTCAAAGAGCCGCCGCGCTCATTTTAGGGTTTCCCGCCGCGAAATCCCTAACCTAATTTAACCCTAATATTCACTTAACATTTCAACGTAGAAATTTGGAGTTCCTACACTCCACGTAAGCGTGTCCTTAAGATGCGTTTATTCCCCTTGAGACCTTGACCACAGTCAAGAAGTTTCTAACCTCCCTATTGAGGGGAACTACGATTACTCTGATTCCACTCCCGTAAGGATACGTAGGCACAAGATGCGATGTCTTGCCGAGTAAACTTAGAATTAACCCCTTAGGTTTATTTTCTCACTTTTAATCCCTTTGTACATATACCTTAAGCAAATGAATAAAGCAAAATAGTAAACATTTGAACAAAAGGTTCCTGTAGAGTACTACAGAAGTTTAGGGTGCTAATACCTTCCCTAAATTTAACCAATCCCCAAACCCTAGATCTTTCCCCGCATTGTGTTTACGATGCAAAATAGGTTTTCCCTCTTTTGACCTTTTCCTTCGGATAAATCAAAGAGCGGTTGTAAATTGAATTGCGATTCAAACTCATTAATAGTTTGTGATCCTATTTCCACCGCAACAGAAAATGGCGACTTCACTGGGGAGTCTTAATTTTTGAGGGTTATCACTAATTTGTTCATACATATTGCTACTTGTTTTGTTATTTTGCATGTATATATTTGTGCTCTGGTTTGGGACTGTTCCTTGTGTTGTGAGATAAGTCCTACGCCCGGACTAGTGACATTATTATAGGATGGGGATATATTCGATGAGGCTTATAGGGAGTTGAATCCCGACCAAGCTGATTCGAGAATCACCGCTCAGTTGAGACCTTTTCGAAAATGGTTCGGTTGAACGAGTAATCGTAAAAACTTTTTCCATGGTCGATTGGAGTCTGTGATATTGGGGACCGTAGTACCTTAACACCACCTTGGCCTTATTTAGGACGTAGTGCGGGAGCTATGTGGGAGTAATCTTACAACGGTTGCTACGCGATACTACACTCAAAAGAGGTTCTCTTGAGAATATTATTAACCCCCGAGTCAATCGGAAGGTTGATAATATCCGAAAGATGGGCTGATGACTTTGGGCACTTTTTAGAACCTTGTTCTGCAGGTATAACTAACCTATAGTACACTCCTTTTGGGGATGGGTAGACCTTAACTCCGCGCATGACTGTTAACCTAGGGCTTTGTGTGTTTTCATACGTTGCATCCATAAAGCATCCCATTGCATTGTATTTCATGGAATTCAAACATCATTTATATCGCAGGATAAAATAAAAATGAAAAAACAAAAAAAATTTTGTACCCCACGATATTCGTAAATGTTTGAATTCCATGAAATCTTCATTTGCATTTGCATCATAGCATCATATACCTTCTTGCATTGCATGTGTCTTCCGTTTTCTCATGATCGGTTCTCTCGCCTTCCAGTTTCGTCACCCTGAGTCCTCGGCACCAGTACAACACCAGAGCTCAAACTCGGAAGAGAATGGAGGATCAGACAAAAGAGATTGATCGCCTTAGCAATGAACTTGAAGACCTGCGAGGGGGTATGGGGCGTATGATGGAATTGTTACATGTCATGAATGCTAAGATGGATACCCAGCCCACTGTTGTTTCCGAGATTACCGGCGTTACTGTGGACCCTCCACCAAGTGTGACCGTAGCAAGGGACCCACCTTATGGTCTTGCTCCCGGTTTTGTGCCTCCTCAAGCCACTGTTCCGATTAATCAGCCTGTTCAGCAAGCCGTTCCTTTGTTTTCTGAAGTTTCTAGGGGGGCTCCTATCTTTGCACCACCTGTTGTACACACCCGTGCGCAACCGCACTTCAATGAGACAGTTTTTGATAATCTTGATGAGAATGTTGAAGGTTATGAGAAACGTGATAAGCTTCGTGAGGAAGTAAACACCATCGTCCAGAGATTGAAAAAAGTAGAGGGCGATCAAATTTTTGGGACTGCTGCAAGGGATGTTTGTTTGGTCTCAGGTTTGGTTATTCCCCCGAAGTTCAAAACTCCAAACTTCGATCGTTATGAAGGTGCCACCTGTCCTAAGAGTCATCTGATCATGTATTATCGCAAAATGGCTGCCCATGTTGAGAATGATAAACTGATGATTCATTGCTTCCAAGATAGTTTGAAGGGTGCTTCTTCCAAGTGGTATTTAACTTTGGACCAGTCTCGCGTTAAGAGTTTCCAAGATTTATCTGACGCTTTCATCAAACACTACAAGTACAATATGGATCTGGCTCCTGACAGAAGACAGTTGTTGAGTATGTCACAAAAGAATTCTGAGTCATTCAAAGAGTACGCTCAAAGGTGGAGAGAGATTGCTTCGCAGGTAGAACCTCCTTTGACCGAGAAAGAGTTAGCTGATTGGTTTGTCGACACGGTTCGTCCAGAATTTTATGAGAGAATGGTGGGTAGTGTGACTTCAAATTTCTCTGACATCGTTGTTGTGGGTGTCAAGATTGAATTGGGTATGAAAAGTGGTAAAATGACAAGTAATCATGGTGCTTCTAAGGATCAGCCGAAGAAACCTTCGTATAGCTCCCAGAAGAAGAAAGAGGGCGAGACTAATGCTATATCCTCTGGTAGACTAAGAGACCAATTTTATCAATATCCGCACGGTTATGCTCAACCTTAAGGGTACCCAATCCAATATGCTCAACAACCCTATGTGGCAGCTGTTACACCTTCTTTCAATAAACAGGTTCCTATGTATCAACCTATGCAACAACCTCCTGTTTATCCGCCTCCTATCAACTACCTACAGGCGCCCAACGCTCCTGCTCCTCAACAGCCAAAGAATCCAGCCCCTCGCCAGAATGTTCCGAACAAAAGAACGTATAAGCCTTGTCCGCCGATTCCGATGACTTTCACCGAGTTGTATCCCTCTTTGGTCAAGGAAGGTCTAATCACTACTCGGGCTCTGGGTCCGCCTCCTAATCCTCTACCCGCCAATTACAACGTCGCTGCTCATTGTTTATTTCATGAGGGTGCGCCTGGTCATGATCTGGAGAATTGTTATGCTCTCAAAAATCTTGTCAGGGATTTATTGGAAAAGAAGATTTTGTCATTTGAAGATCCTCAACCGAATGTTAAGAAGAACCCTTTTCCTAACCATGAGAGTGTCAATGCCATTAGTGCCGATTCAGAGGAAGGTTATGTCCTTGACGTTGTACAGATTAAGACTCCTCTCAAGATGTTCCATTCGAAACTGTTTGAAGCTGGTCTGGTAGATACTTCCCACGTTGCATGCGTAAGTTGTGAAGCCAGTATTAAGGGTTGTGTGTTGGTTCAGAATGATGTTCAGAGTTTGATTAATGAGGGTATTTTACAAGTGACAAGCCAACCCAAGAAGGATAAGGTCGCTGTGGTTGAGCCAGTCTTCCATCAGCCTAGATCAAAGGGAAAGGTACCAGTGTTTAATCTATCAGGGGCAGGTTCTGCCAATCTCGTGTTCGATATACCAAAGTCGTCTATCCCTGAGGTGAATCAGCATAAGCCAATAGTTATTCGAAGACCAAGTCCGTTTCCTTTCAGTGATCCTAAAGCTGTGCCTTGGAAATACGACGTGACGATGATTGACAAGGAGTCTGGGAAGGTTATTCCAAATGAAGAGGTTAAGGACACTGTGACCAATATCGCAGAGGCAAGCAGGATGACTCGCAGTGGCCGTGTGTATACTCCCCGTTCCAATGAGGTTCCACCTAAGGAAACCACTAATATCCCAGTGGCCGTCAAAGACAAAGGTAAGGGAGCCGTTACGAATGATGAAGATGCTGAGTTTTTGAGGATCATCAAGAAAAGTGACTATAAAGTTATCGACCAACTTCATCAGACTCCTTCCAAGATTTCGATTTTATCTCTGTTGATGAGTTCACCCGCTCATAGGATGGCCTTGCAGAAAGTTTTGACTCGCACATGTGGATCAAGATATCAGCACCAGTCGGTTTGATAGTGTGATTGCCAATTTGACCGCCTGTAACACCCTTAGTTTCAGCAATGAAGAGTTACCAAAGGAGGGTCCGAATCATAATCGTGCTTTATATATATCAGTGAAATGTCAGGAAGATAATTTGGCAAGAGTGCTAGTGGACACCGGTTCTTCTTTGAATGTTCTACCCAAGAGGGTTCTTGATAAGTTGGTTTTCAAAGAGACTGTGTTGAAACCTACTCCTTTGATCGTCAAGGCTTTCGATGGTTCTCGCCGGTCAGTAATGGGGGAGGTTGAACTTCCTATCCTGATTGGTCCGCAAGTTTTTAATATCACGTTTCAAGTCATGGACATTAATCCCAATTACAGCTGTTTACTTGGAAGGCCGTGGATTCATGCCGCTGGGGCAGTAACCTCAACGCTACATCAAAAGATGAAGTTCGTGATCGATGAAAAGTTGGTTATTATACACGGTGAGGAGGATCTGATGGTCAGTAACCTGTCTTCTTTCCGTTACATCGAGGCTGATGAGAATGCTTTGGAAATCTCCTTTCAAGCACTCGAGATCGCCAATGCTGTTCTGTTAGAAGTCGAAGAGACAGTGGGCCAGGGTAATCCATCTTTCGCATCTCTAAAGAGTACCAAATCAACAATTGACAGGGGCATTCTTGAGGGTTGGGGAGAGGTAATTGATGTCAAGACCAAGACTGATCGCTTTGGATTGGGTTACAAACCAACTCAGAATGGAGCTGCCACAACTGTCGAAGGGCGTCCGAAGGTTATCCAAGAGGTATTTGTCAGCGGAGGTTTCCAAGTCAATGCCATCAGTGACTGTGAGGAAAATGAAGATTTGAGCAACCTGGTATTTAAGGGTGATGCAGCTTTGAACAACTGGGAGGCCGTAGAGATCCCTGTTATTTTTCCCTTGTCAAAGTAATTTTTTTTAAAGTTTCATTTACGTTTTCAAATAAAAATCCGTAGCTCTGCCCAAGGCTATAGGGTCGTTTTTGTTGGGCCACTTTTCATTTCTAAGAGGACATTAATAAAGGCATTTTGTTCAATTCCACTTTGGTTCATTTGCGTTTTTCGTTTTCACCTTTAAAAAATGAAATTGGCAACCTTTTTTTTGAAAATAAAACAAAAATAGCATTTCATTTCTTATTTTACATATCTTTGAGCATTTTAATTAAGTAAGCCTTCCATCATGCAGAGACATCGTAAACCTTGTGGGGTCCAATGACTTTACTGACACTCCTGACTGGGATGCACCCATCAATCAAGCTGAGGACGAGGGTAAAGAAGATTTTGAAGTACCCGCTGAACTGACAAGATTGATTGAGTACGAGTACACAGAGCTTCAACCGCATAAAGAGCAGGTGGACTTAATTAATCTTGGTACAGATGAGAACAAGAAAGAGGTCAAGATCGGTGCGATGCTTGGGACAGAGGTTAAGCCGAAGTTGGTCGAGTTGTTAAAAGAATATATTGATGTGTTTGCATGGTCGTATCAAGATATGCCTGGTCTAGACACGGATATTGTTGTTCACAAGTTGCCACTTAAGCCGGATTGTCCGCCTATCAAACAAAAGCTTCGAAGAACGAGACCCGACATGGCTTTGAAAATTCGAGATGAGGTTAAAAAACAGTTAGATGCAGGTTTCTTGGCAGTTGCAAAATATCCAGATTGGGTTGCCAACATTGTGCCAGTGTCCAAGAAAGATGGTAAAGTTAGGATGTGTGTGGATTACAGGGATCTGAATAAAGCAAGTCCGAAAGATGATTTCCCTCTGCCACATATTGATACACTTGTAGACAATACAGCTAGTTTTGCGTTGTTCTCATTTATGGATGGTTTCTCTGGCTATAATCAGATTAAAATGGATCCCGATGATCGCGAGAAGACTACTTTCATTATTCCTTGGGGGACCTTCTGCTACAAAGTCATGCCCTTCGGTTTGAAGAACGCAGGGGCAACTTACCAACGCGCTATGACCACTCTTTTTCATGATATGATGCACAAGGAGATCGAGGTGTATGTGGACGATATGATAGCCAAGTCTCAGAGTGAAGAGGAGCATCTAGACCATTTGGTGAAGCTGTTTGAACGACTCAGGAAATATCAGTTGAAATTGAATCCTGCTAAATGTACCTTCGGTGTCAGATCTGGAAAATTGCTTGGTTTCATTGTTAGCCAGCGAGGGATTGAGGTGGATCCTGACAAAGTCCGAGCCATTCAAGATATGCCAGCTCCGCAAACCGAGACGCAAGTTAGAGGTTTTCTGGGACGTTTGAATTATATTTCCAGGTTTATCTCCAACATGACCGCTACTTGTGAGCCGATATTCAAGTTACTTTGCAAGGGGCAGACGGTTGAGTGGAACCCTGATTGTCAGAAAGCGTTTGAGAAGATTAAGGGTTATTTGCAAGACCCCCCTATTCTGATTCCTCCCGTACCTGGAAGACCGTTGTTCATGTACCTTACTGTTCTTGAGAAGTCTATGGGTTGTGTGCTTGGACAACATGATGAGACTGGAAGAAAGGAGCATGCGATTTATTACCTGAGCAAGAAGTTTACCGATTGTGAAAATAGATACTCACCATTGGAGAAAACTTGTTGTGCATTGGCATGGGCCGCTAGGCGCCTTCGGCAATATATGGTCTGTCATACCACATTGTTGATCTCTAAAATGGATCCGATCAAGTATATTTTTGAAAAACCTGCTCAAACCGGGAGGCTAGCCCGTTGGCACATGTTGTTATCCGAATATGACATCCAGTATGTACCCCAGAAGGCGATTAAGGGTAGTATTTTATCTGATTATCTTGCAGACCAGCCAGTTGAAGATTATGAACCTCTTAAGTTTGATTTTCCTGATGAGGATATTTTGTTGATTAAAAGAGATTGTGAAGAGCCAGATCCGAGCGAAGGTCCAGAACCAGGTCTTTGGTGGAGGATGATGTTTGATGGTTCCTCGAATTTCAATGGGCATGGTATAGGCGCCGTTTTGATGAACCCAAAGGGTGGATTCACTCCATTTACAGCAAGGTTGGACTTTGAGTGTACCAATAACGTCGCAGAATATGAAGCATGTATTCTTGGCCTCGAAGCAGCAATTCACCTCCGAATCAAACTTCTTAAAGTAAGTGGTGACTCAGCCTTGGTTATTTACCAGGTACAAGGCAAATGGGAAACGAAGAATGAGAAGTTAATCCCTTATAAGGACTACATTGTTGAGCTGATCAAGTATTTCGACGAGATAGAGTTCGAGCATGTTCCTAGATCCGAGAATCACGTTGCTGATGCTTTAGCCATGTTAGCATCCATGTGGAAAGTTAAATTCGTTAATGAAGCACCTCTTATCCATATTGAGCGCAAAGTTGAGCCCGCTTATTGTCAGGTGGTCGAAGAAGTTGAGGTGGATGAAAAGCCTTAGTTTCATGATATCAAGAACTATCTCGTCAAGCAAGAGTATCCCGATGGTGCTACTGGTCTGGACAAGAAAACATTGAGAAGGCTGGCGTCCAAATTCTTTATCAGTAATGGTGTGTTATACAAGAGAAATCACGACATGGTTCTGCTCAGATGTGTTGATAAACGGGAAGCGGACATGTTACTGCAGGAAATTCATGAGGGGACCTTCGGAACTCATGCCAATGGTTATGCTATGTCCAAGAAGATGTTAAGGGCTGGGTATTATTGGTTAACTATGGAAGCTGACTGCATCCAATACGCTAGAAAATGCCATAAGTGCCAAATTTATGCTGATAAAATGCATGTACCTCCATCACCGTTGAATGTTTTGTCTTCACCATGGCCGTTCTCTATGTGGGGCATTGACATGATTGGGGCAATCGAGCCGAAGGCTTCTAATGGTCATCCTTTTATCCTTGTTGCTATTGATTATTTCACCAAGTGGGTAGAGGCTGCCTCCTACACCAACGTGACCAAGCAGGTGGTTGCCCGCTTCATCAGGAAAGAAATCATCTGCCGTTATGGAATCCCAAGCCGGATAATAACTGACAATGGCACCAATCTGAATAACAAGACTACGAAAGAGCTGTGTGACAGTTTCAAGATCACTCATCACAATTCTTCTCCGTACCGTCCTAAGATGAATGGGGTCGTTGAAGCTGCGAATAAGAATATCAAGAAAATCCTGCAAAAGATGGTTGTGACTTACAAAGATTGGCATGAGATGTTACCGTTTGCTTTGCATGGATACAGAACCTCAGTGAGAACTTCGACAGGGGCAACACCTTTCTCATTGGTGTATGGAATGGACGCCGTGCTCCCCATCGAAGTAGAGATACCTTCTTTAAGAGTGTTGATGGAAGCTGAACTTGAGGAAGCTGAGTGGGTTCAAGACAGACTGGATCAGTTGAATCTCATTGACGAGAAGCGCATGACAGCCATGTGCCATGGGCAATTATATCAGAAACGGATGAAAAGAGCGTTTGATAAGAAGATTCGTATCTGTGAGTTCCGTCAAGGAGAGCTCGTACTCAAAAAGATCTTGCCAGTGCATAAAGATATGCGTGGAAAGTGGATGCCCAATTATGAAGGCCCATTCGTTGTAAAGACCGTTTTCTCCGGAGGGTCTCTGATACTTACAACAATGGACGGTGAAGAACTAGCACATCCCGTGAATTCTGATGCAGTCCGAAAATATTATGCCTAAAAACCCGCTAAGTCGAAAACCTGCAAAAGGCGACTTAGGCAAAAGTAAGGGTTGAAAAAAAAGAAAATAATAATAAAAAGCTCGCTAAGTTGAAAACCCGAAAGGGCGGCTTAGGCAAAAAGGAGCGTCCCGGTGGATTGAAAACCCGAGAGGGCGGTCCAGGCAAAAGTTAGGGACAAAGGCATTTCATTGCATCAGAGGACACTGATCATCGCGAACGCACTTTCCGCACGAGAGCCATGTTTCAGTTCTTTCATCCTTGCCCAAAGCAGGATTCTGGATTAATCTTAGTTATTAGTGTCAGTATGTGCCGTTGGATTCAATGTAACCTTTTCCCATGTTGCCAATTTCAAAACATAATCATCTGTGGAGCTATGCCTTCAGCGAGTTGCCACCCTTTAATAAAAGATACCATTTTGTTACTTACATTCCTTGGTGCATTGCTCTTTGTTTTCTATTGTTATGCAAAATGCGTTTATTCTTAAAATTTGAAAATGAAAGGTGCATTGTAGATTTTTCAAAATTGTTCTTCAAAAAACGAAATTGAAATATAAGAAATTACTTTGACTAGTGGAAATTTCGGAAGGATCTCTTCACTCCCCGAAAAATATCATTATTGCAGAAACACTTTCAAATCATTGCTCTAACACAGTCCCCAGCGAGACTATAAGCTGACAACCTTTTCTTGGGTAACTCGAAAGTGTCCTTCAGGTTTTCCTCTCCCCATGAGAAGACATGATACTGTGCACCCAAGCAATGTACTTTCTCCCCAGAGAATTCAGAATTTTGAAACCAGATTTGGTCCTACCATTCCCTCTCATGATTGACGTATTGGTTGCAAAGAACGCAGGGTATTTCCGTCGAGATGTTTATTTCATCTCTCGTCCCGTCTCTAGTCTGTTTCGTCAGCATACGCAAGGGCATAAGCATCACATGCCTATTTCATTACATATTCATTACATATTCATTACATACTCATTTTATAACATCCTACATGATTAACTGCATAGACATTAACATACATTCATATTCACGTATTCATTAACATACGCGTTAGCATGCGCAGGTTCATTGCGTCTCTATCATTGGTCGTTACCGCCGAGTAACTGGGTTCGTCCACTCTCTTCAAATAGATTGTCAACCCTAAGCATAAAATACATATGTGTTTCCTGTTTCCCCACAGAGCTCGATCCTCGTGGATGACGGTTACTTCAGCTATCTTTCCTCATCGGGATAAGATATTTACTCTTCGAGTTCATTCCCTCGATGGAGGCTTGATTAACATTTTTCTTTCTAGCTCGATCCTAGATTGAATCTCAGTCTTGTCGGTCGTCAAGCCCAACCGGACGTGCATTTATTTTGCACCATCTAAAGATTTTCACCATACCATGACAGATGTGCGACTGTTCTCGCCCAAGAAGTTTATCACGGTACCCGGACGTGCATTTATTTTGCACTATCTTTCAACCACAATCCTTTACAGATACATGCCAGTTCATGCCTGGATAATTTATTATTACAATCCTACATCTTACAGCATCGATATTTCTCACCTAAGAAGCCGATCCTATCTTCGTTATGACTCGCAGCAAATGGCCATCTCCATGGAGCAGTTGGGCTTCCATTTACCTGTCGTCTTGAAGTATGGGGGGTTTTGAACCAAATCGTATTCAGGAGAGCGCGATCTTGAAATACGGGGAGGTTTGAGCGGAATCATATTCAGGAGAGCACGATTCTGAATTATGAAGAAGTTCATTTACCCTTTAGTAAAAGAAGGAGCCGAATCATATTCAGGAGAGCACGATTCTGAAGTATGAGGAAGTTCAGTTCACCCTTTTCATATTCAGGAGAGCACGATCTTGAAGTATGAAGAAGTTCATTTACCCTTTAGTAAAAGAAGGAGCCGAATCATATTCAGGAGAGCACGATTCTGAAGTATGAGGAAGTTCAGTTCACCCTTTTCATATTCAGGAGAGCACGATTCTGAAGTATGAAGAATTTCATTTACCCGAAAGAGCGGAATCATATTCAGGAGAGCACGATTCTGAAGTATGAGGAAGTTCAGTTAGCCCTTTTCATATTCAGGAGAGCACGATTCTGAAGTATGAAGAATTTCATTTACCCGAAGGAGCCGAATCATATTCAGGAGAGCACGATTCTGAAGTACGAGGAAGTTCAGTTCACCCTTTTCATATTCAGGAGAGCACGATCTTGAAGTATGAAGAATTTCATTTACCCGAAGGAGCCGAATCATATTCAGGAGAGCACGATTCTGAAGTATGAGGAAGTTCAGTTAGCCCTTTTCATATTCAGGAGAGCACGATTCTGAAGTATGAGGAAGTTCAGTTTACCCTTTTCATGTTCAGGAGAGCACGATCTTGAAACATGAAGAAGTTTATTTATCCTTCAGTAAGAGAAGAATCAGAATCGTATTCCAGGCGCCGACCTTAAATGCGAGAAGATTTATTCATCAGATAAGCAGCAGCCTCTTTATTTGAGTGCTTATCCATTTTGGCACATAAGTCCCTTCCAACGATAAGTGACAGTTCTCCCTCGAGAAGCTTATCAGGGCATTTCCTATCAAAGTCCATTTATTTTGGCATACAGCCGGTCTTTACCCTATATATTTGCTACGGAGTTCCGAAAAGTCCGTTTGATCCTGTCACGAGGGATAGTTTATAGAAGCTTGGATGTTATTCTTTGCTCAATGCTCCAGCAGTCTGTAATCGATCTTGCAAGCCGTGTAGATCCTGTTATTATTAAACATTCCCAAATGGATGTCATCTCATAAGTGCCCTCTCCATTTAAGAACCTTATTCCTAAAGTCCATTTATTTTGGCATACAGCCGGTCTTTACCCTGTATATTTGCTACGAAGTTCCGAAAAGTCCGTTTGATCCTGTCGCGAGGGATAGTTTACAGAAGCTTGGATGTTATTCTTTGCTCAATGCTCCAGCATTCTGTAATCGATCTTGCAATCGTACGTGATCCAGTTTTATTTTTAGATTCCCCAGTGGAGGTCGTCTCATAGGTACCATCTCCATTTGAGAATCTCGTTCCTTTTTCTAAAAAAGACAATTGGCCGTGTTCGCACCAGTTGACCATCATTTTTAGAATTCCCCAGTGTTGTACTGTGTCCCAGCGCGTCGTTTTCCCCGGTGTGTTTCTTCTCGTAGCGTCTGTCCCTGTGTCGTCATATTCGTCAGCATTTTCGCATTCATCATTCCAGCATACGCATCATATCATATTCATGGCATCATCTGCATTAAGTTGTTCCCGCTTTGTCCATAGCATCGCATATCGTCGCATATAAGGGCAAAATTTTCGGTTATCTATATTTAAATCTCTCCACCACGATTCCTCGAGTCTCTGTCACTCAAATCGTCTGGTGTAGCCATTTAAATAGGGGCAACTGTAATACCCCAAATTTTACCCTTATATTTAGTCAGTCATTTTGCATATCATCTCATCTGTTCATTTGCTAACCACTAACGAGTTATGGAGGTGTTTGTTTTGCAGATTTAGTTTCAGGGGTATTTTGGTCATTTTTCGCAAATTCTGCTAATTCCTTGAAGACGGGCTGTTATTAAGTTCTGAGGCGTTTGATACACTATTTTTGAGGCATTTACCTATCACCAGGTCTGATTATATCAAGGTGCCAATTCGACGTGGTCGGTATTAAAGTTTGTCGAGCACAACTGGATTTAAGACTTATTTTATTGCTCGTGGCTTATTTCCGGCACACCTCCGTTTCTGTTAACAAGGCATAGTTTTAATTGGGGATTATTGGATTGTGGCTCTTGGCATTTGGTCAGTGGAATTTAATTACGAGTAATGTTATTGTTGATGCTGAAACTGTTGTGATTACGGTGCACATCCGTGTTTGGCTATGAAATGGTTGGTTAGCATTTAAATTGGATTTTAATCAGATGATGAGATTAAGATTACAAATGAGACAAGTGCGCGAACAAGAATATCATTCGCGAATAGTTATGATTTACGACTAGAATAATGAATTTAAATATTTGTGGATTTATTCACAAGTGTTTGCAATTTATAACTAGAAGTAAACATAAACAATTTCAAACTTGAATGATCAGGGATAAATGGAAGTTTTTGGGAATTTTTATTTCATAAGAATGTTATTGTACAAAAGGGTTTGAATCATTTTACATTTGAGTTGCCGTAAAATTACAACTACAGATATTACATTGACTCTAAAAAATCCTAAGTCCTAAAACTTTTAAGTGTCTTCATAATGTCCTTTGAGCTTCTCCGCAGAATCTCTGATTCACCTGCACATCAAAAATAGAACAAACAGAATAGAAGAATGTTAGAGTTTGTTTTCGACACTCTCAGAACAGTGTCATCATCGAGTGCCGGGAGTGGCACAACCGAAGCTGCGTCCTATCCCCCGTTACCGATCCGCGCCGTTGGCGTCAGATCAGGTAACACCTGTTCTTATCGTTACGGGACATCCGAGAGATAGAAGTGATAAAAGAAGCGGGACTGATTCATTTTGCCGCGATTGGATTTCCAAACTGATACGAGAGTAAGGCAACATAGTCAAGCTGGACTCAGACCCGGATGCCGGCAGGTCTAAATCACTTTGTGCTCATTTTTTCCGCACCTGAAATTCACCACAGCATCAGTACAAATTGACGACAGAAACCCAAAAACAAGACAGTTCATAAGCTGCCATAAGTAAATGGAAATTCAAATTGAAATGCACAACCAAAAGCAGCATCAGTTCCGCAACCCATAGGTAAGTTCATGGAAAGCCAAGTCCAAACAGAACAAGAAAAATACAAACCAAGCTGCATTAAGTTGCGTCAAAAAGTTCAGAAGAATCAAAAGTAAAAACAAGTTTCAATTTGATATCACAGCAGGTAGTCAGTTCGCAAGATACCGAAACGTGAATGATATCAAGTTAAGTTATCAAACCATAAGTCATAGCGCAAACTATACTAGAGAAAGAACGAAGATAAGCTCACGTAATCACCGTGATATATCAGTTCAGGTTCTGTCCCAAGAATGCAAGGTATCGAACGGGGCATCAAAAATGAAATCACCAAATCACACAAGGGACAAGTGAATGCAGAAAGCAGTAGAAAAAAAGCAGCTTGATCTAGAACAAGTTCAAACAGCAGAACCAGTTCACCGTAATCCCTGGGTCACATAGGAAAATCGAAGCACAGAAGCTCAGGGCATCAGTTATAGCATATCATGGCCTCCCAACCAATCTCGAAGGCAACCGCGGCCTCATCGAAGAGGTTCCTTCATCAGGCTCAGACAAGCTGTCATCATCGCCACGTACCATTCTCGACGGCGTCTAACTCAGCCAAGGCGTAGTACCTGTCCTGAAAAGAAAAGAAGAGGAAAAATAAGTGAATTCCAGCCGATAGCCAAACTGAACGAAGCAAGTTCACAAAATCCATGACAGTTCAGAATACGAGTGAATCCACAAGACAGGTATCGACTCGTTAAAGCCCAGCAATTGGATATCCACACTGAGAACAAGGGATCCCATTCCACATCTGAAAAATAAAATCCAAAGTATGTCAGAGAAACCCAAGTCGATCCAATCAAGGAACGAAATTAGCAATGTCCAAACGAAAATCAAAACAAAGTCGTTCAGTTATCAAATGAAAATCCGATCCATATCCGAAAATAGGGAATCCTGAAAAAGGAAAGTTCAGATTAGATGAGATCAAATATACCAGAAAAAACGAAATCCAATCTCACCAAAAATCCCAGACAAAATCAAATAGAATCTCAGCCAAATAATAACGTAACAAAAAATCATCAGTCCAGGCCCAAAAAGATGAAATCGGAAGAGTATAAGAAGGGAACAATCTCACCATGGTAAAAACCCTAACGGGTAGCCGCGAGAGAGAGAGAAACCACCATCGCAAACCCTAACGAGGAATCGCGAAAGGGAGAACATCAAAGCGACGAAGCCGCGAACAAACCCTAAGCGATCGCGAGAGAGAGAAGAAGGTTCACCGGCGCCGTTTCAAACAACAACGGGCAAACCCCTTCGAGGCTCAGATTACATCATCTTCATCGCTAACTATCATCGTCACTCGCTAACTATCATCGTCACCACCATTCTAAAACGGAACCTTCGAAACGTAAGACAAAAATCCATGTTTCTATGTTTAATCATGTTTGGGAGTGTTTTTTTTCAGGATAATCGAGGCCATGAAGCAAAACGGAAGAGGGAAATAGCGAGGGAGAGGAAGAAGACATGCAAATGGCGCCGCGCGGGTTAGGGTTCTGGGAACCCTAATTGGTTCTTTGATAATAATTCATCACACCTGGGTTGGGTCCGGAGGTAATGACCGGCCCAACCCCTTCTTTTTTTCTTTTCTTTAAAAATTTGTTTTATTATTTTAAATTGTTTTTTTTACCATTTTATTCTATAATATAAAAACCTTTTTGTGAAAATATTAAAAATAAATAAAATTTTAAAAAAAACTTTTTTATAAGAAAATAGAATAAAAAACTTCTTTTCCATATAATAAATAAAAAACTTTTTCAATAAATAACAAAAAAATCTTTTTTTAAAATATCTAAGTTAAAATCCTTTTAAGATTAAATTTAAAATATTTTCTATTAACATTACCTTTTTTATAGACTCATTTAACATTTCTTTCAAAATAACAAAAGTCTTCAATCTTACACTTTTTCTCCTGACTTGTCCAATTGCCGTTTAATCTTGCTTATTGACAGTGTTCATCATTTGCAGCTCTTCCTGCCTGTTTGGTTTATTTAAATTTCATTACTATATTGTAAGTGCCTCTCATATGTAACCCCGCGAATCTAATAATCGCGCTTTAAATTTCTGCCTTTAAATTTCTGTTTGTATGACTTTAACTTCTGTTTTTATTCCCTGTTTGCAATGCAATTATCTCACACCTTCATCAATATTTCTGTCACATTACACACACTGCCGCAGGAATTAGGTCTAGCTTTTGACCGCCGTGTCAATAGTCCTCACCTTCAACCCTTACACCTTTTCAACCCTAAATTTTCATGCATGTCTCACCGCGGACAAAATTACAATTTTACCCCTAGCATTAGGTCAAAGAGTCGCCGCGCTCATTTTAGGGTTTCCCGCCGCGAAATCCCTAACCTAATTTAACCCTAATATTCACTTAACATTTCAACGTAGAAATTTGGAGTTCCTACACTCCACGTAAGCGTGTCCTTAAGATGCGTTTATTCCCCTTGAGACCTTGACCACAGTCAAGAAGTTTCTAACCTCCCTATTGAGGGGAACTACGATTACTCTGATTCCACTCCCGTAAGGATACGTAGGCACAAGATGCGATGTCTTGCCGAGTAAACTTAGAATTAACCCCTTAGGTTTATTTTCTCACTTTTAATCCCTTTGTACATATACCTTAAGCAAATGAATAAAGCAAAATAGTAAACATTTGAACAAAAGGTTCCTGTAGAGTACTACAGAAGTTTAGGGTGCTAATACCTTCCCTAAATTTAACCAATCCCCGAACCCTAGATCTTTCCCCGCATTGTGTTTACGATGCAAAATAGGTTTTCCCTCTTTTGACCTTTTCCTTCGGATAAATCAAAGAGCGGTTGTGAATTGAATTGCGATTCAAACTCATTAATAGTTTGTGATCCTATTTCCACCGCAACACTTTACATTGGGTATATATATATATATATATATATATATATATATATATATATATATATATATATATATATATATATATATATATATATATATATATATATATATATATATATATATATATATATATATATATATATATATATATATATATATATATATATATATATATATATATATATATATATATATATATATATATATATATATATATATATATATATATATATATATATATATATATATATATATATATATATATATATATATATATATATATATATATATATATATATATATATATATATATATATATATATATATATATGTGTGTGTGTGTGTGTGTGTGTGTGTGTGTGTGTGTGTGTGTGTGTGTGTGTGTGTGTGTGTGTGTGTGTGTGTGTGTGTGTGTGTGTGTGTGTGTGTGTGTGTGTGTGTGTGTGTGTGTGTGTGTGTGTGTGTATATATGTTAGCTTTGTGTTTAAGTTAGCATCTAAAATTAGACCTTGCTTGTAAGCCCAATTTTTAAGTTAGCTTAATAGTCTATAAATAAACTAGTTCTCTCAGGATGCTGAGAGAGGTTAATTGTTGGTATTAACTTGTAATCTTTGAGCCTTTATTAAGTAAGTAAATAGTAAAATAGTTTAACAAATTCTTATTCTTGTTCTTCCTTCTTCTGTATCTTATGTAAAACCTAATAGAGTTTCTTGTGTTTGTTCAAGAAACTCAATATTTTTCTCATATTTTGGGTTGTTCTTGACGACATTAGTTCATAAAAAACGGGTGCAAAGAGTGTGGAGGAGAAGATGCCATCAACAAAGTATGAGATTAAGAAATTCACCGGCATGAACGATTTCGATTTGTGGCGCTTGAAGATGCAAGCTCTTCTTATTTAATAGAGTTTGTTAGAAGCGTTGAAAGGATCGGAGAATATGAACATTTCCCTATCGGAGAAGGAGAAGACAACGATGGTCGAAAAATCCCACAATGTCATTACATTGAGCCTTGGTGATAAGGTTATCCGGCAGGTTTCAAAGGAGAAAACTGCAGCTGGTGTATGGACGAAACTTGAAGGTTTGTACATGACGATCATTAGTTAATCGTTTCTACCTGAAGCAAGCTTTGTATCCATTCAAGATTAGTGAAGACAAAGCCTTAGTTGAGCAACTAGATATGATCAACAAGTTAATTTCTGATCTTGAAAATATCGAGGTCAAGATTGATGATGAAGATCAAGCATTGTTGTTGTCGTTCTATTTACCTAAGTCTCATGCTCACTTCAAATAAACTCTCTTGTACGGAAGAGACTCATTAACCTTTGAAGATGTTTAATCTGCCTTGTACTCTAAGGATTTGAACGAACGTAAGGAGCGCAAGCCATCTTCTGTTGGTGAAGGTTTTTCCATTAAGGGGAAATTCTTGAAGAAATATGGTAGGTTTGAGAAGAAGAAAAAAAAAAGGATAAATTTATACAAAATTATTATGGTGGTAATGCTCCTACTATTAAGTGTTATCATTGTAAGGAAGAGGGTCATACAAGAAAAGTATGCCCTGATCGACTAAACAATCATGGTGGAAAGGATAATGGTAATACATCCATTGTGCAAGATGGTTTTGAATCATCTGATGTCCTGGTGGTTTCAAGCAATGACTCTATCAAGGAATAGATTATGGATTCAGAGTGTACTTGGAACATGACTCCAAACAAAGACGTGTTTGAAGAATTGTATGATCAAGATGGTGGATCTATGCTGTTGAGAAACAACAAAGCTTGTAAAATTGCAGGTATTGGATATGTGAGATTCAAGCTCCATAATGAGTTAATGAGGCTATTGACTGATGTTAGGTATGTACCTACTTTTAAGAGGAGTTTAATTTCTCTTGGTGAGTTTGATAAGAAAGGATGTGTTTTCAAAGGAGAGCAAAGCATCCTAAGCGTAATGAAGGGGTCGAAGGAAATCTTGAGATGCGTGAAGAAACAAGGCTTGTATACCATTAAGGTTGAGGTTGTAAGTGGTTCAGCAAATGTGGCATCCACGAAACCTGTGTCAAAAACTGAGCTATGACACAAGAGACTTGGCCATGTCAGTGAAAGAGGCATGGTCGAATTGTTGAAACAAAATCTGTTGGGTGGTGATAAGGTCGAAAAACTTGAGTTTTATGAATCTTGTATTTGGTAAATCATGTAGAATGAAGTTTAACAAAGGTAAACAAATGACACATGAATCCCTCGATGACATTCATGCTGATCTTTGGGGACATGCAAGGAATCCTTCACATTCAGGTGCAAAGTATTTTCTATCCATAGTTGATGATTACTCCAGAAAGTTATGGGTATTCATCCTAAAGACTAAGGATGAAAATCTTGAAAATTTCCAAAGTTGGAAGACTCTGGACGAAACCAAACTGGAAGGAAGGTCAAGAGTTTGAGGACCGACAATGGTCTTGAATTTTGCAATGATCCTTTCGACAACTATTGTGCTTCATCTAGTATTAAAGACATAGAACTACTACAGGGCTCCCCAACAAAATGGTTTGGATGAAAGGTTTAATCGAACCATTCTAAAAAGGGTGAGGTGCATGTTGGTAAGTGCAGGATTGAAGAAGGTGTTTTGGGCAGAAGCTGCTGTAACTACAACATGTTTGATAAATAGGTATCCTTTAATAGCCTTGGGAATGAAGACACCTGAAGAAGTCTGGTTGGTACATCTACCTAGTCTTGACAAACTTAGAGTATTTGGTTATTTATCCTATGCTCATATTAGGCAAGACAAGGTCGAACCTAGAGCTTTAAGATGTATGTTCCTTGGATATCCTGAAGGAGTCAAAGCTTATAGGTTGTGGTGCCTAGAGCCAGGTCAAAAGAGGTGTATCACAAGTCGAGATGTAGTTTTCAATGAAGCTGAGCTAGCTTTCAAGAAAAATGATGACATTGGTCAAAGGTCGAAGATCTCTGAAGAAGAGTTGGAACAAAAAGAGATTCATGTTGAGGTGGAGCATAATGATGTTGAATTGCATGACTCAAATGAAGTCGAAGAAGATGTAGAAGTTGTTGTCAAAACTGAGGAGACTAATAAGGAATACCTGCTTGCAAGAGACAACTTGAGAAGATTCATCAAGCCATCTCAGAGACTTTGTTATGTAGATCTCATAGCTTATGCCTTAATCTCAGCAAGTGAGATTTTTGAAGAAGAACCTAGAGACTATAATGAAGTTATGAAGAGTCGAGACAAGACTGATTGGCTGAAAGCCATGGATGATGAGATGAAATATCTTCATATTAATAACACTTGGAAGCTGATCGACAAACCCATAGAGGCCAGGTTAGTCAGCTGTAAGTGGATCTTCAAGGTTAAGGAAGTAATCGAAAGAGTGATGTCGAAGCATTTTAACGTAAGGTTGGTTGCTAGAGGGTTCACTCAGAAAGAATGTATTGACTTAAATGATGTGTTCTCACATGTTGTAAAACATAGATACATTAGAATGTTGTTAGCCATGGTGGAGAAGTTCGACCTAGAACTTGAACAGATGGATGTGAAAACAACCTTCATGTATGGTGATCTAGATGAAACAATCCTGATGAGAAAACCTGAAGGGAATGAAGAAAAGGGAAAGGAAGATTATGTGTGCAAGTTGAATAGGACTTTGCATGGCTTGAAACAATCTCCTTGACAATGGAATAGGAGATTTGATAAGTTCATGGCACACATTGGTTTCACTAAGAGCCAGTTTTACCATTGTGTTTACTTCAAGTTTCGACCTGGAAATTCACTTGTTATTTTGTTGCTTTATGTGGATGACATTCTCATAGCAAGCAACATTGTCGAAGATGTTATGAAGGTGAAGGCTGAACTCGATAAGGAATTCGACATGAAGGATTTGGTAGCTTCCTCCAGAATTCTTGGGATTGATATCCGAAGAAATAGAAAGCAGTCGAGATTATGCTTATCTCAAGAGGCATACCTAAAGAAGATTCTCGACAAGTTTGATATGTCGATTTCAAAGCCTGTTCTAACACTGACTAATCCTTAGTACAAGCTAAGTTCGACTCAAATTCCTAGTACTGAAGTTGAATGATCATATATAAATAGAATTTTATATGCTATTATAATAGGTTCTTTGATGTATGATATGGTTTATACGAGGCCAAACATAGCGTACAAAGTGAGCCTTGTAAGAAGGTATATGGCCAATCCTAGAAAGGCGCACTAGCAAGTATTAAAGGGATTCTTATGAACATTAATGGGTCTTTAAGTAGAGTCCTGGTTTGTGGTGGAGTATGTGGTGATGATAGCAAAGTCAAAATAGAAGGATTTGTCGACTCTGATTAGTCAGGTTGTATGGACTCTAGAAAATCTATTTCTGGATGTGTTCATTATGTTTGGCATAACAATCAGTTGGAAATAGACACTTCAAAAGATTGATGTCTTATCAACCATTGAAGCAGAATATATTGCCCTCACTGAAGCTGTGAAAGAAGTATTGTGGCTTGAAGGTTTTGCTAAGGAGCTAAAAATTCAAGGTTGAGTTATCACTGTTAAATGTGATAGTCATAGTGCAATACACCTATCGAAGAATTCATCCTATCATGAGCGAACCAAGTACATCAATGTGAGGTTGCACTTCATCAGAGAGATGATCGAGCATGGACAAGTCCAAGTGCGAAAGGTTTCGACCGATGAGAATGTTGCTAATATGATCACCAAGACATTGTCGAGTAGCAAATTTCTCCACTGTATGCAGTTGATAAAGCTGCATGATGAAAACTAGTTTTTTTCCTGGTTAGTGTAGAGTTTGTTTCAAGATGGAGATTTGTGGTATTTTGGTTCAAACTTTAGTATCGACAAGAGTAGTTTCAAGGTTCGACAAGAGTTGTGCATGCTGGAGTCAAAGTTTGTTCAAGCATGTTGTCAAAATATGTGAGCTTTGTGTTTAAGTAAGCATGTCAAATTGGGTCTTGCTCGTAAGCCCAGTTGTTAAGTTAGCTTGTAGTATAAGTTAGCTTAGTAGTCTATAAATAGACTAGTTCTCTCAGGTTGTTGAGAGAGGTTAATTGTTGGTACTCACTTGTAATCTTTGAACTCTTATTGAGTAAGTGAATAGTAAAATAGTTTTAACCAATTCTTATTATTCTTCTTCCTTATTTTCTATCTTTTGTAAAACCTAATAGAGTTTCTTGTGTTTGTTTAAAAAACTCAATATTTTCCTAATATTTTAGCTTTTTCTTGACGACATAAATTCAATATATATATATATATATATATATATATATATATATATATATATATATATATATATATATATTCCTTAATCTTCTTTTTAAAATTAAAAGAAAAAGTATATTTCAAAGAATTAAGATGAAGTGAGAAAAAAAAACCTGAGGAAAGTTGTTCACATTGGAAAATATTTTAAATAGTTTTGAAACCTGCCACTATTTGCTATCAAATATGGTAGTATATTTTGGTTAAAATACATAATCAAAAGAATTCTTCTGATAGTAAATTTTGAGAGACGTCTAAAAGTATATGGGTGGTGATTCAAAAATCAGCAATAGTTCATATTCATGTCAAGATTCCCTAACTTATAGGAACAACTTTCTTTTATTTAAAGGGATATTTTTTCATATTTTTAGTGTTACTCACCTATCATAGTGGAAAATCAATAATGCCTCTAAATTTTTGAATTTAAACTTCAGACGCACTCAAAATGCAACAAAAGTCAAGTCTTATACTCAAGGAAGAATAAAGTTGAAAAAATCCAAATATTAATCTCTGTATTTTTACATAGGATAATCTCCTTATTTTTTATGAAGGTTAATGTCCTGATCAATTTGATTTGTATAAACACATCAAATCTTCTCGCTTCCTTCTTTATTTTGAAAAAATTACTTATAATTCAAAATAGAACTTGTGAGCAATCCCCATATGCATCATTTTTCAAGATTTGCCACATTTTTTACTGCATTACATTCAATCCTAGGACATTGCTCAATCTCTACTCCACTCCACTCCATTCAATCAAAAATCGCCCATTTCTCTCGTTTGGTAAGTTTATCATTTTTTTTATGATGCATTAGAATGTAGTTAAACGCATAATAGGTTGCTTATGGTACATTAGGTTATAGTTAAATGCATAATAGGTTTTTTAGTGAGACATGAATCTAGACTTTTTGAATTTTGAAGTTTATAGCTTAAAGTATGCTCTATTTTTGTGTTTCTGTGTTTTTCTGGTTTTCCCTAGCATGGAAGTTAACTTTCATATTTTTCTGATATGTATAACTTGTTTGACTTTTCCTGTTCTTTCCTATGGATTTGAATTATTTGATTTGATATGGTTTTATTGGTTTAATTAAAGGTAAAATATCTTACAAGCAAGAAAGATTGAGATATGTAGAGTGGTCCGACATGCTTCTGTTCGGAGGGAAAAAGCTAGACCTTCGCGAATAGTCGTTTGTCCTACTTCATTTGATGCATAAGCATCATCTTCCCGAGTTTATGTGTCTCTTACATTGTCTTTCTGAAGACATGTGTCCCCTGCTGCTACTCTAAAATCCCTAGAAATCTAACCTGCTACTATCAATCCTGATGTTTTTCTAGGAGGTCCCATTGTCTTTCTGAAGACATGTGTCCCCTGCTGCTACTCTAAAATCCCTAGAAATCTAACCTGCTACTATCAATCCTGATGTTTTTCTAGGAGGTCCCTCAAACACCTCACTGCTTTATATATATATATATATATATATATATATATATATATATATATATATATATATATATATATATATATATATATATATATGCTTGGAACATGTGAGATGGAAAAGTAAAATAAATTTGTACGTATTCTTTTAAATATATGTGTTATAAGATTTGAAATTTCTAACGATGATGTTTTTTTTTACAATACCCTGAGTTGTTAAAATGAATTAACCACAGTAGGAAGATTGTGAAGTTACCGTAGCCTGATGAACCAGGGTTTTAGGATGTCATGCAAGATTTATGCATAATCGGGTATACTTTTACTTACCATGGTTTGTTGTGTGCTTTCATGGAGAGATGTCACTCAAAGACATCATCATTTCATCTTCCAATTAGTGAGATGTCTATTACACTTGATGATGTGTCATCCTTCATGCATATTCTGATCACGTGAAGATTATTAAAATACTCTAAAATCATTAGTTCTGATGATCTGGACATGATGGGGCAATATTTGGGAGCTTACCCAGGTGATCTCCAGCTGGAGATAGATGACACCATAGGATATCATGTCAGATTTTAATTTCTAAAGAAGGTGTATAGATACCACCTGGATGTTGCAGTTGAGGCTGACTGTGATGATGCACATGTTATGTAT
Source organism: Lathyrus sativus (assembly GCA_963859935.3). NCBI lineage: Eukaryota > Viridiplantae > Streptophyta > Magnoliopsida > Fabales > Fabaceae > Lathyrus > Lathyrus sativus. The sequence continues at coordinate 597,038,232 of OZ012740.1, read as the reverse complement.
AATATCGTATGTGCATTGAGGTCATATTTTATGTATCTAGTTGGAACCACTATGCCAAAAAAGACCTTTAACAGCGCTTTTTTTGGCCTTTAGCAGCGCTTTTTTTGGCCTTTAGCAGCGCTTTTTTTGGCCTTTAAAAGCGCTGCAAAAAGGTAAAGGCAGCGCTTTTTTTCAATGAAAAAGCGCTGCTAAAAGCTCCCTTCAGCAGCACCTTTAGCAGCGCTTTTTTAGCCATTTAGCAGCGCTTTTGTAAGCGCTACATAATTCCCCCAACCATCCCCCCCTTTAGCAGCGCTTTAAAAAAGCGTTGTCTTAGACCCCCCCCCCCTTTAGCAGCGCTTTTGCAAAAGCGCTGCCATAGCCCATCCTTTAGCAGCGCTTTTTACAAGCGCTGCCTTAGACCCCCCCCCCCCCCTTCCAAACCAATAGCAGCGCTTTTGTAGCGTAATATTTGTGACCTTTAGCAACGCTTTTATGTAAAAGCGCTGTCTAATGTCCTAGATTTTAAAATTTTTTTTTTATAAAATATTCACCCTGTTTTGTATATTTTACCAACAACCTGCTTATATTACACAAACCTACTTATAATTAAGGCCTTTATTTCAGCACTTTGGCCTTATAAATAAAATTCAAACTTTGGCCTTAAATATACCATTCAAACTTTGGCCTTATATGTACAATTCAAAACTTTGGATGTAACTCATGACTTTGTTCATAAACATTTTAATATACACATAAACCTGTTTAAATATGTTACAACAAAAATTGACACAAATACATTCAATTCTCAGAATTACAACAACACAAATACATTCAATTCACATATAATTACAAGTCTTCCAATCCGATAACTCTATACAATTCTCAACCCAAGAATAAATTGACACCATTCCTCTTTAATTTCTTCCAATTTTGCTTTCGTGTAAGTAGCGCACTTGAATTCATCATAATACTACATAATATAACAGATCGAATAAGATTTAAGTTTAAAACTAATTACTCAGATGAAGTATCGGATAATTATCAAAATGAATCATATAACTTATATAATGAATTGATCCATACCAGGACTGGAATCTCAAGTTGACTAGAAAGAATAATTTCCCTCATAAAGCGCAATACAAAATATTTACAGTCAATACCATTACGCTGCCGAGGACACTGTAAATGGAAAAAACAAACGAACATTTATCCGGATATATAGTTGAAATAGTTTTATCAAGTAGAAACATGCGAGAATATACCTCTACTCTGATCCAGTTGATGTTGTTAGCGTTGCTTTTTGGCACCGTTGCATCTCTTTGTGCTCTGAATATTTGTATAACTCTAACATAATATAAACGCATATTTAGAACAATGTCACATAATAAATAAAGATATATAATTAAAGACAACAGTATATGTCATCACTTACGTATCAACAAAGTTCCTCAGATTTTCATATTTTGTTGTATCGTCATCCAATGAATCTATATAACACACTATTTCTTTCGTCGGATTAATTGCGATCAACAACCAATGTCCACTATAAAATAAGACAACAGTTTAGACGGAAATGTTATATATATAGAAAGGGAAAAATCGAACAATTATAATAAATGAATTTAGAATAAAATCTAACCCATGGCCAGTGTTATATGGCAACAAGAACAACTTCTCCGTAGTCGCGTGCATAAATCTCTGCACTGTGTACTCTTTGACTATATCTGGTGACTGGTCTATTATACGTGAGTTGACACAGCTAGCAGATAAGAATGCGAATACTGAAGTCAATTCATTCGGGACCAATAACTTGTCATACAAGAACCTAAAAAAACATAATCAACATTAGAATATTAAGTTAAACGAGCAAATTTTAAAATGTTCAATTATTTAGTAAAAATGGATCGGAGTACCTGATGTATGAATGCATAACACCGACGCCCAGTTCAGAATGGTTGAAAACCTGATCAAAATCCTCCTTAGCAATTGTTTCGGGATATTCAAAACCGAAAATACCTGCCTCCATATGTATTTGACGGACGCCACCCTCAGGCACATCTGATGTTCCGACATATGTTTCAAGGCACATCCTAAATCGAGGAACAGTTGCTTTTCTGGGAATCTTGGAAGTTTCAGGCATCTTACTCTTGCTGACTTATTGCGACAGCTGGTCATGAACCTAAAAGTCATATATAAGTTCAGTAATTAATATTGTATAACAAGATAGTCATGTAACCGTAGTAGTACCTGTTTCTTTGATGCAGCTGAATCGGTATCCCGCACAATAATTCTATCATCTTTTGATTTGGATTTTGTAGGAGTCTAAGATCATCATGTAAATAAGAAAATGTAGATGTAAGAATAACTTTCATGTATGAATCATAAAACATTTGAGTATTAAAAGGTTCAACCTACCTCATCATCTATGCAAATCAGATTTGCCGGCCATGCCACATACGATCCTACTGCGTCTCCCACCACTGTTGCGCCTGAAATATCATCTGGTATAGGCAACAACGCACTCCCCTCTAATGCAATATCAATAAATACTTTCAAAAATCCAGAAGGGAGCGGTTTGTGGTGAAGTAAGTCTCCCAGAAAGTTATGCACCTTTCCCTTGCCAACCATTCGATGAGTAGGTGACGATAAATATAGTCGGCAAAGTGAAATGCCCTAAACAAATAATGATCAGTTAATGTGTCAATTAAGTAAAGTGTGCTAAATTAATTTCAATGTGATATATACAATTACCTCTGGAAGCTTCTGTGGACAACCGGTACTATCTTTGTCACTAGTAGCTCTACCCTCTGGAGCGCGTCTTTCCGCCATGTATCTCTCCTTATCCTTCTGTAATTCACGGATTTGCGCTTTCAATTCCTCCAAAGTTTCCATCACTTCTTTATTGGTTGAATTTTTTTTCTTTGGCTGCTTATACAGTTTGGATGGAGTGACACCAAATCCCTTACCCCTCACACGCCCAGAATACTCAGGAATATTCAGCACCCGGCTCAGTAAGCTCCTGCAATCATTGTCCTCGGCGGGAGTTATGGTCTGGGACAGAGTCTCCTAAAATATAGATAAAAACGTATATAAATATATTACACACTTTTGATCAGTTACTGACAAAGATAACGTTGTACTTACACATTGTTCAAAGACTTGTTGAACTTCTTCCTGAACGACTCCATCTCGTCCCACACGGGAAGCCTTCCATACAACATGGTCCGGAAGAGATGTCGCATCACTCTTCTCCTCTTCCAACTACACATTAAGACGGATAATAAAGCATTGTATCCTATTATATATACTTACTATTTTTTGTAAATATATTATATTAAAGCATTTATATGTACTTACTATTTTTTGTTCTAATCGTGCATATCCCAACCGGCCCTTTCTGTATGGATATGCGGGATTTGATGCCCGTTGACGATTTACGCCACTAACAACCTGAAAAAATAAGTTTATCAGAACTCCTGTACATGGAATAAGTATATACTATTGATTCCCTTTCTGTACTTACTTCAAATTCTTTTGATCTTCGCTTTGCAACAAACGTCTCCCATTCTTCCTCCGAAATCAAATCCGCGTACTTCATCGGACGCTCTGATTCAACAAAGTTTCCTTCAGAATGTTTTAGAAACTTGTTTGTTAAAAACGCTCTAAATCCCCTCAAGCGTTTTCCGGCCAATTGAATACAATATTTTCTCCTACGATCTTCAATATTGAAAGATCTCTGCAAACAAACACACATACATATAACATGTTAGTATATTTAATTTAAAGACGTAAATGTCAACAATAATTAAACAATTACAATATTATACCTGAATCTCGGTCCAAATCTTATCTTTAGCCGGTTGTAAAGAAACAATTCTCCAATTATCGCAAGTAATCGTAACTTGTGAACATACAAGTGCTCCGATGTAACTTGTTAGCAACGCACCGTTAGGCTCAACTAACTGGTCTCTTTCATTCCAATGGACATCATACTTTACTCTCTTATCTCTCGCACGGATGATTTTTTCATAATTGTTATGCCTCTTTTAATATCGCCTTCCACGTCTTTTGTTGTTTGTTTTCCATCATGTGCTGTTTCCTCGTTGCTGGCCATAATATATATACCTGTAATTCAGAAAAACCAAAGTATCAAATGAGACATAAGAAATGTGTAAATAAGAAAAACATGGTATAAATAAGAAATAACAAAAACATGGTATAAATAAGACATGTGTAAATAAGAAAAACATGTTACAAATATATACCTAAGAAATGTGTAAATAAGAAAAACATGGTATAAATAAGAAATAACAAAAACATGGTATAAATAAGACATGTGTAAATAAGAAAAACATGTTACAAGTACCTTTAACATCTCTTTCTTTTTTTCGTTGTAACGGGGTTTACTTGTCTCTTAACAACACGGACAGATGGATTGATCCAAATTCCCTTGTTATGATCATTTCTAATATATGATTCGTCCGCTCCAATATTCTCATCTGGATCATCTATAATATAAGATTCATTCTCAACATAAACATCCCCCTTTTCTCCAATGTTATCATCGATTACTTTGTTGGAAAAAAGAACTATAGACCATTTCGTACTTGTCGGATCAGTGACATAGAACACTTGTTTAGCTTGCGTGGCTAGAATAAAAGGCTCATCTTTGTACCCCACCTTATTAAGATCCACTTTCAAAAAACCTGATTTATCCATTTGTATGCCACTATTATTTTCAACCCACTTGCATCCAAAGATAGGAATCTGAAACTTCTCATAATCAAACACCCAAATGCGCTCGATAACCCCATAATACGAGGAAATGTGCATTGCTTCGGCAAGCACGGTGACACCACTATTTTGCATTGTACTTTTATCATCTTGTTCCTTGGTATAAAATGTGTATCCATTAATTGCGTATGCGCTATAAGAAAACACATGCAAACTTGGACCATATGCTAAACATCTCAACCTTTCTGTTATTGAAACGGGATCAGAATAAAACTTTGAAAAAATATGCTCCTTGAACCATGTTATAAAACTTCGATTGTGCTCACGTACTATCCAATTTTCATTTCTATTCAGATTTAAACCTCGGAGAACGTCCTTGTGCATTTCAACATACGGCTCAACCTCAATGTCATTGTGCAGAACATACAAATGCACTTGCTCCCGTTCATCCCTTGAAACTGTCACAACTTTATTTCCAATTAACTGTTTACCATCTATTTTTTCAACAACATGATATTTTGGGAGGCCAAAGGATTGAACGTTGGACAAATATTCAGTACAAAACTCGATAGCTTCTTCAACAATGTATCGTTCAACAATACATCCCTCTGGTCGACTTCGGTTTTTCACATACCCTTTCAATATTTTCATATAACGTTCAACAGGGTACATCCATCTCATATAGGCAGGTCCACACAGTTGTGTCTCTTTCACAAGATGAACAACTAGATGTACCATTATGTCAAAAAATGATGGAGGAAAATACATTTCAAGCTCGCACAAAGTAATAACTATTTCTCTTTGCAATGTTGGTAAGATCGCAGGATCTATCACCTTACTACAGATTGACCTAAAGAAAAAACACAATTTAGTTATTGCGCCTCTCACTTTTTCTGGCAAAATAGAACGTATACCTATTGGTAGAAAGTGTTCCATTATAACATGGCAGTCATGTGTCTTTAAACTTTTTAACTTGAGGTCTTTCATAGAAACAAGCCTTCTAATATCTGAAGAGTATCCTTCTGGAACTTTAACTTCACTCAGAAACTTACACAGTATCTTTTTCTCCTTTCTAGATAGAGTATAAGCAGCAGGTGGTAGATATGTGCGGTTTCCTTTCTTCAAGGGTCCTAATTCATTCCTTATTCCCATTGCTACCAAGTCCTTTCTTGCTTTAAGGCCATCCTTAGACTTTCCTTGTATATTGAGTAACGTACCAATAACACTTTCAAATACATTTTTTTCAATATGCATAACATCAAGAAAATGTCTTACATACAAGGACTTCCAATACGGCAACTCAAACAAAATTGACCTCTTCTTCCACCCACGCGTGACAAGCGTATGAGCAAAAGGCTTGCCAAACTTAGTACTCACATCTTTCACCTTTTCAAAAATTTGTTCGCCGGTCAATGTAGGTGGAGCTTTATATTGTTCTGAATCTCCATTGAATGCTTTTCTCCACCCACGGTAGTGATGACTAGAATTTAAGAATCTACGATGACCAAGAAAGACATTCTTCTGACCAAATTCCAACCGTGTCCAATCTGTGTTTTCTTCACAGATAGGACACGCACATTGACCTTTAATGCTATACCCCGATAGGTTTCCGTATGCTGGGAAATCATTAATTGTGCCAAACACCATCGCCCTCAAATTGAAACTTTCTTTCCTATATCCATCATAAACCTCCACACCGTTCTCCCACAAACTCTTTAAGTCTTCGATTAGAGGTGTCAGGTATACGTCTATGTCATTCCCTGGTTGTTTAGGGCCAGAAATTAACATAGATAACATCATGTGCTTACGCTTCATACATAGCCATGGAGGTAGGTTATAAATCATAATAATTACAGGCCAGGTGGAATGTGAGATGCTCTGCAGACCATGCGGATTCATTCCATCAGTCGATAATGCCAAGCGAAGGTTTCTAGCTTCTTCTCCAAAATCAGGATAATCATTATCAATTTTCATCCACTGTGGTGAATCTGCCGGATGTTGATACTTCTCATCTACAATTCTATCATCTGCATGCCAAGTCAGGTGTTTTGCATCTGTTTCACTACGAAACATGCGTCTGAATCTCAGAATTATAGGAAAATACCATAATACTTTTGTTGGTGACAACTTTTTCTTATACCGAGATACACCGCATTTAGGACACTCGTTTAATGATGCATATTCATTTCGAAACAAAATGCAATCATTTGGACAAGCATGTATCTTATCATAACTCATGCCAATAGAGCATAACATTTTTTTAGCTTCATAGGTTCGATTGGGAAAAACATTATCCTCCGGAAGCATCTCTTGAAGTAGGGCTAACAACTCTGTGAAACTTTTATCCGACCATTCATTACCCGCCTTTAAATTGTACAACTTTAATACCGCGGACAATCTTGTGAAAGTAGTGCAACCTTTATACAACGGTTTCTCTGCATCGCTTACCAACCTCTCAAACATCTTGGGACAATCTTGAAGATCTTCTTCAAGTGCTTCTGCAATCTCTTCGACTCGATCACAATCATATGTATCTCTGCCATTGTCCTTTGAAGCACATGTCGTATTATTCTGGGGTTCAACATTCTCGTTACTTATCTCACCATGTAATGTCCAACATGTGTAACTTCGATCAATTCCATGTCTCATTAAATGAGATTCCAACTGAACGGCGTCAACTCGACGCCCATAACAGCATCCTAAGCAAGGACATGTGATCCTACTGGGGTCTTTGGCGTATTCAACAACAAACTTAACGAACTTCGATACCCCATTCTCGTACTCTTTTGACAATCGATTATCAGACATCCATTTTTTATCCATACTAATTGAGTAATCTACACTAAACTATAAAAGTTAAACAAAATAGAGAATACCTGTAAGGAAATCACTACTTCTAAGAATGCTACGCAATAGGATGCTTGGAAACGATCACAGCTTTGCTCTTCACAGGTAACCCCTATAGCAGACAAAATATAAATTTTATTAAATCATACTAAACATATTATAAATACTAGATATTAAAAATCATATTACTAATAACATATTAAAACCATAATAACATATCATATAATCATTGATATCCTTAAACCAAAATGACACCCTTACTAAATATTGAGAAATCCTAACTAAACATATAAAACCATAATAACATATCATATAATCATTGAGAAATTCATACTAACATATCAACATATAAGTATATATAGTATTACTAATAAAATAAGTATATATAGTATTACTAATAAAATAAAGGTACCTATCATAACTAATAAAAGTGTATATAGAATGACATAAATTAAATAGAAACAGTGTTAGAAATAGAAAAACGGAAGCATTAAAAAAACCGGCGACATGTATAAACTTTAAAAATGAAAGCTTAAAACTTGGAAAAATGAAATCTTAAAACTTATATATATAAAAAAAAAGTGAAAGCTTCAAATTTAACAAAACAGTAAACATATACATTAATTTAAAACTGAGAGTTTATTATATATTATAAAACTAAAAAAAAACAAAATTATAAGTTAATAGTATTCTCATGTTATTACTCACCCAAAACAAGACAACAGTACTCATAAAAAATGCTACCAAAAATACCAAAAGAAAAACAGTGACAACAAACACATAGAAGCAGCAGTTATATTGATATGTCAAAAGAAAAAATCTGCAGCATAACAGCATATTGGCGATGTCAAAATCCATGAATTTACTTACTCTTAACACGTTAAAACAGAAATGACAGTAGCAGTAAAAATCAATTCTCAGTAGCAACCATACATACTATTTAACACAAATAACTAAATAAAAATTGTACATTATCTTCACTATTTTGATTCTATTCATCTTTCACTATCGTAGTGTATTGGTTCTATTCACCTTGTTTCTAATTGTACTCTTATTCTGAATTTATCACATTGAATCAAAATATATAAAAACAACAAACAGTTCCCAGGGCAATTCATTAGTTTCAATCCAAACTCTTGTTTGTCAATCTAAAACATACAAAATATCCGTAACAATGACAGAGAGACTTAACATGTAGATTAAAATACAAAATATATAACATGCAACAGAGAGACTTAACATGTAGATATCCATACAACAAGATGACAGAAAATGACTTAACTTGATTGCATTCAAATAATAAAAACATATTCAGTTTGTCTTAAAGATTACGGCAACAATGGTGAAAATATACGTAAAAAAGAAAACCAGAGTAAAACTTCAAATACCGTAACAATGGCAGAAATGCAATGCAGACGAGCAGAGGGACGGTGAACGGCTGCAAATGCAACAGACGAGGGCGACGGCGACGGTTAGACGGCGACGGTTGGACGGCAACGGTGGTTTATAGGGAAACACTCTTTGTTCGCCAGAGAGAAAGAAAGAAAGCAACGTAATATGACTGTTCTGTTTCTCATAAAAATTCTGGTGGGTATTTTAAATTAATTCTAATAAACCTATAGCAGCGCTTTTTAATAGCTTTAGCAGCGCTTTAAAAAGCGCTCTCAAAGACCTTCTAATGTAACCCATATAGCAGCGCTTTATGGAAAAAGCGCTCTCGTAGACCATACCTACAGCAGCGCTTTTTGGAAGCGCTGCCTTAGGGCCCCCCTTTAGCAGCGCTTTTTAAAAAGCGTTGTCTTTGGGCTGTCTTAGACCCCCCATTTGGCAGCGCTTTTTGGAAGCGCTGCCTTAGGACCCCCCCTTTAGCAGCGCTTTTTTAAAAAGCGCTGTCTTTGGGCTGTCTTAGACCCTCCTTTTAGCAACGCTTTTTATAAGCGCTGTCTTAGGACCCCCATTTAGCAGCGCTTTCTGAGAAAGCGCTGTCTTTGGTTATCAATTTTTTTCTTTTTTTTTTATTCTTCTTTAGCAGCGCTTTTTCTAAAAGTGCTGTCTTTGTATGCGCTGCTAAATGTCATTTCTGGCGTAGTGAACGTCCATATTAGTGGACAAAAGTGTATACTTTGTCGATGTCATATACCTGAGATACTTCATTAACTCGGAGAGGATTCATGAGTACAAATGAGAGGTTTCTTGTTTGGTTTACTTCTACTCCAGGTTAGGTGAATCTTGTTTATGGAAGAATAGACAAATGACAACAAACAACACCTTATTTATGGTAATATATTTCCACATTTAATGTTACTAATATTTCATCTTAATCATTTTAAAGCATGGATCCTCCCACACATTACACGTCTCTGTGATTGGGCATACATGGATGACTATAACAAGGCATCTCCAAGTGCTTCCTCCTTCATCCCACTAAGAGAGAATCAGGCGATCGAGCCTTTCTAACTTTATTTGTAATTACTATTAAATAAAAATTTATTAGCTCTATGCAATTTATATTTATTTTGTCAAATTTTAGGCTTTATTTTTTTTTAAATAGTTATTTTAATTTAATTAATGAAATTATAAAAATTTAACTGATTTTATCATTGATATAAATTGAAATATGAATTTCTTTTTTTAGACATTATTTTCAATATTTTTATTATAATCTATGATCAATATTATTAAAGAAAAGAGTAAAGTATAATTACTTTTGGGAAAACTCTATATTATGTGAGAAATCAAGAGTCTTGTTATTTGCTTTTAATATCAAATTCACTATTATAAGAAAAGAGTAATAGTTAAGTATACAGACACAGTAAAATATTGTTGCATATTCAATTGTATTTTAAAATTAACTTAGAGAGATTTATCTTTCAAAACATGTAAGATCTATTTTAAGATTCAAAACATTTGTTTCAAGTATTATTTTTATTATAATTTTAGGAAAACAACATCTACTTATTTGTGTTTGAATTCTCATATATATTATAATATACTTTTGAAATTCGAAATGATATACTTTGTTAAAATAACTCAAATATTTTGTTCGAAATGAATATGAAATTTTTTTTATTAAAAATACTTTTTTAAAATAAGGATAAATTATTTTAATGAGTTGAATCTCAAGTAAGTCATCAATATTCAAGAAATTCATATATCCTTTTAAATTTTTTGCAATATGATATAAAAATCAAACACTAAAATCAACAACCAAATACTATAAATGAAATGATGAAAAATATTATACCATTTAATATCTTAAAATTGAAAAAAATTAAAATTATTTTAAAGACACGGTATTAAAAAAATATATTAAATTTAGTATTTATCTCAAGACAAATATAAATATTTTTCTATAAAATTTATAGAAATAATATATTTATTTAAGTTAGTAATTAATTTATTAAAAATGAGAGTTTTTGTCTTTGTCAAGGTTCGTGACCTCTAATAAAGAATAAATATTGTATTTTGTTTTTAGCAAAATGAAAATAAGTATTGAGAAGTGTCACATATAACTATGAGATGATTTGGCATAAATAAAGTAGAAATATTAACCTGTATCGTGTTATTATGCGCCGCTTCAGATTTAATATATTATATAGATACTAATGCGTCATTTATCATTAAGGATTTATTTTGTAATTGTGTTTCAATAGTAGATAGATTAGACTATTTTTTTAAGAAACTTCAACTATATATATATATATATATATATATAAAAGTTATCTAAAAAATTTCACAAAATATAACGAATTTCAAAATATAATTTTTTTAAAAAATTAGTAATAAATCTGTGCATACACACATGGTACGCTTTTGGGTGGGATAGAGATTTGGACGCGCCTTTTTTTTTTTTGTAGACGGTCATAAAAATTGAAAGAAATTTTTTTTTAAGAATAATAGTAAATTTTAGTTGAAATAGTAATATACGTAGAAGATGAAAGGTAAACAACAATGTAAAGAATAATATGTTTTAAAATAAAAGTTATTAAAACTTGTATTAGATAAATCAATCATTTTGTTTTTTTTTTGACAAATAAGACAATTATTTTATAAGAGAGAATACAATTTGTAAATAGTAACTCAATCTTTTTAATAAACTCACTTAATCTTTTTCACATATTTAAAAAAATGGTCGATAAATTTCTATTATTCAATATTTGGATCAGTAGTAAAGTTGTTCCTATTTATAAGAAAAATATTTTTTTCCGTAAATAACAATATATTTTTTCTCGTATCTAAATATTATTTTTGTTTTGAAATTTTTTATAAAAATATTTGAATCAAGAATAAAGTTATTCTCATATATAAAAATATTTTAATTAACAATGTATTTTTTCGTATATAAATATTATTTTTATTTTAAAAATATTTATAAAAATATTTCAATCAATAATAAAGTTGATATCATTTATAACAATAATTGAATTAGTAGTTTCATTTTTTCTGCTTCAATTTATTTTCACGGAATAAGTAAACAAAATTTATTAAAATTTTATTGACTCACTGTATATTTGAACTAATAGTTCTATTTTTTCCCTTTCATATAATTTCTCTAATATGAGCAAGCAAAATTTATTAAAATTTTCTTGAATCACTATATAATTCATGCATGTAAATTAAAGTTATTAAGAAGAAATTTTAAATTCATTTATATTTTGCAATTTATTCACATGCATGTAAATTTAATTAATTTTTTTTCAAAATAATTAAATAGATTCATCTTTATTTCATTTGACATGTGGTAGTATTTGTCTGAAGTATAGTCAATTAATTGAAAGATTACTTTTTTTTACCATTGTAACCTTTTTTAAGTATGAGTTCTGTACTGGATTCACTATGAGTTCTGTACTGGATTCACTTCGACTTAATCCTGTAGCAGATAATGACTCCATTAAACTCAAAGTATCAAAATAATAATGGTGTCTCCTATAACCTTAAACCACCTAATCTATAATAAGAGTGCGAAAATGATTGATATAAGTTTTATTTCAAAAATAAGTAGCACCAGGTATGTTATAAGAAAATAACATGTTATGATAAAAGAATTTGGTCATATGATAATAGAAAAATAGAAAGAAAAACTTGTATAAAATTATGGAAAGTGAAAGAATTTTTTATATGCGATGACATACTAAGTAGCTTTGAACTATTGGTGAATAACGTGTAAACTAAAACAAATAAAAAAAACAGTCATTACAAGACAATAATAACATGGAAGAAGATACCTTGATCATCATTGAACGAGGAAGAACTTAAACATTGGAAAATTATTATTTATTAGTTTTTTATATGTTGGTTTTTTGTTTTCACGTTGTTATTTGTTTTTTTAACAAAATTAGGGAAATTAAAAAAATTTAACATATCTATTTGATAATAAATTATTATTTATTAGTTTTGTCTTTTTTATACGTTAGTTTTTTGTTTTCACGTTATTATTTATTTAAATGAGTATATAAAAGGTACTACATTTGTCCATATAAAACCTCTTCGACAAATTTACAGAAACTAAAAAATTTGAAAAATGGTACTAAATTCTTTAGTTATAGACACCAATCTCGTGTTAATTCTATTATTCCATAAATGCACATAACTCTTATATTCTTTACTTACATTTATTAAAAGTAATACTAAAACTTCTATATACACCCAAAACTAAATATGGAACAATTAGGATATAGTTGTAATAATTCACATATATGATTATGGAACTTCATTCACACTTTTATAGTTATGGCCTAGTTCCATAGTGAATTTCGATTATTGCATATTTATGGCAAAATATGCAACCTTACAACTTTTTAACCTATCAAACAATCATAATCAGTCATAATTCAACCCAAACATTGTTAATCATCTGGAAATTATAATTAGTTGACCATGTAAAAGGATCTATATTTAGTTTCATGGTTGTCAAACTCGCGGGTAGACTCGTAAACTCGTACAAGTTTACGATTCTAGGAAGCATAAACAAGTAAACTCATGCATAGAATCTTTTTTTGATAGACTCGAGTAAATTCGGATAGACTCGCACAAACTCGTATAAAATCGTGAGTCTATAACGAGTTTACGAGTCTATAAATTTTTTTTTGAATTTTTTTAAAAGCAAAAAAGGCCTAAAATCCCCAAAATATTATATTATATTTTAAAAAAACATCTTTTTTTTGCTTGTACGATAATTAGAAAGTTTCTCTCTCTTAGTCTCTTGTTTCAACAATGTTTCTTCCTCCCTTCATCAACGACGTGAGGTTATTTTGTCTATTACTTTGTTCGTGTTCATGGACGTAAATCAATCCTTTGTTGTGTAAGTATTTTCTTATATGATTCAATTTGATGCTTCTCATGTATGATATCTTGTGTAAAGGTGATGCACCATTGTCCAATCAAGTCCAATGATTCCAATGCACATGTATCAATTTGCATGTGACAAAATAGTTTAGAAAGTTTATGATTTATGGCAGAAAATAGTTTAGAAAGGATATGTTACCTACTAAAGGGTGAGATTTCTATGGAGATATGACTCTAGAATTAAAGAGATTTGTAATTTGTGTTCTAAGCTTAACTTATAACTCCTCTAGTTGTGAATATAATTGGATTTCCTTTGAAATGAAAATAAATTATTATTTGTTTGTTTATAGACTTGATTTTAATATTTTTAGAAACATTGAGTTGAACTATTATTTACTTTTTAGGTTCTTAAAAAGAGAAGAAATATGTTGCATCAAAAGAGGTGAATAATTTGGTTTATGTCATGTAGAATTTAAAGTTGAAAAGTGGAAAAGGAAAATCAAATTGTGTTGTTATTTCATTTGTGTCGTATACGAGGCATTTATAAGTTTAAGAACACATGAGTGTGTCATATATGTGTAAATTATAGGTTTTTGAATGTCATTTTTTATTTTTTATAGACTTGTACGAGTTTGTGAGTCGAGTCTACAGACCCATAACGAGTATGAGTAGACTCGCGAGTTTGACAGCCTTGCTTAGTTTGCATACCAATTAAATAAATAAAAAACAATATTCAACAACAGAGAAGAATCTTGTACAAAACTTATGCCAAACACTTCATGTGCACTTTACATTTTTTCTTCATAGTTTTAAATTGTATATTAATAAAATTGAAGAATAAAATGATACTTCTTTCTTATCATGGTGAATATAATACATTAAGAGAAATATGGATTACACATAAAATAAAAGAGAAAGCAATTCCAAAATGAGAAAGAAATAGAGAATACCATAAGGAGACATGACTATAGGTTGTTAAGGTTTGTGAATGGGTTCTTCTTTGACTTTAATGCTTATGCTACCACCAGTTCATGATATTCATGTGACACAATTAAGCTTGAATCAATCACACACACAAAAACTAACAAATCCCTCAGATCTTAGAAGAATACTTGCAATTCAAAAATGAACCAACATACTAGCATTAACATGAAACGAAAATGAATCAATAGACAAACCCTAACCTTCAACCTACCCTTTAGTTTTAATGGTGAACCTATGAAGAAAGCTTAAGGGTGACTTAAAGCTTATAAATATACCGAGAAATATAGAGGCGAAGATGAAGTTGAGTGTTAAAGTGTAACCCAAATTCACATTTATTTCAAGTTGTATTTTAGATTAATTTGGAATTCATTTAGAGTGGTTCTGATAATATAAAGTCTTAACCACATTTCAGTTGTAACAGATTCTAATTCATAACTAATTCTTCAATTTTGTTAGAAAGTTAGTTACAGATTTCTTTCTCTCTTTCATCCTCTTCATCTTCAACCTTGTGCAACAACAACTGATATCTATAGCTCCGGTTCAGATTCAGAACGGGAAACACAAGTGTACGTGAGGCGTGTGTGATTAATTTTTCTCATTCAATTCATAGTGAATTGAAGATCTAAATTAAAACAGAGTCACATTTCTTGATTTAGGATATTTCTTCAAGTATCCGGGAGGTCCTATTTCTTGGTGTTCCAAGAAGAAAGCAATGGTTTACATTGTCAACCTGTGAAGTTGATTACATTACAGGTGTTTTGTCTGCGTGTCAAGTTTTTTAGATTTTGAACTTATTACAGAATCTGAATATCAAGGTGAGCAAGCATGTGAAGTTGATAATTGACAATAAATCAGCTATAAGTCTTGCTAGGAATCCAGTGTTGCATGAAAGAAGCAAGTCCATTGACACAAAGTTTCATTTTCTGCGCAATCAAATTCAAAATGGAGTGTTTGAAAGCCTAATTGTTCTTTAAATACTTTGTTATCATCAAGACGCAAGGAATATCGTATCAACCAATTTTGTTCCAACAGTTTTGAATGATGTCAATCTATATCTTGTTTTAGGAATGATGTAATTTATGTCCTTCAATAATTTATTTTTATGCCTAGTATTCTTAACATAGGTTTTTCAAAATGTTTTAAAATTTTAAATTGCATCAAAATCAGTTTCTTTTTCATGCTACATATATGTGTGATTCGAGTTACACATGTGTGTGATTCAAATCATCATAGTATTTTTCAACGTGTTTTTTATCTCCGTGTGCATGATTATAATCATGCTTCTTGATGATTTGAATCACCATCATCTATCATAAGTTGTTTTTGTGTCAAGTCCTAGTGATTTAGTTCCCATATTACGGTGATTCAAATCATCATAAAGTCATAAGTTTATTTTGGTCTGGGATTTTAGTGATTGGAACCATGCTATATGAAGATTTGAATCATTAAGTAAAAAAATCAATTTGATAGATCCTTGAGTACATGAAACTCAAATTATACTTTAGCAAGACTCAAACCATGCTTGTTGCTTTCAATTATCTTACCATGAATGATTTCAATCATGGTAAAATTCTTTAAATTTTGATTTGAATCCTAGTAGTAAGATATGTTTTTTTTTAATGATGTTTCTCACTTATTCCCCTTGTATATATAATCCAAATTTCCTCATTACTTCATATAGAACAATTCTTATCTTTTTAATTAATATTTCATTCTCTCTTCATCTACTTGAAAACTTTAAGAAAATTGTTTATGGCACTAAAATATTTTGTGTGATATATTAATGGAGATTTCTTTGTACGTGATAATAAGTTCCTCATGAGTGACAATTGGGGTCATCAATTGAAAACTTTAAAAAGTAATAAGAGAATTGTTTTTCTAAGAGATGAAGATTTGAAGACTAATTTATGAGAGCTACATAAATTTGGATTAATTTTACATGATTAGGTAGAAATCATTGAATACTAGAGAAGTGTTATTTAATTTCTTTGTATTGTGATTTCATAATTGCATGTGTCCAATAGTACATAGAGTCGAAAAACTTTATAAAACATGCTTCTGCTATACAAAATCGTTTAAGTATATTCAACCCCCTATTTTATGCAACATGTTATACTCACTAATAATAATCATTGAGACTTCAAGTGGATCAATATGTGTGTCTCCAAAAGTATTGAGAAAAGAGACTGATCTAGGTCTTCTTAACATTGGTGGATGGGCTTTAAGTATATTTTGGTCTAACTCATTGGATGCTAATATGATGGTTGATCTATATTTCTGAAGGTTTTCCTGTAACGCAAGCACATATGTCAACCATAGTTGTGACTCGAAGAACTTAGTTTTCATAGTTCTGGTATCGACTAATAGTTTTTGGTTATGATTTTTTTTCAAGTGATTACATTGAAGAAGAAACTTTATGTTGGGTCTGGATTCTCTTTTTATATGGAGAAACGTCTAAATATGATTAGTTTATTTGTCTCATTTATTTAAGTGGAGAGGATTAATTTAGGGTTGAGAGAGATAGAGGAAAAATAAGAATTCAAAAGAGAAAAAAAAATGAGAGAAACTCATTCTCGTTTTTCTGCAACTAGTCTCACTAAATCAACAAGTTCCGTTTTGTTAACCGTTGGATCAAGCTCAAATTTAGAGGGTAGGTTCGTAACACATATATCTAACTTTTAATCATTCAGAATTTCAAAACAACACCTGAGGTGAAAGTTATTTGCTTCCCACTGAAGCTGTAGATTTGGAAAAAAAATTCAGCTTATGATTCTTATTTGTAAACTAGTTTGCTTTGTGATTTGCGGTTGTTAGCACTAGTTTTTGAATCACCTTAAAACTCTCTTGTACCCTTAATTGATTATAGTGGAATTACTACTTTGGTCTGAAAAACTCGTGGTTTTTACTCTCATATTGAGGGGTTTTCCACGTTAAAAATATCAATGTTCTTTTGTGCCTTTATTTGTTTGATTTTTCATCTTATATTTTTTGTTGATCCTCAAGATTCCTTCAAGTTTGGGGAGCTTTATCTTCGCTGCGTATTAGTCTATTATTGTGTCTTAAATTTTCCATCAGAGTGGTATCAGAGCTCTTGGTTAAGGGCTATTTTACTTGTTTGAATGATGGAGTCAAATACACAGATGAATATGATATTGCTGAATGGTTCTAATTATCATTTATGGAAGGGCGAGATGAAAGACTTACTATTTTTGAAGAAATTTCATTTACCGGTTTTTAGTTCCACAAAGTCGGATTCTGTGTCTGATGAAGAATGTGAATTTGAACATCAATAAGTATGTGATTTTATTCGACAATATGTCGAAGATAATGTTTATAATCATATTGCTAATGAGACACATACAAAAACTTTGTGGGAGAAGATAGACTCCTTATATTCCTCTAAATCAAGAAATAACAAATTGTTCTTGTTGAATAACTTCAAAAGTTTGAAGTATAATGAGGGGACTTATATTTCAGATTACTTGAGTGAACTTCAAGGCCTCCTTGATCAAATGTCAGGAATGAGTATCAAATTTGATGATGAACTTTTGATATTATTCATGTTGCTATCTTTACCAAAGTCTTGGGAGACATTTTAGGTTTCTATCACAAGTTCTGCTCCTAGATGTGTTGTTTCATTGGAAACGGCTAAGGATGTTATTCTTAATGAGGAGATGAAAAGGAAGACACAGGATTCTTCATCTCAACCTGAGGTACTTGCCACTGAAAATAGGGGGAGAAGTCATAAAAAAGAACTGAAGGGTGGTAGAGAGAATAGCATAAGCAAGTCCAAGCCACAATACAAGAATCTAGAGTGTCATTATTGTCACAAAACAGGACACGTGCAAAAGTATGCTATCAGTGGAAAAGAGATAACAAAGGCAAGAAGGGTAAGTATAAACAAAGAGACCATGAGGATCATGATGATGATTGTGTTACTACTGCTACTAGTGATGATCTTGTTATTCTCCATGATCATGAGTCTGTTAATCTTATATCAGACGAGAACATGTGGATAGTTAACAGTGGTGCTACATTGTATGTTACACTAAGGAAGGATTTATTCACATCTTATACTTTTGGTGATTTTGGAGTGTTAAAGATGGGTAATAATGGTGTATTTAAGGTAACTGGTGTTGGTGATGTTTGCTTGCAAACCAACATGGGAATGCAATTGTTACTTAGAGGTGTCAAACATGCTCCAGATGTCCGCTTTAATTTGATCTTTGTGCATATGCTAGATGATTGTGGTTATGATAATAACTTTGGTTCTGGAAAGTGGAAACTCAACAAAGGTAACATGTTTGTGGCTAGAGGGTAAAATCTTTCTATATTGTAATAGACAAAATCTTTGGTTGATAAGGACAGTGTGAATGCTATCAACATGGAAGCATCTTTGTGGCACCAGAGATTTAGTCATCTTAGTGAAAAGGGGTTGAGTGTTTTGGCTAAAAAGGATGTTCTTCCTAGATTGAAGAATGTAGATTTGGAGAAGTGTTCTCATTTTATGGATGGTAAACAAACTAGAGTATCTTTCAACAGACACCCTCCCTCAAGGAAGTTAAAGTTGTTTCAATTGGTGCATTCTGATGTTTGTGGCCCATTAAAGGTAAAATCCTTTAGTGGTGCACTTTATTTTGTTAAATTTATTAATGATTGCTCCAGGAAACATGGGTTTATGCCTTGAAGACAAAAGACCAATTTTTGGAAAAGTTCAAAGAACCCCATGCTTTGGTTGAGAGGCGGGCAGACAAGAAGTTGAAATGTGTTCATTCAGACAATGGTGGAAAGTATTGTGGACCATTTGATTCCTATTGCAAGAAGCATGGTATTTCACATGAAAAGACTCCTCATAAAACACCTCAATTGAATGGTTTAGCAGAGAAGATGAATCGAACGCTAATTGAGATAGTAAAATGTTTGCTCTCTGAAGCTAAGTTTCCTAATCATTATTGGGGTGAGGCACTTTACACAGCAGTGCATATTCTTAATCTCAATCCTACTGTTGCTTTGAACAGTGAAGTTACATACATAATTTGGTTGGGAAAGAATGTCAAGTATGATCATTTGAGAGTCTTTGGTTGTAAGGCTTTTGTGCATCTTCCAAAGGATAAGAGATCCAAGTTGGATGCAAAGTTAAAACAATGTATCTTCATCGGCTATGGGCAAGATGAGTTTGGCTACTGGTTGTATGATACCATAGGCAAGAAGCTTATTTGAAGCTGTGATATGGTGTTTATGAAATACCAAACTATTGAAGATATTGATAAGGTAGAGAAGGCTACACCCAAAAAGATATAAGTTTGTCTAATGTTGATCCAGTTTAGTTACCTAGTCATAATTTGGATGTTATTAGTGGTGATGATCATAATGGTGAGCCATATGATTATGTTGATGATCAACAACTTGGAGATGAGGAAAATATTCCAACTAATGATGGTTAAGGGGATAGCGATTTGTCACAGGATGAGAATCTTGGTGAAACTCCAGAATCATCTCAAGTTCAACCTAGGAGGTCTAACAGGCAGAGATAACCTTCTACAAGGTATAATTGTGATGATAATATGGCCTTGACTAATGAGGGTGAATCCGAGTGTTTTTAAGAGGCCATGGAAAGTGATGAAAATCAAAAGTGGGTGGATGCAATGCATGATGAGATGAAATCATTGCATGATAATTACACTTATGATTTAGTGAAGCTGCCTAAAGGCAAAGGGGCTTTGGTAAACAAATTGATTTATAGATTTAAACATGAGAGCAACTCTAAGTTTCCAAGATATAAATCCAGATTAGTGGTGAAAGGTTTCCATCAAATAAAGGGTGTTGATTTTAATGATATTTTCTCATCTATTGTAAAGATGTCATCAATTAGAGATGTGTTGAGTTTGGTTGCTACTCTTGATTTAGAGGTTGACCAAATGGATGTGAAAATGATTTTCCTTCATGGTAATTTGGAGGAAGATATCTACATGAAACAACCCGATGGTTTTCAAGTTAAAGGTAAAGAAGATCATATGTGTAGATTGAGAAAGAGTTTATATGGGTTGAAGCAAGCTCCAAGGCAGTGGTACAAGAAGTTTGAGTCTGTTATGTGTGGTCAAGGATACCAGAAAACTACTTCAGATCATTGTGTCTTTGTTAGAAAATTTCTAATGATGACTTCATTATCTTTCTGTTATATGTTGATGATATGCTTATTGTAGGGAAAAGTATTTCTAACATTAACATGTTAAAGAAGCAATTGGGATAGTCATTTTCCATGAAAGACATGAGAGCAACTAAATAGATTTTTGGCATTAGAATCATGCGTGATATAAAAGAGAAGAAACTTTGGATGTCCAAGAAAATTATATCGAAAGAGTACTGCAAAGATTCAAAATGGAAAGCTCTAAGGCGGTAAGCGCTCCTCTCGCTACTCATTTCAAGTTGAGTTCTAATCAAAGTCCTTCAAGTGAAGATGAAGTGTTTGATATGAAATGTGTTCCTTATGCGTCTATTGTGGGTAGTTTGATGTATGCAATGGTGTGTACAAGACCAGATATAACACGTGTTGTTGGTACAGTCAGTAGGTTTTTGTCAAATTCAGGTAGAGGGCATTGGAATGCTGTAAAATGGATTTTAAGGTATCTTTGCGATACTATTTCATGAGGCTTTATTTTGGAGGAGATAAGCCTACTCTGACTTTGATATGGCTAGAGACATTAATTGCAGAAATTCCACTTCGAGCTACATGATTAAATTTGCAGGGGGAGTTATTGCTTGGTAGTCCAGATTGCAAAAGTGTGTAGTACTATCTGCTACAGAGGCTGAGTTCATTGCAATTCCTGAAGCATGCAAAGAGTTACTATGGTTGAAGAAATTTTTTCAGGAGCTTGGTTTTGTTCAAGACAAATACGTGTTATTTGTTGATAGTCAAAGCGCTATTCATCTTGGTAAGAAATCAACTTTTCATAATAGGTCCAAACACATTAATGTGAGATATCATTGGATAAATAATGTTTTGGATGCTAAGTTATTCGAGTTAGCTAAAGTTCTTACAGATGATAATGGTTCTGATATGATGACTAAAGCATTACGAAGAGGAAAATTTGAAGCTTGTTATGATATCGTCGGTTTGGAGATTTCCTCCTCATAGTTGTGAGGGGGAGATTGGTTGAGTTTGAGCTTCCTTTCTATGTGGAGAAAGACCCAAATATGATTAGCCCATTTGTTTCACTTATTTAAACAAAGAGGATCAATTTAGGATTGAGAGAGATAGAGGAAAAACAAGGATTCAAAAGAGAGAGAAAAAAGGAGAGAAACTCATTCCTATTTTTCTGCAATTAGTCTCACTAAATCGACGATCTCTGATTCATTAACCGTTAGATCAAGATGAAATTTGGAGGGTAGGTTTGCAACACGTATATCTAACTTTTGACCATTCATAATTTTAAAAAAATGTCTGAGGTGAAAGTTATTTGCTTTGCACTGAAGTTGTAGATTTGGGAAAAAAATTCAATTTTTTTATTCTTATTTGTAAGCTAGTTTGTTTTGTGATTTGCGGTCGTTAGTATTAGTTTGTGAATCACTTTAAGACTCTCTTGTACCCTTAATTGATTAGTTGAATTATTTCTTTAGTTTGGCCAACTCGTGGTTTTTACTCTCATATTAAGGAGTTTTCCACGTTAAAAATATCAGTGTTCTTTTGTACCTTTATTTGTTCGATTTGCTGTCTTATATTTGTTGTTGATCTTCAAGATTTCTACAAGTTTGGGGAGTTTTATATTCGCTACGTATTGGTCTATTATTGTGTCTTAAATTTCCCATCACTTTGCTCATTGTCTATTGAGTCCTTAACTCTTTCAAAGAATGTTAAGTATGAATTTCAGATGTTTTGAACAATTAAACTAAAAAAGCATTTTGATTAAAAATAACTAAAAAAAGCATAACGTAAAGTAGAACTGAACGATAAAGATAAAAATGCATACAAAATTTGATTGATTGGTTTTTTGAGTTGAAAAAATTTACAAGTTCAAGATTTATAGACAAGCATAATTACTACAGTCCAAAACAATGTGATATGTATATTTTAGCCTTGTTCGACTAATTATCTGGGTAATGCGTGATATTCCTCTAAACTATGGGTACATGACAATCCATATTCGAGTTTCTTTAATCCACGTTCTACCTCTGTGTTAGACACTATTTCAGTTAGTGGCTCTACAAACAAGGAATATGGGTAAAATGCCAAATTTTCAAGTTTCATTTAGCTTTGATTGAATCTAATACTTCCCAAGCCTTTGTGGTCTCAATAGACTTGATAAAGAAAAATAATTCTTATTCAACTACCATTGTATTCGTCTAACCTTTCTTCAATTGCATGGAACTGCATAGGAGAGAGATAAATAGGTAGAGAGAGATATGCTAAAATTGAATGCTTAAAATTACTTTTCATTCAAAATTATTTGATTAAAGTGATTTTTCTCATGAAATTGATTAAAATCTTAATCGGAAATATATATAATAAAAATGTCAATGATCTTAATCTTAATAAATTTGCAAATGGTCCACAAGGGGCAGCGTGAAAGGGGAACGACGTAACGCATCGCCCCAACAACTTCTTGATCGCCCATTTATTATATTGAGCACCCATTATTTGGATGTGATGCCCATTTCTCAGATCAGTCGCATTCCAATAGAAACATGAAGGTGTTGTGTCTCAATCCTCCACAGTGCGAAGAGAGAGTCAATGGAAAGTTGATTACATTCTCTTTAATAATAGGAAATTAACTGTCTCATTTTCACGCTCCATGAAGCAGTCCTTGTTTCCTGAGAGTCTAAGATCCAGACCCATGAATTTTTATAAAAAAATCTCAACCCTAAGATTGAAGGAGATGTCAATTTATTACGCAAATACCACATATAAAGCTTTTCACCTCCATGCGTAAGCTAGCTCTAACCTCACAACAAACTTTAAAAATCTCAGATAACCTTTAATTACTAGGAATTATCACGTATTGTACTTTTAACAAATACAATCTTTAATCACCATAAATTTTTTTAATATTTTTTAATTTATTATTGATTCCTAGCATGAACATGTTTAGCATCTAGCTAGTCCAAAACATGTTTTCTTTTTCCTTCACCTAATTGACACTTTTTTGGTTACATTCACCTAATGTACAATGTGGGCAGTGCCATAAAATTTATTTTAACTTTGATGCTATAGGTTAGTCAGAAGAAATAGAAGTACATTTCCACCATCATGTTGGTTTCCAATAAATATGGGAGTGTGAAAAGTTCTTTACAGAATTTGGGCCACATTTTTGTACTATTGCTGCTAACATTCATATGCTTAACGAATTTCTTCTTAGGTTAGTCACACAAACAAGATGTTCCAATTTGGTTGAACATAGTTAAAGACTGATTTGCTGCATTCTCCATAAATGTTGAATGCTTAGAAATGAAGCCAAAACCCCTTTTAATAACTTTAACTTAGCAATTTAATTACATCACACTTAGTCAAATTTGTCCCTACATTAACTCCCTCACTTACACCATTTTGGTCCCTAAAACTATATATTGGGTGACCACTAATTGAATTGTCTCATAAAAGGACCATGTGTAACCCAAAGACATTCAAAATATCGATACATTTAAATTACATATTTAATTTTAATTGAACGATCATTAGTTTTTCAACTTTACATAAGCAAAATTCAACATTCCCTATATTACTCAATTGGTCAATAACACTATTTGGAAAATAACTTAGAAATCAATTTCCCTATGAACCCGGCACAATTAACAACAGTTAGCTATATGTTACTATCATTACGTCACATAATAAACACCTGGAGTTATCTTTCGTCACACTTTAATCAATAAAGGAGTTTTATTTTATATCTCAGTTACATAGTTAAAAATCAATAAAAAAAAATTTAATCACTTGAATCTGACATTTTATTTTCCAAAAAAATTTAAAATGAAATTTCTGATAGGTATATTAGAATTTTCGAGAGGCATATTAGAATTTATGATATCCATTAAAAATTTAATAGTGTATTTATAATTTCTGAAATTTACGTTAATTTAAAAATATTAATAAAAATTTTAAATGTTCTATTTTATATTGGAATTTCAACTAAAATAAAATTTGCAGTAGTTCATTTTCAATAAAAAAAATTATTTTGAAATTTTTGATAATATATTAAAAATTTCAAAATTTTCGATAATGTTAAATTTTTTATTTAAATTCCAGTGTTCTTAATTTATTTTTTGAAGATTTTGGAATATCTATTAAAAAATGGAAAACTCGAAAATTTCTGATACATATTACAAATTTACAATAAAAACAGATAAGTTTTTTAAAAAATTTAACTTTTACAAAAGTATATAATAGAAAAAGTGCTCTAAATAGAAGTTTCAACTAGCAAATTAAATTAAATGTTCAATTCTTGAACATTTTTTTTTTTAAGTTACAAATATTTATTTTATTTTCATAACAACAACAAAAACCTCATTCCTAACTTGTGAACCAAAAAGTGCATGTTATGTAATGTTAGCCTAATGCAGCAGTTGAACTAAACTGTTCCAATTGAAACCTTCAAACCTAACACACACACACAAAATACAAGTCACAAATCATGTTCCAATCTCATTAATATTTGACAGTATTTGATTTTGAATATCTACAAAAACAAATGGGAACAGAAGACTTTACCTTCCCAAGAATTAATGACACTTTTTCATATATCATTGATTCACCTCCTCTTTGGAACTCATCATCAACATCCTCCTCTTCCAAAAAGGGAGATTCCTATGAAGAAAAATTGGATTCAAAGGGTCAAAGGAAGAGCTTTTCATCATCAATACAAAATGGAAAAAAATCAACAAGAGAATTAGAAGATGAAGAGGTTGTTCCAATGGATTTATTGTGGGAGGTTTTCAATGAAGAGGTTGTTGAGTATTCATCCTTAACAATTGGTAACACAGCAAAAAATGCTCTTGTTCATACTAAGAATAAGCCTGGTATGTTGGAGATGTTGAAGGTTTTGAAGAAACTTTTTTCCATCAACAATTCTCATGGTAAATCAAGAAGAAGAATACTCTAATTTCTAGAATTGTTTTGGTGATTATGCTATTGGATTTTGGGTAAGACTACTTATTCATGTTTTAATTTTCTTCTAAAGAAATTTATCTTGTTAATTAGGTGTTTACAAGTGTTTTTAATCTATGTGAAGCTTAATTAGTGAGTTAATTGAATTTTGCTTCTTCCATTACAATATATATGCACATGTAAAAGTAAATGAAAATTACATAGTTTTTCTTTTAATTCATACAAGTTTAATTAATATATATATATATATATATATATATATATATATATATATATATATATATATATATATATATATATATATATATATATATATATATATATATATATATATATATATATATATATATATATATATATATATACCTTTTTTTAATTAAATAATCCCACTTTTGTTTTGTTCTTAAATCTTTTGGACTTTAATTTATATGATCTTAGCCAAACAATGGAATGAGTTGTTATCCAAACTATCTTGTAGTTGTTGATTTAAAATAATGAGTTTAAATTTAAAGATTTTTCACTTGCTTAAGTTTTGTGAATCTTATCACCCTATCATTTGATAAAAAACAATAGATGTTTGTCTTAAATCCCAATCAAGTTATGTAGGCTCTCTTTATTTTTAAAAAAATAGTTGATGATTGATAAACTATCTTATAGAAAAAAAAATTATATGAGATGATTGATTATAATTGATAGGTGATAAGTTATCTGAATAAATTTGTTGTATTTGATGAGATTAGCAGTTAACTTATAAATATGAAATGATATAAAAAAAATATGTTTAATCAATTTTTAATATTTTTCAATTAACATAATAGAGGTAAGTTTAGAGAGAAATAATAAGTTATAAGGTTTAAATTGTAATTTATTTGAATTAATTTATCAAAAGAAGATATAAGCTCGTAAAAAGCTTTTGAAAAAAAGTAAAGGTTATCAAATATGTGTTTTTAAACATGAGTTTAGTTCAAAAAATGGTCTTGCCAAACATGAGCTATAATGAAATGTTCTTATATGAATTTATTGGGTGGATCAATTAGGAAGAGTGCGTTCTTATATTAACATGTCATGTCACAAATTGTGATAGGTTTGTTGTTTGAAAAAAACAAACCAAACATAGAGAAAAAATGTGAAAATTTTAAAAATTAAAAAAAAAATTATGATCATTATCAAATGACAATAATACACTTGCACTCTCTAAAATAAATATTTAATTACCCCTCACAACACTCTATTTTAACTTATACATCTTAGAATGAAAAACTTGAATCTTAAATATAGCCTTAAACACCCTCTTCCTTTATAAAACTAAGCGATATGAGACTTCAAAGAACTTGTATTTTATATATAACATTGAATTTTCTCTTCATTTACAAAACTAATCGATGCGAGACTTCTTCAACATGTATATTTTCAACCAACCCAAACAATCTCCACCTTGATTGAAAATAATACATAAGTTTTCATTGTCTTCATCGACAATCACACTCCACCATAAAGAGTATAGTCATTTGAAGTTACATCGCTCCAAGAATTTTCACATTGTCTTCATCAACAATCATAGTTTTAAAAAGTATCATACTCCACCTAAAAAAGATTATACTTTACTTGAAGGTAGATCACTTCAAAAATTTTAAAATCAGATAGAATCCAATAAATAATTAATGGCTAATACTATTAAATAAGTTGTTTTTATTATTATTATTATTATTATTATTATTATTATTATTATTATTATTATTATTATTATTATTATAAAAATAATTAAGGGTTAATATCAATTTACTCTCTGCCATATAGGTAGATTTTAATTTATCATATATATATATATATATATATATATATATATATATATATATATATATATATATATATATATATATATATATATATATATATATATATATATATATATATATATATAACTAATTTTGTCATATAAAGATTATGTTGTTTTAAATCCTCTAAAATTGTCTCTTTTTTTTAACTAACCTTGTCTTATAAAGATTTTGCAAAACCACAAATTGAACTTAGGTCCTTGGTTGAAAGGGCGCAACCTACACCACTAGGCCACTAATCTTTTTATTAAATATTTGACAAATTATATATATATATATATATATATATATATATATATATATATATATATATATATATATATATATATATATATATATATATATATATATATATATATATATATATATATCTATCTATCTATCTATCTATCTATCTATCGGTAGTGTTAACATACATGTCATCTATAAGGGTAAAATAATTATTAATACCTCAAGCCAGATGTGTTGGACTTTCAACTAGGGAGCATTGAACATAGTGAGGCTTTTTCTAGAGCAACCTTTGTGAGAGACACACAACATACTCACCCAAAACCTTAAGGTAATAGGTGTATGGGTTCTCTCACTTATAAATGCTCAAGTCACCACATTTCTATCCAATGTGGGACTATTATCCACACTACTCACACTTGTTAATACTTAACACTCTCCCTCAAGTGTGAGCCTATCCACAATGATCTCCATTAAGCGAAAACTTTAACTGTGCAACTGCACCCTTGTACCACCGAGACACTCAACCCACGACCTGTGGGGATACTTTCGATACAATTAAGTTGTTTCCTTTACTCGAACCAAAGACTCTGATACCACTGTTGGACTTTCAACTAGGGAGCGTTGAACATAGTGGGACTTTTTCTAGAGCAACCTTTGTGAGAGACACACCACATACTCACCCAAAATCTTAAGGTAATAGGTGTATGAGTTCTCTCACTTATAAATGCTCAAGTCACCACATTTCTATCAAATGTGGGACTATTATCCACACTACTCACACTTGTTAATACTTAACAAGATGGACCGATCTGACTCTGATACCAACTAATGTAACACCTTAAACTCCAACAAAAAACTCTATAAATATCAATGATGGAATTTTAATACATATAATATCATTTACTCATATGAATTCAACAAAAAACTTTTTAAACATCAACGATGGAATTTTATATATATATATATATATATATATATATATATATATATATATATATATATATATATATATATATATATATATATATATATATATATATATATATATATATATATATATATATATATATATATATATATATATATATAAAATCAGGGATTTGCTCAAATTCTAAATGATTAAAATATTCCAATCGATTACGAAAGAAAAAAGGTAAATAGAATCCCCCATTACCAATAAGCTTAAACAAATCTGTAACAACCTCTACCTTGATTAAATCGGAAAACTTGAGTTTATATCAAACTTTTGCAATTCTCTCTGCTAGGATTTGTCTCATCTTCTTCTCCTTTTTCCCAAAATTGATTGCTCTCTAAATCTCTATGTGCTTATATAGAGAAAAAAAATCTATTTTATTCTATTTATTTTTGTAATACCTTAATTTTTAGCCTTAATATCTCACCTCATTTACATCTTTGCAATGTATTAAGATCACAAATTTGGTTGTCTTCTAACCCTCTCATCTTTGGGTTTTGCCTTTGCAGAGATCATCAAGCACCTCTTTGTGTATCTTTTACATTTTTGTACTTATATGCTTTATAATTCACTAACCACTAATCAAAATACAAAGAAATATGTCTTGTCCCTTTTGTTTCTTTGGCAAGGTAGGGTTTGGAACCAAGAGTATCAAGTGATTACCTCCTCAACTAGGATTGAGTTCTTCAAGTCAAAGTGTGGTTAACCATTGACTTTCAAAAGCTATTCATCAAAGCATGACCTCTAATCTCAAAGTATAGATTCTCAAGCATTATTCAACTCCATTTGATCAAAGATATTTTAAAGTTTGATAACATGTTTCTCAAGGAACTTCAAAGGTTCATGTGTTTATTTTCATGCCTTCATCAACAAGTTTCCTCAATCCATTGCAAGTTTCATCAAAGGACAATTAAGATTATATCATTTTGAGTTTATATAATCATCAATATACCTTGAAATTCAAGAAAAAGTCCAATGTTGCAAGTTTGTTTAAAGAGGTTTGACAAAAAAAAGTCAACATTCTAAGTCCAACTTTCAAATATCATAACTTTTTCATTCTTCAACACTTTTGAGTTCTTATTTGGAAAAATGACTCTTCTTGACATCCTTTACAAGTTTTCTTTACAATTCAAAATCCAATTATTCTTGGAAGATCATGAAAAGTTTGGAAACGTTAGAGGTCACTTTGTGGACTTAGTGAAATTTGACCTAAGTTCAAGTGATATTTGCCTAACTTCTAAAGATCATAACTCTCTCAATTTTCAACTTTCGTGGACGGTTCGTTTTGCCAATTATCATATTTTGTGCCCTCTACAAGTTTGTTTCAAGGATCAAAGACCAATTATGCTTGGAAAGTCATGAAATGTTTGAAGACATTATAGGTCATTTTGGACTTCGAAAATTTTTACTTCTAATCACAGGTCATGGTGCCAATTTTATAAGGACATAACTTTTTGCTCAAGCATCCAAATGAAACCTTTCTTTTTGCATTATACTCTATGTTATAATGTGATCATTTAGTAAAAAGAATGAGAGGAAATGGTCAAGTGTACACAATTTCACAATGGTTTGAACATGGTCACTTGAAATTGAATTTTTCTCATGGAACCGAAAATAGAAGTGCTCAATTCTCCGAATTGAGCCAAGCTTTGCACATGTCTTGTCCATGATGATGTTAAATGATAGTTGCTGAGCAAAAATCGACTTGAATTAGCAAGGTTTTTGCTGCATTTTGGCTAGCTTTGGAGTCAAGTTTTCATCACAAACTTTGCACATGGGATCACACGAATTCTAACTAATTCTCATATGTATTTCATTCATTCACCTAAGCTATAAATAGAGGAAGCTTCTGCATTCAATTTCAAGCTGAGAAAATCCCTAGAACTTCTGCCCCTGCTCACACTTTTCACTTAAATTTTGAAAATTCATTTTCAAATTCTAAGCAATTTCAAATCCTTTACTTGGTTCCATTAGCACCTTCGGCATCTTCTGAAGCAATAACAATAAGAACCAAGTCTTAAGAGCCTCTGAATCGTGCTAACCAAATCCACCTTTCAGCACTTCCGATCATATTTGGACAAGGTAGTTCTGAGCATCATTTGAACTGAAACAAGTTACCACAATGTAGCCTGATACTCTTTGATTCTTTCCCCTAACTTATCTTGCTTTGGTTGATCGTATCAGGCATTTAATTTTACTTTTCGTGTTTTCATTTTCACTGCGTTTTCTCCAAAATTCTCCATGATCACTTTCAAAAAATAAAAGTGAAGCATATGTTTGAGATCACACTGATGATACGGTTGTAATGGTGATGGTCTCGTTCCTTGAGCTAACCATTTTCCAAACTCCGATGAGAAACTCACCGGAGAAGACGACCGGAGGTGCACAATGGTGGCGTAAGTTTGTTTTATTTTAAGTATGATCCAGCGTGTTATTTAACTTAAGGTCCAATGTGTTCCTTTTGATCAGATCCCTTAGATGCACATACTTTGGCCAAATGACTTCAATTTGATGGCTTTCTTTTTTTCTCTTTTGTTTATTTTGCTTTTATTTTATGAAATTCATTTTAATTCCAATTTTCACTCAAAAATTATCTAAAAGATTCTTAAAAATATTTCTTCTCGTTTTACTCTTTGAGTGATTTTTTGAGATTTTTATTTTTATTTTTTCTATTTTCTTTTAATTTTCTCTTATCTGTTTTGTTTTAATTGGTTTAAAAATAGTTTTCTGTTTTAAAAATATTTCAAAAATTCCTAAAGATATTTTAAGTCATTTATGATTTTTATATATTTTTGTTTGCCTTTTATTTGATAGTGTGATGTTACTTTGTTATTTTCCCTTTTATTTTTATTTTAAATTGATTTTAATGCATTTTATTGGTCTATTATTGCATTTTATATATTGTTTGACTTCTGTTGACTTGGATTAGGGTTTGATTAATCAAAATCTTCCTCAATCTCAATGAAATTTGGGTTTTGACGAGGTTGGATGAATCTTCATCAATTCAAATCTACCATTAAATGATTAGTTGAATCATTTTTTGTGCTTTGGGTTGATGATAGGTTTAGTACCTTAATCCACCAAGAGAGGTGATTGAAATTGATGATAGATGAATCTCAAGTCATGATTCAATTTGGTTTCTCTCTTCATCATCTTCTTTTTCTTTTTCTTTTCTCTTGATCAATTGGATGATTTAGAGTCCATCTTGTTCATGAATTTTGGATTGATGTTTGATGAAATTTCATCATTTTAAATCTACCTTCCAATTAATCATGGATCATTTGAGATACTTTGGGTTGATGCATAAGTTCTTCCTAAGTTATCATAAAGAATGATTGATGTAATAGACCAATCTCCTTGCCTTAGTGCTTGATCCCTCCTTGGTTTTTACTTATGCTACATGTTTTAGGAGTATAATTTTTATCAAATCTCTAACATGTATGGCACATAAATTATTATTGACTGGTCTCTCATAATATGATCTTCCTAATAGATTATGCTATGATTACTTAACATAGCGCTAAATTTATCCTGAATCGGTTCATTAACTCTAACACCAATACTAACATTATTATTGTGCTAACTTTAATTTATGTCATTTAATTTCTTACTCTTTACTTTTATGTCTTTATTTTATGCATTATATTTCATTGTGTTTGTGTTTATGCTTATTTTTTCCTATTGTCCCTTGAGCTTTTCTTTTTCTTTTAAAGACATTAACAAATGAAAACCCATAAAAAAATTGGTTCTCTAATCTTTATACTAATGGTTACTATCCTTAGCTTGGCTTGGAGTTTGATTCTTGGGCTTATGGACTTTGGTTACTTTTTCCTATGTTATTAGATTCATCTGATACTTGAGACCTTTGGTTGACTCTTGAAGTCTTGGCTCTAATACATAGCTTTGACCTTATAGTTTGAGTTCTTATTTCAATTGATGTTTGTCTTATCTTGTGCTTATTTGTTGCTTATGGCCTACTACAAAGGAATGAAATGTTGGTTTTGACTCTTGTCAAGTGCTGGCTAGATACTGGTTAGTTCACAATGCACACACAAAGGCTTCCTCTTGGGCTACCTTACAATGAGACCTTTTATTTTGTTATTTACTTTATGGATTAGGATAATCTCTTCATCTCTTACCCTTCTTAAATTTTCAAAGTATTCTTCTTTTTTCAAAATCTTCTTGTTTTCAAACTTGAACCACTTTGTCAAGTGATTTTAAAAACCTTTTATTACATAAATGCTAAGGCATCTTAAGCATATCAAAATAATTTCAAAATACTTTAAAAAAATACAAACTCATTCAAATCTTTTTGTGTCTTTGTGCACCTTTTTTCTTTTAACCTTTTTCTTAAAGATAATCATTAGTTGTGTTCTTGTAGTGATGCAACTCCTATACTTTCACAGTAATGTAGAGAAGTAATGACAATTTTCACTTAGATATTGAGTGATAGACTTTTTGATTTCAATTCAAGAAAAAATCTTCCATCTCAAGATGATGCAAATACTCCTTCCTCATTAATTGTGGGCAGTAAGTTGAGTTTCCATTCGAATATGACAAAATGTCTATTAATTTAAAATCAATAAAAACAAATACTTTTGTTATTGTCACCATGAACTACGAGATTTTGATTCTCCATTGCACTTTGTTGGTACATAGGCACGAGGCTCAGGAAGTCTTGTCAAACAAAAATCTTAAAAAAAAACATTTATTTCTCTCATCTTCACAATCTTTTTGCAAACAACCCGGTTTTAAGCCAAACGCAGATTTTTAAGAGGTTCTTATAGAGTACTATAGATGTGAGGGGTGCTAACACCTTCCCTTTGTATAACCAATCCCTGTACCATTATCTCTTTGTTTTATTAGTTTTATTTTTAAAACTTATATGGGTTTTACTTGTTCTTTTTCCATTCCTTTGAAAACAATAAAGAGCGGTAACGACTCTTACTTTTGTGAGTTAAGTTAATCAATAACTTAATCTCAAATTACTTCTCGCCGCTACAATTTTATATTCACTAAATCTCTTAAATTTTAATTAATTTTATCTAACTCCCTATATTTTATTAAAAATCTTGATGTTAACCCAAAACTTCTAAATAATTGCAATTATTCAAATTATCTACTATTTTTAACATTTTTAATTAAATAAGTTATTTATTATTATTATTACTCTAAAAATAATCAATAAGTATTTAATAAATAAATCAATAATTAGACAAAATACTAAATAAAATGTTAGGGTGTTACAGGCAGCAAAGGTCTCACCTTGGGGAGTCCAGCGTATGTAATTGCCTTTGTGGGCTACAAGGATCCCACCTTGGGAAATCCAGCATGCATAATTGCCTTTATGGGAGGCTTTCTTCTGAGCATGAATTTTCTGCATAGATATGGCATAATTAATAGATATAGATAAAAAAGGATTAGATGCCTCATTAAAAACCCTCACTTCATGGTGAGCGCAGAGGGAAAAGAGTACACCTCGATAAACAACTCGTTATTATATTTGGCAGAGTTTTAATACTCGCCTATGAAAAATGTCAACTAGGTATGCAAATAACAAAATATTGGATAACTACATAAATGAATAACAAAAATAGAAATAACCACATAAACGCTTCCAGAGAAGAAATGAGCATTCCCTTTGCTTTCAAGCTTCATCGCCTCGTGAAGTCAGATGGGAATGATCATTGCTCTCGCTTGCATCACTGGGCAGCGTTTTCTCATGGTTGGCATTATTTACTCTCATGCTCAAAAAGTGTGCCCTCTTTAACTTTAGGTTTATTGCGTAACATTTCTTGGATATCTCTTGGTCTCCTTGGACAATTCCCACTTGTCCATTGGGGAGTGAGTATTTCATGTACAAATACAAGGTAGATAAAGCGAATCTCAGTCGGTTAAAGGTTGATCACCCAATAATCATATCATACGAAGAGGGGGTGTCAATAACTAGATACTTAAATTTTATTTGTTTGGCATGGTCATGTCCTCTGAACGTGATCCTCAAGGTGAAGTATCCCTTCACTTGCAATTGTTCCCCTGAAAAATCCAACCAACAGTCCCTTGAAGGGTTTCAAGTCTTCGATATCGAGACGTAGTCTCTTGAAGACGTCCTAATATAGTATGTTGGTGGAGCTTCCCTAGTATACTTTAACTCTTTTGATCCCCCAGTTTTCGCATTTGACGGTGATGACCATGGGTGGCAAGGCGTTGGTTTTCATATGGAGGCGTATGGGTCCTAGGGTTTTGGTCATGGGGTCGCTAAGGTCCATAGCACCTGTTACGACCGCCCATATGAAGCCCTTGGTTTTTGTGTGGGCAATTTTGTTTATTTGTGTCTTTTGGGATCCTTCCGAGAATGGTTTCTTTACTGGTTTCTCTTGACTTTTTTCAGCATTCAATGCTTGTTTCACTTCATCTTTGTGAGCTTTTTATTAACTAAAAGAAAAAGAAAACAACAAGAAATCAAATCAGTGCAAAAGTGTAGGTTGCCTCCCACGTAGGACTTTGTTTAAGGTTGTTTAGCTGGACCACCTACACCCTCAAACTTCGGAGGGTGCTTCCTTCAAGCTAGAGTCCCTAGCATCTCCCTTAGCTATTTTTGGGACCCAACTAACCCTAGTAATCCATGTCATGCATCTCTCTTCCTTTTTCTTCCTCCTATGTGGAGGCTAGTATTTTTAGTTCACTTTTTCATGGGCATTCTCTTTCACTCCTTTCTTCTCCTTAGACTTACTCTTCTTCAACCCTAGATGAAGTCTATGTTTTTTGGGTTTATCACCTTTCATAATAGGTGCTTAAAATCCTTGGTTAGTGGGAATAGGACTCTCGTCCAAAACTTCTCCATAAACCTTAGCTTTGGTGTTACCTTTCTCAACTTTAGTGCTATCAAGTAGGCACTCTTCCAACATATTGGTCAGAGGAGGCTTTGGTGCACTCTCTCTAACACAACCAGTGATCAAATCCACCAAACAACAAGAACTCGTCAATGGAGGTTTAAATTTTAGTAGTGTAAACTCAATCTTCTCTTCTCCTACCTCAAAAGTTAACCTAACTAAGTACAATAATATTGAACATCTCAGACGATATGAACCTTAGACAAATACTTTGGGTAAGAAAAATGACAATATCAATGAGAGTCAGTAGAATATAGTAGAAAAGAGATTGAGTAGAAGAAGTGAGGGGATTCACCGGTATAAAACATCTCCATAAATCACCTCAATCTAGATCGAAGGAGACAAACTAAGAAATGATTGGTTGAAGGTGAAGGAGGCCCTGATTATGAAAGTTATCTAGGGAAGTGTGCATCAGATATAAAACACTAAAATATAAGCTAAGAGGGGTCCCAAGATTTGTACTTGGAACATATTTGGGAAGGGGAAATCTTCAAATGTTTCAGAACAGCTACCTAAGATTCACACCCAAAAAAAGCAATAGAATTCCTACTCTTGTAAACAAGCATTTGTGGCATGGGGCCACGCAATCAACAAAAGATGTACATGTCATCTTATTTCTTGGAACTGGAAAGACCGACCACACTAAATGGTTGTTGACCATAGTGTTAGCATTGTCAATGGCACCTTAAATGTTCAAAGTCGAGGAAGTGCTTGTTATCTTCAGACATACCCAGTCGTACTCTGGTACTGTCGGTTAACTTTGAATATTTAAATGTTCTAGCACCTTAGCATCATTAGGGTTATGACCTAATATCTGCAAGCAGATCCGAATGAAATCTCTAGCATATTCACTCATTTTCAAATTGGCATGCACCTCCTTTTCCAACAAGATAGAAGGGAGCATAAGAGCCTCGACGTGATTCGCTCTTCCACTGACATTTTAAAAAAAGATTCCTAGCAATCCGAAATAGTAAGTGTCTTCCTACAAGGAGTCTTATATGTCTTTTATGAGTCAGAATTGTAAAACATGAATATGATTTCTAGTCCCCGAGTAATCACTAGTTAGAAAAGGATGAGGAGAATCAGGGGATGACCCATATGAAGCTTATGCTTTAAAACCACACATAAAATCAACAATGTTGTCACTCATCCTAACTAAGGAAACAATAAATGTTGAAGGAGAAATTGGAAGTGGAAGGGTACCTGATTTAGGAAGATTGATGAAACATAAGGGCTGAAAAAAGACAAAAGCTTTAAGAGAAAATCTGAGTCACTTCTAGTGTTGTTCTTAGGGATAAGCGAAGGTGTTTCTCAGGAAACTTAACTAAAATCTTGAAAACCAAAAGGTTACAACAAAAAAACTCCCAAATACTCAACTCATCTCTTTATAAGCAATAACAACTGAAGGATTAAGATCAACTATGAACAGAGATCACAAGATCAACTGTTAGAATTCCACTCATAGAAACACGCCAAACTCTAGTGAACCTAAGAACTATATGGACTGCATCATACCCTAGATGATCATGTCATCACACATGTCAGAAATGAGTGACAAAGCATCTCAATGATGTAACCTTATTAAATGTACCAGTTCCCCATTATCTTTTCAAAACTAATCCCAAAGTGATTCCTTTCTATTCTGCACCAGACTAAATATATGAAGGTCAGTCAATAATACTAAAGGCTTCCCCGGGATCCTTCAGTACTCAAGAAATTCTTGGAGAAAACTATTTTTAACTAGCCAAAAGGCCCAATTAATCGACGCCTAAACCATCTCAAGCACACTCTAATCGAACCTATATATAAAAACAGTTCACACACTATGATAAGATACACAATCTATGATCTTCAATGTTACTTTACTCATCTTGAAACTTGAGTTGACTTGGGCATTGAAGCATTAACCATTCATGTCCACCTGTGTCACCGTAAAGGAGATCGGAGCCACTGTTCAAGATCAATAGTTATCTAACTTTCATCGTTTTTGGTTCCTTCGCATAGCTAGAGCTTCCATTTTTGGTTGTCGAACAAAACAATAATGATCATATGTACAATTAACATTTTTCTTTTAGATCTATATTGAACAAAATACATATAATGTGTAACTATTGTATACTCCAATATTATATTCCTTGATTATAGAGTATACTCGATAAAAAAAACAAATTCAATATCTCATATTGACTTATTTGAGTACATCCAGGATTTCATTCTCAATGAAGGGGGTTTTAGGTATAACTCTCGTATATGTAGAATGGGAAAATCTCGTCTAAGTCACTCAAGTCCCTCAGCATAATTTGTGGAGTAACCATTAATCATCTTTATAGTCATTATGTTACGAATAACATTTGAAAGATAATAATGTAACTGACTCCATATCTAAAGCCCATGGTGGTTTTGGTTTGAAGGGTGGCATACACAATTATCACTATTAAAATAACATATGACACTTAACACATTATGTAGTATTCACATGGTGGGCTAATCCACTTTATACTTATGTGAATACTTGATATCTCATATCCATGAAATGTGAGATACAATCATCAGTATACTCACAATATATTTTATATGCATTATTGTTGTCTTATGTAATAGTAAAGTTTGAGTACGAATACTTCAAGAATGATGTTTGTACATTTAATGTGGTCTCACGATAAAGTCACACAAATAAGGATTTTATTAAGTTATCTACAAATAACATAACAAATACAATGCTTAATATATATATATATATATATATATATATATATATATATATATATATATATATATATATATATATATATATATATATATATATATATATATATATATATATATATATATATATATATATATATATATATATATATATATATATATATATATATATATATATATATATATATATATATATATATATATATATATATATATATATATATATATATATATATATATATATCAATTTCATGATACGACATCAAATACAACTGATATTGATTGGCAATTAGGACTTAGTCAAACATTTCGCTGTCTAACCATAAAGAAACATGGCGCACAAAGAAATAGATGGACATCTCACTCTCACATTGTGCAATAGAATTTATAGGTTGACTATGTTGAAAGTATTAGATAAATCTATAGTGAGCATACACAAAGAACCATCTTCATGTCACTTGACAATGTGCAAAATGGCCTCAACACCCTCTGATACCCTGACATCAAACTGGAAGTTAATGAGGTATTGTCGCGGTGAGAATTGGATGTCAAGTTATTAATTAATTTGAATCTTAATTCATTAGTTCACCACCGGTCTTTAATTTGTCCAAAGGAAGGAAAAAAGATCGAATTACCCATAATGAAATGCAAATTCAAAAGCTAGAGAGTTTATGTTCGGGGGTTGGTTAAACGTAGGGAAGGTGCTAACATCCTAAGTTTCTGTAGTACTCTACAAGAACCTCTTATTTTAATGTGTTTATTTCTAAGGGTTATCTGCTTAAGGGTGAAAGACCTAGTGGTTTATTTCTAAGTATACTCGCTAAGACGTCACATCTTGTGCCTACATATCCTGACGGGAATGGAATCAGAGTATTTATAGTTCCTCTAAAGGGTTTGAGGAAGCATTGACTGTTGGTCAAAATTCCAAAGGGATAAGGTTTGTTGATTAATTAATTCTAGGAGAAAAGACGATTCGTCATCTTAAGGGAGAACACTCGACTAAGCTACCACAACTTGTAGGAGATGGTCTTTGCATCGTCTTGAGAGAAGAGCTCAAACACTCGGATTTCATCAACGAGTATGCCACTATCTCTCTCAAGCGGAAAAGGTCTTATATCTCACGATAATATTGTTATGGGGCAGGAGAATTATATCTCGACTGTCAAGATGACTAACGTTTAATTCTCTTGTAGGGAGAATAGTTTGATTGTATTGAAAAATGGTTTATCTATGTTGTAAAAGATAAAAGAAAAAAGGTCTTCCTTATGGGGTAGGATCTAAGCCTAAGCTGATCAACTTGAAGACTCAAGGATCAAGCGGGGAATATGATGCAAATGAGGTGCAATACGTACGACTTATGAAGTCATGTGCAGGTTCTTCCTTTGGATGTTACACATGTGTATAAAATAAAGATGAATGAAATAAAGCCAATGATAAATAAATCCACACAACAGATATAAATGCTTAAATCAAGACAAGCACGAGGTCGTGAATATTAAATCGGTGCTTAGACGGATAGAAACAGGAGTGCGTGTTGATTAAGTTATGCGAGTTGATTTTAAGAAAAAGTTGAATTAAAAGATGAATTAGTTTTTTTAGTAAAATAAGGTTTTTGAATTAACTAGGTTTTGAAAATAATAAAAGGGGTTATTAAATAAGTTGGTTTTGGTTATCTAAAAAAGAAGTTTTATTAGTTTATTATTGAGGAGATTTTATTAAATAAGAAGTCATATTAATGGGATAGGTTTTATTATTATTAACAAATAAATACAAGTTATTTAAAATATGAAATGGTTTTCTTATTAAGAAAATGAGCAAATTATCATATAATTATCTAATAAAATGATTATTAAGTTGGTGGAATAAATTAAAATAAATTGATTTGCTAAAATTAAATTAATTAAATTAGAAAAGAAAAAGATTATTTAAATAATATGCTAATTACTTGGGAAGATAATTTAATTAGAAAAGGTTATTAGTTTGTTTTAAAAAGAAAATAAAAAAATTTGATTAATAAAATGATTAATTAATTAAATAGGTTAGGTTATGATTAAGATTAGTTAAAACAGATTAAGGGATAATGAAAGGTTATGGAGGACAGATGGAATGGCTGCGGAAAGGCTAGGAGGGTGTACCGTGAGGGTTCAATGTGGGCCGCGTGATAGAGATCAAACAAGGTATGGATGGTGATGATCGTGATGGTGCATGGTAACATGCGTGGGTGAGCGTGCATGTCATACCATACATAAAACAACATAAATGAAAAAGCCCTAGATCTGATTTTCCTCTCCCCCTTCCGCCGCTACCCTCTTCTCTCCACTTTCTCTTCAATTTTTCTTCATCCATGCCGCGATCTTCTTCTTCATACTTCTCCGTCCGCGATCTTCTTCTTCATACTCTCGATTCCATCCGTTCTCCTCTCGTCACCTCCTTCTATTTCCTGCATCAACACAAACGAAAACAAATTTAGTAAAAATACTCACGGTTAAATGGTCTTTCACAGGGTTTTCGTTGGTGGATTCGCTGCGAAGGCGCGAGGGTTTTAACGGCGTTTTCTGTTAATATGCACAACGGATGGCGTTTAAGAGGTCTACATCTAGGGTTTGACGAACTTTGGAAATTTGAATGCAAACGGCCCCCCGGGATCTGCAGATAAGTTCTTCCCCCTTCTTTTT
The DNA here is from genome assembly GCA_963859935.3 of Lathyrus sativus. NCBI lineage: Eukaryota > Viridiplantae > Streptophyta > Magnoliopsida > Fabales > Fabaceae > Lathyrus > Lathyrus sativus. The sequence continues at coordinate 596,996,989 of OZ012740.1, read as the reverse complement.
AGTGATTTCTATGTATGAACCTTGCTCGTGAATCTGTTGTGTTTTTGAATCCGTGTGGATTTCTGGGTGTGGTGTGTGTTAGGATGTTTATGGTTTTTCGCTTCGTGAATGTCCTGTGAATCTCTTCCTCCTCTTATAGATTTTACCATTCTGCTAATTAATCTCCTGTTAAAAACATTACCCATTTCGTATGAACATGCTTATCCGATTTTGGAAAACGGTTTAAGACTTTGTCGACATTATTTTTGGAAAGTTTTCTAAATCTGTCCTGAGTTTTAAATGGCCTTGCTGCTTGTTCTTTGTCGTAGAGTTTTATTACTGCATTATTAACCTTAACAAAATCCGTTGGCAGGTTTTCCTTCAAGGCAGAGAGGTCTTTCAAATTCCTTTAAAACATGATGCTCAATCTGAGACCTGAGTTGAAGGTGCAATTTCGTTCAATGCGTATATGGTGTGAATGCTGGAGATTTGTTTTAGTTATGGCGGCGAGCGTAAGGTCTTTCGAATTGGTGGTTGCACGGTAAAAGGATCAGCTTGTTGTAAGGCTCCAATATTGGTTCTCCTAAGTTCTTTAATACAAGATCAGTGAATGGGCCAAGGCGTAAAACTAGGATGTAGTTTTTTTTTGGATATTTGGCTTTGTAAAACTTACGTATGTACTCAAAAGTGGATTTTGTGGTATGAAAGCTTCAAAGTGATCCTTAGTGAATAAAAGACTAGAACAATGTTCAAATTGAGTTTCCTTAATTTTGAAGCGCTGACTTTGAGTTTGAGTTCTAACTTGAATTTCGTGAGGACTAGGACTTGCATTTGTAAACTTCTAAATCTGAATCTTTACAGACATCGTTGCTATATAATGACTTGATTTTGACTTTTAATTTGAACTTTGTCAAGAACATAAATTCAATTTATCCAAATGAACTTCATCAATTGTAGTACAAACCAAACTTGGATGTCTCCTGGGATCCCTAAGCCAAAACTCGTTCGTTGATCCCTTTGCAAATAATAAATTCAAAGCATATTTGGATGAACCTCAACCTTGAATTCTATCTTGCGCTCATAGCAACAAATACTTGATGAAGCAAAAACCCTTAATAACCATGATTCGTACTTTGCCCTTTGTTTTTATCAATTTTTGCTTCACTTGATGGCTTTGAAAGACGAAACTCTAACCCCGAGTATCCTCAGTTGAAACAGTGGCGAAGAACCAAGCCCACACTCTAATAACTTGTCCTTGAGGTATCTCCGAACCACACATGACCAAACTTGATCCTGGTTTTAAGAATACACGATCCTGGAATCGTTGAGGGAAAGTTCTAAAAGCAAGCCTCCACGTCAGAATAAAACTCTAGGATCATCAGTGGATTAGAATTCAATGGTCATGTCCCTGTGATGCTTGATCATAAGGATCTAAACATGAAAATATCGCACCTGCACAAATTGGTTAGCTGTAATAAACACGCACGAGCAAAAAGAGAAATAAAAGGAAAAATAAGGAGGTGGAATCTTATGGTCAAAAATTAGGGTGCTACAGGTATTCTGTCACATCTTTACTGACCTCTATCTTAGCAACCTTAGATGCTAGATGCCTCTAAATACAACCTATAGCGGTTAGATGTATCTCACACCAAGCATTTAATAACGATATCAAGAGTGCAAATCATTAAACTTTGTCAAACTCATCAGACATCTCCTTTATAGCCTTAAATTAATAGATAGAGTTCTCATACCCCAAATTCCTCATACCTGTACATTTGGTTTTCATCTGTCTCTCTGTCAAATAAACTTTATTAAAAACTCCAAGAAGTGGCTAGTGTCGTCGTTGCTTTCTTTTGAGCTTAATGAATTAAGTTTCATTGGAGGTTTGCCAGTAGGGATGGCAACGGGGCGGGTCGGGGGCGGGTTTAACTATACCCGCACCCGCACCCACCTCCATGTAACAGACCCGCCCCCGCCCCCAAATTCAATCGGGGGTGAAATTTTACCACCCAGACCCGCCCCTAGTAGAAAACGGGTGCACCCGCACCCGCCCCGCCCCCACCCGCAAAAAATTATTATTTTTTTAATTATAATAAAAATTAGTAATTTAATTAAAAAATTGATTATTTTAATAAATTAATTAATTATTTAATTAAAATTTTAATTAATAAATGAATATTAACTTGATTAATTTTATTATTTTAATTGCAATAAGAATATTAATAACTTAATTAAAAGTATAATTAATAAATAAATATTAAAATAAATAAAATAAGGAAATCAAAATAAAATATATTATTTGGGGCGGGGCGGGGACGGGTGCGGGCGGGTCTTAGTGTCTACCCGCACCCGCACCCGTAGTTAAGAACCGGGTTTCACCCGCACCCGCACCCAATTAAATCGGATTTCCCCCGTTAATTTCGGGGCGGGTGTGGGCGGGCCCGGGTTTGTTTGCCATCCCTATTTGCCAGGACATGTGCGTGTGTGTGATGTTGTTTTCAGTTCAAATGGTTCTGACCTAATCTTGGTCAGGCAAGAGTTCTTTTTCATGATCAGAGACAGTGTGGGTGCAATTGATTCAAGCGGTTATTTTGGAGGTTTCAATTAGATTTTATGATAATCCAAGTGGTTGGTGTAGGGACTAAGTTATTAGGTGGTACCAAGTTATCAGTGTTTTATGATCATTAAGAATCAATTCATTTTCAGTCAGGACTTTGAGACCAAGAAGTTCATGTCAGGTCATGTCTATTGATTTCAAGGGATTTCTCAAGATTCAAATGCATCTAAAGATCCAGATTATTTCAAAGTTCATTTTCTCGAGAGTTACTCAAAAGTTGGTGAAGCTTAGTTTTTGGTGCTTTGTGATTCGTGCTACAAGTTTAGACAAGATATGCATTTGTGGATTTAATTCAGGATTCATTTTCTGGATTCAAGCCCATCACCTACTTTCCATTTTATTATCCAAATCCATATCAATTCATGGTTGGCCTTAACCCTTCGGAAATTGATTCAAGGTTTTTGTTATTTCAAAAAAAAAAGGTCCAAGTTTCATCAAATCCATCACCGCAAATACAAGAAAGCCCATTATCTTTTTTATAAAAACAAATTTGCAAGAAAATCCATTATATAGAAATAAGAAGAGCAAACCATTGCCCAAGAATATGTTCATAAGGCAAATCCAATACAAGTGGAAATCAGACCCATGGAAATATTGCATTCAATCTCTATTACAAAGGTTACAGCAATACAAAAACAACTTTTTCTAAGACACTACATGCTACTAATGGGCTCAAACTCTAGCATAAACAGGCCCCACACAAACTTTTGCAATGACTTACGCATAATTTTGCAAAATGGCTACGGATTTCACGCACCAAAATTCATCTCGGCGGTAATTTGTTGGTGTCGTACAGAAGGTGCTACCACCTGCAATTCGTGTACTCCAAAATTACATCAATTCGTGATGTACGTCCAAATCCTGTGCATCACGACAAACCGCGGACCACCACCTCTTTTATAGAATAAAAAAAACATGCACAAAACCAACACCCCCTGCACAACTGTACTACGCACATGAAAATGTCCACTGCGTAAAGAGTGGTAACGCGTCCTAGCTGCAACGTTGGTGTTTTCCTCAACAAATTCCTCAGAATACCCCATCGAACCTCGCAATTGTTTCTATAAATCAGATTTGCTTTCTCACTCTTGGGAGAGAAAAAGAAACCACAAACAATCTGCAGAATGGAAAAATCTCCTCCATTAAACCCATAAAATATCAGTGACCCTACCTCCCCCATTTGATGCGAATTGTATAAAACAATTTCCATAAAGTCACAAAAGCATCTCAAACAACAAGTTTCTGGAATATCTTCCGCAAGCCCAAACCGTCATCACCCCATTCAACACCATAAAGACCCCTTTGGCTGCCCTTTTCTTCTTCAACTCCACTCAAAACAACATTCTCCCACAAAATCCTCCTCAAACCATTTTTGATTGATCCCTGCTCCTTCAATCCTTCCCTTAATAACCCAACCTACAAAATCCCATTCTTGAACCCAGAAAATCACTAAACCACAAATCCCCTTCAACAAACCGAAATCCATCTTTCAATACCCAACCTTGAAATCCCAAAAACCAACAACAACCCATAAACAGATAAAAAGAAGTAGAAGGAGAAAAGAAGTTGAAACCCCAAGCTGAGGAAAATGAAAATGGAATACTAGAATCAGAAAGAAGGAGAGAGACGAACGAAAGAGAAGGTTGGGTTAAAGTTTTTTTTACTTTTGACTTTCTCCGGAATTCTGATAGCGTTGATGACTTTGGAGTTTATGGCGATGATGACGGCTGAGGTCTAGCCTAGGTTTTTTTGTTTTAATTAGCCAAAGGCATCAACCGTATGCCTTCTTTTTCGTTTTGGACTAGGGGCTCAAAGCCCATTTTGTTTTATTTTTTTGTGTAGCTTTTTGGTACCCGGATTTTGGATAGGTGATGGGCTGCAAGCCCATATGATCCTCTCCCATATCCACACAACCCCTTACCAATCTCAACACACCCCTTCCTCATATATTTTTTTTTATTTAAATAAAATTAATTTTTAGAGTTTTATAATATTTTTCTAATCAAGTTTTAGATTTCTATAATATTTTTTTTCTCTAAATAAATTTTTAGAACTTTTTTTTTCATATTTTTCTAATTTTAGTTTTTTAGAAGTTTTAATATATTTTTATAAAGTTAGATTTTAGTGTTTTTATTTATCTTTGAGGTTTTATTTTCATATTATTTCGTTTCGATTGATGACGAGACCTCTAAAATCATTATCGGTCAAATTATTGATAGATAACAGTTTGTCCGAGACCACCTTCTTTTCTATCTCATTTCTTCTTCATTTTTCAATTTTATTTTATTTTTCAAACCGATGAAGTCTCTGATTCGTAAAACGTTAGTTCTAGAGGATGTTAAAACCTTCATTATTTCAAATCTATTGAAAATGACCATTTGGGTCATTTTCTCTACTTCGGAATCGTGCGAGGTTTCCTTCGATTAGTTAATATGAAGTTTGTGATTAAGACGAGGTTTAACCTTCTTTTCGAATTCATCTCGATTTTATGCCATTTTATCGATCAATGAAGTCTTTATATTCGTAAATGTTAACTTATTGAGGTCGCTAATCTTCATTGTTTCAAATCTGTAGAAAATGATCCAAAGGATCATTTTTCTATACTTTGAAATCGTGAGAGATTACCTTCGATTTAATCGACGCGAGTTTATGATTAAGACGAGATCCCACTCCTTTTGACCTTTTTCCATTCCGTTAATTATTAACTTCCAACTTTATTTTCTATTAATACATCACTATTTATATTCCCGTACATATTTTGCTGTTTATATTTTCTGTCGATATTATCTTGCTTATTACCTTGTTCATATTATCATCATTATTCATATTGCATCCTGTCATATTGCATATACTGTCATCTACCCTTCCCTTGTTTATTTCATTCAAAATACCAAAAACATGATAAAACTATCAAAACCCTAAAAAACCTTAAGTTGGTGGACTGTTGATCATTATCTTAGGCTTTGGAGTTTAGACTATGTACATAAACCCTAGTCCGTTTACTTTGTCTGAACTCTTTTCCGCTTGTTTAGTTTAAGACACCTCGCACACACACGGCTTTCTCTTAGGCTACCTGACAATGAGACCATTTATTTCTCGCAATCCCTTGTATTTTGTATGTATCCCTCTCCCGTTACCATGTAAAAGCTTAGTTTTTTTCATGCTTGCTTGCTAATTGCTAAGAAAGATAAAAATAAATTAGGTTTAGAACATGTTTTCAAAGTAAAGAACAAATAAAGCTAGATCCAACGTCAAGCCATTTTCAAACACATTTCAAATTGAATCATCCTAGGGTTTCTCCTCTTCTTTCACCTCTCTTTCACCACATCACTAAACCTTTTATATTTTCCACCCTTGTAAGTCGATTGCTTCGCGCATCGCCATCTACCTATCATGCTCTATTCACCACCTTTCATCTTTTACAACCTTAAAAACCTTGGTCTCGTGCCAAGCGCATTTTGAAACTCTTTTCCTAATAAAACTTGAATGGTTGTGGAGTGGTTAGGCGTAGGCCTTCTCCTATCCCGAGTGCTTGACATTACCTTTAGGGTTCACTGTCGTTAAACACTTACCATTCGAGATCAAAACATCTTTAATAAAAGAATGAAGTTCTATTTGTACTGAACTAAAGAGAGAGAGGATTGAGTGCAGACTTCTTCCTCTCCGAGTGCCCGGATACTCACTGTAGAGTGTGTGATCTCGATACTCGTCTTTCAATATGAAGACATACTTGTATTCACCACACCATTTTCACAATAAATCTTTGAGATAAAGAATTGGGTACTACCCGCAAGGGGTTACTATCCGAGGACCTATTCCCCCCCCCCCCTAAAAACAACCTTCACAAACCAAATGTGACATCTTGCCTCAAAGGCGAAAACTATCTCTTTTCAAAAAGGACATGTTACGTCCGTTCTACCACAAACAGGTAACGCGTAAGACTCCACAAGCGAGCTGCAATACACCTAACTGCTAGAATGTGCATGATAGCATAATCCACCAAAAACACCAGTTAACCGTAGGCCGAACTACGACTGCTCTGATTCTTTACCTCTTTTAAGTAAAGATACGTAGGCACAATGGCCCCAATCCTTGCCGAGAACACTTTCCTCTCTTACCCGTAGTTCCCCGAACTACGTTGGCTCTGACTTTCTCATACCCGTTGAGAATACGTAGGCATAGGACCTCGAGGTCCTAGCGAGTCTTTTCTTCCCCTTTATCTCTCTTCTTTCCCTGTTTCTAACCTTTCTTTATCCCCTTGGAACACTCTTTGAAGCGATAATCTTTAGCAGATATTTTCACACATGGACAAATAAACGGTTCTTATCGAGTACGATGGGTGCGAGGGGTGTTAATACCTTCCCTTCGCATAACCGGCTTCCGAACCCTTTCTCTTGGTTACGAGACCATCTTATTCGTTCCTTCTTAGGGTTTTCTCGATGTTTTCCCTTCCCCTTATGGGATGAATAAAGTTCGATGGAGGCTCTTCTGTTTTTTCCGTTCTCGCCTCTCCGTCGTTGCATTTTTTCGAGTAGCGACAAGAGTGACTGCACCTAAAAGACCAATTGCCATAATAGAATCTTCTTCACGTATAGTGTCTAATATGTATTAGGCTTGCAAAACCAAATTTACCATATGATGTCTCTTTGGGAAACAATTTAAGGCACTTGAGAATAGTGTCAACTTCAGCCACAATGGGAGCTTTATAAAGTAAGGTGGTCGCATGAAAGGAGGTGGCGAGTGTTTAGCCTCCAAAACCTTCAGCCACAACGGGAGTTTTAGAGAACAAGGTGGTCGGCATAAAGGGAGGTAGCCTGTACAAGTATTTAGCTTATGAAACCTTCATTGTATCTTCATTATTAGGTGTCATTGTGAATGATCCTAACACTTTCACAACTGTTATAAAGTGGTCATTTACAACCCTGCGGAGACATTGTCTGATGTTAACACCCATATTTTAACCTTCATCCTCTATATGAAATTCCACATGACCCAAATCATCTTGCCCAAAGTTACCAACAAACTATCAACTAACTCAGTAAGATCGTATGTGTCTCTCTAAATAGCCAAACATCTCTTCTGATTCCTAGGCCTTTAATCCCAATTATTTTGAGGCTTGGCCATCTATAAAGTGCAACGAGAAAAAAATAACAATTGAACCCAACCAAGAATTATACCCTCACTCAACAACAACCTTATACATAACATATTTTCAATGCTTGAGAGAAAGTTAGGCGACAACTAAGAGGTATACTTTTCACACTGACGATAGGTACCATGTGAACTCTCTCTAGCAACCTTGGATCTGAAACAAGCCCTCCTTTGCGTCGAGGTATCTCATAATTCTCTGTAGCTAGTTCTAAATTATCTACGATGTGGCTCTCGACCTCCCATGTCCCATAAGAAACACTCATAAATTTTCCATCCATTCATTGCTCAACCACCCTTAATGACTTCTCCAAAGCCATAAACAAACACCGATCACGCTCAATGGCTTTTCGTATTGCACTTTTTTGTTTGTCACTAAATAGGAACATCGTCTTAAGATAAGACATCATATGAGAAACACCCTTATTCTCATCCTAGTCATTAGAGCAACAATAGAATTTCAAAATGGCCAATACAAACCGATTTTTTATAATAGAAACCATCGATCCATTCAAATTTATGACTTTCTTTATGCAATACAAAAGAAATCTAGTTAGAGAATTGTATCAAACATGTTGTGGACATTAACCAAAGAGCATTTCACCATAATTGTATTGCTTTCTTACACCACTACATCACCATTGCATTTTCGATGGTGAGGACATTGCTTCTAGAGTTTGCTATTTTTGCAACATTGCATTTGATGTTGAAAATTTTCTAATGCTTCGAAAGTTTGAGAAGTTAGCAGTTAAACTCTTAACTTTAAAAATAAGGTGTTATTCCCTTTACCGATTAAGCTAAAGAAGAATTTTAAATAATTTTGACTCGTTATATATTTATAAATAAATTGAATCATTTCTAGTTTTTTTCATTAGTCAACCGGTCCTTTTCAACAATAATTTAATTTGAAAAAGTTATACAAGTATGTACTAATTATGAAAAAATTTATTAGAATTAAGTCATTTGATGTGAATGAAAGTTTCAACTACCCGTCTCACCCGCAATTGGACTCAATAATGGAAGATTTGAAGTACTCCTTCCAATTTCTATTTTAAATAAATATTGTTTATTTTATTGAATAATTAATATATTTAAATTATTAAATAGATTAGAGAAACTAATATTTATTAATTTAAAAAATAAAAAATTTCTTAAAATAAAGATTAGAGAAGAAAATATTTATTAAGAACGATCTCATTAAGTTATAAGAGATCTGAACTCTTAAGTAATCAATGAGAAATATTTTCCCTATTATTTTCATAGTTATTTCTAATAAAACAAGATAGAGTAATATGATAACTTTTACTAAATAATTGCATTTAGCCACATTACATTTATAGGTATATTTGAATGATAGATTTTACTAAAAGATTTAACATTGGTTTTAGATTTATATCCTAAATCAACAATATTATAGGTTGTTGTTTGATTATTTAGAAAGATATTCAACTTATCTCTTCATTTGATAAATTTATTAAGTGTATTATTTAAATCTTCAATTTTATTTTTTTAAATCTTGCATTCAATTAAGATGGCAAATGGAGATATGTTCACTTTGTTTATGACTTTCCTGCCTATAAAAAAATATAGATGGGGTAAACGTAGTTAAGGGTGTGGATCTAAAATCTTAACTCGTCTCTCTAAAAATTGAGGGTGAAGTGGGACGAGTCTGCGGACATTGCACTTTTTAAACTTAAAAATCGCAAAATTTTATATTGATGCACACACCCGTAAAAACCTACTAAAAATGAGGTGGAACAGGCAGTCATATTAAAGAGTGTAGACCTAAAGTCTTAGACCGACTCACAAAAACGTGCAGATAAAACAGGCATGCTCAACGAAGCAGGTCGATTTTGCCACCTTTACACTCAACACACTTGATATATTTATCATTAAGATTAGAGAAAAGGAAGATTGTTTTTTCTCTAAAACGACCTATTTCATTTAATAAAGCTTTAGTATATTTTTGAAAAGGGGTTTAGAATCGTTTTAGAAACTTAAACAATTTCTTTTAATTTACTTTATTCTTTATTTAGTTTATTATAGATGGGGAAGAGTAAATTATAAGTACATTCAAAAGTGAGTTTTTTTTTACCTAATTTTCTCTGTGGTTTGTCATAGGACATAAGTGGATTTCTTCCTCTTTTTCATATCAATCAGAGGAGTTTTGTAGTTTTCATCCCACATAATGTAAGCTTTTTTGATTATTTTTATGCTCTTTTGTATCATTTAGATTTTTTTTTATTTTGTGAAAATTTTGACTTTATGAGTTTGCTTTTTTATGTTGAAGTTTTTTAAACATATTTAGAGGTAAACTAGAAGTCTTATGACTAGGAGCTTTGTGTGAAGTTTCTAACTAAAACTTATGTGATAGAGACTGTAAGCCATGATAAAGAAACTTAGTTTCATTGAACACCGCATATTTTGAGATGAAAAATTTTTCCTCGTTCATACACTTGTAACCTTTGTGTGTAAGAGATACCCCTAAAAACACACATTGAGAGCTTATAAATTGAAATTTATGTTGGTTGTAAGGCCTTAGAAGTAGAAAGCATACACAACCAAACAATTTGAATGATGCATAGTCAGGTAGCTTATTTTGCAAGGTAAAAAAGGTGATGAGAACTTGTGTATGCAAATCGTGTTCGATAAAAGGTGATGAGAACAATAAATAAAGAGAAAATATCAATAAAACCCTCTAAAAGGTGAAGAATATGGTCTCGTAACTAAATTCGGGTTCGAAAGTCGGTTATGCAAGGAGAAGGTAGTAGCACCTCTCATATATGTTGTACTCAACATGAACCATCTAGGTCGTCTAAGCGCGAATGATTGTCGTATAACAAAAGGTTTGCTTGCTATTGGGAAAGTGATTGGTTTTTTTATTAGGATGTTCATCAAGATTTCACAATCTCGTGCCTGCGTATCCTTATAGTGCAATAAGGAAATCAGAGCTCTGTAGTTCAGGGTAGAAAATGAGTTCGTTCGTTGATTTTACCTTGAAAGGGGGTTTTTGGGATGATGCCCTAAGGCGAAAAAAGAGTTTGATGAGTTGATGTTTATTTTAGGGTTTTGATAAGAAATTGTTCTTGGTTTGAATTGCATTAAAGACTATGGCTAGAGGTGAATATTTCAAACAACCAAGTCAAGCGTCTTGTTTCCAAAATACTCAAAGTGAGGGTAGAAAAGCTCTATTCTCACTCCTTTTCTACCACTTAAGACTTGTGGCGTGTAATTCTCATCGTATTTTAACATGTTTTTGAGTTTATTTGAGAAAAATATCGCTTGAAGTTGGATCAAGGGTTTTATTAAGAAAATATCACTTGATGTTGGGTCAAGAATTTTATTGAAAGTGGCGAGGTCGATCCTAGTTCCTAGGGATAGCTAGCAAACAAAACCAAAACAAACGAAAGTAGGAAAGTAAAAAGTACACCAAAATGGGGAGAGGGGTACATGAAAAATATAAGGCTATTTCATTTGGACCATTTTGAATAGCGTCCTATAAGCCTTTGTCAACGGAGTAGACGTGAATACGCATAAAAGCTTTCCAGTAACCATAATTTTCGTCTTGGTGCTCTATTGTACGCTCCCTTAGGTTCAGTAGCTATTATTATAAAAATTAGGGTTAAATATACATCACCCCCTGCAATGTAGGCGAGTTTTGATTTACCCCCTTGTAATATTTTTTTTTTGTTTTACCCCCCTAATCGTGCAATTTGAACAATGAATTTGGTGGAGGGGGGGGAGGGAAGGGGGTTAATAATTTTTTTTAAAGGGGGTAACTTTGACGCTTAGGGGGAAAAAGACATATAATTTTAATATTTCAAGGGGGGATTCAAAAAAAATTTTACAGAGGGGTAAACCGAAACTCGCCTACATGGCAGGGGATGTTGTATATTTAACCCTAAAAAGTAAATATCAAGAACGAAATTAACCAGAGCTTTTGATATAACTCGTTAGACTATAGGATTCGATCTAGTGGGGGTGAATAGATCACAAATTTAAAAATATAACTTTTGGAAAAAAAAATAGATTTTCAAAAGTTTTATGGCACAACAGAAGCAACCCAAATCAAATCGTCTAACCGAACCTACTATCGAAAAGCTCGGTTATGCGTAATGTAAACCTATGGAATGATAATGAATACAAATTGTTCAATAATGATTAACTCGCGAATCAATCAAATGCAAATCTATTTGTAAAGCTTATTTCCAAAGAACACAAAGAAATAAAAATACTCAAAGGCAATTTATCGAACATTGTGTGCGATCGATAACGTTTGGAAATTCAATTTGTTTTGTTGATGTTAAAACCCAATCAAAATAAAAGTGATTATGATTATATCAACAACAAAACTTTGAAATATAGTTAAAAAAACAATTTCCAATCGAATTAATTGAAACAACAACGAAATCGATAATTTGCAAGAACAACAATTAAAGAGATAAAGAGAGAGAAACACAAAGATTTGTTTAGGCAGTTCCCCAATCGGCCTTGTTATGGGTACGTTTGCCCTCAATCTGAAATCGAATTGAGATACTCGCAATTAACCTTATCTTTGCAAAAATATTTATACAAGAGGTGAAGAACTCTAACCCCACAAACCCTATGATTTGTTGCTGATTCAACCACCTCCAAACCATTGGTCAAGTCACCAACAATGTTGTTATAATCCACCTGTTCTTTACTACTTTCTTGCAAAACCTCATCATGTTCAAGATTTTCGCTCGGTCGGATTATCCCTAGCACGCACTTGTTGAACCCAAAATTCCCGAACACGATTCATCGTCCCACGCTACTCCCTTGCAAGGAAACAAACTTGTCACAAGACCTTCACTCGGTCGAATCCGTGTTAACGTGATCTTGTCCAAAACCTTAAAATCCCAATGATCTTGAAGGAAAACCCCACCTTGGTTTTCTTGTTTGAAACACACAAAGATCCTAACCCAATATTCTCGATTACACCAACCTAATTGGATGTTATCAACCCTAATCTAGATGGTCATCCAATCAAAAAAATGATTATGTGTAGTTTGATTGTGCGTATGCATAGAAGAAAGGTTGAAGATGATGGGAAAGCTTTGTAATTCTGGTTTTGTTTAGGTTTTATAATAGTACCTTTCTAGAAAAAAGGTGCGTGTATGAGTATATATAGGTATGGGAAATAATGAGCAAAAGGAATGCAATTTGGTAGAGCAAAAATGAAATTTTTGAAGTGGGATATCGTATGTGTCAGACTATCAAAGAAATTGGTTGGTCTATCAAGGTACTCAGATCGGCCTATCAAGGTCTCAGACCGTCCTATCAAGGTTTCGTGTCGCCCATGTATCGACCTAAAATAGGCAACCTATGGAAAGTGGCTACAGGCTTTAATATTGATCCATCGGAGACGACCTGAAATTCTATATGTCGACCTATATTGAATCTGAAACTTGTATAGGATGACCTACTTACGCGTGTGTCGACCTGAAATGACTTAACCACATAAAAAACATGTTTTTCAATGCATTTATGATGTAAGCTCCTTTTCCAAATCGTTTAAATGCTTCCTAATACTAAGATGTTCATCTAGAATGGGAGGAAAGCATCTAATATACATAAGCTACACTATCCTAGTTTTGACATCACTTAAAATCCAAAAGTACTCACACAATACATAAACCAAATAGCAGACCGACAAGCCAAACAAAAATAAAAATGCATGGAGACACAAAAAGAAAAACTAGATGCATGACTAACAAGAAATAAATCCTAAGACACACGAGAGGAACGACTCAAACTTTGCACATCACTGTCTTCCGCGACCTATAGGCCTCACTCCATGAAACCATCCTTGAACATCACTTCCAAACTGAAGGTCCAGAAAGTCACTCATTTCTTGATAAAATAGTGTATAATGATGGTGGTCTTCATTTTCGGCAACAATCATATGATTTACCTTTGCTATGGTGGCAACTATATTTGCATCCATTTCATCTTTTCAAGAAACTAGCTTTTTAGTCACAAAAGATGCAAAGTTCTCAAAGTTTGCATCTTGAGTCTTCATGTTCTCTTGCATAGTGCGGAGTTGTTCCATCTAAGCATCTTATTTGATCTGAATATTTTAAAGTTGTGTTATGATGGAGGATTGATCTCCATGCATATCATCATTCATTTGACCAGCTTTATGGTCCACATCATGCATATGTTCATCTTCACTAAAATGTGGTTCGGCAGTATAGTCAGTAAATTATGCAGAATCATCAAAGTTGTATACCTTCCTTCCATTTTTACTCATCCTAAAGTAATATAATTGACATTCCTCATCCCAGAAGTACCCTATATTTTTTAAGGTATGTTTAGAAAATTCTTGAACTGGGCCCAACAATATGAATAGCAAGTTTGGCACCCCAATATTGAAGAAGTTGAAAATTTTGGAGATCATAGACATGTAGCAGAAGGATGCAACTTTATTACTCTCCTTGATTGTGAACATTCGGTAGACAGAGTAATGCAGCCAATTGATACAAATATTATGCTGAAGAATATACACAAGATTAATTTTAGTATTATATACTCTTAAGTACCCTCCTTTCTTTAGGCGTAAAATGTGTGAAACCATCCATAACATAATCCTTGGAACCATATTCAGTTGAGTGACTGCTAGAGCTTCATGACAGTCCTCTGACATAGGTTCTTTGAGCATTTCATTCATAATCCCTATGAATGTAAAAATCTGTTACCAACGGACCAGGCTCTTCCTAAGTATCAGGATCACAAATGATGATATCAAACAACTTCTTATATATATCATTAGTAACCTCATCGACACTATTATCGATTGTGAATTTGAAAGAGGATATGTTTCGATCATGCAGGTCAGAGTAGAACACCCGGACAAGGTCTTCATTGTAATCTTGTAACAGTTGTAGAAATTAGTTTATATGTTGGTGGTCGATGAGCCGAACAACCTCTGGAATGTCCAGGCATCCAACCACTATTGGCTTCTATACGTGCTGCTTCATGATAAGACAGTGTTGATGTTTTCTGCAAATTCTACAATGCACTCATCCGAAACTAAAGAGAATATGGTTTCAAGAGCAGTTGAAGAAGTGGCACATTTTCCCTTGTCTCTAGTATCCCTCTTACTTTTCACACTTTCAGAAGCCATTGAAACAAATCCAGACTAATTCCGTATACAATGATTTTGTATGTTAAAGAGGAATTGAGAATGAGATGTGATTTGAAGCATGAAGAGTGAAGGGAATTTATGTAGAATAAGGAATGATGAATCATAATGAGACCTTGGAAAGTGGAAGGTTGAAGGAATTAATTGAAATGATTTTGATGACAACAGTGGAGGAATTTGACCAGTTTGAGAGTTACAAAACTGAGTGGAGTTTGGAAGAACAATAGACACAAGTTCATGAACCTTCAATGAATGCAGAGAAATGAAAAATATTGGTCAAATGTGTTCTAAATTTGACCCTTTTACTGTCATAGGCTGACCTGAGACTGATGCGCGTTGACACATGCTGCAGTAAAACAAAAAACAATTATAGAAAATTCACTATGTGTCGACCTATACAAAGATGTGTCGACCTATATTGTAATCCTTTTGAAAAATGCCAACATTTACTATTATAGGTCGACCTATACGACAATATGTCGACCTCTACTGTTGCAAGTTAGACAAATACTAAACACACTTATAATAGGTCGACCTGCACGATCATGCGTCGACCTTAGTAACACAAAATTCTTAGGATTGACTCAATTTGAACTTTCAATGACACATGGAGACTCAAATTGACTTATGAGGGATAACTTAATGAGAGGCACGTGCATATGATAGATTTTTATGGTTTATTTGCTAGACTCATGCAATCATGAAAATTCACGCATGAATCGGTTCAAGATAAAGATGAAATATAAAGACATTTGAGTATAGTTACTATAACCATATAAAATGCAACACACAATAGTCACATTTGAGATTTTCAAAAGTAAACACATATTACAAAAATCATACACATAACTCATCACATACCTTTGAGAAATAAACATGTAAAAGAAATACTTAATTGCGAAACAAGAAAAGGATTGAAACGATATTACATCATCGTACACACGATGGAGGATGCACTTGCATTCCACGAGGAATTTTTGAATGAAAGTAAAAACAAATGCAATACGTGCCACAAAACACAATCGAGACCAAAACGCTCTTACCACTTTTCTTCTTGTACAAGTATTTGAATGTGTGACTAATAATGTATCCAATAGGTTATTGACTTGACGATTATCGTTGATGTTGGACTCTCAATCTTGATCAATCATGATGATTATCTTGATTCTCATTATGATGATTATCCTTGATGTTGGACTCTCAATCTTGCTCAATCATGATGATTATCTTGCTCCTCCTCATGTTGGACTCTCATCTTCCTCCGAATTTGATGTACTTGAGTATGTCTTATTGAAGATAAAACTACATCATTGAATATAATACCATTCTAATACTTCTCAGATAGAACATTAGTAATCATTCACACACTTTTACCAATTAAAGAAACACTAAGAGTAAACAATAAGGATATGTCACCGTATTGTGCCTTGATGCTCCATAAACGAGATCACATACTCTCTTCATATAGTCAAGACATTTTTCTTGCATGATCAACAATTAGTGTTAGGTGCCCAATATTCATTGGATTCTTGAGGGTTAGTAAACCATTGGTTGCATTTGGGAAACCATTGATAGGCACCTTTAGGAACAAAGAGTTTCCTAAAGTTGCACTTAGCAATAATGTGTCTCTTCTTACAACAATAATAACAATACAAACTATAAGAAGATAACCTTTTTATATTTGGTTTCTTTTGAACATAGTTATACCTTCTATAAGGATTATGAGGAGGCATGTCATACTTAGAAGTGTCTATAGCAAAAGTAACATTGTGTTGTAAGGCCTTATCCATTTTTGCTTTGAGAATTCTTGACTTATTTTGCCAAATGTAACAAGTTTCACAACCAAGCCATGAAGCTTTAGCATCCTCATGTTTTTCCTTTAGAATATCTAACATAGTCATCATTGGAGCTCCCATATTCTTTTAATTTTCCAAAATATTAGCTTCTAAGTGAGAAATTATCCTTTTATCTGAAGTTAATCTTTTGAAAGCATCTATAGCTTGTCTTTGTAGATTTTCAAAAGACTCTTGTAATTGAGAAAAAGCTAAGTCATGAGAAGTTTGAAGATTATAGTGACTTACAACCTTTTTCTTTCTTTTGTTTTCTATATAGAAAAGCTTGGCCGATTCAACACTTGAAGTAGAGCTATCATCACTTGATGAATCACTTTCGCTCTCCCATGTAGAATAAGCTCTTCTAGATATTTTGTGACAACCTCTTTCCTTTTCTTTCTTGATTGTAGGACACTCTGGCTTAAAGTGACCGATTTTGACACAATTTTAACAAGTAGTTCTAGACTTCCCTTTTTTGTTCTCATCTTATTTTGAGGAACTTGATAACCTTCTTGATTTTTCATGGTACTTGTCGAGATGTTTGTTAGCATGTTTCCACGTGTATATATTTAACATTTTTATAAATAGTCCCATATCTTTTTTGTCGGATTCATTGTCATTTTTAGATTCACAATCCCTAAGCTCATCATGTGAGGACCTTGAGCTAGAAGACTTTAGAACTATGGACTTCTTCCTTTCTTTTTTATCTTTCCCTTTCTCTTTCTTCATTTTCCTTTCTTTCTCTTTTTCGTATTTAGCTAAACAAGTGAGTTCTTGCTCATACTCTTCTAATTTTCCAAACAAAGTCGTGAGATCAAACACCTTTAAATTGTTTGCCTCTTTAATAGCGGTGACCTTGGTTTTTCATTCCCTACTTAAACAGCTCAACACTTTGTTAGTAGCAAGTTCATTAGAAACATGATTACCTAACATGCTTAATCGATTTATAAGATGTGTGAATCGCTATCGCATATCAACAATGGTTTCACCATCCTCAATATGAAAAAGTTTAAAATCTTGATTTAATATGTTGATCCTATCTTATTTGACATCATCAGTACCCTCATGGGCAACCTCTAATGCATCCCACATAGCTTTGGCGGTCTCACAATGAGAGACGCGATAATACTCATAAGCACCCAAAGCGGAAGTGAGAATATTTTTCGCTTTCCAATCATGTGACCACAATTTCCAATCATTAGCATCTCATTGTGCTTCTGATTTTGGTACAGTAACACCTTCATCATTGGTCATAGTTATTTCATTTGGATCATTTTTAATGGCGTCCCATATACCTTTGTCAACGGACTTGACATGTATATGCATACAAGCTTTCCAATAGCCATAATTTTCATCGCTGAAAATTGGTGCTCTATTATATGCTCCCTTAGGTTCGATAGTCATTCTTCTAAAAAGTAAATCTTAAGCACGAAATTAACTGGAGCTCGTGATACCACTTGTTAGACAATAGGATTCGATCTAGAGGGGGTGAATAGATCACAAATTTAAAAACAAAACTTTTGGCAAAAATAGTTTTCAAAAGTTTTATAGCACAGTGGAAACAACCCTAATCGAATCGTCTAATCGAGCATACTATCGAAAAGCTCAGATATGCATAGCGTGTATCAATTGGATGATAATGAACACAAATTTCTCAACAACGATTAATTCACTAATCAATTAAATGTTAAGCTATACGTAGAGCTTATTTCCAATGAACAAAAATCAATTAAAATACTCAAAGGCAATTTATCTAACACTTTGTATGCGATCGATAATGTTTGGAAATTCTATTTGTTTTGTTGATGTTAAAAGTCAATCACAATCAAAGTGATTATGATTGTATCAACGACAACCTTTTAAAAAGATAACCGAAAAACAATTTCCAATCAAATTGATAAAAACAACAATGAACTCGATAATTTGCAAGAACAACAGTTAAAGAGATATAGAGAGAAAGAAAGAAAGACTCCAAGATTTTTTTAGGTAGTTCCCCAATAGGTCCAGCTATGGGTACGTCTTCCCTCAATTTTAAAATTTAGATAATTGAAATTAACCTTATCTTTACTAAAATGTTTATACAAGAGATGAAGAATCCTAATCTCATAAACCATATAGTTTGTTGTTGATTCTACCACCTCCAAGCCCTTGATCAAAGCTTGATCAAGTCACCAACAATGATTCTACAATCCACCATTTCTTGACTACTTGCTTGCAAGAACTCCTCATCTTTAAGATTTTTTCTCGGTTGGGTTAATCCCTAGCACACACTTGTCGAACTCAAGATTCACGAACACGGTTCACCGTCTCGTGCTACTCCCTTGCAAGGATCCACTTTGTCCCAAGGTCTTCACTCGGTCGAATCTGTATTTGTGTGATCTTGTCCAAAACCTTCAAATCACAATGATCTTGAAGGAAAACCCTAGCTTGGTTTTCTTATTTGAAATACACAAAGATCTCAACCCAATATTCTCGGTTACACCAACCTAATTGGACGTTATCAACCCTAATCTAGATGGTCACCCAATCAAAAAATGCTTATGTGTAGTTTGATTGTGTGTGAGCATAGAAGAGAGATTGAAGATGATGGGAATGCTTTGTAATTCTGTTTTCGTTTAGATTTTACACCAGTATCTTGCTAGAATATGATGCATGTGTGTGTGTGTGTGTGTGTGTGTGTGTGTGTGTGTGTGTGTGTGCATGGGAGAAATTAGACAAAAGGGATGCAAGAAAAGAATATGAGGAAAATAAAATTTGAATTTTTAAAGGCAATAGATCGGCCTATGAAAGAAACATGTCAGCCTATAAAGGTCATTAGATCAGTCTATATAAGCAATTGGTCGACTTGAAGAAGTCTTGGGTCTGCCTATCTGAGGCGACCTGTAGACAGTGGCCATGTGCTTCATTCTTAGAGCGTGGAGGTCGGCATATCCAAGTTATGTGTCGACCTATACTTAAACAAAGGCTTCTATAGGTCGACATGAACTCGTATGTGTCGGTCTATGGAACATTTTTCATACTAAAAACTCAGTTCTAATGCATGAAACATGCTTAAGGTATTCCTAGAGATTTTCCAACTTATTTATATACATCCTAATGTTAAAATGATCAATGCACAACTAGACTTTGGTTGATATCGTTCAATGTACAAAAATGTTAAATTTCTTTCTAGTTTTGACATCATTTAAAACATGACTAGATAGAAGAATACACTCACAATTAACATGAGCAAATCTTTTATATGGTGGATGGACCACAGTATTCCCTTGGGGTTTTATGGTGGAGACTCTAATTGGTTTAGTAATTGTATTTCTTGCAAATTAGGAAGTGGTTAAGCAAACAATTTCTGGAGACACGCGTGGCTAGGATCAAAATCTTTGAGAGAATAGTTTTCTAACCTGTTTGGTTTAGCGTATGGTTCTAGAATAAAAATCAGTAAATCGGACAAGTGGATTAATGGTGTTTGGAATTGGGTCGTGGATATTGATCTTGAATTGCTTCAAGGCTTAGCAAGGACTGATTGCGATGATCTTCGACACATCTTTGCTAATGTTAATTCTATCTGGTTTTTCTGTTAAATTTGTTTTTTTTTCAAGTTGGTCTCTCTAACTTGTTCAGGCCCACAATCGGAATTGGATCAAGATTTCTCTTCGACTCTAAAAAGTGTTTAGAAATCAAATGTTTCCTGCAATATTCAAGTTTTTGTTTGGAGGCTCCTCCCCGTAGACTTCAAACAAGAGATGAATTAACAAAGTGAGGAGTAATTTCAAGAGTTCATAACCTTGTTTGCCCTTTGTGCTTAGGTCCATCAGAATCAGACTCTCATCTTTTTCTCTTTTGCTAAGTCTGTTTGGTCTCTAGTGTGTCCATTTTGGATCATTTCTTGACTTTTGAAACTTCCTTAAAAGGAAGGATTGAGAAGAACTTTTGATTACTACTGTGACTATTGGTTAGTTTGTTGGTCTATTTTGATAATTAGAAACTAAAGTTTATCTAAGGGAGGACCTAAAGGTGTAAATGAAATTGTTTCTTTAACGAAATCGCTTTCGTGTGATTGATTTAAACCAAGATCTAAGGATAACCTAGTTTGTGATATGAAAGGTTAATTTTTAGACCCTTTACTATATATTTGATAGTCTAGTTGTATTTTCTTTTTATATCTATTAATCCATTTTATATCTATTGACCCTTTACTATATATATGAAAGCTTATACTTTATCAATTATTGATTATAACTGTCTTCTGTTTTTTAAACTCTTACCGGTGATGGACGGTTAATGTTGATACGCGTTTTCTAATGGTTACTACAAGTTTGAAAGGGTCACACGCAGTGATTAGTGTTGCATCAAGTCAGAGTCCAAGTCTAAAGTCAAAGTCAAGCTCAACAATAATTAATTATATTTTGTACTCTAAGAAAATTTAGACACGACCAGCTTTTTATGTTGTCTGTTCTTTGCAGTGTTACACACTCCCAATACAACTTTTTCTCCATTCCCTCATTTCCACCAAATTTCCTTCCACTAACCCAACAAACAACACCAAATTCAAACACATCTTCCACAAACTCTCATTCCATTGCCACCTTTATTAGTATTCTCTTCACTATATTAGTATTCTCTTCCACCTCAACAGCATAACATGAACATGAACATGGTCAAGTATGAATACACAACCACTTTCCTACTATTGTTTTTGTTGTGTCCTATGGTTTTCTCTTTGTTGTCTCAAAACCAAACACAAACCATGAACACTCTCTCCAATCTTCTTAACATCCCTGATTGGAATACCAACAAACACCCCAATCCATGTACATGGAAAGGGGTCACTTGTGACCTTACAAATTCATCTGTCATCAAAATTGTTCTGTCTGGATTTTCTCTCTCTTCACAATCTCTTCCCGTTTTTTGCAAAATTGAAACTTTGCAGCACCTTGATGTTTCTAACAACTATCTGAACTCTATTCCAGATGGGTTTATTTCCGCTTGTGGAAAAATTGAGAGTTTGAAGCTTTTGAATTTTAGTGGAAATGTTTTGAGTGGTGTTTTGCCTACTTTTCATGGTTTTGGTGGATTGGAATCACTTGACATGTCTTTCAATCACTTGAAAGAAAGCATTGATTTGCAGTTAGATGGAATGGTTAGTCTTAAGTCTCTTAATCTCAGTAACAATACTTTCACTGGGAAAATTCCAACTAACCTTGGAAAGTCTATGGTTTTGGAGCAGCTTGTGCTTTCAAACAATCTTTTCCAAGGAACAATCCCTGAACAAATTTTGAGCTATAAAAATTTGACTTGGATTGATTTTAAGGCAAATGATCTTGTTGGCTTTATTCCATCAAATATTGACAGTCTTTCCAAATTGAAATTTTTGAGTCTTTCCTCTAATAAACTAGTTGGCAAAATCCCAATGACAATTATGAACATCACCTCTCTTGAAAGATTTGCAGCTAATCAAAATCAGTTTACCGGTTCAGTTCCTTTTGGAATTACAAAATATCTCAGTTCGTTGGATCTTAGTTATAATAATTTATCCGAGTCCATTCCCGAAGGCCTTTTATCTCCACCGCAGCTAGTGCTTGTAGATTTGTCCTATAACAAGTTACAAGGGCCTGTACCTGCAAATATTTCACCTGGTTTGGTCAGGTTAAGATTAGGTGGAAATTCCCTGACAGGAGAGGTTCCGAGTACTTGCAATGAAGCCGGGCATGAGTTGACATACATAGAGCTGGATAATAATCAGTTGACCGGTTTGATACCTCCTGAATTAGGTTCTTGTAAGAAATTGGCCTTGTTGAATTTGGCTGAGAATCAATTGACTGGCGCGTTGCCGGCGGAACTTGGAAATCTTGGCAGTCTTCAAGTCTTGAAGCTTCAAAAGAACAAGCTTAATGGTACTATTCCGATTCAAATTTCGCAATTGCAAAAGTTGTCTACCTTGAATTTGAGCCAGAATTCTCTGAATGGACCGATTCCATCTGAGATGACAACAAACCTTGCATTGCTTTACTTGCAAGGAAACAAACTTAACGGGTCTATACCTCCGTCCATTGGAAGCTTGGGAAAACTTTTAGAACTACAGCTTGGAGAAAACCAGCTAAGTGGTGATATTCCAAAAATGCCTTTGAGTTTACAGATTGCGTTGAATCTCAGCAGCAATCGCTTTAGTGGAAATATTCCTTCAAGTTTGGGCGATTTGGTTAACCTGGAAGTTTTGGATCTCTCAAATAACAAATTCTCTGGTGAAATTCCTGCATCTCTGACCAAAATGGCTGCATTGACACAATTGCAACTTTCAAATAATCGTTTATCAGGAGACCTTCCATCATTTGGTTCATACGTTAATGTTGATACAAGAGGAAACGATGTCAAGAACAATAGGGATGTCGCAGTCAATAATTCTCCAAAAGGTGAAAAGAGTGGGAAATCTGTTGTCTCTGCTGTTCTTATTGCAATTGCTGCTGCTATTTTTGTGGTTGGTGCGGTCACCCTGCTGGTTGTATTAATTTCACGACACTATTGTAGGGGTAACAATGAGCGCGTACAGGCAAGTGAAGGTGAAAATTTTGACCTTCGGATCATCCAGAGTAATTTGTTAACTTCAAACGGGATCCATAGATCAAACATTGACTTCTCCAAGACCATGGAAGCTGTTGCCGAAACATCAAATGTAACTCTGAAAACCAAGTTTTCAACTTACTATAAGGCCGTTATGCCATCTGGATCGATCTATTTCGCCAAGAAGCTGAACTGGTGTGACAAAATCTTCCCTGTGAGCAGTCTTGATAGATTTGGGAAAGAGCTAGAAGTATTGGCAAAGTTGAACAATTCAAATGTGATGATTCCTCTAGGCTATATTGTGTCCACTAACAATGCTTATGTGTTATACGAGTTTCTCTCGAACGGATCTCTCTTTGATGTGCTTCATGGAAGCATGCAAAACTCTTTAGATTGGGCTAGCAGATATAGTATAGCTGTTGGTGTGGCTCAAGGTCTGTCCTTTCTTCATGGATGTGCCTCTGGTCCAATACTTCTCCTTGACTTGTCAAGTAAGAGTATTATGCTGAAATCACTCAAGGAGCCTCTAGTCGGCGATATTGAACACTACAAGGTGATCGATCCTTCAAAGAGTACTGGGAGTTTTTCTGCAGTTGCTGGTTCTGTTGGCTACATTCCTCCAGGTCAGAACTCTTTCAATTTCTTTCCAATTTGTCTAAATGCATAAACATTTGAAGATCTAAATAAATTTGTTTGTTAATTTTGCAGAGTATGCATACACAATGAGAGTGACAATGGCAGGGAATGTATATAGCTTTGGGGTCATTTTACTGGAATTGCTGACAGGAAAACCTGCAGTGACAGAGGGGACTGAATTGGTGAAGTGGGTTTCGCGTAACTCAAGAAATCAAGATCACTTTCTTGATTTGAATGTTAGTAGAACATCACAGGCTGTTAGAAATCAAATGCTTGCGATTCTGGAGATTGCTCTTGTTTGTGTAAGCACGTCAACTGATGCAAGACCAAAGATGAAGACTGTGCTAAGAATGTTGTTGAATGCCAGATAAAGATTTACTTTTCGATGGTATATTGAAGAATATATACAAAAGATATAGAATATCAAATATCGCTTAATCCTTCTATAGTGATGTGTAAATTAAGCTTTTCTTGCTCTTCATGGTATGGCAGTTGTGTAAAGTGAATCTGTTTCCTGTCTTATATATTTAGATCATATAGTCATATATATAACACTATTTTGGTGAAACTAGTTTTTTTATTACAGTCATTGTCATCAATACAAAATGTCACGACAATCATAAACACTTAGCACTAATATCTTCATCACACTACTTTATTTTACTAAGTAACTTAACCATTGTTCAATCTCGCAGTGTTTCAATTTTCTAGACAGAATCTAAAACAAGTTTCATGCTTTCACATAAATAATGGACATTATTCAGACAATAATGAGCAACCAACAAAAAATTCTAATCAGACTGTAGTACCGAAAAATGAAAAATGGCATATTTGACTCGATTTCATTTAAGAAACTAGAACTCGACTTTCCTATTCAAAACTCTGCTCCTGCTCTTTGCACAATCCTGAGTGGATAGAGTGATTTGGCTTCTCAGTTTGTGCTTCTCAACTGATTAAAAGTCCGCAATCCATGATGAGAGGAATCATAAGTTCTTTTTGGTTTTGTGTATGCGGCATTAGAATACCGAAAAATGAGACTAGAAAGTAAGATCTTTAGGGTCTTCAATGATCTGTGACAGGGTTTGCAAGAACAGAGCTAGATCGGAACCATAGATTACTCGATGATCTGCTGTAACATTGACCTGCAAATTTGCATTCTTCAGTTACAAAAAGAACAGAAGTCTGGATATGGATTTACAATTCTTTAACCAAAAATAAATAAGTCATACCTGCATTTGATTCTTCATGCCAATGCGGCCATCCTTGGTAGCCACAACAGTTGGCTGTGATGATCCAACTGCCATAATTGCTCCCTACAAAAATAAATCCATAGAACGATCAAACTCATGTTGCCCATCATTGTTTGATTTGATTGGAACATAAATAGGATTTTACTCACAGTTCCAGGAGGCAGAATCGCATCGAAGCGATCAACACCAAACATTCCCAGGTTGGAAAGGGTGAAAGTACCTAGAAAAACCACAGAAAACAGTGAGGTATGGCAAATATAAAAAATAAGCGTCTTTAAATTAGCCCAAAATAGAATGTCAGAGTTCAACAATAGAAACATTATATAGCTTGTTCTTTTGGTAAAAATCATAAATTTGTATCTAGCTTCTTCAAGAGATTGCCATGGCAGAAACAAATTAAGCAAGGTTGAACTGTACTAGCAGCAACTTATAGTCTATAAATCAAGAGTCAACAATAGCACCATGAATTGCCCTGGAAAAATAAAGATACGATAACTAAAAATAGTAAAAGATGATAAAATAGGAAAAGTTATTAAGAAGGCCATATGTTTAATTATTTTACTGAAACTTTAGTCTTCCATAGAGTCCACCCGGGTAGTGTGTCTAGGCTGGCCTAACTTAGCAGGATAAGGTAACACATTGGTTGTTAGTGTTTATTAAATTGAGAGATTATTTTTCATTCTCTCCAATTTGTTACTAACCACAAATTATAGTTGAATGTAGATGACCATAACAGCACCGAACTTCGAGTTATCTCTTCAGTGCTCTTTTCCTATCCTTAGTCTCAGGTTCTATTAAACCTACTTATGGCTAATTAATAAAACAGAAATCCTTGTTCTCCTAACATTAACAACTCTAAATCATGAACTAACCCTTATTAGCCCTCATGCTCATTCTTTCAAACCCAAATTTATTCTTTCAACCTTAAAGCACTCATGGTAAACCTCAAAAAATCATCTAAGGAACACTAGGACTTCCAGAAAATTGCTGCATACAGATTCTCTGGGCTGCATACAGATTCTCTGGGCGCATAATCACCGCCCCTCACATTCTATAACTTAGCACTCAGAAAATAAAAATTGAGAATGGCTCAAAAGTAATCTTCAGTTGTGTCAGGGAATCACCAATTTGAATTCAGGTTTTTCTTTAGCCTATAGTTATAACTTTATTCTTCTAAAACATGTTGATTGGCAAAACTTGACTTCAATAATTTAGAAATCTATTCATTGAAGCTGAGAGGTTACGCAAACACTGACATCAGTCCAAGAGTCCAGAAATTGCATTTCAGTTGTGTACGACTGCATTCCAAACCTAAAAGTTAAAACTACTAACAGCTCAACTCTAAAACATGGCATATGTGCAAAGTTAGCCAAACTATTCTGGTAGGATTTTATCAATTTTTGTCAATCAATGACAATATTAGAGAAAGTGTTGGGGTAACACAACACATAGTAGAAAATATGGTGGAAAATAGGCTTAGGTTATGTGGGCATGTAGAGAGAAGACCTGTAGATTCTGCTGTAAGGAGAGTAGATCAAATGGAGAAGAGTCAAACAACTAGAGGTAGATGAAGATCTAGAAAAACTATAAGAGAAACTACTAAGAAAGATCTCGAGATTAACGAATTGGATAAACATGGTATTGGATAGAACATTATGGCGAAATTTGATCCATATAGCTGACCTTACTTAGTGGCATAAGGCTTGGTTGTTGTTGATGTCAAACAATGACTTCACTAGAATCCAGCCCGAGAAGAATACAACCAAGTAGGTTTTGTAGACTGGAACTAACTCTACAACTACGCTGTTGTCGTTTATTTTTGAAAGCTCCGAGTCATTCTTTTTATTTTGGACAAAGATATGTCCTAATATGCATATAGTAAGGCTCAAATTACATTAATGTTAAGTTAATTATCAATAACCCTAATCCCTACCCACAAGTTTAAGGATTCTATGATAAATGGGAAAATTCAAAGTGATACAATAATTATATAATTAATGTACCTGTGTTGTATTCATGAGGCTGCAGCTGCTTAGCCCGGGCCTTATCAACCAACTCCTTCCACTTTCTTGACAAAGAATAGACGTCAACCTAGAATATACATCAAATAATCTTTTAAACAACTGAGCACAGTTTTACATTAGATTAAAAGCAGCTCAAAATCGAGTATCAAGCACCTTATCAGCATCCTGAAGCACTGGAGTAATAAGTCCACCATCTATAGCCACAGCAACTGCAATGTTGATGCTGCTATTGTAAGTAAAGCTATTACCATCCCTACAACTAGAGTTTATAACAGGGTGTTTAGCCAGCGCGAGTGCTGTAGCTTTTGCAAGCAATGCTGTCATAGTAACTCCCTTTGATTTAATCTGATATGTCATAAAACATAATAAATCAATAACATGTTGAAACCTTAAAACAACAACTTCACAAAGATCATACATGACTAGAATTTCCAATTATTTAGCTCAGAAACTCATCAATAACACCTGTGGTCTATGAAGATCTTAAATCCTAACTAAACTATCCATTTATATATAATATCCAAAGAACAAATGCGATAGTCATCTAGCTAGCATCAAGCACAATCATTAAGGGTGATATAATGAAACAAAACAAGGCACGAAAATCACCTTCTTGTAGAGAGCATCAAGCGCATCAGTGGTGAAAGTGTAACCAACTCTGAAAGTGGGAACACCCAAACTCTCCACCATGTTCCTACTCACAGCATTCTGCATTGTCGTAAACGGCACCACAGTTCCCAATTCAACACCCGAAACCGCAGTCTTCACCGGCTCGGTCGCCGCCGCTGCAACACTACTACCTTCTGAAGCCGCAAATGCCTCAACATCTTTAGCCACAATCCTCCCTGAAGGTCCAGTCCCAACAATTTGACCTAACTCCACCTTCAATTCCTTAGCCAATTTCTTCGCATAAGGCGACGCCACTACTCTCTTCCCTCCCTCCGAAGCCGGATGTTTAGACACAACCGCCGCTGCAACAACTTTCTTAGGTTGAGATTCTACCGGTGCGGGTGCGGGTGCAGGTGCAGGTGCCGGAGTAGATGAAGATGGTGAAGAGGATGAAGATGAAGATGATGAAGAAGAGAGGGCTTTAGACCTGGCTTGTTCGATTTCTTCTTCAGTTTCAGCGAGAAAAGCGATGGGAGATCCAACGGCAGCGACGCCACCTTCTTCAACAACAATAGCAGCAAGGATACCGTCATAGAAAGTCTCGACATCCATGTCAGCCTTATCGGACTCAACAACGACAACGCTATCGCCTTTGGAGAGTTTGTCGCCTTCGGATTTGATCCATGACACGATTTTGCCCTCGGTCATCGTGGAGCTAAGTGCAGGCATGAAAATCTCTCGGATCTTGGCACGGACAACGAAGTTGTTAGTGGGGGTTGAAGTGCGGTGGAGTGAAGTGGGAGTGCGGCGGAGGACGGTGGAGGAAGGGAGGAACGGAGTTTGAAGAAGGTGAGACATTGTTGAAGGTGAAAATGGGGGATTGAATTGAAATGAGGAATGTGAATTTGTGTTGTTTTTGTTTAAGGGAAATAGAAACGGTGTTTCCTCGAGTTCATCGAAAGATGGCGGAGGTTTCAACTACTTCTGTCACTGAATCTAACGTCACTTACTTACAACTGTGTTTTATGGTTTAGTGTTGGTTGGTTTCATTTTTATTTTTTCTTAACAACTTTTACGGCCCATGCTAGAAAAAAGGTTTATTATGTACATCCTTTGATTTTTTGGCTTAATAGGAATTTTGATCTCTCTATTTTGTGTTTTTTTGGATTTTGATCCTTCCATTTTAAAAACTTCTATTTTAGTCTTTTTTTTTTAAGTTTCGAGATTGATATTAGTCCTCTTGCCATTTTAAGTCATATTTTTTATGATGTACCGCGTTGACTGATGATGTGGCATTTTCATGTCATTTAAAATGGTCTTATTCATTTTAATATTATTTCCATGTCATTTAGGTTTTGTTTATTTCATTTTCAGAAAATTAATAAAATAAAACCTAAATGTAAAACCTCATTTCTTCAACCATTCATTTTTGCCATTTCCATTTCATTTTTCACCGTGAACAACCCATTTCAGTAGCCATTTCTTCAAACTCAGTCCTCCTTTCCTCAACAAACCCATATCAGTCCTTCTATAGCCATTAATTTCGAACCCAACATGCCTCCTACTTACCAACATGTCCGAAACGAATTTTTCTTTTTTCTCAACAAATCAGTCTGGGTCTGGTATAAGAAGAAGAGGTAATAGATGTTGGTGTGAGCTTAAGTCACCGTTGATGACGTCATGGACATACGATAATCCCGGAAGAAGATTTCATGGTTGTGATAATTTTAAGGTGATGAGGAAAAAATGATGTAATTACTTTCAATGGGTTGATGAAGACATGAGCAGTCGTGCTAAAGATGTGATAAGATCTTTGAAAGACAAGACAGAGGAGCTTATGGATGTGATTAAGGACATCAAGAAAAACGAAGATTTGTTGAAGATGAAAATTAGGTTTATGTATTATTTTGTGGGGTTATCTTTGATGTTTGTCTTTTTAATTGTGTTTGCATTAGTTGCAACACATGTACTCAAATGATGTAATGTCAAATGTTGTAGTTACTTTGATGTTTATATAGTTTCCAAATGAAGTAATTTCAAATGAAGAGTTATGATTGTCTGTGTTAATAAAGTAGCAGCATAATATTGTAGTAGCATAACTTTGTATTATGCAGCATAATATTAAAGTAGCTGCATAATATTTCAAATGAAGAGCAACATAACCTTGTTTATG
This sequence comes from Lathyrus sativus, assembly GCA_963859935.3. Taxonomy (NCBI): domain Eukaryota; kingdom Viridiplantae; phylum Streptophyta; class Magnoliopsida; order Fabales; family Fabaceae; genus Lathyrus; species Lathyrus sativus. Next base: position 596,967,001 of record OZ012740.1, on the reverse strand, counting down.
TATTTGCAAATGAAGTAATTTCAAATTGAGAGCTACTTTGTGTATTTTCAAATTGAGAGCTACTTTGTGTATTTTCGAACTGATATTTTATGTAACATTGCAATAGCAACATGTTTATTTCAAATGTTAAAGAGCTCATTTGAGTTACTTTGAGCAGCATTACATAACAGGCACACAACATTACTTTGAACACTGATGTATCATAACAGCACTACATAATAGGCAGGCATCATTACTTTGAACACTGATGTATCATAACAGTACTGTATTCTAATAATAAACTGATGTATGAACAACACTACATTGTAATAATAAACTGATGTATAACATTGAAGGCTGATGTATAAACAGCACTACATTCTAATAATAAACTGATGTATAAACAGCACTGCATTGTAACTTTACATATCAAACAACATCATTACATAACAGCACTACATAACATAACATTGAAGGTTGATGTATCAAGACTGATGTATCATTACATTGAAGGCAGCATTACATAACAGCACTGCATTGTAACTTTACATAGCAGGCAGCATTAAAGACAACATATTTTAACAAAAAGACCTTGAGTTTTTTGGTCATAACATATGCTATAGCAGCATCACAAAAAGTAAAGTAAAATATAAAACTATTCTTGGGTTGGTGGCGGTGCTTGCGACCCTCTGTCTATAACAATTTGTCCCCCGTCTATAACAGGTTGTCCCGCTTTCTTGCCCGACTTGTCACCTTTTTTTTAGGTTTTTTATTGCCACCTTTAGGAATCGCTCTCTTTGCAACTCGCTTCCCTTTACACGTTTGTTTGTTATGGTCAAAACTCCCACATTTCTTGCACTTGACAGTTTGAAGAGTTCTAGGCAATGTATTTCTTATCCTCGATTCATCATTCGCCTTGTTACGATTCTTCTTAGGACGACCAATAGATCTTCGCATGACTGGAGGGCTGATTGGGTTAGCAACATTAACAGGCCATAGTTGTGGGTCATTGGTTGGCATAATAATATGGCTATAAGTAGCTAGAACAGTAGATTTCATAGACAATATGACACAATGATTTTAGTAAACGTACAAAAAAGATGAATGTAAATGAACATAATATACGAGTAGGTGATACCTATAGAGTGATGAAACGTACTCTTCAGGCTCCTTCTTGTTATACCATATGCATGCAATAGCATGACAACATGGTATTCCACTTAAATCCCACTTCCTACAACCACATTTCTGTTGAAGCAAGTTCACAACATATGTCTCAACACCGTTTGAAACTCTGAATATAGCAAAGTCATCATCTGCATGCCATGTTGCAATCCATCCTTCTGCTGCCCTCTTTGTTTTTTCCAAGACTTTTTGAATGTTAGGACTTGTAACACCTGTGTACCTACTTAATTTCTCCTTTTGAGCAGAGATTTTCACTGTTATGTAATGTTTGATTCCTTCAAGTAGTGAAATGATCGGCTTATCTCTATACTCCAAGATTGCACGATTAAAAGCCTCACACATATTTTTGACTTGCAAATCACATTGTGTGTCTATTTTGAAATGAGACCGAGTCCAACATGCAGTTGGGACATCCATCATGTCTTTCCAAGCATTGACATTGAGCTCTTTCATATGATTCATTGCTCTTTTCCATGCAAGAATTGTTGTGGCTCTAGCTGCCCGCCATAAAGCCTCCTTCATAAATATCCCAAGATATTTCTTTCTCTAATTGCCATACAAGTGTTTAACACATAGTTTGTGTTTAACATGTTGGTTTGTCTCAAGAATAGCCGGTACCAATCCCTAAAATAACAGCACATAACAACACATCAAACAATAGTACATAACAACACATATCAACACATCATTAGTCTTTGATTAATTTAAATACACATTAGTCTTTCTATCTATTTAATTACTTTTGCTTATCAAATTGTTATTGAAATTCCCTTCTTAGGCCATAGCAGTAGCAGCATCACATATCAAATTGTTATTGAAGAAAGAAATAACAATCGTTTAGGCCATTTAGGCCATAGCAGTAGCAGCATCACATATCCTAACTCTCATATCCTTAATAACACAATCGTGCATACAAAAAGCCTCATTCAAGACCATTTAGGCCATATCAGTAGCAGCATCACATATCCTAACTCTCATATCCTTAATAACAGAATCGTGCATATAAAAAGCCTCACTACAAGACCATTTAGGCCATAGCAGTAGCAGCATCACATATCCTAACTCTCATATCCTAACTCTCATATAAAAAACCTCACTAAAAAACCATTTAGGCCATAACGTAGCAACACATATCAAACAGCAGTAGCATCACATATCAACACAAAATAGCAGCACGTATCAAACAGCATTGTAACAACACATAACAGCATATAACACATATAACAAATAGCAGCACTGTAAAACTAACCTTTTGTTGGTTGATATAAATCCACATTTGTTGTCTTGTATAGATTGCAAGTTTTCTAGTACAAATTAAGGAACCATTTCCAAGAGTCTTTCATTTCAGCTTCCACTACGACATAAGCGATTAGATAAATCTTGTTATTTCCATCCTTATCAACAACACCTATTAACTGACCTCCAAAGTCCCCTTTAAGAAAACAAGCATCCAGTCCTATTAGAGGCCTACAAGTCGTTGCAAACGCTGCCTTACAAGCTTCTAAGCATAAATATATTCTTTCAAAGAATGGACCACCATCTGAATCAGCACACTTAATTTTAATAGTGGAGTTTGGATTTGACTTTAACAACTCCTCACCATGGCTTCTAAGATATGTGAATTGTTCATGACCAGCACCTTGAATCAATTTTGTTGCCTTTTTCTTGGCTCTATAAGCTTAATTCTTTGACAACTTCACCCCCCACTTCTTAATAGCTTCTGCAATCGGCCCTTTGGTTTTTATTTCAGGAGTGTGTCTTATGGTGTACACAAATTAGCGACCCAACCAATCTGTTTTTGCTTGTCTATTTTTGGTTGTCCTATGACAACCATGACGATCAGATAAGCTAACAAGTTGCCAATATTGGTTGGTAGTCCTCATGCTAAACCTAATATGAAATGGACAACCATCTAAACACTTGACAACCATTCTCTTGTTGTCATTTTCTTGAATAAAAGATTCTTCTTGTTCTCCATTGCATACTCCTTTATGGCATCTTTGTTTGTTGTTTATCCTTGAACATCATCCATACTTCAAGTTTTGTGGGTTCCCTAAAGATTGAAAACTTTTCCATATCACCTTCAGCATCACTACCGGGTGGAGTTTGAAGTACATTTGAAGCACTACCATTATCGGAATTACCATCCAACTTTGAAGGTTTTTTTGCTGTAGCATTAGGTAAAACGGTCTTCCAATTAATACTAACGTCAACACCTAAATTAATCACATCAATTTCATCTTCCAAATATTCATCATCTTCCTCGTCATCCTCACTGCCCATGCTATAATCTGGATCTGTTTCACTCTCGTCATCTACATCATCAACATTAACGCTAACCTCTTCATCTACTTCATCAACAATAACCTCTTCATCTACTCCATCGACACTAACCTCTTCATCTACTCCATCAACACTAACCTCTTTATCGTTTGCTCCCTCGACATTAACTTCATTGTTTGCTCCCTCGACATTAACTTAATTGTTTGCTCCCTCAACATTAACTTCATCATTTGCTCCCTCGACATTAACTTCATCATTTGCTCCCTCAACATTAACTTCACCGTTTGCTCCTTCACCATTGACTTTTTCACCATATCCTCCTCAAAAATAACATCCTCAATACTTATTTCTTCAACTTTGTGTTCAACATAAAGATCAACTACCTTAAATCCTCTAACATCCTCCATTAACCTTAAGACATCATTATCATTGTTCAGAGGCCGAAATCCATGAGAAAAGGAAAAATTAGGATTCCAATACCATAAACACTTTATATTACGATACCCCTCACTCTTGATCAAATCTTCAATTTGCATGTAGGACATCAAGTCCACATCCCAATCCCAATTCATTTCAGTTACAAGCCCGTCAACATACAACAAAACTGGATTTTGAATTAAATGTCCCCTATGGTGTACTCCAAATCTGACAGCTTGGGTATCAGAGGGCCTACAAAACACAAATGACAGTTTCTGAATTAAAACATAGATAAAAACACAAACGTCATTTGCGTGTTTAGGGTTTTTGTATTCAGAGGTGAGTTATGAAACATACCTCGACACGTAACTTCGGTTTGCCATTTCAGAGATGACGGGAAGTGAGTTGCGGTTTGATATAGAATCTTTAATTACGTACGTGAAAGGGGAAGATTCTTTCGTGAAAGGGGAAGACCAAGAATCTTCATTCCTGAACTGGGTTTGAAGAAATGGGTTGAAGATGAAAGAGTTGGGGTTTTACATTTAGGTTTTATTAATTTTTTGAAAATGAAATAAAAAAACCTAAATGACATGGAAATGATATTAAAATTAATAAGACCATTTTAAATGACATGGAAATGCCACATCATCATTCAACGCGCCACATAATTAAAAACATGACTTAAAATGGCAAGGGGACTAATATCAATCTTGAAACCTAAAAAAGGGATCAAAATCGTGGTTTTTAAAATGGGGGGATCAAAACCCAAAAAAAACAAAAAATAGGGGGACCAAAGTTGCAATTAAGCCTTGATTTTTAATACCAAAAAATTTAAGGGGTCCTTTTTTTTCTTATTAAAATATGAGAACATTACGATGAATAAAAGAGAAAATGTTATTTATAAGATATTTTTTATTTTTTCAATCATTTTACAATAATGTCTCTTGTATCGGTTCTTTGATCCACTCAATTCCCTCGTTTAATTCAAGTAAAGTATTTTTCTACACTAAAATAAAGGTGAATATATGCATCGCATAATATAGTCTAGGCATAATATCTCTTGTTTTGGGTTCTATTCAATTCACCAGTTCAATTCAGGCTTTATTGAACTTACATTACATACAAGTTAACTTCCACTCCACAACATTATATAGGAGTATGGTTATCGGTCTCATATGCCTTCAATATTCATCCTCAATTCAAGTTCAATTAATCGGGTTCTAACTCTAACTCTTATATAAGTGTAACTTTGAGTCACGCTCAAGTATTCTTCTTATTCACACTTGCTTAATTGACCTTGCAGTTATCACATCTCTGATAATCGGGGACTTGAATCATTGGATCAGAAGTCCTTCCATTGTGATAATCTTCAACTTCACATTCATTATTTATTTCAATACACACTCTATTTTTCACATTTATCTCATGAAAAAACTTCGAGATCTCATCGTACGAAAGACATTTCACAAATTTATCGTGGTTCAACACGTGATACCTACAATCATAACATCTAAAGAAAAATATTATATCACGTAGCATATAATATTTGCATAAAAAAATTACAAATTCTATTAATAAATTTTGTACAAAATAATTATAAACTCTCTCATGATGCACAACTACTGATCATCATTACACATAGAATGTAAGAGTTGTTGTGGTGAACAAAATTTAAACTATTTTTTTTAACTTATACTTTATTTCTTTTTTCTTTCTACTATTTTATGTGAGACTTGGTTGAACACCCTCTTTGACATAACATATCATCCCATAATCCAAAATATCAGATTTCTTCACTTCATCTTTGAAAAGAAAAAGGTCATTCTCGCTACTTAGCACATTTGTAAAATTAGTACTTTCTTGTCCTCTCTTTTAAACTCAATAGATCCCTCATTAATGTTGACTGCTACATCGGCATAAGAAGAAGTTCATTATCTCCTCATCAAACAAATATGTTGAACATGTGACTTATCACGCAAGAAGGAATGAATTGCGGGTTTTAGAAAAACAATAGTTTAAAAACATTAATTCATCTTTATCAGAGTTTAAAAACATTTTAATAAAAATGTTTTAAGAAATAACTGTGGAAAATAAATATGCAGAAAATAAATAGTTAAGGGTAAGAGAAATGATGTCAGGAATTATAAAGGTTCGGTCGAAATAAAATGACTTAATGCTCTTCTTAAGATTTGATCTTGAGAGTATCCAGTAATGTTTAAGAGCTTTTAGTAAGTTAAACTCTTGAACTCCCTTATACAAGAAAAAGTGAATTTCATGCTAACTTCCAACTGAACAACGAACAACAGAGACAAATGATTAGCCTTCCTTCCAAACACAAACTTGCATATAAAAGCGCTAATCTTCCTTCCAAACAGCATATTGAAGTGGGCTCTATCTACTCGAGAGACCAGATTTTTTGTCCCTTTATTTTTCAGTTTTAACCAATTTAGCGGTGGTTTTAAAACTCCACAAATATTCAGTTTTTTTTTTGTTTCAAACATTTAGCGATGGTTTTAAACCCCTGCAAAATAAATAGTGAAAATATGCGGCGGTTTAAAAAAGCCTCTAAATGGTTGAAACTAAAATAAATGCAAATTTTTTGGTCTCTTACATGAGAGACATATTCTAATGGTAGACAATGTCATTGAAGTGGTTAGTCTTCCTTCCAAATAGTAACTTGAAGCGGTTAATCCTCAAATTAAACTGAAATTTTCTATGGACTTATCTCAAACTAAAATAAGCTTTGAACCAAGATGAATTCACGAATTGAATCGAGGTTTTGACTTGAATGACCGCGAGCTTTTACTTCCACACTTCGAATCTTGATGACTTGCCAAATAAGCCAATCATGTGGACACTTGCTTGAATTTTCCTCTTATTGTTCATTTTCAACTCGCTCGGGAATAAGAACAAGGGTTCCAAATAACTGGTGAACATATTGAAATCTCCTAAAAATCCTAAATAATCTCTCTAGCTCTGGATCTCCCTTGTATTATGGGGAAAAGACATGCACATGTAGTGCTCTCGTGCAACCAATCATATCACCAGACAAAAACAAATTAAATGCTCAAATATATAATTTTACAAAATTCAATGAGAAAACAAAATATTAATGACATAATTTCCAGAAACAACGCTAAAAACTTGATGCTTACTTATAAGTGTGAAAGTATACACATACAACTAGTAGTAAGTGATAAGAAAAGTATTGATCTCACGATCATTGTATTTAGTACTTTGTAACATTATATAAGAATTTGTAAGATAAACATGAGCTAAGGTAACAAAATAATTGTGTGTGTGTGTCACAAAGTTAAAATTATGGAAATTAGAGAAAATTTAATAAAGAGTTTTAGAAAGTGAAAGAATATATTGGACAATGTTACATTTAATGAAATCATCTAATGTTTTCATATGACGTGTCGTGTTATGACTGTTGAGGCCAAAACTAAACCTTGCGATGTATGGCTACAACGTGAAAAAATGTAATCAATAAATATGAAGCTTATGTATAAGCCTCACAATAGCACCAATGCACTTCAAATAAAACTTATTTTGTTCACTCTATATGAACCTAATCATTTATACCTAAAGAGATTAAGTAAGCATTGTATACCTACTAACTACTTTACCATATTAGTTTATGAAATCCATTTGTTAAACATTATCACAACCTAAAAAATTGTTACCTACTTCTAAGATGATCAAACTCAAAAGTAAATGTGTTAAGATATCACAAAAACTAAAAATATCATAACAATGTATTCATTAGAATTCAAAAGATTACTAACTTTATTAAATTTCACATTATCAAACAAATGAGGTTTAGGTCATACTAAGCAAAGTAAATACAATAAGCAAATAATATAAGTTATACCGATCTAAACAATAAGAATATAAATGATAAACCTACTAAAAGCACCTTAACATCTTACAATCTGTCAAAAACAAGTGACCTTGGGTTACGATCTCTCAGCTTTGTACTCCTTCAGAGCTGATGGGAATAGAGGAATGAATTTTGAAATTGTGTTGCTCTTCTTCTTCTATGCAAAATTTCCAATTTTTGAACCTTTCTCTAATGCTATTGTATGGTCTATTTATATAAGTTTTCTAAACTGTAAAAATATCCATTAACCATAGCCGTAATAAGAAAACATATTCCTTTCTTATAATACATGTGCTAGTATAGTACAATTGCACATCAGAGACAACCTCATCTTTTTGCAGTGCTATATATCCTTTGGTATATTTTGGAAACTTTTGTCCATCCTTATCCATTAACGTGACAACTCATCTCGAATTCATTCCTCTAAAATCTTTTCTAAATCGGTGCTAAATTTAGAAGTCACAACCATAACAACTTCTTTAGACTTAAAGCTTACATGATTATCATGACATGTGCTATTCATAATTTCAAAACTTGCACAATAAAAGCAAAGATAAATTCAAAAATGGAGCACCTAGTGTGATAATCACTAAACATGACAAATTCCTTAAAAACACATAAAACTAACACTAAAAACATGAGAAACAAGTGATGAATGCAACTATTTAGTACTTAAATAACTCACATAAATAGAATTATCACATGTACAAGGAGACATAAATACTTCATAATTCCATAATATCTGTAATATTAGACACGTTACTCGACAAATTACCTTTACTGTGCATGATGAAAAACTGTTGACTGATCTTGAGGATATTTCTAACGAAATGGTTTCCCAATTTTAGGAGATTTTTAATACCAATAATAACTTCTTGGATAATTTTTTTAATTGAGGAAATCATTCATAGCCTTATTTATGAACAGAAAAAAATGCTTACTAGAATTTTTAGCAAATTCAAGGTGATGGATGCCATATTTTCCATGAACATTGATTGAGCTCTCGAACCTGGTAGATTTGGTGCTTATTTTTTCAAGTATTTTTGGAACATTGTTGGTGAAAAGTGTCATCTAAATTATGTTCAATTATAACTTTACCATATATACTTGGCTAACTTTTCTTCTTATACATGTTGACCAATGAATTAGAAAATTCATTTGGGATGGGAACATCTATAAGAGAAAAATGGTTATTGTGGCTTGGAAAACATGTGAGCTCATTTAAAAGAATGTTGCATTGGTCTTAGATACTTGAGGTACATTAATGATGCTTCTGAAGGTGAGAAAATACTTAGAAGGGGGGTTGAATAAGTATGAAGATAAAAACTTAGAAATAAAAACTCAAGTATTTTTATCCTGGTTCGTTGAACTCAACTACTCCAGTCCACCCTTCCTAGAGTGATTTGCCTTTCTCAATCAAGGACTTAATCCACTATTTAATCAATTGATTACAATAGTAAGCACTAAGAACAACTGTTCAAAGTCTTCTCAAGAACTACTGATCATAACTGGATCTTCTTAAGGTTTTCTTACAATCAAATGTAATAACAAATACAAGTGTTAAAATGCTTCTAATAAAGCTTTATCACAACTGTGATTTTTCACTTAATATTAAGAACAAAGAAATTAATTCTAGAAAGAATATGAGTTGTATGGGAGCTTTGAATAATGAATTCTTTTCAAGTAAAAACGTCAACTGAAGAAGATGGATGGAGACTTGCTTTTATAGGCACATTGATCCAAGAGTATTTCACATTGAGAAGAGTGTACCAAAAGGTCTGAGCCTTTTTGTCTTCACATCAAGTGACCTTTCCTAGAAGAAGAAAGCACAGAAAAATCCTTTTTGTCTGTGTTCTTATGTCTAGCATAAATAAGGAAAGAGACGTTTGGATATTCCAACAGACATAATCTTTGAATTCTTCTTCAACACTTTTCAGCAATAATCATCAGAGTCTAATTTGATCAGAGCCTTCTGATGTTGATCAGAGTTTTGCTGAATTAGAGTCTTTGCAGCAAGTGTGCTTTTAGCGTGTATAAGTTCAGAGCAGAGTTTTGAGTCAGATCCTCAGTACTGGCAGCGTTAGTACTCTCAGAGTCTTCTGAAGTAACTATGCTTGAAAACTCTTCATACAAAATTCTTCTTTGGTTCAGATGCTTCTGACTTGGTTCAGATTCTTCTGGAGCTTCTGCTTCAGATCCTTCTAGAGACAACACTCAGGATCATTTGATGGCAGCATTCAGAATCTTCTAATGGGCGCATCTGACGCTTCAGAGCTTTGCATATTTCTTATGTTCATATCTGATTTGCTTTTGGAGTGATATTTACTTTAATATCTGCAGCAAACATTCTTAAGCAAATTTTAGAGAATATAATTCTTAATTACAAAATTTCATAATAGTTATCATCAAAACATAGAGATATTATTAAGAACCAATCTGTGTTCTAACAATCTCCCACTTTTTGATGATGACAAAAACATCAGAAATTTTGTTTAATTAAAAATATAATAATCATAACTCCCCCTGAGATGATGAATCTCCCCCTGAATTAAATATAAATAAGGAATAGAAACTTCCCTTTTGTCTTGAGTATTTTTCAGAGTTAGAGCTTGATTATTCTAAGCATTTGAGAGTCAGAGTCTCTTGCATATTTCAGAGTCAGAGTCTGATAACTTATATATAATCTGGAAGTCTCAGAGTTTCTTTTACAGAGTATACTTATCAAATGTTCTGAAATACTCAGATATAATGTTAGATAAAATTGATATGTCTGAAGTTTCATTCTGGTAAAGTTCAATTAAACAGTTCAAATATATTTTCTCCCCCTTTTTGTCATAAGCAAAAAGTAATAACTTTGAAAAGACAAAGAAAAGGAAACAATAAATGAGATAAATCATGTGGAGAAAACTTTGAAACATTCATTCATTCATTCAGAGCAAAAGTACACATATCAGAAAATATTCAAATACATGTGCAAACATTAGATGCATACATTAGAAGAGAAAAATAAATAAACTAAGATTGTTTTGACAAAAGCATCTTCAACAGATCTGTGATCTCAGAAGAAGACTGTTCTTGTTTTGACATCCACGTAGTCATGCTTTCATTCTTTTGATCTTGTTTGGACATCCACTGAGCCATGTCTTCAGACTTCTTATCTTGCTTAGCCATCCATGACTTGATTTCTGATTGACCAGCTTCCAGAACTGCAATCTTATCTTCAAGATTTGGATATTCTTTCTTGATCTCAGATGAAGAGGGTGGTACAGTTTCTGAAGCTTGAACAGAGTCAATTTCCATAGGGGCTTTGGAGTTAGGAGCAGTAGAGCCAGACGGATGTTCGACCAGAGTCATAGCCAAAGAGTTGTCTTCAGATGCAGATTTAGGATTCGCATCTGATGAGGAAGGAGCATCTGTAAGAAGTAATGATCCAGATCTCTTAATAGTCCAGAACAGACTTCTAGCAGCTTCAGCAAATCTGAGCTTCGCATCATCAAAACATACGTTCTTTAGATTTGATGCTACAGTGTTGAATCTGTTTATGAAGCCATTCCAAATGGCATCAGATTCCTTTGCATCCATTGTTGATGAACACTTCCTCTGTACAGATCCTAAATACATCTGTATTTCTTGCAAAAAAACTTGTAAATAAATGATCAACATTCAGTCTAGGTCTTGGGTTTAAAAGAGTTTCTAAAGTGATTTTCCTGGGTTGGGGGGAAGGTGGAAATATGGATTTATGAATGGTGATCAGAGGAGGAGGGTAGTAGGGTATGAATGGAATTTCAGATGATTTGTCAGGTTTTGATCTGGTTAAAGCATTCAACAGATTTGGTTTTGTATTTGTTGGATAGGATACCACATCAAATGGTTTATCAGAGTAAGGTTTGAAAGCAGATTTAGCAGGTTTATCAGATTTAACACATTCAACAGAGGATGGTTTTGCATCTGATGAAGGTACTGCTGACATTATTTTAATATACGTTTGAAGAACAGATGGTAAAATGATGGTAAGTTTGGGTTTAAGAGGGGTGATAGTGTCAGATGGTTCAATTCTGGTGTAGAAATTTTTTAAGGTGAAACCAGAGGGAAGTTTGTTAGAGGAAAACAGTTTGCACGAAGCAGAGGGTACATTCTCAGATGTCCTTGGCTTGGATGTAGGAGTAGGATTAGGAATGATAATTTCAGAAAATGGTTTAGGTGTTGGGGTAGGATTTGGAATGAGAATTGTAGAAGATACAGGTGGTTCTGGTTGGTTAACTTCTGAATTTCTATGAGAGGGAGATATCAGAAAATCTGGGTGTATATCAGATTCTGATGAATTTGAGGATGTGGTTGGAGTGCAAGAGGTAGAGGACACTTCAAAAATAGTTTTGAGAGGTGTAATGTTTAGAACCTCTGTCTCAGGGATATTGGTTCCAGATGGGTTGGTTGACTCTGATGGATTCTCAGAAGGTTTTGATGAGGGTTCAGATGTATGTGGTTCTGATGTAGGTGGATCAGATGTAGGTGGTTCAGATGTAATAGGATCAGATGGAACTTTTATAGGTTCAGAAGTAACTTGTACAGATCCAATAGGTTCAGATGTATTTGATGGTGGTTTTTATGGTTGTGGTTGTGTTTCTTGTTATTGTGGTTGTTGTTCAGATTGTTTTTGTTGTTGATGTTCAGATTGTTTCTCTGGTAGTCGTTGTTTTTCTGGTTGTGGTTGTTGTTGTTCAGATTGTTTCTCTGGCTGTTGTTGTTTTTGTTCAGATAGTTCTGTAGATTTTTCTGTTTGAGGTTGTTTTTCTGATTGTTGTTGTTGTTGTGGTACAGATTATTTTGTTGGTTTTGTTATAGGTGATGGAGTCTGATTTGGTGGTTTTGTTGTTGTTGGTGTTGGTGCAGATGATTGTTTAGTAGAAGGTTTTACAGGTGAGATGGAAACAGGATTAGATGATTTTTGTGGGGATGGAACAGATATATGAGATGGAGCAGGAACATATTGTTTCTGAGTAGAAGGTGGTTTTGGAATAGACTTAAATGTTGAATCATTTAAAACAATATTATTGAAAGAAGATACATAAGATTTGGTACCTTTAATCTTGATACGTTTTGTAGGAACAGAAGGAGCGTCTCCAGATGCTTTCCTCTTGATCAGCTTCTGAGGCTTGTTAGCAACTTTGGGCTTCTTCTGAACAGTCACATCTTCTGCTTCTGATTGACTTCTTTTTCTTGTGATCACATCTCCTCCATCATGCATTGGTTCCCTTGCTCTTTTCAGAATATCTGCAGGGATTGGGATTCCATCTGCCTTGCAAGAATCCATAAATCTCATAATGATTTCCCTTGGTTCTTCAGCATAGAACAGAGGGTAGTCTTCTACTGGGATTATTTTCTGACTGAGTTTAGAGATATTCAGCTTCTTGGGTGCTGATGTGAGTTCTTCTACAATTTTAAGTCTCTGAAGACTTTTGGCATTCAGAGGCTTCCCAACAATTGATTCAAGTTCCTCCTTGACTCCAGCAGCATACAGAGCAGTTACCAATCCATTTTCTGTCAGAATATCTGATATTAACCTTCCAAAGGGAATCCATGTTCTGATCTTCTGACCCTTGTCTTTCACAGATTCTCTGGAGGCATTAATATGATTCCATAAGTGCATGAACAGAACGTAAGGAAGATCTACCTTAGTGCTCTGACTTAAACAGTACATAAAATAGAGCTATTCATTATTCACGTAATCTGGAGAGTTTGTAGATTTTCTGTGATGAATGCATCCCATGAAAATCTTTGCCCAGATCTTGTAGTCAGGCTTCAGATCTTTAAACTTATTAGAGGCCTGACCAGCAGTCATGACTTCCTCATACACTTCTTCCATATCTACACGCCCAGCTAGCAGATGAGATACTCCATCAGTCTCCTCATATCCAATGAGTTTCCTGATCAGATCTTCTGTAATAATTATCTCCTTACCCAAAACAGAAGACAATATGAATTTGGGGTATACAGAAGCATGTATCCAGAACTCTTTCACTAGATGGGGGTAAACTGGTCCAAATAGTCTGTCAAAGTATTTTACCCAGCCTTGAGCATCAACTATTGAACGAAATTCAAAACCATTTTCAGCCAATGAATCAAATTCCACCATTGATTCACAGACAACTTCCAGTTTGTCAACAGGTGTTAACAAAGTCCTTTTTGGTGTCGTATATGGAGTCACACCCATATTTGCATAAGTAACTGCAGCCATGGTTGATTGAAACTATGCAGCAGTGGAGGATGAGGTTGCCATTGAAGATGATTTTGTCAAAGGTTTAGGGTTTTTGTGAAGATAGAAAAGAAGACAGAAATGCATAAACGTTCTTGAGATGTGAAAAGTGTGAAAGTGATGAGAGAAGTGGTATTTATAGAGAACAGTTAGGCATACAAACAGACAAGCAATGCACGTTCACACATAGCAATTAATGAAAAAGAATAAAAATCATTTCAAGCATTAATTGATTCTGACAAATTGGGGGGAAAATCAAGATTTTCACTATTCTAACTTCACCTCAAATGTCTCTTCAGTAGTGTACACGCCACCTTTGCAGATTTAGAGTGACACGTGTTTGCTTGCATGTGCTTCTGAATTCTCTTGAGAAATGAAACGTTAACCAACGTTCAGATCCTCTGAGTATTGTTAGTTCAGATTTTCAAAAATAAAGTAATTTAAGGAAATAAATAAATTAATCAGATGAAATACTTCAGAGCATTAAACATTTTGCATCTGTAAAATTTGTTTCTGACAAATATTATTCTGGACACAAATCCATACCAATATTTTTCAGAATAAATTTGAATCTATCTTCAACAAGGGGTTTTGTGAAAATATCTGCCCATTGATGATCTGTATCAACAAAGGCTAAGTTTATAATTCCCTTCTGAACATAGTCTCTGATGAAATGATGCTTAATTTCTATATATTTTGCCTTAGAGTGTAAAATGGGGTTTTTAGACAAACATATAGCAGAAGTATTATCACAGAATATAGAAATGTTACTTTCAAATATCTGATAGTCTTCTAACTGACTTTTCATCCAGAGCATCTGCGTGCTACATCCAGCAGCAGCAATATATTCTGCCTCTGTAGTTGATAGTGCAATTGTGGGTTGCTTCTTGCTGTACCAAGAGATTAGATTTCTTCCTAGAAATTGACAACTTCCAGAAGTACTTTTTCTTTCCACTCTGTCTCCAGCGTAGTCAGCATCACAGAATCCAACTAATTTGAAATCATCAGATTTTCTGTAACACAAACCCACATTAGAAGTACCTTTCAGATACCTTAGAATCCTCTTAATAGCTGTTAAGTGTGATTCTCTAGGATCTGATTAGAATCTAACACACAAGCATACACTGAACAAAATGTCAGGTCTAGAAGCAATTAAGTAAAGAAGAGATCCTATCATACCTCTGTAGAGTTTCTAATCTACTTTCTTACTTACCTCTTCCTTGCCTAGTGAACTAGTTGGATGCATGAAAGTCTTTGCTATCTTACTATCAGTCATGTTAAATTTCTTCAGAAGTTCTTTAACATATTTGGTCTGATGAATGTAAGTGCACTCTGGAGTTTGGTTGACTTGAATTCCCAGAAAGAATCTCAATTCTCCCATCATGCTCATTTCAAATTCTGCCTGCATACATTGAGCAAACTCCTTTCCCAGCATAGTATTGGTAGATCCAAATATGATATCATCCACATATATTTGACAAATTAGAAGATCTTTCTTAAATGATTTACAAAAAAGTGTTGTGTCCACTTTGCCTCTGATGAAATTTTTCTCCAGAAAAAAATTGCTTAATCTCTCATACCAAGCTCTGGGAGCTTGTTTTAAACCATACAGAGATTTCTTTAGTTTGAAAACATGATCTGGAAATTTTTCACTCTCAAAACCAGGAGGCTGGTAGACATAAACTTCTTCTTCTATAATACCATTTAGAAAGGCACTTTTAACATCCATCTAATATAGAGTGATGTTATTTTATGCAACAAATAAAATAAGAAGGCGTATAGATTCTAACCTTGCCACTGGAGCATAAGTTTCAGTGTAATAAATACCTTCTTGTTGATTGTACCCTTGAGCAACAAGCTTTGCCTTATTCCTTTCAACTTCTCCTTTCTCATTAAGCTTATTTCTGAAGACCCATTTAGTTCCAATTATATTGAATCCTTTTGGTCTTTGAACTAAATCCCACACATCATTTTTGGTGAATTGATTTAGCTCTTCTTGCATGGCAATAATCCAATCATTGTCTTGCAGAGCTTCATCTACAGAAGTTGGTTCAATTATTGACACCAGTCCGAATAATGATGCTTCAGATGATCTGAGATAGGATCTTGTTCTGATAGGGTCATCCTTCTTTCCAATGATAACATTCTCTGGATGATAAGCTTTGATTCTGGAAGATGATCCTCTAACAGTTAATTCTTCAGAAATGTTTAGATTGTTCATCTGAGAAGTTAAAGGAATTGCATCTGACGTTGCTTCTGGTTCCTTCACTTGAGCTTTGTCTGCCTCTGAGCCTTCAAAGTCTGTGAAGACTACTTCTCTATCTGCAAAGTTTTCAGACTGCTTTGGCTTTTTAATGCCAAGCTTATCATCAAATCTAACATGAATAGATTCTTCCACAATCTGTGTCTCAGTATTGTATACTCTGTAGCCTTTAGAGCGTTCAGAATACCCAAGCATGAAACACTTATGTGCTTTGGAATCAAACTTGTTCAGATTTTCTTTAGTATTCAACATATAGCAAATACATCCAAAAGGATGAAAATATGAAATGTTGGGCTTTCTGTTCTTCCACAGTTCATAGGGAGTCTTCTCCAGAAGAGGTCTTACAGACACTCTGTTCTGAATGTAACAGGCTGTGTTGATTGCTTCTGCCCAAAAGTGTTTTGCCAGATTAGTCTCATTGATCATGGTTCTGGCCATTTCTTGCAGAGTTCTATTTTTCCTCTCTACAACTCCATTTTGTTGTGGAGTTCTAGGACAGGAAAAATCATGAGCAATGCCATTTTCATTAAAATATTTTTCAAAATATTTGTTTTCAAATTCACCACCATGATCACTTCTGACTTTTATAATTTTGAAATCTTTTTCATTCTGGACTTGTTTGCAGAAGTCAAAGAACACAGAATGTGACTCATCCTTGTGTTTTAAGAACTTTACCCATGTCCATCTACTATAGTCATCAACAATGACTAATCCATACTTCTTGCCTCTGATGGATGCAGTTTTCACTGGTCCAAACAGATCAATATGAAGTAATTCTTGTGGTCTGGAAGTAGAAACAACATTTTTTGATTTAAAAGATGATTTTAAAAACTTCCCTTTTTGACATGCTTCACAAAGAGCATCTGAAGTGAACTTCAGATTAGGAAGTCCTCTGATAAGATTAAGTTTATTAATCTGTGATATACGTCTCATATTAATATGCCCCAATCTTCTGTGCCAGACCCATTGCTCCTCATTAACAGACAAGAGACATTTAACATTCTGAACCTTAAGTTCTGAAAGATTTATTTTATAAATGTTTTTTTTCCTCTTTCCACTAAATAGGATTGAACCATCCTTTTGACTAATAGCTTTACAACATTTTTGATTAAAGGTAATATCATAACCATTGTCACTTAATTGACTTATGGACAATAGATTATGCTTTAATCCTTCTACAAGTAAAACATTAGTAATAGAGGGAAGTTTACCATTTCCAATAGTGCCAGATCCAATGATCTTGCCCTTCTGATTCCCTCCAAATTTCACATCACCTTCAGATCTAAGCTCCAGACTTTGGAACATAGACCTTTCTCCTGTCATGTGTCGCGAGCATCCAGAGTCCAGGTACCATGATTGGCGTCTTGACCTTGCTGCTAAGAACATCTGCAACAGGAATTATTTTATTTTTAGGTACCCAGATCTTCTTGGGTCCTTTTGGGTTAGTTGTTCTGAAGGTTTGTCTAAACTTCTGTTTTTCAACATAAGGTTTATTCTGACTAGCCTTAGATTTAAACACATGAATGTTCTTTTCAGAACGTGTTTGTTCAATATCATTCAAGTGACCAAATTTAAAGTGGGAATATAAAGGAGTTTTCTTGATGATAATTTTATCAACATGTTTTGGATTTAAATCCTTTCCAGAGGAAGATTTATATCCAATTCCTTTTCTGTTATTTCTGCTAACTCCATAGATCATAGAAGCCATTTTGCTTCTGTCTATGCTTTTAGCAAGAAACTTCTGAAAGCTGTAATCATATTTTTCCAAAATATTTTTGCATTCAGATTCAGTTTCAGAATCAGAGTTTTGTTGAGCTAATTCAGAATCATTTTTCAATCTTAAGTTCTTTTCATTTAGCTCAGCTACTTCTGATTTGAGAATATTATTCTCAGATACAAGATTGCTTTGACACTTCTTGTATTTGAGCTTAATATTGTTATAGCTCTTCATAACTTTTGATAACACTTTGATAAGTTCATCTTTAGTGAGTTTAGCCATTACCTCTTCAGCGTCAGAGTCAGATTCAGAGTCAGATTCATATCCTGAAGTTCCTTCCTCCTGATCTTCTATGTTTGCCATCAATGCTACATTGGCACATTCCTCTTCTAACTCAGATTGAGATTCAGATGTATTTGAATCATCCCAGGTGGCCATTAGAACCTTCTTCTTCTTATCAGATTTTCTTTTAGGCTTTTCTTTCAGCACCTTTGGACATTCATTTTTGTAATGTCCAGGTTCTTTACATTCATAACAGACAGCCTCCTTTTTGTCAGATCTTCTGTGTCTAGAAGATTCTTTTCTTTGGTCAGGCTTCCTGAAGTTTCTGAACTTCTTTCCTTTATGCTTCCAGAGTTTGTTTATTCTTCTAGACAGCATGGATAGTTCATCTTCATCTTCAGATGAGGATTCTTCAGAGCTTTCCTCTATCACCTGCAATGCTTTAGCAGATTTATTAGATTTTAAGGCAATTGATTTACCTTTCTTTTGAGGTTCATCTTCCTCAAGTTCAATTTCATGACTCCTTAGTAAACTGATTAGTTCCTCCAAGGAGATCTTATTCAGATCTTTAGCCATTTTCAGCGCAGTCACCATAGGTCTCTGTTGCGGTGGAAATAGGATATCAAACTATTAATTAGTTTGAATCACAATTCTTGATTCACAACCGCTCTTTGATTTATCCGAAGGAAAAGGTCAAAAGAGGAAAAACCTAATTTTGCATCGTAAACACAATGCGGGGAGAGACCTAGGTAAGGGGTTGGTTAAATTTAGGAAAGGTACTAGCACCCTAAACTTCTGTAGTACTTTACTGGAACCTTTTGTTTATCGTATGCTTTTTTATTTTTATTTATTATCTGCTTTAATATATATTGAGCTAAGGGATAAAGTGACCTAAAGACCTAAGGGTTAGTCCTAAGTTTACTCGGCAAGATTCGCATCTTGTGCCTACGTATCCTGGATAGAGAATGGAATCAGAGTAATCGTAGTTCCCCTAATTAGGGAGGTTAGAAACCTCTTGACTGTGGTCAAGGTTTCAAGGGGAGTAAACATATCTTAAGGACACGCCTACGTGGAGTTTTGAAACTCCTATTTCTACGTTGAAATGTTAATTGAAAATTTAGGGTTAAATTAGGGATTTCACAGCGGGAAAACCTAAACAGAGCACGACGACTCTTTGACCTAAAAGCTTGGGTAAAGGACAATTTTTGTCCACGGCGGGACACCTAAGCTAATTAGGGTTTTGAAATGGTTGAAACTAGGGTTATTGACTCGGCGGGCAAACTGTTAATCCTAATTCCTTCGGAAGGATGATTAACAGTAAACATGCAAACATGGCGAAATATTATATGGCAGAAATAAAATGCGGAAAGTAAATAAAGCATCGCGACGATCACTCGCGTAAATTACAAGTCCAAAAAAAAAATGCAAAATAAAATAAATCGCGACCATGGCCTCGCGTAAATTACATCCATGGAACAACATAAATTAAATAAATATTAATCGGAATTTAAGTATAATCTGAGGAGAAAAATAGAGAACATTAGTGAAAAGTTAGACATAAATATGACAAATAATGAAACCGTTAATATTGAAAGAAAGACAAAATGCAATTTAGAATTTTAATTATAGTTTTATTAGTTTTAAAAAGGGATTTTAGTTTAAATTTTGAAGAAAATAATTTTAATGTTGATAAAAAAGTTTTTTGTTTTTAATTTTTAATTTTTAAAAAGGCTTCAATGTTAATATTAAAAAAAAGTCTTTAGTTTAAAATTTTAAAAAATGTTTTAGTTTTAATTTTAACAAAAGTTTCTTTAGTTTAATGTAAATTTTTTAAAAAAAAGTTCTTAGTTTAATGTAAATTTAAAAAAAAAAGTTCTTAGTTTAATGTTAATTTAAAAAAAAAGGTTTTAGTTTAATGTTAATTTAAAAAAAGGTTTTAGTTTAATGTTATTTAAATAAATGTTTTAGTTTAATGTTAATTTAAATAAAGGTTTTAGTTTAAACATTAAAAAAATGTTTTAGTTTTGATTTTAATAAAAGTTTTTTTTTAATGAAAATTTTAGCAGCTCAAACTCAATTATTTTAAAAAAGAAGATAATAATTTTACAAAAAAAGAATACAAATAAATAGGACAAAAAAACTAAAGAAAGGAGAAATAATAATAAATAATTAAAAAAAAGGAAGGATAATGAAAGGGGAAGGCATTTAACCACTGGGGTGGCTATACATTAGAGTTGCCTTTAATTACCTTTTGCTGTGATTTGTTGTGACGGACGGTTGATTTTCGGAGGTGGATTTCTCGCTCGAAGATTTTTCTCAACTCATGTTTATATAGGTAACAAATTAGGGTTAACTCTAACCTAATGCCTATTTTAAAGAAGGTGAGATTCGAACTCTCAACCTCTTACACTCACAACTCCTTACACACGGTCTCTTGCAAATTGTGCCATTTTATTCATTCAAAATAAAGTGGCACTAGAAACCATGTAAAGGTAGGACAAATTTGGGGTGCAACAGTTTCCATCTGGTAGGTAAGCTTCTGATGATCTTTTTCACATGATCAGCAGTAGAGTATCCTTTATCCAGAACCTTTAGTCCAGCTGTAAGTATTTGAAATCTGGAGAACATAGCTTCAACAGATTCAACTTCTTCCATCTTGAAGGCTTCATACTTCTGGATTAGAGCCAGAGCCTTTGTTTCCTTGACTTGAGAGTTTCTCTCATGAGTCATCTTTAAGGACTCAAACATGTCAAATGCAGTTTCTCTATTTGTGATCTTTTCATACTCAGTGTGAGATATTGCATTTAACAATATTGTTCTAGCCTTGTGGTGATTTCTAAATTCCTTCTTTTGGGCTTCTGTCATAGATTTTCTATCTACTTTCTTGCCATTCCCATCAATGGGATGAACATATCCATCTATGACCAAATCTCATAAATCAACATCATACCCAAGGA
The DNA here is from genome assembly GCA_963859935.3 of Lathyrus sativus. Taxonomy (NCBI): domain Eukaryota; kingdom Viridiplantae; phylum Streptophyta; class Magnoliopsida; order Fabales; family Fabaceae; genus Lathyrus; species Lathyrus sativus. The sequence continues at coordinate 596,945,779 of OZ012740.1, read as the reverse complement.
AAAAACTTTCAATCCTGTCTTTCCAATAATCAAATTCCTCCCCATCAAACATAGGGGGTTTAGTGCGGATTCTTTCCCTTTCTTCATATTTTTTGTTAATGTTAGACATTGAATTATCAGCCATAGTAACAACCAAATATATATCAAAGTTTTTCTCACTGGATCTTTATTGTCACTGTGAAATGGTAGCACACACAGAACCGGAGCTCTGATACTAACTGAAGGTGGGAAAATACTTAGAAGGGGGGTTGAATAAGTATGAAGATAAAAACTTAGAAATAAAAACTCAAGTATTTTTATCCTGGTTCGTTGAACTCAACTACTCCAGTCCACCCTTCGTAGAGTGATTTGTCTTTCTCAATCAAGGACTTAATCCACTATTTAATCAACTGATTACAATAGTAAGCACTAAGAACAACTGTTCAAAGTCTTCTCAAGAACTACTGATCCTAACTGGATCTTCTTAAAGTTTTCTTACAATCAAATGTAATAACAAATACAAGTGTTAAAATGCTTCTAATAAAGCTTTATCACAATTGTGATTTTTCACTTAATATTAAAAACAAAGAAATTAATTCTAGAAAGAATATGAGTTGTATGAGAGCTTTGAATAATGAATTCTTTTCAAGTAAAAACGTCAACTGAAGAAGATGGGTGGAGACTTGCTTTTATAGGCACAGTGATCCAAGAGTATTTCACGTTGAGAAGAGTGTACCAAAAGGTCTGAGCCTTTTTGTCTTCACATAAAGTGACCTTTCCTAGAAGAAGAAAGCACAGAAAAATCCTTTTTGTCTGTGTTCTTGTGTCTAGCATAAATAAGGAAAGAGACGTTTGGATATTCCAACGGACATAATCTTTGAATTCTTCTTCAACACTTTTCAGCAATAATCATCAGAGTCTAATTTGATCAGAGCCTTCTGATATTGATCATAGTTTTGCTGAATCAGAGTTTTTGCAGCAAGTGTGCTTTTAGTGTGTATAAGTTCAGAGCAGAGTTTTGAGTCAGATCCTCAGTACTGGCAGCGTTAGTACTCTCAGAGTCTTCTGAAGTAACTATGCTTGAAAACTCTTCATACATAATTCTTCTTTGGTTCAGATGCTTCTGACCTGCTTCAGATTCTTCTGGAGCTTCTGCTTCAGATCCTTCTGGAGACAACACTCAGGATCATCTGATGGCAGCATTCAGAATCTTCTAATGGGCGCATCTGACGCTTCAGAGCTTTGCATATTTCTTATGTTCAGATCTGATTTGCTTCTGGAGTGATATTTACTTTAATATCTGCAGCAAACATTCTTAAGCAAATTTTAGAGAATATAATTCTTAATTACAAAATTTCATAATAGTTATCATCAAAACATAGAGATATTATTAAGAACCAATCTGTGTTCTAACAGCTTCCTCTATAATTAATGACTTTATGATCCTCAAAGCCTTCATGGTTGAATCTCAACCTACTAGAGATCCATCTACAATGTGATTACAAGATTGCCTCAATTGGTCTGAGTGATTTTAGTTTCACTTGGCAAGAACATGTTCTTAATGATGTTTTTAAAGTTGACAATTGTAATAGGATTGACCTTCGTGATTTAATTTATGAAATGATTATTTCTTGTATTCAATCCGCATTTTATTATTCATTAGGATTTTCTTGATAAAGTTTTTAATGAGACATTTGATCAATTGTTTTGGTTTGCATGGTTATTACCTTAAGTTTGGTGTCCCCCAATTTTTTTTTCTTTTATTTTAATAATATTATGCTAGAGTTGACAACTTGAATGTAAGTGTAGCGTATCAACATAGTTGGAATGTCTATGCATTTATCTTTTGTTTAACTTGATTTTTTTAACTTAACTTTTTTTTTAATATCTTCCATTTTACATATGAAGTTTAATTCACCAATACATGATAAAAACGTTTTAGTAAATATATTGCTCTCCTCTATTGATTTATACAATTTTTTTTGAAATATTTATACAATTTATTAATTTATATTAAATGATCAACTAGATCATTCACTTTAGAATGAATGAAGTAAATTTTTAAAGCATAATAAAAAAAATTGATATAATGAAACATTTTTAAATTTGTAATTCTCTACTTATCAATACTTATGTGTAAATTTTCTCATTAATTTTTTTAAGAATAAAACAAATCAAATATTTTATTTTATTTTTAAAAACTATAACAAAATAATAAAGACTAAAAAATATAGTGACTTAGATATAAAATATAAGGTTTAATGCATCTTTTGTTCCCTTATTTAATTTAAGGTTTCACTTCAATCCCTTATCTAATAAATGTTACTTAGTCTCTTAAAAATAGTTTCATTTGCCAATTTAATTATTTCGAGTAAATGTTGAAGAAACGTTAACTTTTATATATGTGGCGGTCTAGGTGGTCTTGTGATATATAACCTAGTTTTTTTTTTAAATTTAAATATTTTGAGTTTATTAGCTATTGTAATGAAAAACTTATACACCTGAAGTCTAGTTTTATTTCATTTGGTAAGAAAAGTTGAAACACAAAGATAAGTAGAATAGAAGACAAAAACAAATGCAGAATCTAGTTTTCTAGAAGACAAAGAGAAGACAGGAAGAAGACAAAGACGAACGCACTTGAAGAGCAACAAATACCCATTTTATTATTCTTTTCCATTCTTTAAAGGTAGGACGTTTGAACTTAATAAAAATATTTAAAAATTTATTTATGTATATTTCTAACCGATCCTTTTACTCGGTGTCAGTGGTATTGGCCAAACTCAGTAATACCTTTTGCATTCAATTTAAGAAAAATGTCAAAAACAATGCTCAATTGAGTGGTGTTTTTATCTATTTGGATAATGTGATATTTTCCTTTTTTGTTTCCTTTGATTATTTATTAGATTTGCTTGTCTCTTTTACAACATTATTTCATAATTTAATATATAAAAAAATTATAATACAATAAAGGAATATGTTTTGGTAGTTCTGGTAGGCGGGGTTGCTGATTCTTGAGAGTGAATGGAAGTTGAGCTTATGACTTTTCCTTGTGACAAAACAATCCTAATATGAAAGCACTAAGATGCTTAAGGTTGTTTGGAGGTATAATGACACTATGAACGATAAAGGAATACACCTTATTGTAAGATGTTGGATCGAACTCTAGTATGGTCGAAGGGTAGCTTCTGGTTTGACATAAATTAAGCATGAGGTCGAAGTATGTTCGCATGCTGATGTTGGAGTGATGCGTGTTGTAGTCGAAGTTTGTTCTAACATGCATTAGTCAATATTTTTAGGTTTGTTAGCATGTTGAATTAGGTCTTGCTTGTAAGCCCAATTGTTTAAGTTAGCTTGTACCCTAAGTTAGCTTGTAATGGGTAATTGTTAAAAAGCCCATTAGGTTAGTGTGCTATTTTTCTTATAAATAGGATGCTAGTTTCTCAATCTTGATATAAGGGCAAATAGGAAGATAAAATCCTAATTTCAAGAGAGAGAGAGAGAGGTTATTTTTTTATTCTTGTATACTTGTAATCATGTTCTAAGAGTAAGGAAAGAATAGCAGTTTATAACCAATCCTTGTTGTTCCTTGTTGTTTTACCTTGGTTTCTTTGTTAACCCTAATCCTTGTATGTTTTTTTATCATAAGGAAACCGTTTATACTTTATTTCAAGACATCCGATTCACAACAAATTGTTGCAATGAGCATGAAGAAGATGCCTTCAACAAAGTATGAGATTGAAAAATTCACCGGAGTGAACGACTTCGGTTTGTGGCGCTTGAAGATGAAAGCCCTACTGGTTGCAGGGTTGTTTGGAAGCGTTGAAGGGAGAAGCAACCATGGACGATGCGTTAACGGAAAAAGAAAAGACGATCATGATTGAGAAAGCTCACAATGCAATATTGTTGAGCTTTGATGGTAAGGTTCTTCAATATGTATCAAAGGAGACTACAACATCGGAATTATGGGTGAAACTTAAAAGTTTGTACATGACCAAATCTCTGGTGAATCGACTCTATCTGAAGAAAGCTTCGTATTTATTCAAGATGAGTGAAGAAAAAGTGTTGGCTGAGCAGTTGGATATATTCAATAAGCTGATTTTTGATCTTGAAAATATTAATGTGAAGATCGATGATGAAGATCAAGCATTGTTGTTGTTGTGTGCTTTGCCCAAAACACATGCTCACTTCAAAAAAATTCTCTTGTATGGAAGGGAGTCCCTGACCTTTGAAGAAGTTCAATCATCCTTGTATTCTAAGGACTTGAACGAACGAAAGGAGCATAAACCTTCGACGGTGGGAGAAGGTTTGGCCGTTATGAGAAAATTCTTGCACAAGGATGGTAAGTTCGATAAGAAGAAAGGTAAAAGTCAACAGAAATCTTATAGTGGCAAAACATCTGGTATTCAATGTTATCACTGTAAGAAGGAGGGTCACACAAGAAAGGTGTGCCCTGAACGCCTGAAAGATCATGGAGGTAATGGCAACGTAGCCATTGTTCAAGATAACTTCGACTCATCTAATGTTATTGTGGTTTCAAGTGGCGATGCAAGAAAAGAGTGGATTATGGATTCAGGTTGCACTTGGCACATGACTCCAAACAGAGAATTGTTCGAGGAGCTATGTGATCAAGATGGTGGATCAGTGCTGCTGGGAAACAACAAATCTTCCAATATTGCAGGTATTGGATCTGTGAGATTCAAGCTCCATGATGAGTTAATAAGGTTAATGACTGAAGTCAGGTATGTACCTGACTTGAAGAGAAATTTGATTTCTCTTGGTGAATACAACAGAAAGGGATACGTTTTTCAAGGAGAGAAAAGTATCCTAAGAGTCATGAAGGGGTGAAGGAAGTCTTGAGAGGCATGAAAAAACAAGACTTGTATACCTTTGAGGTTGAGGTTGTAAGTGGTTCGACAAATGTTGCATCCACAAAATCTGTATCGAAGACAAAATTATGTCAGCAGTTTTACATCCTTTGTTTAATATTAATCTACACTAAATTTCTATGCATCACTGTCACATCCTTTTATTTAGTTGTTCATTGTTTTAGCTACATAATTGTGTTTTGATATAATATTATTTTTATGCTATCATTTTATAACATACCATAAAATGAAGATGATTTGCCTTTATCATTTGAACTATAAATGAAGGTTCTCAATAAATGTAATCTTTTACTTCGAATAGGTTTTACTTTTCAGTGTTTTATTAGTACTAGTTTCTAGTCTTGAATACTTGAAAAATGGATTAGATATTATAATTATATTTTCTTATCTAATCAATTTTGTTTGCAAAAATATGTTGTCTTTGTAGTTATATTTTTGTTATTATACTGATAAAACTGAAGTAAAACTATTTTTTTTAATATGCATTGATCACCGTTAAAGGTTTAGATAGAGAGAAATCTTTTGAATGTTAGTCCCAAATTTCATGTTTATATAACCATGGTTGAAGTTTCAAATTAATATGTATAATTGCTACTTTCAGTGTAATAAATATGATTGCATATAGATGGACACATTTGAAGTTGAAGTAGACAAAATTTGAAATTAATTGTCTTTAACACTATAAGCAACTCATCCTAACACAAATTCAACAACACCAACTGAGTTTACACTACTAAGTAAGACCAACTGAGTTTGCACCACCAAATCAGACAGTACAACCACAATCTACACAACTACTTTCTTCAATTCAGCTAGCTAATTTCAAAGAGAAAATGAGGGTTCAAAAAGGATTAAAATCTAGAGTCAACCATAATTGTTTTTATCTTTTCTGTACATCTTTTGTAATAGTGTTTGTTTACACTTTTTGTAATTGTGCCGGTATGCCGTATGACATTTTGGAATATGTTTAATGTCATTTTGATTTAATGTTTTTGGTTTGAATTATAGATTGTAATAAAATTCTGATTTAATGTCATTAAATTCAAGATTTTGTTAATATGAAATTTTGTTACGGTAAATTCCATATATGATACAAATATATATAATAGAATACCAATTAACATCAAAAATTAAATTCCATAATCCATAATAAATTTCTTAACAAAAACACTCAATAATAAAACAAACAAAATAGCAAAGTATGTATTTAAAAACTTAAAGTACTAATTTCTTCTCAATTGACTACTATATAAAGCAAAAAGAAAATCGTAAAACAAATATGTTAATGGCTTTAAATATCCAAAATCCAGCTTGACATCTTGAGTATCATCATCAAATTTTACCCCGGATGAAACACCTTCTTCTTCATTAACCAAAGTTGGATTGCTTGAAGTTCCACTCCCACCTAATTCAACATTTCCACCACCACCACTTTGTACAACATTATTAATAATAACATCAACTTCCACAACATTGTTAATTATAACATCATATTATCAACATTAACTTCAGTTTGCATATTTTTCTCATTAGGATCTTCAATTATCCATTTGTCATCTTTACACAAGAGAATGTACAAGAGAATATACAAGAGAAACATCCAAGTGGAATATATTAGGAAAAAAATTACACAACAAATGATTAATTTACGAAAACACGAATAAAGAAAGAGAGGTAATAAACACACATCGTCTATGAAGGGAGGAAGAAATTTTGCTAAAACAAGAGACTAGGAGGAAACCTTTCTAATTCTCGTACAAGCAAAAAAAAGGTTTTTAAAATAAAAATAAAATCTTTTGGGAAATTTGGACCTTTTTTGGGTTTAAAAAAACAAAATACAAAAAAATTAATTATAGACTCGTAAACTCGCCATAGACTCGTAAACTCGCCATAGACTCGCGAGTTTATACAAGTTTATGCGAGTCTACCCGAGTCTACTCGAGTCTATCAAAAAATAATTCTATGCGCGAGTCTACTCGTTTTCGATTTTTAGACTTATAAACTCGTATGAGTTTACGAGTCTACCCGCAAATTTGACAACCATGTGTGTCGGTATGCCGTATGACATTTTGAAACATGTTTAATGTCATTTTGATTTAATGTCTTTGATTTGAATTATAGATTGTAATAAAATTCTGATTTAATATTATTAAATTCAAGATTTTGTTAATATGAAATTTTGTTACCGTAAATAACATGTTATGGTCGGATAAAATTTTATGAAATTCTGGTCTGGCCACTTTAATTACATTTTGGTTATCGTCTGATCTCTTAAGAAACTGTTGACTCATTATTTTGATTTTTGTCACGTTGTCATGCCACATCATCACAATTTATTGTTTTTTTTAACATTTAACACAAATGATTTATTTGACTAACATAATGATTTTTAAGAAACTAAAATGCAACGTTTATTAGATAAGAAACTAAAATAAAACTTGAAATTAAGTTAAGAGACTTCGTGACTAATTAAGTTAAAATATAACTAAATGGATAAAATGACTCAACTGATATGTGTTAGTTGAGTTAAATAAACATAAACTACCGATCTAAGTTTAATATTTGTCATTCTGCGATATTCATATATATTAATTTATTTATATTTATAAATCAACAATTATTAAAAAAATATATAATATAATTTGTTTGCATAAACTATAATTAAATAAAAATATAGTTGTGGGGGGCAGAAAATGATGTTTAAGACATTATTAATTTACAAAATTAATCCAAACCATTGATTAGCCATGTATAGCACTTATCCAACGGTTAATAATCCACGGATTCAACATTCAACCGTTTTATCACATCGGAACTGACACAAACACCCCTTGCCGGATAACCCCTGTTGCTGTTCTTCCCCAAATTAGGAACAAAAATGAAGATGAGTGTTTCCACCTTCACTCATTTATCTTACTCTTCTCCTTCTATTTCCTCTATCTTCCCTTCCAAATTTCCCACTTCATCACCATGCTCTCTCAAGTAAGTAATTTCATTTCCCCTTTTTCCAAGCTTAGTGTGTTTGTGGATTGTTTTAAATTGAATTATGATGCATGATTGATTTTTAACTTGGAACACTGTTTACAGAAAGATCAAAGCATTGGCAATTCATCAAACACCTTCCACTCCACATGGAAGCAGCCTTGATGCACTCAAGAATAGGATTCTGCTCCAGGTTGTTTTGGTTTCATGTCTTTTACATCCAAATTAAGCATTTTTTTCATTCAATTTTATCATTGATTTATCTAACAAAATCAACTCAATCACTTGATGGTGTCACAAAAATCACAATCTTGATTTCAGGCTACTAACTTTTATTTTATTTTGCCTGCTATCATGGTCGAAGACAGGTGTTTCAAAGGGCAATGCCAATGGAACCACTTGCAACCATTTTCCGAGAACATTCCGAGAGTAATTCCTTGTTCTTGCTCTTTCAATTTTCATATTCATAATAGTTTTTGTATGCCATGAATGAATTGATGTCTCGACCTCGAGATTTTGGGATAAAAACATGGTCCTGGATAGAACATTATGGCGAAAGTTGATCCATGTAGCCGACCCCTCTTAGTGGGATGAGGCTTGGTTGTTGTTGTATGAATGAATTGATGTCACATGTTTTATAGAAAAATGGCAGATGTTGTAAGGGTGAGAAGTATATGATTTTGCTGATATCAAGTTTTCCTTCACGCTGATAGTTTTATTCTGATAACCCTCTGAAACATTGTATCGGAATAATGATTAAGAAATACTACACCATTTTATGGCAATATCAAGAAAATATAAAGAAAAACAAACACGACTTTTCTAAGGATGACTTCTGGTTAAACTATGATGATGACTTCTGGTTAAACTATGATGCCGGTTTTGTGCATTTACTTTTCCCTTGATTCCTAAGTTAATCACTCACATAAGTAAAATAGATGAAAAAATTGTGTCTCTTGTTTAATTTTATACATTCTGCTAAACTTGGTTCTGCCATTTGTGCAAATGCCAGCTAATTCCAAACTTCAAAATCATTTTCGAATTACAACAATTGCTAGAATCGTTTCCCTTTCTAATCTTGTATTTCCGTGTTCTCAGTGAATGACTTTAGATTGGAAAATCTTCAAGATAGGAAAAAGCCGTCCAAATGGGTTGCAGCATTCTTGTTTGGACAATCTATATCAGTTATTTCTCCTGATGTTTCATATGCAAGCGACTCAGTAAAGATAAATGAGATGTATCAGGTTGGGGAGTTGTTTGACTTAGGAATCCAATTAATATATTTGCTGTTGTTGTTGGGTTTGCTCGGTGCTGGAACTTTCTATGTGATTCGCCAAGTTCTTGTTCGCAGAGAACTTGACCTTTCGGCCAAAGAGTTGCAGGTAAGAACCTATAATTCTTCCTTTTAGTCATTTATATTATTAGACCTTTCCACGGAACACCGTGAAAGATATTAGGAAGCTGTTTCGATTGACTTATTTGACTTTACCTACTGCTATTAGCACTTGTGAGACAGTTTAGGAGAGTTTAGGAAAACAACTTTTAACAAATCCAAAAGTTGTTTTTAGCATATGTCTGTAGGTTCTCAAATTTTTTTTGACAACTCCATAAGTTCTCAGTGATAGCTTATTAAAATGGATTATAGATTATATGAAAGTGCTTTTAGCAGTTTGACTTTATTTTATCTTTTATTGTCTCAGGAGCAAGTCAGAAGTGGTGATGCAAATGCGACTGCACTGTTTGAACTTGGTGCAGTGATGCTGCGGAGGAAATTTTACCCAGCTGCTACCAAGTTCTTGCTTCAAGCAATTGATAAATGGGATGGAGAAAATCAAGATCTTGCCCAGGTTAGATGACTTGGTTGATTTCTAATAAAATAAACTATCTATGCTTAATTTGGAAATTACTTTGGATTGGTAATTGAAGAAACTGTGACAAGTGTCAAATGGACCTCAATTTGTCGTGTTAGCATGTTTGTAGCAGATGTTGATGTCAGGGACAAAAAAGTTATGGTTTCTGATATATCGCAGGAATATATATTTGCTTGAGACTATATAAATATGGAATCCTTGAAAGTGAATAAAATAATTTACTCGCTACAAATATCTTCCCGTGCAACTGTTCAAAATTCAAATACTAGTAGTTATACAATTCTACCATTATTGGTTTGTTCCGAAGTGACTTGTTAATATCTACTTTGATAATAATCATCACCTGCAATCCATGGATATAGGTTTACAACGCGCTTGGTGTCAGTTATGTTCGTGACGGGAAGCTTGATAAAGGAATTGCTCAGTTTAAGACAGCTGTGAAGATTCAACCAGGCTATGTCACAGCGTGGAACAATCTTGGTGATGCTTATGAAAGTAAAAAAGAATATGCGTCAGCTCTGAAGGCATTTGAAGAAGTTATTCTATTTGATCCTAACAACAAAATTGCGCGGCCTAGGAGAGATGCTTTGAAGGAACTTGTTGGAGTTACTGTTGAGAAGAAATGATTGACATTCTTCTATCAACTTGCACTATAAATATGGGTTACTTAAAACTACATAGTTTTCAATCAATATTTTGATTATGTTTGAAGGAATTTTGGCTATAGTGATGTATTTGAGGTAGAATTTTTCTTCTTATTTTGGTAGAATTATGATAACATGGTATAAACTCATCAACTCACGTCAATTTCTTATTGCAAATGGCATAGTTGAGGAAACTTATTGCTGGGAATGATTGAAAGATGGGTCAGTGCTCATTTCTAAATTGGCTACAAAAGTCAGATGGTCTAGTGCATGATGGTGTTTATTCATGTGTCAGAATTCCTCGTTTTCTTTCTCTTATAATTGGTCGTGTTCATGTGTTGTAAAGGGATGTTTTCATAAACTAGTCATCTGTATCTTCATTGCTCAAATCATAAAGGAAGTTATAATGAGTGTTGCTGGTTCTTTTTATTGTTGAAATTTCTACTTGGAAGAGTTATGTTGGTTTGAATTTTGAATACTTAGCATGGTAAATGAATCTTCTGATATAGTTGTGGGATTTTCATGTTCATTGATTAATTTCTTATGGAAAAAGCATAGGCATATCGAGTTCAGCTTATATAAAGAGAGCAACTCATTTTAAGTGTAAAAGTAAACTAAAAAAAGAGTAAAAGTTACTAATCTAAATCATTCACTAATAGATGGCTGACTAATATTTGATGTTAACAATATAGATATATTGAAAGGCAATTTCTTTTCTTTATGGTGTGTCTCACATCTTTGAAAATGCAAAAATGTTCTCGTAAATTTTTTTAGAGATGTGTCTTTAAATGTACTTTAAATCACCCTATCTTTTGTAAATTAAACGGTCACTCCGTTTTTGTCAAAAAAAAATTAGTTCGGAGATGTATCTCTGAAATTTTTTAAGATGAATTTGAAAACGTATCTCCTGGAAAAGTCTGACCCCATTTGCTACACGTTTTTCATTGAAATTGACGCCGTTTCTAGAAATTCTCTATTGATTTTAACAAATATTAAAGTTATAGGAATCGTAGCCTCGCATTCTGACTCTTACGTTATCATACAAAACTCGATTTTATGAAAAATTGACTCAGAATCAAAATTTTACCGTTTTATTTAGAGATTAAATACAGAACACCACCCAAAAAATTCTAAATTCTTTGTTTTTCTATTTTATTTGATTTATTTTCTGTTTTCATATTTTCGAAAAAAAAATCCGACAATATGATTTATTGATTTATTCAGACTCTTGATTTTTTTTAGTTGTATTTTTAGATTTTTATAATTTTATTTTAATCAATTTTTTGTTTTCCAATTTTTTTCTCAATAGAGACATTGTTGACATTTGCATATTTGTTGCATTGTTGACGAGTGACTGTTATGTCTGTCTATCTGGATACACCTCATACTAAATTTAAAAAAAACACAACATGACACTTTATGGATATGCATATTCAAAAACACCATTTTTGGTAAAAAAGAAAATGGTATATCTGGACATGCATCTCTAAAATAAAATATAATAAAGATAACTCCCTCGTTTGCGTTCAATTTTATGAGAAATAGATGCTTCTGCATTTTTAAATTTTCGCCAAAATTTTTAAAAAAAGTCTAGGGTGCGAAAAGAAATTGGCATATTAAATTATCAACCATTTCAAATTTTCGTTTTCTTGCATACTTAATGGGTGACATAGCACTTATTTAGGAATAATCTACCACAAACCCCTCCCCTGAACCTGACACCCTCACATAACATGCAATGTGACCATAATATCCATACATCATAAAATTTAATTTGTCACAATTAAAGCTACATATTTTAGATTTTTTTTTTCTTTTCAAAAACCGATGTTTTGACGTGGAGAATTTTTGGAAAATATCGAATTTTTACAATTAAGTAGCGTTTTGCTTTAAACTTATGAGTTTTTACCTAATACTTTGCTATAATACATGATTTTTCACATAAACGATGCACTTTTACCGTTTTTTAAAATAGCCAGTATCAGATTTATGAGTTTATATTGGATATTTAGGAATATTCGATATACTAATTTTTTGGATGAATTTTACAAAAATTTTCTAAAAATTCAATATCAACTCTACGAGTTTTTATGAGATTTTTTTTAAATCATCTATATAAATACATTCTTTATATCAGATTTATAGAGATTGTCGGTAAAAATGCATACTGTCGCGCCGCGTAAAATATCTAAGCGTCAGGAACATTTAAAATATAAACAGAGGCGACACCGAACTTTAGTTATTTCAAAGGAAAGGGAAAATATCGATAAAACCCTACGACAGAAAAAGAGAAGCAATGGTTTTCACAACCAAAAGCGGGTATGAAAGTTGGTTATGCAGAAAAAAGATATTAGCACCCCTCATATCTATTGTACTCGGTAGGAACCGTTTTGATAGTTTTTGTGTACATGAGTGTTAATTAGAAGTTACTTGTGATTACTGATTTATTATCTGATTTCTTATAAAGTTTTAATTAAGGGGAAAAATAAGTTTTTAATTAATGTGCTCGTCAAAATTTCAAAATCTCGTGCCTACGTATTCTCATGGTACAATGAGAAAATCAGAGATTTATAGTTTGTGGTAGAAAATAAGTGTTTGTTGGTTGATTTTATTGAATGATGTTAAGGTTGCTTTTTAGCAGTTAAATGTTGCTTGTTTGCTCGTGCATAAGAGACTTGAGCGTTCGTTTGTATCGCGATCGAATAGATATAACATGTTTGTTTGTGAAAAGTTTATTTTTGATGTTTGTCCTAAGGCGAAAATAGAGTTTGATGTGTTGAGATTGTTTTTAGTCTGAAGATGAGTATTCAGACAGGGAGCTCTACAACAGTGTCTAAATAATCGAAGAGAGAATGTAACTCCCAATTTAATTATTTAGTCGTTTTGTGATATAACATCTTTTGAGTGTAGTATCGCGTAACAACTATTTTGGGACTACTCCCTCATAGTTCCCGCACTACGTCCTAGATAAGGCCAAGGTGGTGTTAAGGTACTACGGTCCCCAATATCATGTACTCCTATCTGAAAATAGTAAGGGTTTTCACGACTGTACTCGTTCAACCGAACTAACTTTAGAAGGGTCTCAATTGAGCGGTGATTCTCAAGTCAGCTTGGTCAGGACTCACTCCCTATAAGCCTCGTTGAATATATCACCTTTCTATAATAAGTTCACTCAAGTTCGGGTGTAGAACTTATCTCACAATAAAATAGATACCCCAAGCAAGGTACAATATGAATATATATACAACAAAGCAAATAATGAAGCAAATAGTAAAAATAATAAACAAAGTGGGGTTAACCCTTAAAAGTTAGGACGTTGTCCCCAATGAAGTCGTCATTTTCTATTGCGGTGAGAATAGGATATCAAACTATTAATTAATTTGAATCACATCTTTAGTTCACAACCGGTCTTTGATTTATCCGAAGAAAAATGTCAAAGGAAGGAAAACCTAATTTTTGCATCGTAAACAATGCGAGGAGAGACATAGGTAAGGGGTTGGTTAAGCTTATGGAAGGTATTAGCACCCTAAACTTCTGTAGTACTCTACACGAACCTTTTGTTTAAAATTTACTATTTTGCTTTATTATCTGCTTAAGGGTACATTGCTAAGGGTTAAGAGTGACTGAAAGACCTAAGGGTTAGTCCTAAGTTTACTCGCCAAGACTCGCATCTTGTGCCTACGTATCCGAGGTAGGGGATGAAATTAGAGTAATCGTAGTTCCCCTTGAAAGGGAGGAAGAGAAACTTCTTGACGGTGGTCAAGGTTTCAATGGGGAATAAGCGTTCTTAAGGAAGCGCTTACGTGGAGTGCGGCGACTCTTATTTCTATGTTGAAAAGTTGAATTGAATTAATAGGGGTAAACTAGGTATTCCACAGCGGGAAACCTAAAACGGAGTGCGGCGACTCCTTAACCTAATGCTAGGGTAAAGGGTAATTTTGTCCACGGCGGGACGTCTAGGCAATTAGGGTTTTGGAAAGGGAAATATTCAAAGGGGAGGAATATTGACACGGCGGTCAAACGGCTAGACCTATTCCTTCGGAAGAGAAATGTACGGTGAATAATACAATGAAAGATAATTAAACGGCGGTATTGAATTATAAGAAAGTACGAAAACCGTAAAAAAAATGCAAAGCGACGAGATTCTCGCGTAAATTACAAACCAAAATGAAACGGAACTGAAACAATAGCGACGATAGCCTCACATAAATTACAAACCAAAATGAAATCTGACAAATAAAGTAATATAGTTGTACAACTGAGAAAACAATGAATGGAACGACCTAAAAATATAGACGAAATTAATGGGGCAATAAACCGGCAATATTCAAAATTGAAAGCGAAACGCTACCGATTGGGCTAGACATGTCTTAAGAAAAGAAAAAAAAATTAGGATTAATTTGAAAAATAGTCTTAATTCAAAGGGGAAAGCTTATTAAAATTAGAAATTTCTAAACAAGTTTTAATCCTAGAACTGTGAACTTAGATTCCAATTTAAATTTTTAAATTAAATTTTAAAAATAGTTTTAGTTTTTCTTTTTCTTTTTTTAAAATGGTTCAATTTTAAATGTTTTAATTAAAAAAGGTTTTACATTACAAACTTGGATTTTACTTTTAGAACTGGTTTTAATTTTAAACTATGTTTTTAATTTTAAAAGTTTTAATTTAAAGAAAATGTGTCAATTAATTAAAATAGGTTTTAATTTAAAAAGGGATTTAATTTTGATTAAATGTGTTTAAAATTGAAAAAAGGTCTTTTTAACGGCAAGTTCTAAGAATTAGTTTAATAAAAAAATTAAATTTTATACCATTCTAAATAGTATTAAATTATCATAATAAGAAAATAATAATAATAATCATAAAATAAAAGGAAAGGAAAAAGCAGATGAATAAATTTGGGGAGGGCGCTTTATTTGCTGAACATTATTTTAGGGTTTTGTTTTAACCCTCTCTTCTTCTTCGCCGACTGCGGCGGTAACTATTCCATGAGAGAGTACCTCGAAGCTTTTCATTTCTTCTTCATCTGGTTTGCATGTTGCCTCTTCTTCTTCTCCTGATATTCTTATCTTTTTCTTTTTCTGCAAAAAATACAACAATAAGAAGTGTGAAATGGTTACTAATGGCTTACCGCTTGATGATTTTTCGTTGGTGGTGTTACGGTTGTGGGTTTCTTGACGGACGAGGAGGATGAGACGATGTGATTCGTCTCTCTGAGTCCGGCCGCGGTTTTGGAGATGATTTCCCGTCCGTTTGGATGATGGATTTCGTCCGTTTGGATGATGGATTTTGTTTCGTGTTGAGTTCTTTATGGACGATGATGTTGGTGAGGGCAATCCCTCCCTCTGAGTCCGGCCGCGGATGATCTTTTCTCGCGATGAAGATGGCGTTCTTGCTGTTGGCCTTAGGGTTCCGCCACAGATCCTCTGATGGACTTTTTGAGGTTTTTTCAAAATCCTCCCCTTTTGAGTTTCGTATTGTTCTTATATATTTTTTGTTCCACGGGCCTGGATCCCTTGAATGGTGGTTACGATTTTTTTCTCTTCTGAATTTGTTGCTTCTTTTCAGAAATTATTGGTGCTTGATTTGTTGCATTTTTTACGGTCTGGTTGAGCTTTTTCAGGAATTTGTTGGTTGGCTTGTGTTTTGGGCTTGACGGATTCATTGTTGTAGGAAAACTCTTGCGTGATTGTTGAGCTTGTTGTTGCGATAAGCTTGTTGCGAAATTCTTGTTTGATCCGCCTGTTTGCAGGAATTTTGGGCATTATGTTAGTGACTCGTTTGGCAAAACCATTTTTTGCAAGAAAAGTGTTTTTTCCAAAAGCACTTTTTCCAGAACCACTTTTCTTAAAACACTTTTTCTCTCTCTCTCCTGGCTAACATTAAGAGCAGATGCTGCCGAGTCTGGGCTGGAGTCGAGAAAATAAGTCGGGAGTCGGCGACGACTTCGTCGTTGCCCTCCCGACGTACCCGATGTTGATTTTATTGCTGAGGGTATCGGGACCGTCCAAAAACCAATTTTTACCGATTCTAACTTTAACACTATGCTCTCTGGTTGTTGATTTGTTTTGCAGGTTCGGACAAAAAAATCGATGAATCGGCCAGAAAGACCAATTTAGAAAAAATATGACTTTTTATGATTTACTCCTTTATTTTGTAATTTGCAATTCTTTTGTAATATTGTAATAAAAAATAATAGAATAAATGAATAAATTCCAATTATCTTTCCAATCGCATTTCTCGACTACAATTTTCGATTCCAAGCTCCGATTAATATCTCCGAGTAAACTCCTCCAATAAATTTCCAACTAATTCATCCTCTTAAGCTTAACCGAATAAATTAAATTGATCCGACTAACTTACTCCAAATAAACTTAAACGACTAACTTTCTTTAATTAAATTTAATCGATCAAGCTCCTCCAAATAAATTCGACTGAATAAGTTTACCTGATTCAATCCATACCACTAAATTCGTCTGATCCCATTTTCCTGACCATACAAATTCACCTGACTAACTTTATTTGGTTAAAACTCGTCTGATTGAATTCATCAAATAAATTTAGTTACTTAAATTTATCCAATGACAATTGTCCAATTAAACTATGACGTTCCAACTCCGAATTCGACAACTAATCATTTTGCACGACTTAAATCTGACGTAACTGAGTTCAAACAAATTCTCTTGCAAATTAATTCGTACAAGATATTAACGGTGAATATGGCTTCGAACGGATAAGCAGAGAAATTCAACTAAATGGCATAACGAACTATCTTCCGTATTGAAAATTCAAACTGCATCTTGACTACTTTAACCCAGTAACCTGAACCAGGTTGGCTAACAATCATGACCAAACCAAAATATATTCATTATAAATTCACATGCGCACCGAAACTCCACTGTTCTTTTGAAATCGACCGTCGACTAGCAAAAAGCAGGAAAACGTGTGTCTGTTACAATAAATTCCTCAAAGCACATTCTCGCATCGATTTAACCCGAACCCACTGATATCTCAACACATTCAGCTCCAGATGGCTTATTACTCAAACAGCACTTCGAAACCCAACTGACGACTAAATCTCGGCTCTTGAATAAAATGTGATGTGTTACGAGGAATCTGACATCCAAAATGGCCGTAAAATTCAGCTCATCCTCAAATGAGTCACAGTACTCGGAGATGGAAACCCTGCACGAGGGATCCCTGCGGACGACTCAGCTTTATACATTGTCAGCTAAAGAGCGCACAATGTGATTTTTCTTGCAAAACCAACAGACTGAGCAAACTGGTTAGCGGTTAGTTACACTGCAATGCAAAATGAGATGGAATGCGAAATGAAACGACTAATCTAAGGGTAAAATTTAGAGTATATATATATAGTGGCGGAACCAGGAACTCTTTTTTGGGTGGGCCACTAAAATAAACTACAATATTTAAATTAAATATAAAAATTATATTGCATATTGTTGTGAATCTTGTTGTGAATTACGACAAAATTCAATATCAATTTGTGAGGCAAAGAACAATAGCAACCAAAATAAATGGTCTTCAGCAATAATAATCCGTACACAGATAATATAACAAAATAAGGCAAGAAAAAGCAGAAGGTTTTTTTACCCAATTCGATCAAACGATCTACTATAGGGGAGAGAACATCTCTCCAATTCACTATACTCAGAAATTTGTTCCAAGAGATTACATATGAATTATAAGAAAATAGTCTTTGCCTTTAGGTTCCCAAGAACAACCCTGAAGGCGCCCAAGAACAACTCTATTTTCTATCCAAATGTTTCCCTACCTCTCCAACTCTCAATATATGAATCACTCAAACTCAAGGTGTAATCCAAGGTTTTCTTTGTGCATAGCTGAAACCCTATGCTATACCTTTAAACCCTTGGTATCCCTTGTTGGTAAAAACTCTAAGAATGTCACACACCAAACATATAAGAGATACATATTTATAATAGCAAATACCCAACAAACAAAGCCTAAAATCACATGGATCCATGGACCGAATAGGAAAAAGCCCGAAAACTCAAAAACACTATTCGTCTTACGGACAACACTATTCATCATACGAACGTCACTATTCATCGGCAGATTTTTTTCTCTCAATTTTTCGTCCGATTTTTGAAGTAAATGCAGTCTACAAAATATGTTTTCTTTCTCTTTATTATTAAAGGTTTTAAGGCATATTTACAACAATCTCCACCTTGACTTTAAACCGTGTTGATACCAATTTAACAATCAACAACATTGCTGCTCTCAACAAAGTTGAAACTTGAATCAATAACTTTGATCAAATTCAAGCAACCCTTGAATCTTGATCTCACAACTTGCATCCACTTGTTCCCAATTACTCTTTTCTTCCTAGGTAATTTAACAAGCCTACAACTATGATTTTTCAACCACCCTTGACTCCATCTGTTTTCAAATGTCTCTATGAAGGTTTTTCTTCTTTTATTTTGTAGTCCTTCAGCCACATTAAAAACATAATATCCAAGGCTAGCATAACCGTCCCTTTGAGATGCTACAATAACCCTCATTACCTTATCATGAGTCAAATGATAACTAGATATCTCTGTAACTGTTCCATCACTACTGCTAGCATGCATAGTAGAAAACTCCACCTCAAACTGAGTTTTCTCCGTTATAGTTTCTCCCAGGTTTCTCCATTGGTTTTCTCTATTCTTCTTCTGAAGAAATTCTCTACCAACTTAGTAAGTTGTTTTAACCTCATCTCTTCCCCAAAAACTAAATAACAACTCAGCGATAACATATATTTTTATTCCTTGATTTCTGCAAAATTTATTGTACTCATATGAAACTTTCTTAAGGCATTCATAACGTCTTAAACTTAAATCCCATAGCTTTTCCTTGTCATTAAAACCTCCACTAGTTAACGATGAATGAATAATAACATTTGAACCTTCAAAAATATATAGACCACATATTTTAGACTCTTAAGAAATAATCAATTCAACACATGGAATCTTCAACACTCCACGTTCAACTCTAGTACAATAGCCTAGATCATCAAACATACCTATAAATAACAAATTTCACTTGAGTTCTGGAACATACTCACATTGTGAATAAGAAGTTCACGATCATTAAACATTTTAAATCTGACTGTACCAATACCACGAACCTTGCATGCCTTATTATTACCAAGGCGAACTACTCCGTCTTGCATCATCTTCAAAGTTTCAAAGTATTATATTCTTGGACACATGTGATAAGAGCTTTTGAGTCAATGGCCCAACTATCTTCAGTTTCAAAACTCGATACTACTAGTGCATCGACATCCTTATAACTTTCCTCACCCAATGCAACTACAGCTTGAACAGAATCTTCATTGACATTTCTTTCAGAACAATCCCTTTTAAAGTGACCGACTTTCTAACAATTAAAACATTTTACCTTTGACTTGTCAGACCTGTTTGATTTGGACATCCCTTTATGCTCACCTCCTCCTCTTGACACATTTAAGCCTTCACCACTATCTTCAATCTTCAAATCTTTCGACTTTGAAAATTCTTTAGATTTCACCGCTGTCTGGACTTCATCCAAAGTAATACCTTCCTTACCATAGAGACGTGAATCCTTAAATTGCTCAAAGGATCTGGGTAATGAACTAAACAAGAGCAAAGTCGTGTCCTTATCATCAATCTTCACTTCAATATTCTCAAGATCACTGATAATCTTATGAAATTCTATGAGATGTTCAATTATGGATTTGTTCTCCATCATTCGGAATGAATAGAGTTGTTGTTTCAGATGCAACCTGTGAGCCAAAGACTTTGTCATTTACAATGATTCAAGTTTTTCCCACATAGCAACCGCAGTTTGCTCCCTGGCAACTTCTCTTAGAACTTCATTCCCGAGGCACAAGATAATGGCACTCCTGACCTTATCCACCATCTCGGTCTTCTGTACATTTTTAAGCCATGCAGGCATCAATGCTTCACTCTTCAAAGCATCAATATGTTAGAATACAGATTGATGTTCAATATATCTCATATTTTTTATGATAACATTAATGAAATTTTGTATAGAGAATTTATATACTCTAATTTTGTTCAAGTGTTTATTTGTTTCAGATATCAAAATTAATATTATTCTGGAAGCAAGAACGCCTCTGAACACCACAGAACGAAAAAGCTATGAGCGTCAGAAGCAACACATCAGAAGACTCTGATCTGCTACAATGACTCTGAGTGAAGCTAAGAAGAACTTGAGCAAAGAACATACGTAAAGCTTCAGAAGACTCTGGAAGTACTCAACGTTGCAAGTACAAAAGTTCTGATAAGCAAGTATGCTCTGATAAGGATCTCACGCTTAAAGCACTTTTCTGCAAACTCTGATAGAGAAACTCTGATTGAGTTAACTCTAACCTGAACAACTAAGAACATCCTCAGAAGTTCTGATGCAAGATGTTACAAAGTTGTTGAAGAAGATATTGTTCAAATAAAGATCCGTTGGCATATTCCTTGTCATTATCCTAAACGGCTCTTTCCTCATTCGTGCATGTCATAGGATTTCAGACAAAAAGGATTTGTCAGAACATTCCTCTTCTGAGAAAGGAAAAGTCAATAGAAGACAAAAAGAACAGAATGCACAGATTGCACAGTCTTTGAGAAAGGATTTCAAAGTACTATAAAAGCAAGTCCAAGCATCACTTCAAAGGTTAACGAACTTGAAACAAATTCTTAACAAATTATTCAACAAGCTCTCATACAAACGTTCTTCAAAAGCTGAATAGTTTATTTTTGTTCTATAACTTATGTAAAAATCACTGTTGTGATGTAGCTTTTAAGAAACTCATCTTAAACACATTTGTTAGTTTATCTTTGTAAAAGATTTCCTTAAGAAGACCAAGTTGTGGTCATGATTTCTTGAGAATACTAAGACAGTTGTCTTAGTGGTTAACACTGTAATCAGTTTGATTTAGTGGATTAAGTCCTTGTTGAGAAAGGCAAATCACCTTAGTAGGGTGGACTGGATTAGTTTGAGTTCAAACGAACCAGGATAAAAATACTGTGTTATTTTTCTATCATCTAAATTGTTTTAAAACCCTTATTCAACCCCCCTTCTAAGTGTTTTTCCCACCTTCAGTTGGCATCAGAGCTCCGGTTCTGTAAGTGCTCTCACTTAACCGTGACAGAAAAAGATCCTGTTGGGAAAAACTTTTAATCTCTTGTTCTTGATTCATCATGGCTGCTGAAGTTTCAACTTCAACTTCATACAACAAAAAATACGATGATAGAGGCAGAATAAGCACCAGACCTCCCATGTTTGATGGTGAGAAGTTTGATTACTGGAAAGATAGAATAGAAAGTTTCTTTCTAGGCTATGACACTGACTTATGGGATTTGGTTAGTGATGGTTATATTCATCCTACAAATGATGAAGGCAAAAAGGTTGACAGAAAGTTTATGTCTGATCAACAGAAGAAGGAGTTTAGAAACCATCACAAGGCAAGAATCATTCTATTGAATGCAATATCTCATACTGAGTATGAGAAAATAACAAATAGAGATACTGCATTTAATATGTTTGAATCTCTAAAAATGACGCATGAAGGAAACTCTCAAGTAAAGGAGACAAAAGCCTTGGCGCTCATTCAGAAATACGAGGCCTTCAAGATGAAGGAATCTGAATTTGTAGAAGCTATGTTTTCAAGGTTTCAGATTCTAACTGCTGGTCTAAAGGTTCTGGACAAAGGTTACTCTACTGCTGATCACGTGAAGAAGATTATCAGAAGCTTGCCAACAAGGTGGAGACTAATGGTGACAGCGCTGAAGCTTGCAAAGGATCTGAATAAGATCACTCTGGAGGAACTGATCAGTTCCTTGAGGAGTCACGAGATTGAGCTGGAAGAAGACGGACCTCAGAAGAAAGGTAAGTCTGTTGCGATTAAATCTAACAAATCTGCTAAAGCTTTGCAGGTTATTGAAGAAAGCTCTGAAGAAGATGAATTGTCTTTGCTGTCTAGAAGGATAAACCAACTCTGGAAGCACAAACAAAAGAAGTTCAGAAACTTCAAGAGATCTGATCAGCGCGGCGAATCTTATGGACATAAGAAATCTGGAAAGAAAGATGTAGTGTGCTACGAGTGCAAGGAGTCAGGCCACTATAAAAATGAATGTCCCAAACTTCTGAAGGAGAAACCCAGAAGGAAGTTTGAAAAGAAGAAGAAATTTTTAATAGCCACATGGGATGATTCAGATGCATCTGAATCTTCATCAGAGTCAGAAGATGAATGTGCTAATGTAACACGATGGCTGACGTGGAAGACCACGAAGAAATTGCTGAATCTGGATCAGAATCAGATTTAGAAGAGATGTCTTTAGCAACAAAGTTGAGACACCAATCATGGTACCTGGACTCTGGCTGCTCGCGACACATGACGGGAAGAAGGTCTATGTTCCAAAGCCTGGAACTTAGATCTGGAGGTGACGTGAAGTTTGGAGGGAACCAGAAGGGCAAAATAATAGGTTATGGAACTATTGGTAATGGTAACCTCCATTCCATATCTAATGTATTACTTGTTGAAGGATTAACACATAATCTATTGTCCATAAGTCAATTAAGTGACAATGGTTATGGCATAATCTTCAATCAAAAATGTTGTAAAGCTGTCAGTCAAAAATATGGCTCAATCCTCTTTAATGGGAAAAGGAAGAAAAACATTAACAAAATCAATCTTTTAGAACTTAAAGTTCAGAATGTAAAATGCCTTCTATCTGTTAACGATGAGCAATGGGTCTGGTATAGAAGATTGGGTCATATTAGTATGAGACGTATGTCTCAGATTAATAAGCTCAATCTGGTCAGAGGACTTCCTCAGTTGAAGTTCAACTCAGATGCTTTTTGTGAAGCATGTCAGAAAGGAAAATTTTCAAAATCTTCTTTCAAAACAAAAAATATTGTTTCAACCTCTAGACCATTAGAGCTGCTTCATATTGATCTGTTTGGACCAGTGAAAATTGCATCCATCAGAGGCAAGAAGTATGGATTAGTCATAGTTGATGACTACAGCAGATGGACATGGGTAAAATTCCTGAAACACAAGGATGAGTCACATTTTGAATTCATTGACTTCTGCAAACAAGTCCAAAACGAAAAAGAATTTAAAATTGTTAAAGTCAGAAGTGATCATGGTGGAGAATTTGAAAACAAATATTTTGAAAAATATTTTAAAGAAAATGGCATTGCACATGATTTTTCTTGTCCTAGAACTCCTCAACAAAATGGAGTTGTAGAAAGGAAAAATAGAACATTGCAAGAAATGGCTAGAACCATGATCAACGAGACTAACATGGCAAAACATTTTTGGGCAGAAGCAATGAATACAACTTGTTATATTCAGAACAGAGTGTCTATAAGACCTCTTCTAGAGAAGACTCCTTATGAACTGTGGAGGAATAGAAAGCCCAACATTTCTTATTTCCATCCTTTTGGATGTGTATGTTTTATGTTAAATACTAAGGAAAATCTGAACAAGTTTGATTCTAAAGCTCAGAAGTGTTTCATGCTTGGATATTCTGAACGCTCTAAAGGCTACAAAGTATACAATAGTTAGAAACAGATTGTAGAGGAATAAATTCATGTTAGATTTGATGATAAGCTTGGCAATCAAAAGCCAAAGCAGCTTGAAATTTATGCAGATAGAAAAGTCATTCTCACAGACTCTGAAGAATCAGAGGCTGACAAAGCTCAAGCAAAAGCACCAGAAGCAACGTCAGATGCTACTCCCTTGACTTCTTAGATGGATAGCTTGACAATTTCTGAAGAACCAAATGTTAAAGGATCATCCAGAATCAAAGCCTCTCATCCAGAGGAAATGATAATTGGAAAGAAGGATGACCCTATCAGAACAAGGTCATTTCTCAAATCTTCTGGAACGTCACTGTTTGGTTTGGTGTCTATCATTGAACCTACTTCTGTGGATGAGGCTCTGAACGATAATGATTGGATACTTGCTATGCAAGAAGAGCTTAACCAGTTCACCAGAAATGAAGTCTGAAATCTGGTTCCAAGATCAAATGGTTTCAACATCATTGGAACTAAATGGGTCTTCAGAAACAAGCTGAACGAGCAAGGAGAAGTTATCATAAACAAGGCTAGGCTGGTTGCTCAAGGATATAGTCAGCAAGAAGGTATAAATCACACAGAGACATATGCTCCTATGGCAAGGTTAGAATCTATTTGCTTGCTTATTTTCTTTGCTGCACAGAATAACATCACTATGTATCAGATGGATGTTAAAAGTGCTTTCTTAAATGGTTTTATAGAAGAGGAAGTTTATGTTCATCAACCTCCTGGTTTTGAAAATGAAAAATTTCCAGAACATGTTTTCAAACTTAAGAAATCACTCTATGGCTTAAAACAAGCTCCCAAAGCTTGGTATGAGAGGCTGAGTAATTTCCTTCTGAAAAATAATTTTATCAGAGGAAAAGTTGACACCACTCTCTTCCATAAATAAGTTAAGAAAGACATTTTAGTCTGTCAAATTTATGTTGATGATATTATATTTGGAAATACCAATATTATGCTTGGAAATGAGTTTGCTCAATCTATGCAGGCAGAATTCGAGATGAGCATGATGGGAGAACTAAGATTCTTTTTGGGAATTCAAGTGAATCAAACTCTAGAAGGTACCTACATACATCAGACAAAGTATGTAAAAGAACTTCTGAAGAAATTCAACATGTCAGAAAGCAAGGTAGCAAAGACTCCAATGCATCCTACAAGCACACTAGGTAAAGTAGAGGTAAGTAAAAAGGTAGATCAGAAGCTCTACTGAGGTATGATTGGTTCTCTTATGTACTTGACTGCTTATAGGCCTGATATTCTCTTTAGCGTTTGTCTATGTGCTAGATTCCAATCAGATCCTAAAGAATCTCACTTAACAGTTGTTAAGAGGATTATGAGGTATCTAAAAGGTACTACTAACGTGGGTTTGTGTTACAGAAGATCTGATGAATACATATTAGTTGGATTATGTGATGCTGACTATGCTGGAGACAAAGTAGAGCGTAAGAGTACTTCTGGAAGTTGTCAGTTTTTGGGAAGTCATCTGATCTCTTGGTTCAGCAAGAAGCAACCCACAATAGCGCTATCAACAACATAAGCAGAATACATTGCTGCTGCTGGTTGTAGCACACAGATGCTCTGGATGAAGAGTCAACTAGAAGACTATCAGATTCATGAGAGTAACATTTCTATTTTCTGTGATAATACTTCTGCTATTTTCCTTTCTAAGAATCCTATTTTACATTCTAAGGCAAAGCACATAGAAATTAAGCATCATTTTATCAGAGACTATGTTCAGAAGGGAATTATTAGTTTGAACTTTGTTGATACAAACCATCAATGGGCTGATATCTTCACAAAACCCCTTGTTGAAGATAGGTTTAAGTTTATTCTAAAGAATATTATATGGATTTTTGTCCAGAATAAAACTATTATTCAAAAGAAAATTTATTCTGATGAAATATGAATAATGTCTATGCTCTGAAGTAATTCTTCTGATTATTTCTTTTAGTACATTATTTCTTTTTGTGAAACTCTGAACTAACAAGTCTCAGAAGATCTGAGTGTTGGTTAACATTTCTTATTCTTAAGAGATTCAGAGGCACATCAACATCAAACACGTGTCACATGATATCTGAAAAGGTGGAGTGTACTCAATGAGACGCCGTTTTGAGGTACTGTTTGAATTCTCAAATTCTCGTTTTCCTCCCCACGCTTGTCAGTATCATTAAATGTTTGAAATCATTATTCTTTTTTATGTGACTTTTTGAATTAAATTAAATGAATTAATTGTTGATCGTGTGAATGTGTGCCCTAATTGTTGCCCCTATGAATGCCACAACACAATACTTTCTCACACTTTTCACTCTCTCTCACACCGTGTATGCATTTTTGTTTGCTCCATTGTTGGAAAACCTTTGAATAGCAAAAGTCTGCAGAGGACGAGGATTGTAGAAGAACTTACTTCTGCACCAGGTCAGATCAAATCTGAAGAAGTAAGCAAGAGAAGGATCCATGTAGATGATTTCCCTTTTTTCTATGCTAATGAACCCAAGGAGATTATTCTGGCTTACATAGCAGAATGCTTAGCAGATGGAACTCCTATACCAGAACATCTGATTCAAAGGGCAGATGAACCTGGATTTGATTTTCATGGGGAGAGACAGAAGAAGAAAAGAAAGATCTCAGAAGAAGGATCTTCTAAGCCCAAGAGGAAAGCTTTTGACGAAGCATTTGCTACAAAGCCAAAGCGTGTCAAGAAACAAAAAGGTAACCCTGCTTCTGCTAGTTTAGATTCTATTTTAGAAACAGTAAGAGAAGTACTAGCATCTGAACCTCCTCCTTATGAACCTATTCCCTCACCTTCTCCTTCTCACGACTCTGAACCTATTCCTTATGA
Organism: Lathyrus sativus; assembly: GCA_963859935.3. Lineage (NCBI taxonomy): Eukaryota > Viridiplantae > Streptophyta > Magnoliopsida > Fabales > Fabaceae > Lathyrus > Lathyrus sativus. Next base: position 596,918,982 of record OZ012740.1, on the reverse strand, counting down.
ACCAGAAAAATCTCAACCACTTCCTTCTACACCTAAATCAAATAAAACTTCTGAACCTCAACAACAACAACCCTATGAACCACAATCTTCTGTACCATCCACACCTTCATTCAACATCCATCAGAAAACTACCCCTGATGAAACCCCAACTTCTGTTCCTCAAACTTCTGAACCAACACCTTCTGTAAACCAAACTTTTGAAATTCCTCCTTCTGAAAAACAAACTTCTGAACCACAACAACCAGAAACCATTCCATCTGAAATTCCTCCTTATGACTTTCTGTCCAGTTTCCTCTGGATCATTTGAATCTTCTGAATCTTATGATTCTTCTGATTCATCTGATTCCACTGATTCTGATAGATCAGATGTCATTTCATCTCTTCTCAAACCATTTGTTTCCATCCCATCTGACCCTGATAATGAAACTTTCTCATCTAAACCAACCCCATCTGAACCTCAGATTGCTAAACATTCATCTGTCCTCACTCCTTCTTCTTCATACCCACCTGTTATATATATATATATATATATATATATATATATATCCCTTCTTTTTCCATCCCCTCAACTTCTGAAACCACCAAAACACCTTCTTTAGAAACCTATCTGAAACCTAAACCTAGGCTGGATGTTGGTACTTTATTTGCTAGTTTTGAAAAAGAATTTAACATGTGGCTATCTTCTGTCTAGAAGGAATGTCTTTCAAGTCTAAATCCTGATGATTATGAAGCTGTCTGGAAAAGATTCAGAAATAGATTTGAATCTGTAGCTTCAAATCTTCAAGAGATTTGTGCTAATGATGCAAAGGTCAGATTTGCTGAAGCTGTCAGACTCACTCTCCTGAGTGTTAGCAGAAATCCAACACCGCTTCTGGAAAACACACCTGCAAAGGATGTGTGCCTTACTTCTGAAGACTTTGTTGCTTCTGATACTACTGAAGTGGTTAGATCTGAAGTAGTAGCTCCAGAAGTTTTTGCTCCTGCTTCTGAGACTCTTGACTCTGCTCAACCTGCTGACATGATTGTCCAGAATGCTTCTGCATCCTTGGTTGTTCATGATGCCTCTGCTTCTGCATCTGCTCCTGAGTCATCTAACGTGAAGAAAGAAGACGAAGATCTGCATGCTCAGCTTGCTGAACTCAAGGCTAGCAACACTGAGATCAAATCTTGGATGGTTAAACAAGAAAAGACAACTGAAGATATAAAGACATGGATGGCGAAACAAGACGAATCCACATCTGAGATAACGAATCTTTTGAGGATTTTGACTTCTCGTTATTCTTAGTTTTCTTAGTTGTTCGTGCACTTACGTTATCTGTCTGTTTTTGTCTTGGATATTGTTTCTGGATTATCTTTATTAAATGCATCTGAATGTTATGTTTTTCTAGCTGAATTTATCTTATGCTTTATTGTTTTTCTTTTGTTATCCTTTTTTCTGTCTTAAAGTTTTTCTTAAAAATTTTCTTTTTGATATGACAAAAAGGGGGAGAAAATGGTAATTTTGATAATTCACATAAACAGTTACCAAAAGCAACTCATACATGATAATTTCAACTAATCATATTTTTTAGTGTTTCAGAGCTAATAATTCTCATCTGACAAAATTCTAAGAATTAACTCTGAACTAAAAGTCTGAGAATCTGCAAGTTTCTTTTGAAGCTGAAAAGAATACAGAAGCTGAAAGAGAAGTATTTTATCTTTTCAGAAGTATTCATTTCAGGGGGAGATTAATATTCTCAGGGGGAGTGATATTTCTTTTCTATTTAAACAAAATTTCCCATAGTTTTTGTCATCATCAAAAAGGGGGAAATTGTTAGAACACAGATTGATGTTCAATATATCTCATAGTTTTGATGATAACATTAATGAAATTTTATATAGAGAATTTATATACTCTAATTTTGTTCAAGTGTTTATTTGTTTCAGATATCAAAATTAATATTATTCTGGAAGCAAGAACGCCTATGAACACCACAGAACGAGCGTCAGAAGCAACACATCAGAAGACTCTGATCTGCTACAATGACTCTGAGCGAAGCTAAGAAGAACTTGAGCAAAAAACATACATAAAGCTTCAGAAGACTATGGAAGTACTCAACGCTGCAAGTACAAAAGTTCTGATAAGCAAGTATGCTCTGATAAGGATCTCACGCTTAAAGCACTTTGCTGCAAACTCTGATAGAGAAACTCTGATTGAGTAAACTCTAACCTGAACAACTAAGAACATCATCAGAAGTTGTTGCACCCCAAAATTTGCCCTCACAATACAAGACTTTGTGTTCTAAGAAGGTTCACAAGGTTCACAAGTTCTCCAACAACTTGCATAACCTTTCATGAAGTTCATAAAGTCCACAAGCTACTTTATGAAGGTTCACAAGGTTCACAAGTCCCACAGTGCTTTCAAGACCATCCTGGGCGGGGTTCCATTTCAGTTGATAACGCGTTCTCTTGATATACAATGAATGGGATTTAGTTTGAATTCACTCAGATTTAATCAGGCAGTGAGATCGAGACCACGAGAGGAATAAACACATGGACGAGAAATTAAGTATATTTGAATATCATTCGCGAATATTTATACTTTAGGAAGTGAATTCAAATATTTGTGGATTTTTTATTCATAAGTGTTTATAATTTACAACTAAGAAGTAAATATAAATAATTTCCAAATTGGTTACTCATAAGTATTTAAGATTATAATTGAGAAGTAAATAAGTATTTGTTGAATTTTATTTCATAAGTACTTAATTTACAAATGAAGGGGACAAATAACTTTTGAATTTGATTCATGGGTACTTATTTGGTTACAAGAGAATTTCATTTACAAGGAATGTCTATTTTAAAAGTCCTAAGTCCTAAAGAGCTCTAATTGTTCTTCCCTTGAATCTTGCCACAAGCTCCCGGTTACCTGAAAAAGAACAGATAAACAAAACACAACAAAAACACAACAGGAAAAGAGGTTAGAAGTTGTTTGACACTCTCAGAACATTATCATCATCGAGTGTCGGGAGGGCACGACTAAAGCCGCATCCTACTCCCATTACCAATCTGAGCCGTCGGCGTCAGATCAGGTAGTTATTGTTCTTATCATAAGGGACTGTCGAAAGATGAAGAGTAAAAGAAGTAGGATTAACTGATTTGCCAAAAGGATTCACGCGACTTTGGATTCAAAACTAAAACAACATTCCATCAAGTGAATATGGTAAGTTCCAATTTATTTTTCAAGCTGATACAAAGCTGAATAGCAGAGCCAACCCGAGTTCGGACCTAGATGCCAATAGGCCTGAACCGTTTGTTTGATTTTTTCCAACCCTGGAATACACAAAACAACATCAGCAACCCCAATTTCATAACAGAGTTTAAAACAGTTCAGTTCAGGAAACAGCAAGAACCGAATTCAGCTCGCATTCATAAAACAAATGAGCTAACTGCACAAAGAAAATTGGATTACAGAACGAGACAGTGAAAGTTGTTTCGAATAAAATCATGATGGGCCAAAGTCGACAATCAAAATATCAGAAAGACTATGGAGTCATCAAATCACACCTGCAAGTGAGGTTGTAAGAATAAGCAGATAAGTTCCCATAATCACGGTGATGTGTTAGTTCAGTTGGGATCCCAGATGTGCAAAGCACATTGCACAAACAAGTCACAAGCTCGGTTCAACAAGAAAACCAAAGCATAAGCAGTTCATAAAAAAGAAGGGATGTTTAACAAAGTCAAGCTGTATCAGTTGTGACAAATTCAATCCAACAGGCGAAGCTCAGCCACCACAGGAACAACGAAATCAAACCAGTTCGAATTGCAGGTCACAAAAAAAAAAACATGATGTAAGTCATAAGAATAAACCATATCAGTTCATAAGCCCAGAAGCCCTGTTTTGAACCAAATTCAACAGAACACAGCAACTGTCAAAAGCAACCGCGGCGTCAAAACCAAAAGTAGCACCAGCAGGCTCAGAACATCATCATCATCGCCGTATACCCTACTCGGCAGCGTTTGACGCAACCAGAGCCATAGTACCTATCCTGAAAGAAGAAGAGGAAAAGTTAAAACCGAAATCCAGAAATCAGAAGCAGATATCCAACGAAAATCCAATCCAGACTGCATCAAAAAAATAGTTCAAATCGGTTCGAAACAAAAACAAATCAGAATAAAAACATTTCGAAACAAATCCAGTTGTGTCAAACAAATCGAGACGAATCCAATCAAGTGAACCCAAAAAGGGAAGTCAGCAAGCAAATCGCAAAAGCCGTGTTCGAAAATCCATCAGGAAAATCAAATCCACATCTGCAAATATCAAAAGAGAATCCAATCCAATCAGCAGTAATATGAATCGCGTCCAAAAGAGGAATAATCTCAAAGTATCAGGAAAAACGTAAATCAAATCCAATCCTCATCATGTCAGATTGAAATTTCGAATGTGGGTCTCAATCATAAACAAAGCCCATGAAACCACAAGAGTATATAAAAAGGGGAAATACCACCTGTGAGAGAGAGAAAAAAAATCGCGAAAGCCCTAGACGAAAACGACGAAGAACACAAAACCCTAGCGACCGCGAGAAAGAGGAGGAGAGTTTCGAGCACGAATCGAGAGGTTGGGGAAGGTCCACCAGCGCCGCCTCCATCCACGACGGGAAAACCCTCCACGGAGGCTCAGTCCACCATCATTGCCTCCGTTCATCACCGATTGCGAACGAGAATGTAAGCCAGGAACATAATATCGTCACTTTTAACCTTGTTCGGTTTGATTTCAGGGTTTTCAATATGATTGAAGAAAGAATCACAGAGAGAAAGGCGATGAGGAAGACGAGGGCTTAACGGCGCCGCGAGATACAATGGGGTTAGGCATGGCAAAAAAACCCAGACCCGTCGGGGCCCGCCCGGACCCGCCCCGAAATTAGCGGGGAAAACCCGGTTTGAGTGGGTACGGGTGCGGGTGCGGGGAAAATCCGATTTTTAATTACGGGTGCGGGTACGGGTGCGGGTAGACACTAAGACCCGTCCGCACCCGGCCCCGCCCCGTCCCCGAATAATTTATTTTAATTTAATTTTTTTATTTTACTTATTTTAATATTTATTTATTTATTATATTTTTAATTAAATTATTAATACATTTATTGTAATTAAAATAAATAAATTAATCAAGTTAATATTCATTTACTAATTAAAATTTTAATTAATTAAATAATTAATTTATTAAAATAATCAATTTTTTAATTAAGTTATTAATTTTTATTGTAATTAAAAATAAATTTTTTTTTTCGGGTGGGGGCGGGGCGGGTGCGGGTGCACCCGTTCTCTACTGGGGGCGGGTCTGGGTGGTAAATTTTTACCCCCGGTCGGGTTTGGGGGCGGGTGCGGGTGCGGTACATGAAAGCGGGTGCGGGTGCGGGTATAGTAAAACCCGCCCCCGACCCGCCCCGTTGCCATCCCTAAATGGGGTTTTGAAACCCTAGATTGTCACTAATTGTGACATGCAACCGGGTTGGGTTGAGGATCATACCGGCCCAATTTCCAATTCCCAATTACCAGTTCCCAATTCCCTTTCCTTTATTTTTTATTTTCTTTTTTTTTTGTTTTTTTTTTGTTAATATTAGGTTAAATATTAAAATTGTTCTTTTTTTAAATAAATAAATAAAAAACCTTTTTAAGTAAATAAGTAAAATCTTCTTTAAAAAAATATATAAAATTAAAACCTCTATTTTTAAAAAAAAATAAATTTAAAACCTTTTTTTAAAAATAAACCTTTTCTTTCTTTTCTTTTTAAGATAAAAAAATTAAACTTTTTTATAAAATTAAATCTCCTTTTAAAACTAGCATTTAATTTCTTTTTAAATTTACACTAAAATTCCTTTTTTTCAAAATTAGTTAAATTAAACTTCTCTTTTTACATTTTGTATTTCCTTTTAATATTAATTGTTTTTCAGTATTTGCCATATTTTAGTTTAACCTTTCACTAACGTTTTTCAGTTTCTCTTCGCAGATTAGAGTCCAATTCATTATTATATATGTATCTGTTTCCTGGTTGTAATTGTGCGAGACAATTGTCGCATTATCTTTTTTTTCAGTACTTTACATTTCATAACTGTACATTTATTCATTTACCATCGCATTTTACAATTATCATTGACTCTGCCATCCTCCGAAGGAATTAGGTCTAGCCGCTTGACCGCCGTGTCAATAGTCCTCACTTTCAACCCTTACACCTTTACAAACCCTAATTTTCACAAATGCCTCGCCGCAGGAAAAATTACAATTTTACCCCTAGCATTAGGTCAAAGAGCCGCCGCGCTCATTTTAGGGTTTCCCGCCGCGGAATCCCTAACCTAACCCTAATTACAACTTAACATTTCAACGTAGAAATTTGGAGTTCCTACACTCCGCGTAAGCGTGTCTTTAAGGCGTGTTTATTCCCCTTGAGACCTTGACCACTGTCAAGAGATCTCTAACCTCCCTTTTGAGGGGAACTACGATTACTCTGATTCCACTCCCGTAAGGATACGTAGGCACAAGATGCGATGTCTTGCCGAGTAAACTTAGAATTAACCCCCTTTATTATTTATTATTGCTTATTTATATTTTATTTATCTTTGCTATTTAATTATTTTGCTTATTATTTTGTAATTGTTTCTTGGATGTAAAGTTGTTTAATTATTTAATTATTATGGTTAGTAATTAGGGAGTGTAACAACATGTATGTAATATTAAAATAAATTTAGATCACTTTTAAATAAAGATAATTAAAATAAACACGTCACACACGTAAGTCGATTTTAATCGCCGTCTCACTTCCTAAGGATATCCCTCAAGTTGCCTACGAATAATGGTTAAGTGGGGTGTATAAAGCAAGTCCCTCAAATAGAAAAATCATCAAAGTCCCTTATGGTTGCCTTTACGAATCGAATCCCTTTCGAAAAATGATGATAGTCCCTCCAGTTTGCTTATTACACCCCACAATGGCCTTCAAAGTCAAATTGTCCCTCACATGTCCCTTAACATTCAAAGTAAGGACTACCTACTCCATTATAGTAGGGATAGTCTTACTAAGGAAAGGATAAAGAATAAGAAAGACCTTAAAACATTAGGGTAGGCTACTCCTAGGTGCTTGCTCACTTCAAAACTGTTTCACACTTAAACAAATTTTCAACAAGTTTTCAAACAAGTTCTTAACACATCCTTACATGGATTATTTATTAACTATTCTGAAAATTTTCTATTCACACACTACAATTTCAAAACAATTCAAAAGTGAGCTTAAGTACCTAAGAGCCCATGGATAACCATGGATGAAAAGGGTGCTAACACCTTCCCTTTTCATAACCTACCCCCCGGACCCAAAATATTCTCTAAGGTCTTTCCTGTTCTTTTATAACCTTTCCTTATGGATAAAATAAAAGTCGGTGGCGACTCTTGCTATCCGCAACATTGTTTAAAGTCAGTTCTCCCACCGTGTTACAGAATTTTTGATGCAAGACTTTCCAAATTTGTTGAAGAAGATGCTGTTCAAATAAAGATCCGTTGGCATATTCCTTGTCATTATCCTAAACGGCTCTTTCCTCATTCGTGCATGTCACAGGATTTCAGACAAAAAGGATTTGTCAAAACATTCATTTTCTGAGAAAGGAAAAATCAATAGAAGACAAAAAGAATATAATGCACAGATTGCACAGTCTTTGAGAAAGGATTCCAAAGTACTATAAAAGCAAGTCCAAGCATCACTTCAAAGGTTAACGAACTTGAAACAAATTCTTAACAAATTATTCAACAAGCTCTCATACAAACGTTCTTCAAAAGCTGAATAGTTTATTTTCGTTCTATAACTTATGTAAAAATCACTGTTGTGATGTAGCTTTTAAGAAGCACATCTTAAACACATTTGTTAGTTTATCTTTGTAAAAGATTTCCTTAAGAAGACCAAGTTGTGGTCATAATTTATTGAGAATACTAAGACAGGTGTCTTAGTGGTTAACACTGTAATCAGTTTGATTTAGTGGATTAAGTCCTTGTTGAGAAAGGCAAATCACCTTAGTAGGGTGGACTGGATTAGTTTGAGTTCAAACGAACCAGGATAAAAATACTGTGTTATTTTTCTATCATCTAAATTGTTTTAAAACCCTTATTCAACCCCCCCTTCTAAGTGTTTTTCCCACCTTCACGATACACTTCTCTTGAATCAAAATTGCTTGCATCTTAATTTTCCACAACTCGAAGTCGTTGTTACCGCAAAATTTCTCGATCTGCCATCTACTAACCATGGTGCTCACTTGTCAATAATATCTCTTTGTTCCACGCTCACCGCACCACTTGTTGTGAATTACGATAAAATTCAATATAAATTTGTGAGGCAAAGAACAATAGCAACCAAAATAAATGGTCTTCAACAATAATAATTCGTACACAGATAATATAACAGAATAAGGCAAGAAAAAACCGAAGGTTTGCTTACCCAGTTCGATCAAACGATCTACTCTGGGGGAGAGAACAACTCTCCAATTCACTATACTCAAAAAGTTGTTACAAGAGATTACAGATGAGTTACAAGAAAATAGTCTTCGCCTTCAGGTTCCCAAGAACAACCCTAAAGGCGCCCAAGAACAACCCTGAAGGCGCCCAAGAACAACCCTACCCAAGGTGTAATCCAAGGTTTTCTTTGTGCATAGCTGAAACCCTATGTTATACCTTTAAACCCTTGGTCTCACTTGTTGGTGAAAACTTTAATATTGTCACACACCAAACATATAAGAGATACATATTTATAATAGCAAATACCCAACAAACAAAGCCCAAAATCACATGGATCCATAGACCGAATCGAAAAAGCCCGAAAACATTAGTCACCGTACAGGGCAATACTATTCATCGTATGAACGTCACTATTCATTCGTACGGATAACACTATTCATCCGTACGGGCACCACTATTCACCAACCAATTTTTTTTCCTCAACTTTTCGTCCAATTTTTGCGGTAAATGCAATCTCCAAAATATGTTTTCTTTCTCTTCACTAACAAAGGTTTTAAGGCACATTTACAACACATATAAATATTTAAGTCGTAATAATTGCAATGTTGATTACTAGAAAAATAAACTACATATCTTAAAAGAATATCTACGTGTATTGAGTGACTTGAAATCATCAATAATAGAGTCAAAACTAATACATGTACTAATTTCTCTTTTAATGTAAACAATCATGTTATTCGCTAGAAACTGACCTTTCATCTTGTTTCGTAACTTAGTCTTGATAATTTTCATTGACGAAAAAGATCTCTTAGTTGTGACAGTAGAAACTAGAAGAGTCAAGATAAGATGGAGTAGTCTATCAATCAAGAATTAAATTTTATTCCTGTTAGCTGTAACCAAACACGAGCATAATTTTTGAATAGTTGATAAATTCTTCAAATCTGTTGATTGACGGGCATCAATAAGAAGTTGTCGAAGCTGAAATTGCAAAGTAATCTTTCTTGCTCATTGAAATTCATAAGATAATATTTTTTAACTAGAGTGCAAATAGTATCAATGTTAAAAGCTTTATAACTACCCTTAGGATTCAAAGCACAACTCATAGTTAACAAATATGTTGCTTGCTTACTAAATTTACTATTCAACTCTTTTAATTGTTGGTCAATAATAGCAAAAAATATTTCAACTTTAAAGTAATGTTCTAGTGTGATCTGATTCTCTGCAAGATGAGAGCGTCCATATCTTGTTGCTGAATGAGTATCATCAAGATTAGGAATCTCAATATCATGTCTCACACAATAAGACGTCGCATTAGCATACAACTTATCCCAACCATTTTCTCCCAACTCTTGAATAAGATTTTTTGTTGCACGAACTAAAATCATAGCATTAACCACATCCCGAGATTGTTGTTGTAAAGCTTGACAAAGCACATATGTTATCCACATAATTTCTTTCATCAATTGCAAGATCAATATAAAATCAAATTCTTCAAATAATTGTAACCACTATCACCATTCCCACGTGTATTATAATTTGCTCATTCCTTTGATAATGTTTTTAAAACACGAATAGTTGCTTCAGACATTCAAAATTAACAGGGGTGGTTGTGACAATGGCATCATCAACAACAATCAACACATCATTCATTCAAAATTAACAATCAACATTCATCATCATTCTTAGTCCCGACATAAATTATTTGAAAACAATACTGAAATTCAATCATAATAAAACTTGTTGTTATATATTTTTTTTTGACAAACTTGTTGTTATAAGTTATAACAATAAAAACACAAGTTTTAATTTATTGTTATAACAGGGGTGGTTGTGGCAGTGACATCATTAACAACAATCAACAACATCGTTCATTCAAATTAACAATCAGCAACAATCAATTTTTTAAGAACAATCAATTTCATCTTAAAATTGCTTCACGATTCACAAAATTTCCAATAACAAAATCATTCATTCAAAATTAACAATCAACAATGTGATGAATAGAGAGAGCTTACCTTTCTAAAAACAAAGGAGAAATGTCACGACAGAGAGGGAGAACCGGAGAACAACTCGCCGTCGATTGTCGTTGTCGATGAACATCTTAATAAATAATAATGGAGATGACGTCGTGTTTTAGAGAGATTGTCCGTTGCCAAAGACGGAGAAGAAGCAAGTGAAACTTTTAGAATAAAGCCAAAAATTTAATTTAGAGAAATAAATTGTGTTACAGTAGAAAACTAATGCGTGAAATAAAAGAGAAAAATAAATAGTTTTTTTTTTCATATAATAATATAATTTTTAGAGGTGTAATATTAAATTTCTATAATATATAAAAAAAAAATTGAAGTAGACCATGGCCCACAACAGCCCTTTATATATATATATATATATATATATATATATATATATATATATATATATATATATATATATATATATATATATATATATATATATATATATATATATATATATATATATATATATATATATATATATATATATATATATATATATATATATATATATATATATATATATATATATATATATGCTTTGAACCAAACGTTTGTAAATGTTTGAATTTTAATTTATAAAGTTGTATAATTTTATGGTTTTAGATATGTATTTTGAGTTCAATCATTTGCAATATCAAATATGATTTTACCTAAATAGTGTTATTTTTGAATAAAACCACTTAAATATAATATCAAATATGATTTTACCTAAATAGTATTATTTTTGAATAAACCCACTTAAATATTAAGATAATTTTAATAATTTATAGTTATGCAGATCAAATAGATTAAGTTACTATAATAGATAATCTGCTTTTCCAAATCAGACTAAAATAGTAATAAATAAAGAAAAAAGACTTTAATTTTAAGACAATTATCAAATTTGGCAAACCAACCCATTTAAGGCCGTTTATTTTTCACACGTGAAGGTTCTCTGAATTATTTTCTTTTGTTAATTGTCACTTTCATGCGTTTGGAAAGTGATTCTTTCACCAACTTGCGAATTCGTCATTGCTTAAATCATCTTTTCAGAAATCATTGATCTACATGTTCTTTATTTTGGGACCCATGATCTATCCTAAGTAGAATGTGGTTATACTTGCTTCAAACAAAGGAAATCAATGAAAAAGAAAAAAGGAAAATAGTTTATCTTTCGCAAATGTTTGATCTCTTAAGCAATGTTTTAAAAATTAGGTTGGAATTTGAACGGGTGAAATTTATAATTTATGGTTCAATTTGTTAAATTGATTAAATTTATGGTTGAACTTTTTATTAAATAAATTAAAATATGAAATTAAATTTCATAAATATGTAATACATTATTATATGTTCTCAACTTATTAAAATAAATATATTAAAAATTAATTAAAAATTTAATACAACAATATCAATAATACATAATATAACATAATTCTACACTTCAATTTAACTATAATTTAAATTTTTTTTGACTAAACTAAATAATTAAAATTAATTAAATTAAACTAATTCAAACTAAAATTAAAATAATAGAATATAATAACTAAAATAAATTTCAAATAATTGAGTATACCTAGATTAAATAAGATAGAATATCAACATATAAATAATACAATATACTTCATTAAACAAAACAAAAATTAAATTTGAGTTATACTACGACAAACAAGTCTTAATTGACAACAATAAACAATATTGACTTGAACGACAATCAATATTGTTGGACATCGTGACTAAGTTTGAAAGAGATGACATGACAATGATGGAGTGTGGTGGAAAGATAAATTATTATGGAGTATCAAAACTTAAAAGTTTGTATGATTGTAAAAAACACACAGAATTTCTTTTTGTGATTGAGAAATATTTGTTAAGTTTTGATATTAACATATTAAAATTTTAAAAAAAAATTAAAAAATGGTCAATTTGATGATTTTTTTTGAACCGGACGGTTTTACAAAACCGCCTCCAGTAACCGATTTTTTCAGTTTAACTCCGATTTTGATCTTTTAACAATTTCAAAAGGTTGATCCAACCAGATTCATCTCCGGTTCCCGATCCAACCGGTTGAACCGGCCGATTCAATCCAATTTTTAAAACATTGCTTTCAAGACGAATTCCATCCACTAAAATATATTTGTGAAAAAAAAAATGATATATTGCTATAACATAAAATGATAAAAAAAACTTTTACATTATTGTCGATTTTCAACACATTTCTATTAAAATAAGATCCATCAAACGTAAAATTCAATTCTTGTCGATTTTAATAGTTGGTTGAAATCTCCTATATTTTGTATTATGTAATTTTTTTTTATTATATATGAATTAAATATTTCTTATATTCAGGTCTGGTCCTGTGCAAGAGCAGCATATTCTACAGTACAGAATCTAATTTTTTTTTTAAAAAAGACTAACATATTTATATAAATATTAATAAATATAAAAAAAATTATTAAAAAAATTATATAAATTAAAAAACTACTATAATAAATATTTAATACATTAAAGAAATGAGATTGATCAAAATAAATATAATTAAAATAAAAATTTAATTTAATTAATATATAATTATATTTTTTGTGTTACTTTTAATTATTATAGTTGTATTTTTTTAATTTTGACTCATTAGTAAATTAGAACCAAACCTCTAATTTGATTGGCCCGGCCCTACCTATACTTGCATGCAATCTTTGTTTATAAAAAAGTACATTTTTATCAATTAAGTTCATATGAATTTTATCAAATTTATATAGAAATCATATTATACCTTTTTTTTATTACAGCATAAAATCAAACGACCTAGTGAATCCATTGTATTGTCGATAAGTTTTAATTAATATTTTTTGTGGAAAAATTTAAAATTTTAATATAATATTTATTAATATTTTATCAATTAACTAGTGATGTGAGAAAAATTATAAATAAAATAAAATATTAAATTATTAAATTATTTTGTATGTCTAATTATTTTATCAATTATCAATTATAATTGATAAACAAATTCTAATAAACAAAGTTTATTTAATTACTCTTCCTTCTGTTTTATAACAAGTGACTCAATTTTTTATATAGATTAAAAAAAAAAAGATAATGATATTTTTATTAAAGTTAAAAATAATAAAAATAGTATTAATTAAAAGATAAAATAAAAAAAAGTTAGATTAAAAATTAAAATAAATTATATATTTTAAAATATTATTTTATTTTAAATTGATCAATTATGATAAAACGGAGGAAGTATAAAATTAAAAAATATTTCCATTTGGTATGGTTGAGGCTAATTCAAAAGTTGGAATAGTAGGTTCAATTATTTATAGACTTATAGCTGTGCAAAAGTTCAATGCATTTATTTTTCCAACTACTCCTGCTTTTGCCGTTAATTTTTGACATGATATGGTAATCTAATTTCAATTACTAACAGGAGGAGAATATATTTAAACTTGAATTTAAAGAAAGATTCTGAACCAAGTTGGATATGAAATTTATCAGAAAGAGGAAAGGTGAGGGTCTCACACGGCTAGCTAGGACCCACATGTTATCTTTTCAAAATTCCTGCCATTTGTCATCAGAAAAGTGGACCAACAAATAAATTTAACACAAAATTAACACTTACCATTAACAAGTCAAATTATGTCTAGATGTTAAAGTTAAGCCATCATGTACTATTTTAATGAGACAAAATGGTGACAGTAAAAGTATATGTTTAAATCATGAATGATTTATATTTGTGTCCAAGTTCTTATTCTTACACAAATTTCAATGGGAGTTCTTAGAGTGGGTTTGTCAACATGACACTCATATTTGTTGTTTTCAAGATGGAAAAATTCTTAAATATGCAACAGTTCTTCAATGGTTTTTATATTAAAATATTAATTTTATAATATAAAAACTATAATTTGATATAAAATTTTATTTATTATTTTAATTATCATTTTAATTAAAATTTAAATATTTAAATTATGATTTCAAATAAAATAAATTTAATATAAATAATATTTTTTAAATAAAGTGGTGGGACCCAATATGGATTCTTTAGAGTTGCACCATTGGAGTGAAAATTGAATGAGTTGCTTTAAAAGAGTGGGTCCCACAAAGAACCTAAAAATGGGTTGCACCATTGGAGATGCTCTTATGTGTACCAAAGAAATATTCTTATAACCTCTCTTGCACATTTTGTGATTGTTCTCTCTTCTAGTTTTTAGAGATATCTTAAAACTTTAAAAATACTTTTTAGAATTAAAATTTTTCATAATTCACAAAATCTTTCATCTTACCTCACATTTAGTCTTGAACATAGGCTGTCTTATGAGATTAGTGGGTTAGTTTGGTTGATTGTTTGTTGATCCATTTGAACGAGTAGGAATAAGTGTTGTTCAATGGAGGAGTTATAGGTGTTCATTAAATGTTTTGTCAAAATAAAGTTGCTATGATAGAAATGGACGGTAGCGAAGTGTAAAAGTTTTGGTAATCGTAATTTAACAGAATCAATTCAATTAATTTGGAGACTTCGTTCTAATTTAAAAAATAAGTTTATATTTAAAAATGTAATTATAATAATTAAAAATGACATATCAAAGAATCAGACGTTTATTGAAGACGGGAGTTTCGAGATTAAATAGTTGGTTAGAGAGGGATTTGAGATACTGATAGTAAGAGGATGCGTCAGAGAATTGTTCCATATGAGCGTGTGAATACTCTTGCTCCAAGTAAAAAGTCCTAGAATTTTTGTTGTCATAAAATATGTCAAATAACATGTTCCAAGCAAGTTCTATAGTAGAGTCATGTTCAATAATGGTATTGAGAAGGACATTAGAAATTGTGTCATATAACCATTGTAGCACAACGACATCAAGGCAAAGCCAGAGTTCACGATCAATGTCTTCGAGTGAGGGAGTCGTACGTGTCGTAGAAGGGGAAGGTGAGATTATATGATCAAGCACTTGATAAACATGAGCATGGATTTTGAATAATTTGAACCATGTATTACACTGTTCTTTTTCAATACTAAGTGTGATTTTGATGAAGTTTGTGATATTGGGCACAGTTAAAGCAGAATGAATAGGAGTAGGCGTGAGAGGATGAGATTTAACCGTGGAATTATCGTTATTGGAATGGATGGGAGAAGTGTTGTTGCTTTCATCGGCCATGGATGGAGGGAGCGGAAGAAGATGCGATTGATAAGGGGGAGGAGAGGCGGTTTAGAGATTAAGGATAACGGGGAAGGGCGACACTAGGGTTTAGTGGGAGAGATCAGTATTGAAGCTTACTAATACCATGATAGATGGATGAATATTGGTCGTGTCTGTTTCATTGATATGGGTATCATATCGTTAAGTGCAAATTTTAACTTAAACTGAACCATCTTTCTTGGTATTTTTCAACTCATGTTTGAATGGATTTATTTATTGTTTTTGTGTGATTCTTCAATTATATTGCATATACCTTTGGATGCTTTAATATGTATGTTATTATGCAGGATATAGGCATAAAATATCAATGATTAAAACACAAACGATTGGACAAGGAACCCAAAAAAATAAAGAAGAATTAGCATGTCTGTTGTGCGAACACCAGCGAGGTGAAAGCGAATGCTCACTGTACAAGATCCTAGCGAAGCTCCAACGAACCATCCCAAATTAGAGGCAGTAGAAAAAGGACCCTAAGTTCGCACTTGTAGCGAAGAAGTTCGTTGTGCGAAGAAGTGTTCGCACTGTGAACTTAGATATTTCCTCAGGGGAGGTTTAACTGTTCAAAGGCACTTCAAATGCCTAAAAGTGGTCTTCGCTGGGCGAACTAGACATATTTTTATTTTACTATATATGTACTTTTCTCACTTCTTAGAAACCCGACTTTTATAACTTGTATTTTTCATATTAGACTTGCATATATCTTCATTCTAAACATATTCTAGAGAGAGAAACACAAACCCTAAGAGGGAGAATCACAAATTGAAGCAACTCAGAGCTTGATCTTTGAGTAAGTACTTTGATCTCTTGTTGGGTTTAAATGTAATCTTTTGATACCTTATGTATTTCATCTAATCTATGTATTGTGAACTAGTTTTGATTCAATATTGATGTTGTCTTTGATTTCTTATTTGTGGGTATTGACAAAACCTTTTTCAAATCTTAGATCTTATATATTCATCTATCAATGAGCAAATTTTTGACATAGTCTTGTAAGTTGATATTCACTAGTATCTTTTATTTTATTGTGTTGATTATTAGCATGAGTAGCGATTAATACGGTATTATCTTTGTTTACCTGTTTATCTTTGATTTGAACCGCTATAGAAATATACTCTTCAGATTTAGATCTAGGATGATTATCTGTTAGGTTATAGACTCTAGACATAGATTTAGACTTAACATTTGCTTGAGTATCAGTTCTTAATATCTGTGTTGTTGAGTTGCGTGAGATATCACTAATGAGACAATATGGTTGTTCCCTCAATGTTGCGTTAGACATAACATCTATTGTGGGTGATACGTGAGGATATTAGATGAATGGTTGATTTGTGTTTAATTGGTTAGAAGAATGCATGTGTTATCAATTGATGAGATCCAATCCCAACAAGGCTCCGTTTATATTTTAAGTCTTTATTTTATATTTTCCGTCTTTATATTTTCTACTTTAATTTATGGTACCTTTGATCTTTCAACAAATTTTCACCACAGGCTTAGAAATATAGAGACCGTTTAACGACATTCTTTCTCTCACACCGAACACACACACACACACACACAGATATATATATATATATATATATATATATATATATATATATATATATATATATATATATATATATATATATATATATATATATATATATATATATATATATATATATATATATATATGTATATATATATATATATGTATATATATATATATATATATATATATATATATATATATATATATATATATATATATATATATATATATATATATATATATATATATATATATATATATATATATATATATATATATATATATATATATATATATATATATATATATATATGTATGTATGTATGTATGTATGTATGTATGTATGTATGTATGTATATATATATATATATATATATATATATATATATATATATATATATATATATATATATATATATATATATATATATATATATATATATATATATATATATATATATATATATATATATATATATATATATATATATATATATATATATATATATATATATATATATATATATATATATATATATATATATATATATATATCGAATGTATCCCTAATAACTCTAAACAAAGTATTCAGTAACTATTTACAATAAACTCTAATTATATCATTTCTATATTTAGATAGTCTAATACATATGCATTAGCGTTATTCTGCAGTTATGTTGTCGCAGCTATATATATGATATGAATTTATCAACATATGTATCATGTTTCTATTTTTATAATATCTAGCAACAAACACGCATAGTCTCTTAGTTTAAGGCTTTATTTGAGAGTTTGGATGAAAGTGAAGGGGAGAGCTTTGAAAAAAAAGGAAGAATTGAGTGAAAAGAATAGAATAATTTAAGCGGGCTTAGTTTTAGAGGATTTATTTTTATTCAAAATTAAAATTCCCCTAATTTGGGGAAGCTAAAATATTGTATTAGATGGGGGGTTTGAAGGGCTTAGACAAAATCGTCAAATATAATTTATTTTATTATAGTATTTCAAAAAAATTAAAAATACGTTAACGATAAGCGCTCTTTTATCATTATATACAAAATCTTTTTTTTTTCAAAAAAATGTTAAGGTTTCACCATATAAAAAAACGTTTTTCGAAACCCCTCATTCCTCTCCTCTCAAACATAGCTTTAGAGTTTAGTTTTTTAAGCTTTTGTTTCTCGTTTTTATAAGTTTTTGTGAGATGTTGAATCGAACTCTAGTATGGTCGAAGTCTGTTCGCGAGTAATGCGTGTTGTAGTCGAAGTTTGTTCTAACATGCATTAGTCAATATTGTTAGGTTTGTTAGCATATTGAATTAGGTTTTGCTTGTAAGCCCATTTGTTTAAGTTAACTTGTAATGGGTAATTGTTAAAAAGCGCATTAGGTTAGTGTGTTAGTTTTCTTATAAATAGCATGCTAGTCTCTCATCTTGTAAAAGGAAAAATAGGAAGATAAAATCCTAATTCAAGAGAGAGAGGTTATTTTGTTATTCTTGTATACTTGTAAACTTGTTTGATAGAGAAATGAAATAATAGCAGTTTATAACGAATCCTTGTTGTTTCTTCTTATTTTTCTTGCTTGTTTTCTTTGTTAACCCTAACCCTTGTGTGTTTCTTGAATATAAAGAAATCGTTTATATTTTGTTTCAAAGTATTCTATTCACAACAAATTGGTGCGGTGAGCGTGGAGAAGATGCCTTCAACAATGTATGAAATTGAAAAGTTCACAGGAGTGAACGTCTTCGGTCTGTGGCACTTTAAGATGAAAGCCCTACTAGTTCAACAGGGTTGTTTGGAAGCTTTGAAGGGAGAGACAGTCATGGACGATGCGTTAACGCAAAAGGAAAGACAGCCATGATTGAGAAATCCCACATCGCAGTATTGTTGAGCCTTGGTGATAAGGTTCTTCGACATGTATCAAAGGAGACTACAACACCGGGATTATGCGTGAAACTTGAAAATTTGTACATGACCAAATCTCTGGTGAATAGACTGTACCTGAAGCAAGCTTTATATTCATTTAAGATGAGTGAAGACAAAGTGCTGGCTGAGCAATTGGATATGTTCAAAAAGCCGATTATTGATCTTGAAAATATTGATGTGAAGATCGATGATGAAGATCAAACACTATTGTTGTTGTGTGCTTTACCCATAACACATGCTCACTTCAAAGAAATTCTCTTGTATGGAAGGGAGTCCCTGAGCTTTGGAGAAGTAAAATCAGCCTTGTATTTTAAGGACTTGAACGAATGAAAGGAGCATAAACCTTCAACAGTGGGCGAAGGTTTAGCCGTTAAGGGGAAATTCTTGAGAAATGATGGTAAGTTCGACAAGAAGAAAGGTAAAAGTCAGAAGAAGTCTTATAGTGGCGAAACATCTGGTATTCGATGTTATCACTGTAAGAAGGAGGGTCACACAAGAAAGGTGTGCCCTGAACGTCTGAAAGATCATGGAGGTAAGGATAATGGCAATGCAACCATTGTTTAAGATGACTTCGACTCATCTGATGTTCTTATGGTTTCAAGTGGTGACTAAAAAAAAGTTGGTTATGGATTCAGGTAGCACTTAGCACATGACTCCAAACAGATAATTATTCAAGGAGCTATGTGATCAAGATGGTGGATCGGTGCTGCTGGGAAACAACAAATCTTGCAAAATTGCAGGTATTGGATCTGTGAGATTCAAGTTCCATGATGAGTCAATAAGATTATTGACTGAAGTCAGGTATGTACCTGATTTGAAGAGAAACATGATTTCTCTTGGTGAATTCGACAAGAAGGGATATGTTTTTCAAGGAGAGAAAAGTATCCTAAGAGTCATGAAGGGGTCGAAAAAGGTCTTGAGAGGCGTGAAGAAACAAGGCTTGTGTACCCTTGAGGATGATGTTGTAAGTGGTTCGGCAAATGTTGTATCTATGAAACTTGTGTTGAAGACAGAATCATGGAACATGAGATTGGGTCAACTCAGCGAAAGAGGCCTGGTCGAATTGGGGAAGCAGAACCTGTTAGGAGGTGACAAAGTCGAAAAGTTAGAATTTTATGAATCTTGTGTATTTGGTAAATCCTGTAGGAAAAAGTTTAACAAAGAAAAGAAAAGAACACATGGATCTATGGATTACATTCATGTTGATATTTGGGGGCCTGCATGGAATCATTCACACTCAGGGATAAGGTATTTTCTATCCATTGTTGATGACTATTCCAGAAAGCTATGGATATTCATCCAGAAGACGAAGGATGAAACTTTTGAGAATTTCAAAAGTTGGAAGGTTCTGGTCGAAACTCAAATTGACAGAAAGGTTAAGAGGTTGAGAACCAACAATGGCCTTGAGTTCTGCAACAAAGCGTTCAATAGTTATTGTATTGAGTCTAGGATTGTAAGGCATAAGACTGTAGCAGATACTTCTTAACCAAATGGCTTAGATGAGAGATTCAATCGAACGATCCTTGAAAGGGTTAGATGTATGTTGGTTAGTCTTGAATTAAAGAAGGTGTTTTGGGTGGAGGTTGTTTCAACAACAACTTATCTGATAAATAAATGTCTCTCGACTACCTTGGGAATGACAACACCTGAAGAAGTTTGGTCGGGACATTCACCTAGTCTCGACAGACTGTGAGTATTTGGCTGCATGGCCTATGCTCATATTAGGCAAGACAAAGTTGAACCTAGAGCTCTGAAATGCATGTTCATGGGGTACCCTGAAGGAGTTAAAGCTTATAGACTATGGTGCCTAGAGTCAGGTCACAAGAGATGTATCACCAGTCGAGATACAGTTTTCAATGAAGTAGAGATGGCTTTCAAGAAAACTGATGATGCTGAAAAAGAGCTGGAACATGGAGAGATTCCTGTTGAGGTGGAGCGTGTCGATGTTGAATTGTGTATCCTAGATGAAGTCAAAGAAGAAGCAGAAGTTGTTGTCGAAGATGAGGAGACTGATAATGACTACCTTCTAGAAAGAGACAGGTCGAGGAGAGTCATCAAACCACCTCAGATACTTGGGTATGCAGATCATATAGCTGATGCCTTAATCTCTGCAAGTGAGGTTCTAGACGAAGAACCTAGAGACTATAAGGAAGTTATGAGGATTCGAAAGAAGATTGGATGGCTGAAGGCCATGGATGATGAGATGAAATTTCTTCATGATAACAACACCTGGGAATTAACCAAGAAACCTGTTGGAGCCAGGTTAGTCAGCTGTAAATGGATTTTCAAAGTTAAGGAAGGAATCCAATGAGTGGCGTCGAAGAGATACAAGGCAAGATTAGTCACTAAGGGGTTCACTTGGAAAGAAGGTGTCGACTTTAATGATGTGTTCTCTCCTGTTGTGAAACACAGATCCATTCGAATGTTGCTTGCCACGATGGCACAATTCAACCTTGAACTAGAACAAATAGATGTGAAAGTTGTGTTCTTGTATGGTGATCAAGATGAAACAATCCTTATGAGGCAACCTGAAGGGTATGTCGAAAAAGGGAAGGAAACTTATGTGTGCAAACTGAATAGATCTTTATATGGACTAAAATAATCTCCTCGATAGTGGAATAGGAGATTCGACAAGTTCATGGCACGCATAAGTTTCATTAGAAGTTAGTTTGACCACTGTGTTTACTTCAAATTTCGACCTAGTAATTCATTTGTTATTCTATTGCTTTATGTGGATGATATTCTAATAGCAAGCAACAATGTCAAAGATGTAATAAGGGTGAAGGTTGAACTCAATAAGGAGTTCGACATGAAGGATATGGGAGCTGCGTCTAGGATTCTTGGGATTGACATCCGAAGAGATAGAAAACAATTGAAATTATGCATATATCAAGAGGCATACCTATGAAAGATTCTCGAAAAGTTTGGTATGTCGAATTCAAAGCTTGTTGTGACTCCGACAAAACCTCAATTCAAGTTGAGTATAAATCAGTGTCCCAGTACTGATGTCAAAAGAGCTTATATGAATAGCATTATATATGCTAATATAGTGGGTTCTATGATGTATATTATGGTATGTATTATACCCGACATAGAATATGCAATAAGTCTTGTAAGCAGGTACATGGCGAATCCTAGAAAGGCTCATTGGTAAGCATTGAAGTGGATTCTAAGGTACATAAATGGGTCTCTGAATAGATTCCTAATTTATGGTGGAGCCTTGGATGAAGATAGTAAAGCAGAAATTGAAGGATATGTCAACTCTGATTATGCAGGTTGTTTGGATTCCATAAAATCTATTTCTGGATATGTGTTCACTATGTTTGGGACAACAATCGGTTGAAAAGTAACACTTTAGAAGGTCGTTGCCTTATCAACCACTAAAGTGGAATATATCGCCCTAACCGAAGTTATGAAAGAAGCATTATGGCTTGAAGGGTTTACAAAAGAGCTGAAACTTCAAGGTAGATTTATCACTATTAAATGTGATAGTCAAAGTGCAATACACCTGTCGAAGAATTAAGCCTATCATGAGTGAACCAAGCACATTTATGTGAGGCTGCATTTTGTCAGAAGGGTGATCGAGCATGGAGAAAGTCCAAGTGTTGAAGGTTTCAACAGATCATAATGCTACTGATATGATCACCAAGAGATTTCCAGTTGCATGTTTTTCCACTGTATGCAGTTGATAAAGCTGCATGAAGAAAGCTAGTTTCTTGATGTTATAGAGTTAGATTCAAGATGGATACTTGTGAGATATTGGATCGAACTCTAGTATGGTCAAAGTCTGTTCGCGAGTAATGCGTGTTGTAGTCGAAGTTTGTTCTAACATGCATTAGTTAATATTGCTAGGTTTGTTAGCATTTTGAATTAGGCCTTGCTTGTAAGCCCAATTGTTTAAGTTAGCTTGTACCCTAAGTTAGCTTGTAATTGGTAATTGTTAAAAATCTCATTATGTTAGTGTGTTAGTTTTCTTATAAATAACATGCTAGTATCTCATCTTGTAAAAGGAAAAATAGGAAGATAAAATCTTAATTCAAGAGAGAGAGGTTATTTTTTTATTCTTGTATACTTGTAATCTTGTTTGATAGAGAAAGAAAAGAATAACAGTTTATAACCAATTCTTGTTGTTTCTTCTTGTTCTTCTTGCTTGTTTTCTTTGTTAACCCTAACCTTGTGTGTTTCTTGAATATAAAGAAACCGTTTATATTTTGTTTCAAGAAATTCTATTCATAATATTTTCTTTAATCATTTCTTCAACAACTTCACTTTACGCTCTATTTATTTATTTTAGTTATGCCTTCATGTATTTTCATTATAACTGAGTAGTCCTCTATCTTGAGATAATGGAAACTCAAATGATAAAATACTCATAGACACTTAATATATTAATCATGTATCCAAATGATAAATCATGTAAGTAACAATGTTTAATTGGCTTTAGGAACTCCTGCTAATTGTGCCTATGGTGGCATACTTAACAATCTCAATTCAAATAATTTAAGTAATTACTTATTTCACATTGGTCTGGGTAATTTCTTCCAGACCAAACAATTAGGTGCTACTATTGTTATGGACCAGAAGATTTAAAAAACACATTTGCCTTAAAAAAGACTTTTTACTTGTGGTTCAAGATTTCTCAAATCATAACATGATACCTTGGATTCTCAAAGCAAGATGGTTGAATTACATTCAACACACCAATTCTATGAGTTTCATTGTCTCACATATCTAGGGAAGGTAACGTTTGTGTTCACAAGCTTTCTAGCTTAGGTTTTGATAAGTGTCAAAATTACGTAAAATATATAGGTATTTATTGAGTTATTTTACAAGAAATAAATATAAAATCCTTGATTTATCTATGAAAAATGATATTAAAAAAACACCTGTTTAGACTTTCTACTTGCATATTTATCAAAAATAGGTGAAAAGGACTAAAAAACACCAAGTAACACACAAAGAATTTTCCAAGACCAATTTTCTACAAGTAAAGCTCGCTAGGCCACATTCATGGGTGCGCTAGGCAAGCACAGGTGGGAGAAGACTTCCTAGCTAAGTAACTTCATGGTGAAGTAAAAGGTTGTGCGTTAAGTGAAGATGGACATAGAGCCTAGAAAGCCTACCTTTCTCTAGCCTGTAAATAGAAAGTTCAACTTTAGTTCTTAGGGAGTTTTTGGGTGAATTAAAGTGAGTACATAAAAGGAATAGGTTCACCATGGTATCAAAAGGAGAATAAGAGAAGGAGATTAAAGGCAGAAGTTCTAATCGCAATGACACATTCAGATGGCTCTTCAAATTTGTCTTCATGGGATTACCTATACATATACGCTGAGTAAGCATAGCTATAAAAGTCTTTTATTGAGGGTAGATGTACTCACTATATATTCATGTTTCATTCGCTCATGGCATTTTATGTAATTCTACTTGCTTTAATATTGATGATTTTTCGTTTTTAATGCTTATTTTGGATTATATGTCAAAAATATATTTTCATGGTATGAATTGACTTACGAAAGGTGTTGGCTATTAATAGATCAAAGTCTCTATCTATTGGATTTTAATGCATGGACACAAGGTTAGGCTTAATATCCTCATAATACATATTATCAGTAATCCATGCATGTATATCATCGTTAGAACTTAATGTTGTTGTATTTAATAGTATGACACACCGACTGTTAGCTAATACAACTGACTGCACACCAAAAATGAGATATGGTGAGAGCAACATGTAGTAATATTAATAGTTGACTAGATGAGCAGATTACTAATTAATGATTATGTATGAGTATAATGATGATGAAATCTACCCCAAGCAAGTTTTCTCACTATTAACACCGAATTCTCCATTTATTTTATGTCATTTACTTTTACCGAACAAAACAACTTTAAACTCTTACTTAGAATCATAAAAACTATTGAAAATGTCTTTAAGCACAACCAGTCTATGTGGATGCAATGATATTGTACTCTCTTACCAAAAACCCTAGCGCAACAAAACGACACCATTGTCGAGGAATGTCATTAGTTTTTAAAGACATCTCAATAGTTTTTTAATCATTTTTTAAGTTTTATATTCATATTCGTAATACATGTATATTTTGTTTTTATTCATTGAGCTATTAATGGTTTTTTCTAGTTTAATTGCTTATGCAACGAAAGAATCTAGCAGAACACCTATGTTTGATCCCAATTGAAAGGACCACGAAAACTCAGAAAGGAAAAGTTGAAAGCTAGATTATTAAATGTACAAGAGTTTTCTGTCTTAAAATGGGAAAACATGGTTAATGTAGATAACAACAATCATAACATCAATAACAATAATGGAAAGAGCACTAGTGACATGTCATGCCACAAGAGGTCAAGACGTCTTACACATATAGCCAGACAACAAAGGAATGACATCAAATGAGATGAAAATGGGACCGTACAAATTATGTATGCTAACCTGTTTGCAAGTTTACATCATGAAGACATATACAACCACATTTTAAACTTTTACGAGATTTTTAGGACACTAGGAGCCTTAGAGACAGAGGAGAATGTAGTATTCATAAGGTTGTTTCCACATTCACTAATTGAAAAAGAAAAATAGTGGTATCTAGACCAACCAACATCGACAACGGAAGATTGGGATTCATTGGAGGAAAAGTTATTAAACATATTCTTTCCTCACAACAAATTCATGGAAACTAAGACAACCATCTCGATGTTCTCTCAAGGCACAACGGAAACACTCAGTGAAACTTGGTAAATGTACAAATCCATGCCTAGAAGATGTCCAAGTCATGGTTTCGATAAGCTTACACATATACATATCTTCTAAAATGGGATACAATAACAACCAAAGTTGTTGCTAGATTCTATTGGTGAGGGATGTGCAATTTCCAAAAGCGTAGAGGATGCAATATCAACATTTAGTGAATGACACTCAGTGATCAACTAAGACATCATAATAGAAACTCTGCTCAAAGAAATAATGGTATCATTGAGTTTAATATCAATGATGTTATGCTAGCACAAAAGAAGTTGTTGGCTCAAACGTTGGATGAGCCAAAGAATCAATTATATAAACTGATGCAACAATTGAAGGAGATGAATTAAATGCCTAACACAAAGGTAGATTGAATTCTGTCAATTATGCAGCCGAGATCATCCAACCAGATCCCCCCCCCCCCCCCCCGGGACTAAAGCAAAAATAAATTATATATGCAGTTAACAAAGGTCTAGGCAACATTTTCAACATATTACACAAGCATATCCATAACCAGATATATCAAAAAAGTTGGAGGATTTACTTAATCATTTTATGCGTGTGTATATGGCTAGAAAGAAAAATACCAAAGCCTCAATAAAAACTCTTGAAACGCAAGTTGGCCGATTAGCCAAACAGGTAACTGATATTTTGAGTCCTACATTGAATGCTAATACCCATACAAATCCAAAGGACCACTATAGTGTAGTTAGGAAGGACCAAAATATAGTTGTTAAAGTCATGGAAGAAGAAGCAGAAAAAAAAACCAAAAGAAAAATAATTGCAGGAGAAAAACTGCGAAATTATTCACCAAACTCTACCCTAGAAGAAGATAAACCGTGGGATAGTTATATTACATGTCAATATAGGTAATATGGAATTTGTAAATGCTCTTGTTCACATAGGTGCAACTATAAACATAACACCATTATCGGTGGTACAAAGGATTCGGGGCCTCAGGATAGAGCCAACTGCATCAATATTGTAGATGGCAGACAAGACTTGTAGGAATCCAGTGGCACTATGCCAAAAAAGACCTTTAGCAGCGCTTTTTTTGGCCTTTAGCAGCGCTGCCAAAAGTGGCGCTGCTAAAGGTAAAGGCAACGCTTTTTTTCAATGAAAAAGCGCTGCTAAAAGCTCCCTTCAGCAGCACCTTTAGCAGCGCTTTTGTAAGCGCTGCATAATTCCCCCAACCATCCCCCCCTTTAGCAGCGCTTTCACAAAGCGCTGTCTTAGACTCCACCTTTAGCAGCGCTTTTACAAAGCGCTGCCATAGCCCACCCTTTAGCAGCGCTTTTTACAAGCGCTGTCTTAGACCCCCCCCCCTTCCAAACCTATAGCAGCGCTTTTGTAGCGTAATGTTTGTGACCTTTAGCAGCGCTTTTTTGTAAAAGCGCTGTCTAATATCCCAGATTTTAATTTTTTTTTTTAAATATTCACCCTGTTTTGTATATTTTACCAACAACCTGCTTATATTACACAAACCTGCTTATAATTCAGGCCTTTATTTCAACACTTTGGCCTTATAAATACAATTCAAACTTTGGCCTTAAATATACAATTCAAACTTTGGCCTTATATGTACAATTCAAAACTTTGGATACATTGTAACTCATGACTTTGTTCATAAACATTTTAATATACACATAAACCTGTTTAAATATGTTACAACAAAATTCGATCCTCAGAATTACAACAACACAAATACATTCAATTCACATATAATTACAAGTCTTCCAATCCGATAACTCTATACAATTCTCAACCCAAGAATAAATTGACACCATTCCTCTTTAATTTCTTCCAATTTTGCTTTCGTGTAAGTAGCGCACTTGAATTCATCAAAATACTACATAATATAACAGATCGAATAAGATTTAATTTTAAAACTAATTACTCAGATGAAGTATCGGATAATTATCAAAATGAATCATATAACTTATATAATGAATTGATCCATACCATGACTGGAATCTCAAGTTGACTAGAAAGAATAATTTCCCTCATAAAGCGCAATACAAAATATCCACAGTCAATACCATTGCGCTGCCGAGGACACTGTAAATGGAAAAAACAAACGAACATTTATCAGGATATATAGTTTAAATAGTTTTATCAAGTAGAACCACTATAGCAGTCAAACATGCGAAAATATACCTCCACTCTGATCCAATTGATGTTATTAGCCTTACTTTTTGGTACCGTTGCATCTCTTTGTGCTCTGAATATTTGTATAAATCTAACATAATATAAACGCATATTTAGAACAATGTCACATAATAAATAAAGATATATAATTAAAGACAACAGTATATCTCATCACTTACGTATCAACAAAGTTCCTCAGATTTTCATATTTTGTTGTATCTCCATCCAATGAATCTATATAATACATTATTTCTTTCGTCGGATTAATTGCGATCAACAACCAATGTCAACTATAAAATAAGACAACAGTTTAAACGGAAATGTTATATATATAGAAAGGGAAAAATCGAACAATTATAATAAATGAATTTAGAATAAAATCTAACCCATGGCCAGTATTATATGGCAACAAGAACAACTTCTCCGTAGTCGCACGCATAAATCTCTGCACTGTGTACTCTTTGGCTGTATCTGGTGACTGGTCTATTATACATGAGTTGACACAGCTAGCAGATAAGAATGCGAATACTGAAGTCAATTCATTCGGGACCAATAACTTGTCATACAAGAACCTAAAAAAACATAATCAACATTAGAATATTCAGTTAAACGAGCAAATTTTAAAATGTTCAATTATTTAATTAAAATGGATCGAAGTACCTGATGTATGAATGCATAACACCGACGCCCAATTCAGAATGGTTGAAAACCTGATCAAAATCCTCCTTAGCAATTGTTTCAGGATATTCAAAACCGAAAATACCTGCCTCCATGTGTATTTGACGGATGCCACCCTCAGGCACATCTGATGTTCCGACATATGTTTCAAGGCACATCCTAAATCGAGGAACAATTGCTTTTCTGGGAACCTTGGAAGTTTCAGGCATCTTACCCTTGCTGACTTGTTGCGACTGCTGATCATGAACCTAAAAGTCATATATAAGTGCAGTAATTAATGTATAACAAGATAGTCATGTAACTGTAGTAGTACCTGTTTCTTTGATGCAGCTGAATCGGTATCCCGCACAATAATTCTATCATCTTTT
Organism: Lathyrus sativus; assembly: GCA_963859935.3. NCBI lineage: Eukaryota > Viridiplantae > Streptophyta > Magnoliopsida > Fabales > Fabaceae > Lathyrus > Lathyrus sativus. The sequence continues at coordinate 596,889,932 of OZ012740.1, read as the reverse complement.
GATTTGGATTTTGTAGGAGTCTAAGATCATCATGTAAATAAGAAAATGTAGATGTAAGAATAACTTTCATGTATGGATCATAAAACATTTGAGTATTAAAAGGTTCAACCTACCTCATCATCTATGCAAATCAGATTTGCCGGCCATGCCACATACGCTCTTATTGCGTCTCCCACCATTGTTGCGCCTGAAATATCATCTGGTATAGGCAACAACGCACTCCCCTCTAATGCAATATCAATAGATACTTTCAAAAATCCAGAAGGGAGCGGTTTGTGGTGAAGTAAGTCTCCCAGAAAGTTATGCACCTTTCCCTTGCCAACCATTCGATGAGTAGGTGACGATAAATATAGCCGGCAAAGTGAAATGCCCTAAACAAATAATGATCAGTTAATGTGTCAATTAAGTAAAGTATGCTAAATTAATTTCAATGTAATATATACAATTACCTCTGGAAGCTTCTGCGGACAACCGATACTATCTTTGTCACTAGTAGCTCTACCCTCTGGAGCGCGTCTTTCCGACATGTATCTCTCCTTATCCTTCTGTAATTCACGGATTTGCGCTTTCAATTCCTCCAAAGTATCCATCACTTCTTTATTGGTTGGATTTTTTTTCTTTGGCTGCTTATACAGTTTGGATGGAGTGACACCAAATTCCTTACCCCTCACACGCCCAGAATACTCAGGAATATTCAGCACCCAGATCAGTAAGCTCCTGCAATCATCGTCCTCGGCGGGAGTTATGGTCTGGGACAGAGTCTCCTGAAATATAGATAAAAACATATATAAATATATTACACACTTTTGATCAGTTACTGACAAAGATAACGTTGTACTTACACATTGTTCAAAGACTTGTTGAACTTCTTCCTGAACGACTCCATCTCGTCCTACACGGGCAGCCTTCCATACAACATGGTCCGGAAGAGATGTCGCATCACTCTTCTCCTCTTCCAACTACGCATTAAGACGGATAATAAAGCATTACATCCTATTATATATACTTACTATTTTTTGTAAATATATCATATTAAAGCATTTATATGTACTTACTATTTTTTGTTCTAATCGTGCATATCCCAACCGGCCCTTTCTGTATGGATATGCGGGATTTGATGCCCGTTGATGATTTACGCCACTAACAACCTGAAAAAACAAGTTTATCTGAACTCCTGTACATGGAAGAAGTATATATACTATACATAGTTCATGATAAGTTGTACTTACTTCAAATTCTTTTGATCTTCGCTTTGCCACAAATGTCTCCCATTCCTCCTCCGAAATCAAATCCGCGTACTTCATTGGACGCTCCGAGTCAACAAAGTTTCCTTCAGAATCTTTTAGAAACTTGTTTGTTAAAAACGCTCTAAATCCCCTCAAGCATTTTCCGGCCAATTGAATACAATATTTTCTCCTACGATCTTCAATATTGAAAGATCTCTGCAAACAAACACACATACATATAACATGTTAGTATATTTAATTTAAAGACGTAAATGTCAACAATAATTAAACAATTCCAATATTCTACCTGAATCTCGATCCAAATCTTATCTTTAGCCGGTTGTAATGAAACAATTCTCCAATTATCGCAAGTAATCGGAACTTGCGAACGTACAAGTGCTCCGGTGTAACTTGTTAGCAATGCACCGTTAGGCTCAACTAACTGATCTCTTTCATTCCAATGGACATCATACTTTACTCCTTTATCTCTCGCACGGATGATTTTTTTCATAATTGTTATGCCTCTTTTAATATCGCCTTCCACGTCTTTTGTTGTTTGTTTTCCATCATGTGATGTTTCCTCGTTGCTGGCCATAATATATATACCTGTTCAGAAAAACCAAAGTATCAAATGAATGGCATACAAATATGTAAATAACAAATATATACATAAGAAATATGTAAATAATAAAAACATGGTATAAATAAGAAATAAGAAATAAGAAAAACATGGTATAAATAAGACATGTGTAAATAAGAAAAACATGTTACAAGTACCTTTAACATCTCTTTCTTTTTTTCGTTGTAACGGGGTTTACTTGTCTCTTAACAACACGGACAGATGGATTGATCCAAATTCCCTCGTTATGATCATTTCTAATATATGATTCGTCCGCTCTAATATTCTCATCTGGATCATCTATAATATAAGATTCATTCTCAACATAAACATCCCCCTTTTCTCCAATGTTATCATCGATTACTTTGTTGGAAAAAAGAACTATAGACCATTTCGTACTTGTCGGATCAGTGACATAGAACACTTGTTTAGCTTGCGTGGCTAGAATAAAAGGCTTATCTTTGTACCCCACCTTATTAAGATCCACTTTCAAAAAACCTGATTTATCCATTTGTATGCCACTATTATTTTCAACCCACTTGCATCCAAAGATAGGAATCTGAAACTTCTCATAATCAAACACCCAAATGCGCTCGATAACCCCATAATACAAGGAAATGTGCATTGCTTCGGCAAGCACGGTGACACCACTATTTTGCATTGTACTTTTATCATCTTGTTCCTTGGTATAAAATGTGTATCCATTAATTGCTTATACGCTATAAGAAAACACATGCAAACTTGGACCATATGCTAAACATCTCAACCTTTCTGTTATTGAAGCGGGATCAGAATAAAACTTTGAAAAAATATGCTCCTTGAACCATGTTATAAAACTTCGATTGTGCTCACGTACTATCCAATTTTCATTTCTATTCAGATTTAAACCTCAGAGAACATCCTTGTGCATTTCAACATACGGATCAACCTCAATGTCATTGTGCAGAACATACAAATGCACTTGCTCCCGTTCATCCCTTGAAACTGTCACAACTTTATTTCCAATTAACTGTTTACCATCTATTTTTTCAACAACATGAGATTTTGGGAGTCCAATGGATTGAACGTTGGACAAATATTCAGTACAACTCAATAGCTTCTTCAACAATGTATCGTTCAACAATACATCCCTCTGGTCGACTTCGGTTTTTCACATACCCTTTCAATATTTTCATATAACGTTCAACAGGGTACATCCATCTCATATAGGCAGGTCCACACAATTGTGTCTCTTTCACAAGATGAACAACTAGATGTACCATTATGTCAAAAAATGATGGAGGAAAATACATTTCAAGCTCGCACAAAGTAATAACTATTTCTCTTTGCAATGTTGGTAAGATCGCATGATCTATCACCTTACTACAGATTGACCTAAAGAAAAAACACAATTTAGTTATTGCGCCTCTCACTTTTTCTGGCAAAATAGAACGTATACCTATTGGTAGAAAGTGTTCCATTATAACATGGCAATCATGTGTCTTTAAACTTTTTAACTTGAGGTCTTTCATAGAAACAAGTCTTCTAATATCTGAAGAGTATCCTTCTGGAACTTTAACTTCACTCAGAAACTTACACAGTATCTTTTTCTCCTTTCTAGATAAAGTATAAGCAACAGGTGGTAGATATGTGCGGTTTCCTTTCTTCAAGGGTCCTAATTCATTTCTTATTCCCATTGCTACCAAGTTCTTTCTTTCTTTAAGGCCATCCTTAGACTTTCCTTGTATATTGAGTAACGTACCAATAACACTTTCAAATACCATTTTTTCAATATGCATAACATCAAGAAAATGTCTTACATACAACGACTTCCGATACGGCAACTCAAACAAAATTGACCTCTTCTTCCACCCACGCGTGACAAGCGTATGAGCAAAAGGCTTGCCAAACTTAGTACTCACATCTTTCACCTTTTCAAAAATTTGTTCGCCGATCAATGTAGGTGGAGCTTTACGTTGTTCTGAATCTCTATTGAATGCTTTTTTCCACCCTTTCGCTTCCGCGAAAATAAGGTGCCGGCAAAACAGAAGAGTCGCCACCTTTCGTTATTTATCCCTCGGAGCGGGAAAGGAAACGATCGGAAAAACCTGACGAAAAAAGCGTAAGACCAGGTCGTCGCAACCGTTGTCTGGGTTCGGGAGTCGGTTACGCAAGGGGAAGGTATTAACACCCCTCACGTCCGTCGTACTCGACGGGATCCACGCTTGTTGTGTTTACTGGACAAGTTGGTTTATCTATCTACCTATCAAGGCTAGCTAAAACAGAAAAGAAAATGACTCGGCAAAGCGTCGCGCTTTATGCCTACGTATTCTCATCAGAGAATGAGAAATCAGAGTCAACGTAGTTCGACTAACTACGGATTACGGGGAAGGTGGCTCGCCAATACGTCAGTATTGTGCCTACGTACTCTCATCAGAGAATGAGAGATCAGAGCTTATGTAGTTCGGGATACTACGCCTTACGGGAATTCAGATTCATCTGTTTTATCGAGTAGGGTTAAACAGTAGTTCCAGCAGTTAGGGGCAAAGCCTGTTTGCGTTGGCGCTGAAGTTTAACGACACTCTTTTCTTCAGAAAAAATTTCCTTTGAATTACAGGCCCACGGGGCAAAAAGGTTTGAAGTTTGTTTTCTGTCTTTTACGAAAGAAGTGTTTTTTATTGTATTTGCAATTTCAATCGCACTAAAGACTATGACCTGAGAGTGAACGCGTCACATGTCACCCAAAGGGTGCCATACTAAACATCCGGACTGTTGAAAAGAAGCTCTCCAACAATCCTTTCTCCGATAGCTTAAGGATCGTAACGTACGAAAGAAATCATTCATGATTACTGTATCTTGAGCTGTTTTGAGATGAGAAGAGAATAGGCTCAACTACGGGGAGACTATCAAGTCCTACTGTTGTCATGCCAAGGATTCATCCTAAGGTTGAGGTTTGAAACAGGGAACTCCTAGAAGTTATCATGCATAGGTTTCAACATCGAATGCCTTCTGGCAATCCTCGTTCCAGGTAATCGCCTAATCTTTCTTTAGTAGTTTGAACATCGGTTCACACGTGGCCGCGAGCTGAGAAATAAACCTTGCAATGTAGTTTATTCTGCCCAAGAAACCACGAACTTCTCTTTCTGTTTTTGGAACTGGCATTTCTTGTATCGCTTTTATCTTCGTAGGATCAACCTCGATGCCTCTTTCTCTCACGATAAACCCCAGTAACTTTCTGGACCGTACTCCGAAAGTACATTTGTTAGGATTCAGCCTCAACCTGAACTTCCTAAGCCTCTCAAAAAGCTTCAGCAAATTGACCAGATGTCCCTCCTCCGTTTGGGACTTCGCAATCATGTCATCAACATAGACTTCAATCTCATGATGAATCATTTCATGAAACAAAGTTACCATAGCTCGTTGGTAAGTGGCCCCTGCGTTCTTCAGACCGAAAGGCATTACCTTATAGCAAAACGTTCCCCAGGGAGTGATAAACGTAGTTTTCTCCATGTCCTCCGGCGCCATCTTGATCTGGTTGTAACCGGAGAAGCCATCCATGAACGAAAACACGGAGATCTGGGCTGTGTTGTCGACCAACACATCGATATGAGGCAGCGGGAAATCATCCTTAGGGCTCGCCCTATTCAAATCCCGATAATCGACGCACATGCGTACCTTACCGTCCTTCTTCGGTACAGGCACTATGTTGGCGACCCACGGAGGGTAAGTAGTGACCGCTAAGAAGCCAGCGTCAAGCTGCTTTTGCACTTCTTCTTTGATCTTAACGGCCATATCTGGTCTCGTCCTCCTAAGCTTCTGCTTAATGGGAGGACAATCTTCTCGCAACGGCAAGTGGTGGACCACGATGTCCGTATCAAGTCCGGGCATATCTTCGTATGACCAAGCAAAGACGTCACTATACTCTCTCAGCATCTCGACTAATCTCTGCTTGACATCACTCTGCAGTGCAGCCCCTATCCTGACGTTTCTGACGAGTTCTTCAGAACCCAGATTCACGATCTCGATCTCCTCTTCATGAGGCAGAATAAATTTCTCCTCTTGTTTCAACAAGCGGGCCAACTCTTCAGGAAGGTCTTCGTCTTCATCAATCTCTTCTTCGGCTTGATAGATCGGGCAATCGAAGTCGAAGTGAGCCGTAGAAGGTCCAGAGTCGATGTCATCTGTCATGTGGATCCTGCAATAACAAGGGTCAAGTTTAAAACAAGGATGTGCAGGTTAGCACAAACCCCATTGCCATTTTATTGTTTTTCAAAACAAATATAAAACAGGAATAACAGAGATCACAATATTTGAATACGAAGGAAACGCCTTTGATTTATTAACAAAATGCATGTACATAATCCAACAAGGCCCTGACAATAAAACCACTATGCCCCGGGTAAGACATAGGGTTGTACAATGATTGGAAAAAGTAAATCATTACTCTTCGCTTGTCATCTGGATGATACCCTTGACGGACCAATTGTTAAGGCTCTCGCCTGGCTTGCTTGGCTGGATCCAAGAGTCTAGGTCACAGTCGCTATCTCCGCTGTCTTCGGACACCGCGTTGATGCTTTCGAAAATCATTCCGCCACTGGTAAACTGGATCGGTCCTTTACCTCACGACGCACTGCTAGAAGAAGAAGCTTCAGCTTCAGGAGAATATCCCAACCCAAACTTGTCTTGCTTGTTAGGTATCTCCAAAATTCGCCCCCAGCCTGGGGTAGATCTGGCTTGGACAACAGCCCGTGCTTCCTTGAATGAGGAGAGAGTCATCTCTGGCTTTTCCGTGACTATAGGAGCTACGTCCTTCACTTTGACAGCTTCGAACGCTTGGCATAGAGTCTCATGGATTTCTTCATCCATATCAACATACTTGAAGGATGACAAATGGCTCACCATTATGTCTTCCTCGCCACACACGGTCACGATGCTACCTCCGACAACATATTTGAGTTTCTGGTGCAACGTGGAGGTCACGACACCAGCAGCATGGATCCATGGCCGGCCCAAGAGACAACTGTAGGAAGGTATGATGTCCATAATATAAAAGACCGCGTCGAACGTTTCTGGACCAACTTGGATTGGCAGGGTCACCTCCCCGAAAACACGGCGTTTAGTCCAGTCGAACGCCTTCACAACCAGATCACTGGGTGTGCAAATCACTCCGCGAGTATCCAACTTCATTAATGCCTTCTTCGGAAGAACATTAAGTGACGAACCCGTGTCCACCAACACGTGCGACATAATCGTTCCCCTACACTCTATCGAGATGTGCAAGGCGCTATTGTGGTTCCTCCCTTTCGGCGTCAGCTCTAGGTCAGTGAAACCTAACCCATTTCCAGCATTTACGTGGGCTACGACCTCTTCTAGCTGGTTTACCAATATTTCCTGCGGCACATAGGCGGCGTTCAACACCTTCAGTAGCGCGTTACGGTGCGCTTCGGAACACAGCAACAAGTTCAGAATGGAAATCTTCGAGGGCGTCTGATGGAGATGATCTACAATCTTGTAGTCACTCTTTTTAATCAACCGCATAAACTCCTCGGCGTCTTTAACAAGCAAGTCTTTTTCTGCCCCACGTGGGATCTCTTCAACGACTTTACTTTTACCCTTATCGGCCGCATAAGCCCTGACCGCTTTATCCGCCACGACCTCTGGTGGTGCAAACACTCTTCCACTGTGAGTAATACCACTGATTCCCGCAAGGTTCTCCGCAGACGACCCAAACAGTTCTAGCTCCAACTTCTGTCCGTTGCAGTAGACTTCAGCCCCATAATGCCATGGGACAGCATTAGTGCTCTCGAAGGGTATCGGCCCAACTCTGGTGATGGTGATTGTAGGCGGTCTGGGCGCAGAAATAGTTATCGTCTGGCGAGGGATGGTGATGGTGGCGACCTCATCATCTTGCTTCAGCACTACCTCCCCTGATCCACATTCGGCCCTCCGGCTAAACTGTAAAATCCCTTCAGTCATCAGATTTTGAATTCCTTCTACCAACTGTTCACATCCATCAGAACGTGTGGCACAGTCCATACATAGCTCTCCGCAACCTGGAAAGAACCCTCTTTTCATCAACCTAGCTTTAACGAAGCTAAGTGGCGTCTTCAGATCTCTGACGTCAGTCAACAAGTCCGCACTCTCGTCTTCGATAATGGCGTTCACTCCACCTCCCCTATGATTCGGCATAGGATTCTTCGTGACGTTTGACACATTGTCCGAGAAGTTGATGATCTTGGCATCCACCATGTCCTGCACCTTATGCTTGAAGGCTTTGCAGTTCTCTATTGTGTGGCCGGGTGCCCCTGAGTGAAACTCACAAGTTGCATTCGCGTCGTACCCTGGCGGAGGTGCCCCTGTCAGGGGAGCCAGCGTTCTCTTCTGGATCAACTGTAGCTGAAGCAAAGTCTGCAATAGTTGCGCGTACGACATGGGCGGTGTCTTGAGATGACGGCTCGACAAAGGTTCCCGATTCTGATACTTTATGTACCCTTGTTGATTCGGTTGCTGCTGCTGCTGCTGAACTGCAGGGATAGTTATACTGGCCACCTACTGGTGAGGACCTTTACCCTTCCTTCGAGCGTTGGTCACATCGCTCGCTTCTCCTTCTCGCCTTTTGCCACTATAAGGTTTCTTTCCGCCTCCTCCAGCTGAGGATAACTCACCTTGAATTTTCCCGAGCTTGATCCTATTTTCGATATGCTCACCCGTGATAATGAGATCTGAGAAGGTCCCAGACATACCGCTGACCAACTTCTCATAGTAAACCCCTGGGAGGGTGGCTACAAACATCTGCACGAGCTCACATTCAACCATAGGCGGTTGAACCCTAGCTGCCAACTCACGCCACCGCTGGGCGTATTCCTTAAACCCTTCATTGTTCCTTTGCGACAGATTCTGCAACTGGACTCGGTTCGGGGCCAAGTCGCTGTTGTATTGGTATTGGGGCACAAATGCTTCAGCAAGGTCCTTCCACGTGCGCACACTAGTAGGCTCCAGACTCATGTACCATTCGAGGGATGGCCCGGAAAGACTGTCTTGAAAGAAGTGCATCAGCAACTTCTCGTCCTCAGAATGAGCAGACATTTTTCTGTAGTACGATCTCAGGTGGACGCGAGGGCAAGTGGTGCCCTTATATTTTTCAAATTCAGGTACCTAGAACTTAGGAGGCACCTTGAAATCAACAATTAGTCCCAACTTGGACATTTCAACGCCCAGGGTGTTCTGGTTCTCGATATCTCTCATCTTATCTTCAAGTGCCTTGAACCTTAGACGTGCTTCAGCATTCAGCTCCCCTTCAGCACCTCTCTGAGAGAACACATCGTCCTGACGATCCTCTAGCCATGGCTAAGGCCCAAATAGATTCCCAACACCGGCATTGTCGTTGCCCAGCCCAACATTGACATTAGCTCCCAGACTCCCATTACCGATGCCCGTCGTATTGAGTCCCATGTTGGCCATCACATTTCCGTTGGCACTGTCGTTTCCCCCGGTCACGGGAACACCATTCTGTGGAGTCTCAACTGGTGGAGGAGTAGGCACAGTCCCACCATGGAGTACGCCATTGCTATCGACCCTTGAAATCAGGGGCTGAACCAAGGTTCTGAGCTGATCCTGGCCATTGGTGACCGCTTGCATGAGCTCCATGAAGCGATCCATTCTTTCGCGGAGTTCCTGAACATCGGTTTGCACTTGCTCCATGATCCTGGTTTGATTAGCTCTGGTCGGATAGCGGTGAATAGGTCTCTGATCAATCCTGGAACCACCTGAAACAACCTGGAAAACACAAAAGGGTTAGGAAAAACAACAAAGTGCTCGCTATGCAAATGCTTCATGCAAATGCAAACGTGTGTCTGTGCATTAGGGAGATCTCCCCCGATCCTAGTGCCTGAGTGCCAGTGTTGATAATAAGAAGAAGTCCGAGTCCAATCATGGAAATAACAATCTCATATATAAAGAAAGCCCATCAAGGCAGTACACAACGTCAGCGAGTACAAGATGAATCAACAGCGTGACCTCAGCCAACAAGCCTAGTGATGGTCAGCATACAACAATGATTAAAACAAAAGGATGACCAGGCAAAGTGAGTAACCCTTCGACGAGTAATTCCCTTTGCACAATGGTGTACCGAAGACCTTCGACCGAATCTTCCCAGGCTCCTTCGCCGAAACAATCTTCTAGCTTCCGTTTCTTGGACTCAAATGTCAGTTTGTGCTCCTTCAGGTTAGCAAGAGCCCTGTTGAGCTGGCCTTCGGCGGCGTATCTGCGAGCGGTTTCCTCATCAAACCTCTTCTCACTAGCTTTCACCTGGGCTTCCAACTTGGAGATCTGTAGCATCAGCTTATCCTCCCGCTCTTTCCTGGTGGCTAGGGAGGCCTTCCAGTGCTGGTTGAACTTGGATATCCTCCAATACGCTTCGTCCAAGTGCTGCTTCTTCGTATCCAGTACATCGTTGACAGCTTTGAAGTCTTGACCCATGCGCTCACGCTCGGCTATCTGCTTAGTCAGGTCTGTACCTAGCTGGTTCACCAGCTCTGTCTGCCTCTTAAAGGAATGAACGGCTTCGTTCCTCTCGCTTCGGAGCTGAGCCAATTCTTTCTCCAGTTCTTCGTTTGCCCTCTTCAATTCATCTCGCTCAGCTGACACCTGATTATGCTGCTGAATGGGCACAGTAGTAGGCTCTTCAATCATTGAAGGGCTTTCCGGCTTGGCATGAGGAACGACATCCCTATAGCATCTGCTCTGGCTCTGATCCAAGTCACATACGGAGGGTAGGCTTGATTGTTGCTTCTCCCCAGCAATGGCTTTCCCCTCTTACTGATGCCATTCCAAGCGCGCTGAAGCTTAGATAACAAATCCCCCTCTAGAAGACCAGTGAGGTACAGAGATTCCTGCACCTCTTCCTCCCTCGGCGGAGCTCTCAAAGCATAAGCAAACTGTCGGACTAGCAAAGACGGATTGTAGTTTATACAGCCCTTCCTGCCTATCAAAGGCACGTTTGGAAACCCGCTGCAGCTGAAGATAATCTCGGTACCCAACCTATCTCTGTCAAACCAGTCAATATCCTCTGCAGATAAACTCATCAGACGCTCGAACCACTCAGCTGTGGCTGCAGAAGAAACAAAGGGACCCCTCTTGGGCAGATGACTATCAAGCCATTTATAAAGCAAGGGTACACAGCATGAGACATTCTTGCCCCTCCTGTTCTCGTTTTTGTAGTGGACGGAATGGTAGACATCTCCTATCAAGGTAGGGATTGGATTCCCTGATGCAAAGAAGTGAAATGCGTCGAAGTCTACAAAGTCGGGCATATTGGGGAACAGAATGATGCCATATATGCACAGAGCGAGGATGGCGTTGAACACGACCCAACATCCATCTTTGGCGCACTGCTGAGCTTTACCCACTAGGAATTGCAAGGAGAACCCAGGAACCTTGTTCCAACTAGACAATACCAACTCGGAGGCATCCAGATGAAGTGAAGGAGCTAAACTAGCCAGATCAGGCTCAACATCCATATGAACAAAAGGCATTTGCCTCTTGATAGGCACACCTAGCAAATCAGCATATTCCTTTAGCGTGGGTGCAAGAACAAAATCCTGAAAAGTGAAACATCTCAACGGAGGGTCGTAGAACTGCAGCAGAGCGTGCAACCCATTCAACTCGAACGCAGAAGGTTTACGAACCAAACTGAGCAATTTGCCGTAAGACTTTCTGAACTCATCTCTCACAGAATCATCTGCTAAAGCTATTAAACCAGTCAGCTTAACCACATCAGGGGTAGGGAATCTGTAAGCCACAGTTTTCCTCAGAGAACCCATACCAATACAATAGGAGGCAAGAAATCCTGGATCGGGGAAAACGGTACCTGCAATACAGACACACGTTAATGAAATGCAAATGAGTAGGCAAAGCAATGTAAAATGCAATCATGCAGCAGGAGATCAAGGAAACTGTGCTGTGGAGATTCTGTATCAACAAAACCATAATGCGGCTCTGTCAAGAACAACTACTATATCTGATAATAAGAAAACCCGGGTATCAGACCACAAATCTGCTCTGTCAAGAACAAGCATCTGATAGGGCCATATACATAGGACCATAATTCTGCTCTGTCAAGAACAAACGTCTGATAATAAGGACCTCTGATACAGGACCAAGAAATCTGCTCTATCAAGAACACACGTCTGATAATAAGGACCTCTGATACAGGACCAAAAACCTGCTCTGTCAAGAACAAACATCTGATAATAAGGACCTCTGATACAGGACCAAAACTCTGCTCTGTCAAGAACAAACATCTGATAATAAGGACCTCTGATACAGGACCAAAGCTCTGCTCTGTCAAGAACAATCATATATCCGATGATGAGAACCTCCTGTACCAACAATACTAATTCACTGTCAAGAAAACCAGGTAGTCTGAAGGTCAAAGTTTCCTGCAACAAATCCAACCCTGCTCACAGGTATGGACCTAAACTGACTCAAGTTCGGCATCCTATGCGTTCATCAGCGTCACAGACATTCAAGAGGGGTGATACGATACCCAGAAGGTGTGGCATCACCAGCTCATGAAGCGGCCTCACTCGGCTGAATCACAAATGATCGGTCCCCAGAGTCGACAATCCTCCAAACCAACAACCGTTTCAACCCAAAGGGTTGAAAGAGAAGCCAACCGGGAGAACCTCGTCTGAGCGTGGATTTCATGAGACACTAGTGCCTGCCAAGCAAGCGCGCGCCCACTAATTTCCACAACTAATGCTATGTTCACTCAAGCCTGGGTCTGGCTTCTCACTCATCAGAATGCCCCTCCCACAACAGCACAGATAATTATATCATACTGAAAAATAAAGTGCGGGAAATAAAAATGCGATAAATAAACACAACCTAACAAGTAATCATACAAGCGCTAGGATTGACTCTCGCAGGGGACGTCGTATCCCCAAACTGACTCGCACACGGGATGTTGGATCCCAGGAAACTATCAAGTCCCCAGCAGAGTCGCCAGCTGTCGCTTCCGCGAAAATAAGGTTCCGGCAAAACAGAAGAGTCGCCATCTTTCGTTATTTATCCCTCGGCGCGGGAAAGGAAACGATCGGAAAAACCTGACGAAAAAAGGGTAAGACAAGGTCGTCGCAACCGTTGTCTGGGTTCGGGAGTCGGTTATGCAAGGGGAACGTATTAGCACCCCTCACGTCCGTCGTACTCGACGGGATCCACGCTTGTTGTGTTTACTGGACGAGTTGGTTTATCTATCTACCTATCAAGGCTGGCTAAAACAGAAAAGAAAATGACTCGGCAAAGTGTCACGCTTTATGCCTACGTATTCTCATCAGAGAATGAGAAATCAGAGTCAACGTAGTTCGACTAACTACGGGTTACGGGGAAGGTGGCTCGCCAATACGTCAGTATTGTGCCTACGTACTCTCATCAGAGAATGAGAGATCAGAGCTTACGTAGTTCGGGATACTACGCCTTACGGGAATTCAGATTCATCTGTTTTATCGAGTAGGGTTAAACAGCAGTTCCAGCAGTTAGGGGCAAAGCCTGTTTGCGTTGGCGCTGAAGTTTAACGACACTCTTTTCTTCAGAAAAACTTTCCTTTGAATTACAGGCCCACGGGGCAAAAAGGTTTGAAGTTTGTTTTCTGTCTTTTACGAAAGAAGTGTTTTTTATTGTGTTTGCAATTTCAATCGCACTAAAGACTATGACCTGAGAGTGAACGCGTCGCATGTCACCCAAAGGGTGCCATACTAAACATCCGGACTGTTGAAAAGAAGCTCTCCAACAATCCTTTCTCCGATAGCTTAAGGCTCGTAACGTACGAAAGAAATCATTCATGATTACTGTATCTTGAGCTGTTTTGAGATGAGAAGAGAATAGGCTCAACTACGGGGAGACTATCAAGTCCTACTGTTGTCATGCCAAGGATTCATCCTATGGTTGAGGTTTGAAACAGGGAACTCCTAGAAGTTATCATGCATAGGTTTCAACCTAGAGTTCTATCATCGCTTCCTTATCAAAGGAAATGAGAGTCTTAAGGGATCATATCAATGATACACAAGAACAGATAAAGCATCAGCTTAAACAGTAAATAGTAATACAGTAAACGACTGTAAAATGCATGCAATGCAAGTGAGGGAGGAAATGTGTGTGGGGTATCAGCCTCCACAAGCTCATCTCAACCTCAAGCCAGAATGAATAACAGTAATCATACTGAGGAAAATAAAACAACATGCTATCAAGCAAAATACATTAAACTGCAATCATACGGTAACAATGAAATCATGCTATCAAGCAAAATAAACCACATGGGCAAGGGAGCAGGGCTCTACCGAATACCCGCAAGCAAAGCCATACAGTAACAATACAAGCAGAGGGAGTAACTCAACCTCTAGTGCAATCATGCTCCTAGATTACATCAGTCTAAACATGGACTTATTCTAATGCATCAAGCAAGTCAAACAAGGCACATCAGCAATACAGAAAAGAAAACAGACAAGAGAACAGATCAACTCCACTCTCAACTCCAAGCCTCAGCTCTTCTGACAGGAACTCAGTCTTCAGACTTCAACCACCTTTCAAGGCTATCATCTCTCATGACAAATATCAATTTGCTTTTCCAGGGTTTCAATCCATCAAACATAAGTATCAACTTATTCTTCTTCTTCAAGCTTCAGCTCCTCAGTCAATTCCCTGGAAATGTCAACTTCATCCTTCAGTTCTTTAAGCCTCAGCTCTTCATTCAATCTCAATTGGGTCTTCAAGTATCAATCTGTTCTTCTTGCTCTTCAAGCTTCAGCTGAAATGGCAATGCTACGGGAATCATCCTCTTCCATACTCTTCAATGAAGTCTTCATCTTCAAACTCAAGCCCAACATCTTCAAGATACTCAAACCAGAAGAAATCACTTAACTGGATAAGCTAGGATATTAAACTGCTTATTGACCACCAAAGGAGGCCTATAAGGGTTTAACATCAGAAGAATGGTTCCTTTAAAATTTCTACTTCCTAGGTACCATCACTTATCCCTCCAAAGGAGGGAGGTGAATACCATGGGAGGACTTTTAATCATTGGGAGGAATGGAGGTGAAAGATACCATCCATGTTTAAGAAAGAAATTAACTAAGTCTAAGCTCTACTTAATTCCTAACCCTAAAACAACAACAAAACAAACGAGTCTTCAAGATCTCAAGCTCCTTCTTCAATCTCCAAGTCTTCCACTATGCTCCTCCATGCTCCAAAAAGCAAGACCAAGCCCACCAAGCCAAGCAAAATCCCACAAAGCAAAGCACAACAAAATGCAAGCCCACAAGGGCAACACAAACAACAATCCACTACAAAAATCACATAAAAATAGTATACTATTATATTAAAATCTAATATAATTTCTAGGGGATCCTATATAACTACCCTTAATACCCTATATGTCCCAATATCTAACTTGACCTAAAAACCCAAAATTCTAGTGTTATTGTGGACCTATGTTAAGGATTGACCTAAATCTACACAACCTAAAGTCATCTAATCAAAACTAATCAAAAACTAATCACAAAATTATGGAATAAATCCAGAGGGGATCTAAAGTCCTAATCTAACTATCCTAACAAGAATGGTGCAAATATATAAAGGGACCTAGCTAAACAAAATTCTACAAAACTATGCATCAACATAAAATGAATTAAAAGCTATTAAAAGAGAAAATATACAAAAAATATTAAAAATGCATGAAATGCAAATGTTTTGATTTTATAATTTTCTAGACATAAATGTGAAATAGGAGGAAAAATCCCCATGCCAAAATCATTATTTTTCTATTTTATATGATTTTCCAAAGTTTAAAGAAAAATGAAGAAAAAGAAAATAAAATGTGAAATGTTTGGTGCAGATAGCAATGATATGCAGTGCATTATATGAGTGGGCTTAAAATGGGGGTGTGATCAGTAAACGCGCTAGGCTCACTTTTAACTCAGAAAACAAATAACAAAAATATAAAGAAAAAGAAAAATACGTGGTGCAGAAAGTAGAGAAAACTAGTTCAAATCATCACTGGGCCGTGGATGGGGGTGTGATCAGCAATCAATCCACTAAAGCCCAAGACTCCAATTAATGAAATGCCTCGTTTCATCGTTTCAGACTTCCCTCTTCAAAACATGAAATTAAATCTCGGCCTTTAGATCCGATCCCAGTCAACGAGTCCTTGCATGATCCAACGTCCAGTTTATCATCTTCTTCTTTCAGCCAGGGTTTGGAATGAAGAAGCCATGGAAACAGAGCTATCGTGCTTCTCTTCATCACAATCGTATCACATCAATTCTCGCCCAAAATCCAAGATGTAAAACCCTAGAACACTCTAAATTCATCCCTGATCACAACCGTCCACTTAGATTTCATTGAAATGCCCTCAATCTCTAAACCCGATAATGAATCAAAATTAGGGTCAAACCTCAACTCTAACCATTCTTGAAATTAAAGTGCTCAATCTCTTCCTCGTGTTACACTGGTCAATTCTTGCTATCACACCACGATTATCTCTCAAGATTCAACAAGTTATGGTGCCAAACAGAAATGGGGTCACTATCTTGAACCTCACCAAATGATCTCAAAATCTCCAGAATCCATCTCCTACTTGTCTCTAACCATTCTAACCTAACAAATCTAACTAAATGCGCTTGAATTAAGGTGTAGAGTAAAAGTTGCAAACCTGGAAATTTCTGAATAACAGATAGATCAAATCTTCAATTCAACCCTTCAATCTCTTCAGAATCACTCCTTGTACCAAGATCTTGCTACTGTTTGCAAAAATTTTGATGGAGGATGCTTGAAACTCAGAATCCGATGGTGACTTGCAGCTTCCAAAATCCAAATGCTATCTTCTCAATTATTCATGATCTTGCTCTCAATTTGGTATGGATTCACTTAGTATGATCAATGGAAGATGTTAGGATTGAAAGAATCAATGGAAATGATGCAGAATATAAAAATTGATTTCAACTTGCAATGGAAGAAAATGAAATGGCAATATCACTCTCCTCTCTAATCTCTCACCAACCCTGCATCTGAGCATCTTCTAATCAATATATAGGATGGTTCAGAACCATCTAGAACTTTCTGGAATCATCCAATGAGAATTTGAGATTCTCATGTCATGAGTTTTTGATTTCAAGCCAAGCCTACACCAGTCCATGCTATACCTCTTGCAGCAACTTGTTCTCCTTTGAAAATCTCCTTAGATGAGATGCATGAGATGTTAGGATACTTTGCTAGCTTGTGCATTGACCTTCCTTATGTTTTGCATATGTGGCTTAATATGCAAGTAACCATTTTCCAAAGCAAGTCCATGATTTAGACCTCAAATCAAAAATGTGGCTAAACCATTGTTTCTAAAATGTTTTCTAGAGTCAAAATGGTATATTACATGCCATGGTTTGGATGTGTGGCTTGAAAATTTCAATTTCCAACTTTGACTTATTTAACTTATGCCTTCATTTTAGGTCATTTTTACCATTTTGAGCTACAAGCCTTTTCAACATCTCATGACCCCCTTACTAGCCTTAAAACATCATTTTAAGCAAATTTTATGTTGAAGATTTTCCCATTTGAAGCTTGGAAATAGGAGTTATGGCTTTATGCTTGAAATGGCTTATAATCTCCAAATGACGAAAATGCCCTTGACTTGTCAAAGCCATAACTTGAGTTCTACAAATCCTATCAAGGACTTCTAGTACTCTCTAGAAAGCTAAGAAGATAAGGGACAACATTCATGTTGACCAAAAGTTCATAGGAATCATCCTTCTTGGGCAAACGTTTGATGCAAGTTGGGTGACTTTCAAGGCCCCAGATTCACATACCTCAGATGACCTGTAACTTGTCAAAGTCATAACTTGAGCTCTACAAATCCTATCAGGGACTTCTAGTACTCAAATTAAAGCTAAGAACAAGCTATACAACATTCATGTTGGGGGCAAGATGAGATGACAATCACATCTTGAGCTAAACTGCCTTGAAGATAGGGGTCAAACTAGGGGATTTTACACTGTCAAGCCTTAGAAACCCTAGCTTGAAACTTCTCAAACTCTTCAATCATGATGAGTTGACCTTGGAATAATCCTTATAGCATCTCAATGCATCAATCCATGATCACATGGCTCTTGAATTAGGTCTCAACCTTCTCCAAATCATCAGTTGACCTAGGGTTGACCCAGTTAAACCCTAATTACACCACTCATGGCTGAGTCTTCTTAAACTTGCACCATGACCTATCTAGGCTTCATGATGGATTTCAAGACATCTCATAAGCTCTCTCAAGGATTCAAGTCCATATTCATGGCTTCAGAATCATCTGAGGACTCCCCACAACTCTCAAGTTAGGAGGCACACAATCTTGGTTTCAACCACTCTCTCTGAGAATCTTCTGACTCCTCTAACAAAGATATCAACCCTTGAACACTTGAAGAAGCTTCTTAGCTAACCTCACAATCTTGTGGTGCTCTTGATTGGTAATCATACCTCTTGATCTCCTGCATACATGTCATTGAAATACAAATGATAATGCTAATGTGAATGAGATGAAACACAAGCTAGGTAAAGAAATGTTGGTCAAATTTTAGGGTGCAACAGCTGCCCCTATTCAAACAGCTTGGACCTGACTGGGTGAGGAGCGAACGACTCTCAGCCAATCAAGGTAAAAGACAGTTGAATACCAACAAACCCGAAAATTTGCCAACTGCACAAGTACACGATACTCTGATGGGAACAAAACTTCGAAAACTGAACTACTAGCTGCACGGTACTAGCTGGGGAATTGGTCACACGGTAACCGGTGATACATGGTCGATCATGCCGTCAGGCATCAAGATTCCGCGGGACTCATCAGGTCAACAATCAAGTTAAATCATGCCGTCGAGCATTCAAAGAAAACTTTCGGGCATCAGCCGGACTCCATCAGTAGGTCGGGAATAGAATTCTCGATCAATCATGAGCCAGTTGGGGATGTCCGAACTTCTGCCATCAGGCACTCCGCATCAGCTGAGAGAACTGCTTCGTTAACACGGTCGGACTTCAATCATCAAGTCTTCAGGGGAAGTTTCAACTTCGCTGTTCAGGAACCTGCTGGGGATGACATATCTCCGCTGGGGATTCTGAAGAACTATCAAGTAACTCTGCTTCGGGGATCCAGGAATAATTCTGGATGAATCAACTCTGCTGAGGACTTCAAGAATCATCTTGGACAAATAACTCCGCCGGGGACTTCAAGAATCAACCTGAACCCATAACTCTGCTGGATATTTCAGGAATCATCCTGCACAAACACTCTGCTGGAGATTTTAAGCATCCACTTGAGCAACCAACTCTGGCGACTGCACTGGGGATTTTAAGAATCATCTTAAGCAAACGAACTTGCTGGGGAATTCAAGAATCATCTTGAGCCGAAGACTTTGCTGTGGACTTCAAGAATCATCTTGAGCAAGCCACTCCGTTGGGGAGAATTCAAGAATCATCTTGAGCAATCAATTCTGCGGCGGAACACCTGCAAAACAAGAACGGTAACAACCTAGATCATGCTTATTATGCATATGCTTCGGCAATGGCGCAATGCTCCACACGGTGGAAATGCTACGCGTTTTTGATAAATGCTATGCAGTCATGCAAAGTGATGCGATCCCGTCAGCAAAATAAATGTTGAAGGGAGAATCCTCCTGTCAAGGAGAAAGAACCGCTCTGATAGGGGGAAGGAATCATCCTGCTGAGAAAAAAAGGTCACACCAATCCCAATCGGACGTTGTGGGGAAGTGAACTTCAGTTGACTGCTGCAGGGGAACGAAGCTCTACGAGATCCTGGACCTGCTGAGGGAAAGCGATGTCAATCGTGGGAATAAACTGCACGGCCTTCGCGGCTAACCTTCCTGGAGATAACGACTTCGGCGGGGAAACACAACATCAGCTATTCAACACTCCACTAGGGAAAACCAATCATGGCCTGAGCGGCTTCCAAGGACTCAGCTCTCTTGGGGATCTGCAACCCCGACTGGGGAAGAAGAAATCATTCTGCTTCGGGGGAGAGTACGACTCTGTGGGGGATCTCAATTCCGCTGGAGACTTCAGTCTGGAACTATCAATTTCTGCACACTTCGGTGAATGACTCAGCTGAGGAGATGACGTTCCTTCAGGATGCATCAGATTGGGGAGAGAATCTTCTCTGCCTGGGGGAACATATCAATGTTCACGATCTCGTGTTTAGACTCTGCGGCGAGAGGCTGCTGAACTTTGTTGGAGAAGGAGAGATCATCTTGCTTGGGGACGCGTACGGCGTACTGTCTGGTACATGCTACACCTGTAACAACACAAACAAACAGACAAGATACCCTTCTCAAAGGGACCTATTAAGGTTATCATCTTGTGACAATACTCAAGTAATTCATTGTTTCAACAATCAGTGGCCTAGGCCAGTAAGTTTATGTATGTGCATTTTATCAAAAACATCGGCGCTCTTTTTCGCAAACAAAACAGATAAATGCTAAACAGGCAAACAGAATTGCTGAATAGTATACATTTTATTGATAACGAACCCCTGAATGGGTAAAAATGTTTTACAACAGATGCAAGCTCCTGGAATGAGGAAGCCGCGCAAAAATAAAACATAAATATACATCAGTATACACAAATGTCGGCAACGAGGCGTAGACGAACACCATGAGTTGATCCCTCTATGACCCACTCGACTTCGATACCTCTCCGACGCTTCAGCTTCAGAAGAGATTGATTCGGATAAACGGCCCTCAGGTCTTCCAAACCACTAAACAAGGAAAGTCCATACGCAGAACGCAGTCATTTGCTTTTTCAAATCCCTAACTTTTGCGTGAACCGCCCTTTGCGGGTTTTCAGTTCACCGGGATACCCTTTTTTGCCAAAGTCGCCCATCCGGGTTTTCGACTTTGCGGGTGTACATTTTTTCAATTTATATCCCTAATTTTTGCCCGAACCTTTTTCCTTTTTTATGGTTCGCCGGGATGCCCCATTTTTGCATGGACTCTCTTTTTACTGTCCAGCGTGTCGCTTTCAAGCAAAGTATTTTTTAACTGCGTCCACGTTCACCGGGGATGCAAAATCTTCACCGTCCATTGTGGATAACAACAAAGCTCCTCCCGAGAAGACCTTGCTGACGACGTACGGACCTTTGTAATTGGGAGTCCACTTGCCCCGGTGATCGGAATATGGAGGAAGAATCTTCTTCAGGACGAGATCACTCGTCTGAAAGCTTCTAGGACACACCTTCTTACCATAAGCTTTCTTCATTCGGCTTTGGTACAGACGACCATATGCAATCGATGCTAACCTCTTCTCGTCCATCAGGCTGAGTTGGTTTAGTCGGTTCTTAATCCATTCTGCCTCATCGAGTTTCACGTCAACCAAAACTCGCAAAGAAGGGATCTCAACTTCTAACGGTAGGACAGCTTCCATACCGTACACCAGTGAGAAAGGAGTTGCCCCGGTTGATGTACGTACTGTCGTACGATAACCGTGCAGTGCAAATGGCAGCATCTCGTGCCAATCTTTGTAGGTCACAACCATCTTCTGAACAATCTTCTTAATGTTCTTATTGGCCGCTTCAACGGCGCCATTCATCTTCGGCCGGTAAGGAGATGAGTTGTGCTGTTCAATCTTGAATCTTTGGCACAGCTCCTTCATCATCTTGTTATTCAAATTCGAACCATTATCAGTAATGATCCGCTCGGGAATTCCGTAACGACAGATGATATCCCTCTTTATGAATTTAGCCACCACCTGCTTGGTCACATTAGCATATGAGGCTGCCTCCACCCACTTGGTGAAGTAGTCGATAGCTACTAGAATGAAGCGATGACCGTTAGATGCAGTGGGCTCGATCTTGCCTATCATGTCGATGCCCCACATGGAGAACGGCCACGGGGAGGACATGACATTTAACGGGCACGGCGGCACATGAACTTTATCAGCATAAGTCTGGCATTTATGACATCTCTTCCCGAATCTAAAGCAATCCGATTCCATCGTCAGCCAGTAGTATCCTGCTCTCAGGATCTTTCTTGTCATAGCATGCCCGCCGGCGTGCGTACCAAATGTGCCTTCATGGACTTCTTCCATGAGCATACTCGCCTCTTTCTCATCTACATATCTGAGTAGCACGAGATCGTGGTTTCTTTTATACAAAACTCCATCAGGATTGAGATAAAAATTTCCAGACAGCCTCCTCAGAGTCTTCTTATCCTGGGTTGACGCACCCGCAGGATACTCCTTAGTCATAAGGAAAGTCTGGATGTCATGGAACCATGGCTTGCCGTCGGCGGCTTCCTCGATCGCAAAGACAAATGCAGGTCTATCAAGACGAGAAAGGACAATTCTTGGAGCCTCATTCCAAAAACTGACTTTATACATCGAAGCCAACGTGGCTAAGGCATCAGCCATCTGATTTTCGGCCCTGGGCACATGATGGAGTTCCACTCGATTGAAGAACGGAAGTAGCCTTCTGGCATAGTTCATGTACGATACCAAATTCGATAGACGAGTCTCCCACTCCCCTTTAATCTGGTTGATCACAAGTGTCGAGTCACCATATACGTCTAGGTTCTTGATTCTCAAATCAATTGCCTCTTCTAGACCCATGATGCATGCTTCGTACTCCGCTTCATTATTGGTGGCCGGAAACGTCAGTCTCGCAGTGAACGGGACGTGGGATCCGTGGGGAGTCGTGATGATCGCCCCGATACCACTTCCATAAGAATTAACCGCCCCGTCGAATATCAACTTCCACTGGGATTTCCTATCTAGCCCCTCGTCGGGCAACGGCTCATCACAATCCTTCTCTTTAAGAAACATGATATCCTCATCAGGGAATTCAAATTTCATCGGCTTGTAATCCTCGATCGGCTGTTCGGCCAGGTATTCAGACAGTACGCTGCCCTTAATGGCCTTCTGAGAAACGTACTGAATATCATATTCTGTCAACACCATCTGCCATCTGGCAATCCTGCCCGAAAGCGCCTGCTTCTCGAAGACGTACTTGATCGGATCCATCTTCGAAATTAGCATGGTGGTGTGATTGAGCATGTATTGTCGTAAACGTTTGGCAGCCCAAGCTAGTGCACAACATGTCTTCTCCAGCATCGAGTAGCGAGATTCACAGTCTGTGAACTTTTTACTCAAGTAGTAAATGGCATGCTCCTTTCTGCCCGTCTCGTCATGCTGACCGAGAACACACCCCATACTATTCTCAAGAACTGTCAAGTACATGATTAATGGTCGTCCAACCACAGGGGGTATCAAGATTGGAGGTTCCTGTAGATACTGCTTTATCTTATCGAATGCCTTCTGGCAATCCTCGTTCCAGGTAATCGCCTGATCTTTCTTTAGTAGTTTGAACATCGGTTCACACGTGGCCGTGAGCTGAGAAATAAACCTTGCAATGTAGTTTATTCTGCCCAAGAAACCACGAACTTCTCTTTCTGTTTTTGGCACTGGCATTTCTTGTATCGCTTTTATCTTCGCAGGATCAACCTCGATGCCTCTTTCGCTCACGATAAACCCCAGTAACTTTCCGGACCGTACTCCGAAAGTACATTTGTTAGGATTCAGCCTCAACTTGAACTTCCTAAGCCTCTCAAAAAGCTTCAGCAAATTGACCAGATGTCCCTCCTCCGTTTGGGATTTCGCAATCATGTCATCAACATAGACTTCAATCTCATGATGAATCATGTCATGAAACAAAGTTACCATAGCTCGTTGGTAAGTGGCCCATGCGTTCTTCAGACCGAAAGGCATTACCTTATAGCAAAACATTCCCCAGAGAGTGATAAACGTAGTTTTCTCCATGTCCTCCGGCACCATCTTGATCTGGTTGTAACCGGAGAAGCCATCCATGAACGAAAACACGGAGAACTGGGTTGTGTTGTTGACCAACACATCGATATGAGGCAGCGGGAAATCATCCTTAGGGCTCGCCCTATTCAAATCCCGATAATCGACGCACATGCGTACCTTACCGTCCTTCTTCGGTACAGGCACTATGTTGGCGACCCACGGAGGGTAAGTAGTGACCGCTAAGAAGCCAGCGTCAAGCTGCTTTTGCACTTCTTCTTTGATCTTAACGGCCATATCTTGTCTCGTCCTCCTAAGCTTCTGCTTAACGGGAGGACAATCTTCTCGCAACGGCAAGTGGTGGACCACGATGTCCGTATCAAGTCCGGGCATATCTTCGTATGACCACGCAAAGACGTCACTATACTCTCTCAGCATCTCGACTAATCTCTGCTTGACATCACTCTGCAGTGCAACCCCTATCCTGACGTTTCTGACGAGTTCTTCAGAACCCAGATTCACGATCTCGATCTCCTCTTCATGAGGCAGAATAACTTTCTCCTCTTGTTTCAACAAGCAGGCCAACTCTTCAGGAAGGTCTTCGTCTTCATCAATCTCTTCTTCGGCTTGATAGATCGGGCAATCGAAGTCGAAGTGAGTCGTAGAAGGTCCAGAGTCGATGTCATCTGTCATGTGGATCCTGCAATAACAAGGTGTCGCACCTCAAAAAATCACGGAGACATTTAGAACATACGACCCTCGCGCGAAAGGCGCGGAAATTGCGGTTCGACAGAGTCGCCACCGAACTTTATTTTTCCCGAATAAACGGGAGAGGAAAATATCGAGAAAACCTCTTAAAAACGAAAGGATAGGAACAGGGCTGTCGCAACCAAGTTCCGGGTTCGGGAGTCGGTTACGTGAGGGGAAGGTATTAGCACCCCTCACGTCCGTCGTACTCGACGGGAACCTCTTAAGGTAATTGTGGGGAGTGTTGTCTAGGTTTGCTTGTTTTCTTCTCGTTGCCAAGGCGAATTGGTAAGGTAAAAGGTTAAAGACGTTAAGGAGAGATGGGTAGTTAGAGGATAGGGTGCTCACCAAGGATTGGGGCCCTTGTGCCTACGTATGCTCATTCGGACGAGAATGAGAAATCAGAGCGTCGTAGTTCGACTACGGGAAAGGATGGGGGGAAACGAAAGATGGATAGAAGTGTGCTCGCCAAGATCATCGCAATCTTGTGCCTACGTATCTTATATTCAAGAATGAATAAAGAATCAGAGCGTCCGTAGTTCGTGGTAACAACCACGAAAATATGAGGTTGAATAGATCGGGAGTTTGGGAAAGGGACGAAAGGGTGACTGACAAGCAACCCAAGAGAACGTCTCAAGAGCTTATCGCTCAAGAATTCAAGGAATGCGAGACTCCAAGAATTCAGTTCTTTCGGGAATTGACTGAATGAGTTGAAGATAAAGAGTTGGATGTTTTGAAATCGAAAGAATGAACTGATAACAACTCAAGGGCGCGCCTCGAGAGTTACTCATTCAAATATTCAAAGAATGCTAGATTCTAAGAATATCTCTCTTTCGTAAGTTTTAAAAATGTTTTGTGAAAGGATCGAATCGAAGAATGGCATGCGAGGCCAAAAGGAAATTGATTTGAACTGGTTCGACGACGTGTCGAAGATTTGATTGAAGATGGAACCGACTTGACGACGTGTCAAGTGTTAGGATTGTGAGAAACGATATTAGTCCCTGAGGGTGCTCCTAATATCGAGACCACGAGGAATTGTGAATGTGTGTGCGAAGTGTCAAAGGTTGCGAATGCATATGAGCACTCGTCTTAGGAGGATGTTTGAAAACGATTGAATTTGAAAAATAATCGAAAGGTTGAGTGAATAACAACTCAAAGGGCGTGCCTCGAGAATTATTCACTTCGAAAATTCAAGGAATGCTAGATTCCAAGAATCTCCTTCTTTCGGAGTTTTAATCGAGAAAAATATTTTAAAAATAATTTGAAGCGAAATGGGGTATGAAAATAATTTGTGAACGTGTGAGAAGTGAGAACGCAAGATTGGATTTGAAAATAATGATTATTTAATAAATGGGACGTCGGCCCCACAACTAAATAATCGGGGTATTACCGAAATGCTAGATTTCAATAACACCATTTTTATTTGAAAAATATTTGGATAAACAGCGGAAATATTACACAGAATACTAGATTCCTATAATATTTGTTCTAAATAGCGTACTAAAATGAAAAGTCGAACGACGTATTATTTGAGGTGTACACCTCCATAATGTTCGTCCAAAATTCAAGAAATGCTAGACTTCAAGAATTCACCACTTTTGATAATTTTATTAGAAAAATATTTTGATGTTAAAAAACAAATTGAATTAAGATAATTAAAATTTTAATTAAGACTAGAGAAATTTGACATTAGTAAAAAAAGTCTAATTAACTATAAATTATGTGTGTCCTTAAATATGCATACATGAAAAATTGATGAGAAAAAAAACTATCTAAATTGAAACCGTTCAATATTTATTAAACAAAACCATTTACAAAATGGATTGATAATCATCACAAAAAACAAATTATCAATTTATTCTAACTACACATGTTTATATATGTATATTTACATGACGAAAAAAAACTTGTGTCACAATGCCATCAAATGGCTTATACGACCAAAACATACTTATTAACAACCATTTTCTTGCATTTAAACAAGTCATAATGCATGTTAATTCTAAACATAGAAAAATAATCATAATATAATTCTCTTATACACCAATAATAAAATCATGTAATAATACTAAAGAAATATCTACCAAAATAAAAGAAATATTCCACTTATTGAGATAACTATCTCACACCTACAGTAAGAGCGTCAATAATATTCAGAAATAGAACCAAATTAGTAATAGCATTTCAATACTGCACACGGGTAAGATTTTTTTATGCACATCATATCCGACCCCGCATCACATAAGCACACTGTATTTGAAATGTAACAAAAATAAATTGATACAGAAATGCCACAAGTAATTCTATCATATAAAGGCTATTGAGTAGTCCCCGCAACGACGTACACGACACATAAAATAAAATGAAATTGCAATATTACTGACTAAAGTAAAACACTGCTGTTATTGAAATGAGAACATTGTTATGACGCTGTTTGATGCAAGATCTTGCAATGAAAACATGGCATAATTGAAGTTGGTTTCCATTAATATATGCAAAACATGATTGACCCAACAACATATATATAAAGTGATACCAGTACCTCAATGAGATAAACACAATGTTGTTGCAGACAAGAAAAAAAACCAGGACATACATATTTCTCCACAGCCAACGCCGAGTCCTTGTCATTGAAAACAGAAACACACCCTTAATCCGCAGATTTAGAGTCCGTGTTGTTGTGATATTTGAACTGCGACGAAGGGGACGCGGTGGTTTTGTTGTGGTATTTGAATTGAAGTTCAGCGACGCACCAAGAACATATTCCAATCCAGATCTTATCTTGAATGCATAGCCTTCACACCTGCATAATAACCCAATCACAGACAAAGACAGAACTTCTCGGGAAACTGTGATTTGCGGTGTTTGGTCCATATTCGCAACCTATACTCCTTGCATTCTTTTCCATCCCCCAAAAGCTTGTCACCGTTTTGTCTCAAAACGTGACTATAATGCGACGAGGATGGTCGAAAGTTGAGTTAAAGTCGTGCTGCATTACGATCATCGAAACTTCGTGCTGGAGCTATTGTGATACGACTGCTTTGCCTCTATATCGATGGACCTGCTGTTGTATGCCACTCAACCTCATATTGCTATTGCGCAATTTGAATTCGGCAACTCCATAACCTACACAAAAATCCACAGTCCAAATAGAAATAGAAAACAAAATTAGTAGGAATGAAATCTTATGTAAACAGAATTTGAATTGAAGATGCCACTGTGATATGAGAGCAAAACAGAACATCGTCTTCTTCGGCATTGTACACAATGGTTGTGACCACTTGGGGTGCTAACTTCTCTTGTAAATACGAGCCGCTGACTTGAATCCAATTGTACTTCTAGCTGCAAACATAAGGGCACCCAACGAAGTGGTAGCGCAGACGAAACTGGTTTAACTTTACGATCGCTTATAACCATTCTCGCTCATCTCCATCAGAATTGCTTGAGGAGATCTCTTCAGCTTGCAAATTGTTTATCTTCAACCCTGTAGTTAACAACAGTCCTTGGCTTCTCAACTGAAAACACACCGAAATGTACTCGAATTGCTGCTGGAATCGAAGTTCAATGACGCACTGAAGCCGTATTCAGATTCCAACTCAAATCTGTAAACTAAAATCCACAATATGCAGCAATGCAAGTCGAAAAGAAACATTAGCAATACAACCAACCAGTTAAAAAAAAAAAAAAAAAACCTCCTAACAGACAGCACAAATAAATCCTGTGGCAGTAAATTTGTCAGTGACAAAAACTAACAACTTGGGAAACAAAAAGTGTGAAGAAAAACATCGTAGACATTGGTCGGAAGGGCATGTCGCTGCGGACTCGACGATGTTGCTATTGAACAATGGGAGATGCCGCTGAACTTGTCTGGATCCTAGATTACCACACCAATATTATAACACCCAAACAACCAATAACTTGTTCTCTCAGCACAAGCCACTTTTACTAATGCGCATCAAACAAACATAGCGAGCCTTCAGGCGATGTCAGAATCATTCTAATCAACAAACAGTTAAACCAAAACAAGCGAGGGTTAATGGAACAAAACAAAAAAAAGATTCAATGAGAAAGTTCACAAATCATATTCAAACTGTAATAAAGTTCCTGAACTGCTAATGGTTATATCATTTCCTAATATGCACATGAGACATGAATAAGCATCAAAGCTAAAGTGGATAATGAACAAGAATCCAAAAAATGATAGTCAAGCAAGTTGAATCCGATACCGAATACGCGCTTACTGCCGCTTTGTTGGCCACCGCGAGTCGATTGCGCTTCGGAACAAAACCTGGTGCACGGTCGTGGTAAGCTTAACGATGACACTTAAAGCCGTTGAGTGTGAGAAGCCCAAAGATGTTGCTGTTGTGAAAACGCTGAAAGTTGTTGCAGAGTTGTTGTCGTGGTGAACATCGTCGCTACCGCGTTCGACTTCGCCGATAATGAGGGTACTTTGATGGTTCGATTGACGGTGGCGAGAGGTTGAAAGATATTGACAAACGAAATTGAGTTTCGCACGAAGAAGAGAAGTTTATCGTGTGAGGTTTGTGGGTTCTGTCGAATTTCAGAATGAAGGTGAAATCGAAGGAGGAAGGTGACGGATGGATTTGGTTTGAGGTGAGTTAGGAATTCGCTTCAGAAGGAGGATGAGGAATAGGGTTCTGGGGTGGATTGGGGAAGAACGACGCTGATTAGGGTTTGCAAGGGGCAATGAACAATGTACCTTTCTTCTTAGGGTTTAATTTTTTTTGGGGCGGCCGTTTTTAGGTCGAATGAACAGTGGATTCCCTTATTTCTTAGGGTTTCCAATCAGATTGACCTCCTTTTTAAGGACCCCCCTCAGCAGACCCATCGAGCTGCACATGGGCCTCCCACTGTTGGGCCGTCCTTCACTCCCAACTTGTTTCTTCTTTCTTTTTTATCTTTTCAGCAATTTAGTTAATTAATTTATAATAAACAAAAAAATTAACAATGTAAATTAATAATTAAAATTCTCACTGACATAATTAAGTAAAAAAATGAATATTAACAAAACACATAAATATTAACAAATGAAAAGATTAATTTAAACTAAACTAATAACTATTTAAAAAAGAAAATTAAATATATAAAAAAAAGATATTAATAAATGTATATAAAACAAGAATAAAAAAGATATTTACAAATTAAAGAAATTATATAAGTGCATAAAATATTGGTATTAATAATACCTCCCTTTTTTTTTAAAAAAAGAAAAGGGTTTATGAAATTAAGAAAAGAAATAAAATTCACAAAAATGCCCTTTTAGGCCACATGTCACACTTTGATTGGTCAAAAGATAAAATTTTGAAAAATCGACCAATTGCGAGATGACACGTGCCTAAATGGCACGAAACAAAAAATGCGAAAATACTCACAGAAGGGTAGGACAAATTTAGGGTATGACAGATGCCCCTATCTAATAGGCTTAAACCTAGGAGGATGAATTGCATCGGCGTTCACATCCCTGAGGTAGAAGTCTATTAGATATAAAAAGACCCTGAATTTGTCCGGATGAAAGTGAGATGCTAGAGAGTTGACAATGCTGGATGATGTAAACCTCTGAGTAAGCTGTAAATGACTGGCAAAAAGGTCGTCATCACCAAAAGGATGATGGAAAGAAAAGAACACGGCTACTACCACCAAAAGGGCGGTAGAGCAAACACAAATACACATCGCACAGTCTATCATTAATGACCATGATAGACTCCCCCACCAAAAGGATGATGGAGCGAAACTCACACCAAAACATCGCACAATCTGATATCGACGAAATACCAGACCCACCACCAAAAGGATGGTAGAGTGAAAACACAAATAAAACGTCGCACAACCTGATACCGACGAAGTACCAGACCTACCACCAAAAGGATGGTAGAGCGAAAACACAAAAGAAAACATCGCGCAATCTGATACAGACGAAGTACCAGACCTACCACCAAAAGGATGGTAGAGCGAAAACACAAAAGAAAACATCGCACAATCTGATACCGACGAAGTACCAGACCTACCACCAAAAGGGTGGTAGAGCGAAAACACAAAAGAAAACATCGCACAATCTGATACCGACGAAATACCAGACCTACCACCGCAAGGATGGTAGAGCGAAAACAAAAACAGAACATCGCACAATCTGATACCGACGAAGTATCAGACCTACCACCAAAAGGATGGTAGAGCGAAAACAAAAACAAAACAACGCACAATCTGATACCGACGAAGTATCAGACCTACCACCAAAAGGATGGTAGAGCGAAAACATAAACAGAACATCGCACAATCTGATACCGACGAAGTATCAGACCTACCACCAAAAGGATGGTAGAGCGAAAACATAAACAGAACATCGCACAATCTGATACCGACGAAGTATCAGACCTACCACCAAAAGGATGGTAGAGCGAAAACAAAAACAAAACAACGCACAATCTGATACCGACGAAGTATCAGACCTACCACCAAAAGGATGGTAGAGCGAAAACATAAATAAAACATCGCACAATCTGATACCGACGAAGTACCAGACCTACCACCAAAAGGATGGTAGAGCGAAAACAAAAACAAAACAACGCACAATCTGATACCGACGAAGTATCAGACCTACCACCAAAAGGATGGTAGAGCGAAAACATAAATAAAACATCGCACAATCTGATACCGACGAAGTACCAGACCTACCACCAAAAGGATGGTAGAGCGAAAACACAAATAAAACATCGCGCAATCTGATACCGACGAAGTACCAGACCTACCACCAAAAGGATGGTAGAGCAAAAAAAGAAACAAAACAACGCACAATCTGATACCGACGAAGTATCAGACCTACCACCAAAAGGATGGTAGAGCGAAAACACAAACAAAACATCGCGCAATCTGATATCGACGAAATACCAGACCTACCACCAAAAGGATGGTAGAGTGATACTCACACCACGCAGGTTGCTATCATCAAAAGGATGATAGGACGACACAGATTTGAAGTTTACCAACACCAAAAGGATGCAGGCTAGGTTGAACTGACGAAGTTCGACTATCACCAAAAGGATGATAGTAAGGCAATTGACAACGGTCACGCTTGCTGGGTACAACTTAATGGGGAACCCCAAAGAGGAAGATTGAATTGAAATGAGTCAACGGGGTACGCCCACCGACTTGCTTGGAAATCAAAGTTTGCTGAAATGATTTCACGGTTACGCCCATGAATTCTGAAGAGGATGCCCCTGACTGGGCGGAGTTTGTCTTGATGTCTTGTCTTGCTCAACAAAAGGTTGAACAACTTCATGAGGGACGCTCACGGTCTTGCTGAAGATGCCCCTGTTCGGGTTGGATCTTGCACTGAACTTCTTGGATTTGCCCAACAAAAGGTTGAACAACTTCGTGGGAAACGCCCACGGTCTTGAATGGTATGCCCCTGATTAGGCTGAATGTTGATTTGCATATCTGATCAGCCGTAAGGTTGAAATACGTCATGGGAAAGACCCATGGTCTTGAAAAGACTGCCCCTGACTGGGCTGAATCTTGCTTTGAAGATCTCTGGATCTCGTAGGAGAAACCTACGATTGCAGAAGATTTCCCCTGATTGGGTTACCAATGGTCTTGGGAATCTTCGGGATTGATCCTGGACCTTGACTCGCATATATGAATGTTGGATGATAAATGATATTCTATACGAGTGGAAGTGCAAGTGCAAATGCTGACGAGCGGAGATGCAAGAGCCGGGGAAGTATGATATGACTGGTTATGCAAAATGATGAGATCGAATGCGATGCGTATGATGCATATGATTGCAGACGAGTAATTGGAAATGCAGGGCGACGCCCGCGTGGTGGACTTTGGGTAGTTGCCAATGCGGATTGGACTTCGGGTGGTGGGAGGGATTGACTTCCTCGACACGCAGTTGTTTGAAGACGATGATGCTCTAGATGCCCCAAGTGTGAGTACTTGGTGGTTTGTTGTGAATTTTCTTCAAGGAAGGTTGCAACTCTGCTTGTTGGTCAGGACGACCTGGTCCTGCCCCAGTCTGAATATGGTAACGACATGCCCTTGCTCGAGCTGTTGAATGGTTTGCCCCAGCCTGTGGGCTTTGAAATAATCTTGCTTCGTGTACGCCACTGAAAGTCAAGTTCCTCCTCGATCGCTCCTCGCTGGAGTGTCTTTGAATACCTAGCACTGATTTGCAATTAAAATTGTACATTCATAAATGGTAATATTAATGAAAAGTTCGATGCAAGATTTAAAAAAGTATCATTTTATTGAAGTGTCGTGGTAGTGAGACGAATGGACTGCTGGCCCAAACGTTGTGCTAATTGATTGGTGCGAAAAATATATCAAGAGAAGTGACACCAATGTTGATGATTAGAAATCATGTGAGGAGTCAGGTTACGCAACCTTGCGATGATATGCTTTCAGAATAATCCCCGTCTCAATTAGGTCTTTCAAGGGTTGTAACGTGGTCTGGTTCACGGTTATGAAACAAAAGGTTGTTAGGCTCAAAATATGGTTTGTACCCACCCCTTCTTCGTAATGATCTCCAGTCCTACGCTCAGTTAATCCTACACTTGACTTGACGGTGTAAGCTTTGAAGGTTCAAGATTTGCTCGTCGTGACAGTCACCTTATTTTGGCTTTGATGAATGTCAGTGTCCCTTTTGATTTGGGTGGCCATTGAATCTTTCTTTGTTTTCGTTGAGGGTTTCGGGGTCCTCTTTTGCTTTTGTTTTGATCCCTAACTTTTGCATGGATTGACTTCGTTTGTCAGATCCATCGGGATTGCCTTGATTTTGCCTAAGTCCCCTCTAAGGTGTCTGACATAGCAGGCTATTTTTTTTTTTTTTTGATTTTGTTGTGACTGCTGTAGCATGGGTCATTGATGAACAACCGTCTTCTGGATTTTGCTTGTTGATTCGAGTGTGGAATTGGATTAACTGAACACTACCCTGCCCCAGGTTGAGTGTAAGGGTTTGAATATCCGAAGGAAACTGCTACTTCTAGGCTCGAAGTGGTTTACTAGGGATTAACTCCTTATATCTCCGGTGTATGGGGAATTGAAGCAATGCCTGTACATCATTGACGAGATTCGGTCTGAAAGCATACGATTTGCAATTATGGGTATCTCGTTTTCATCATTCTCCCTCAAATCATGCTAAACAACAGTGAATGAAGTGAATAAATATGTCGGTGATAAATGAAAAAAAATGAGTGAATACGACATAACTAGATCAAAACATGCATAAACGATACATTAATGAAAACCAAATACGAATGGCAATTGTTCAAAGCATACAATACTTAAATAAACAAAGACAAAACATAAGAAACTGCGAATAATGAAATGGCACATGACTGCCTTCTTCGGGGAACAAACTTGACTGGAATCAATCTGCCGTTGGCGCTAGTTGACTGGTGGCATCGGATTGTTGATGATGTTTGGGGACTTCCCATTGAAGTTGATAGCATCCCTGTCGATCATGTCTTGAATTATGTGCTTGAAAGCCCTGCAGTCCTCAATGGTGTGACCTGGAGCGCCCTTATGAAATTCACAATGAGCATTTGCATCGTAATCGGCAGGAAGGATGGTTGGAGGAGCTAAATCTCTCGGAACAACAGCTTTCTTCTCCATCAACTGCGCAAAGATTTTGGCATATGACATTGGTAGACGATCAAAGACTCTATCTGGTCTCCATGTTCTCTGCGGACGCTGTGGGCGAGCACCTTGTCGTTGCTGAGTAGCTTGCATCTGCTGTTGCTGAGGAGGATACTGATATCCTTACTGGTTGTAGGCTTGCTGCTGAGGAGCCTGTTGCCGTGGCATCTGAGCTTGCGCTGCTTGAACAGCTGGCTGATAAGGCATCGGAGCATATTGCGCAGCAGCAACATATGGATACTGATAGTAGGGAACTTGATAAGGCATAGGAGCGGGAGCTTGTTGAGAAGCTTGCCCTTTCTGCACAAAGATGACGTTTGTTTCGCCCTCCTTCTTATTGTATCCATTAAAAGGCCTCTTGGCATTAGCCTGGCTGTTAGAACCTCCTGGGATCTTCCCACTCTTCAGCCCTTCTTCAATTCTTTCACCGACGATCACCAAGTCAGAAAATCCAGCGGAGACACTACCGATCAGCTTTTCGTAGTACTGGCCTTGCAAGGTACCCATGAATATGTCAATCAACTCACGGTCAACAAGAGGTGGATGCACCCTTGCGGCTAGCTCTCTCCATCGTTGTGCGTACTCCTTGAAGGATTCGTTGTCCTTCTGAGTCATACTCTGAAGCTGAGTACGATTCGGAGCAAGGTCGGTGTTGTACTTGTACTGCTTGATAAATGCATCGGCTAGCTCGGCCCAAGTACGCACACTATTACGCTCCAACTGCATATACCATTCGAGTGATGCCCCAGACAAGCTGTCCTGGAAGCAATGGATCATGAGCTTCTCATCTCTGACATAGGCAGCCATTTTGCGACAGTACATCTTCAGATGAATGTTTGGGCAACTGAGACCTTTGTACTTCACGAATTCGGGAACTTTGAACTTGGGAGGAATGACAACATCAGGCACCAAGCATAATTCCAGAGCACTGAAAGAATTTGAGTTATGCCCCTCCATGGCGCGGAGTTTCTCGGCTAGATCTCGGCACATCTTTATGGATTCAGAATCCTGAGCAGCAACAGGACTGGCGATGGGAATAGCAGCATGATAGTTCTGAACATCGTCATACTGATCCATCAGAGTATCTTCAACATGAGGAACCGGGATTTGCACAGCAGCAGGCTGGGCGTGCGGGATAACTCCAACGGTAACTCCAGGCGCTGGGATTGGCTGAGAAGTGTTTCCCTCGACTGCGTTGTTGAAGTTCAACGGCATTCCCTGAGAATTCGGAATTGGGACCAAAGGGATGGCAGTAGACCCTTGTCCATTGACAACAGCGGCGGCTTCACGCTGTTCTTCTTCTCTCCTGGCTGTGAGGATGGCTTCGAGGATCTGGTCGATCTTTCCTTTCATGGAATCCAACTCTTCCCTGAAGGCAACTTGCTCCTGTTGAATCTGCTCCATCACTCGTCTGGTATTGGCTCTAGTTGCGTACTGGTGTCGAGGAATCAACTTGATTTACTGGAGAAGAAGGAACGGAGACATAAGATTCTGTTGGAGGACTGGAAATGCAAAATGCACAACATATGAAATGCAATGCAAATGATATGCAAGATGCAATTCAAGATACAAGATCCAGGATCAGAGGATCACAACTCCAACAACTCCTGAAGCTGGTAACTGTAACAGAGAAGTAACCACAATTTCCGATCAAAGAAACTGACAGGTACGACCTATGCGGGAAGATCTAAACATTCTACCCATAAACCCACTCACGGGATGGTTTCTACGTTTGGTTCCCAGGATCACGGACACTAGTCGTATTAGCGTCACGCAACAGGCTGGCTGTATTACGACGATAATGACGATAAGGTCTCTCCTGAGCGGAGTCCTCATGCTAGGCGCACAAGGAGCGAGTCCTTGGAGACTAACACTACACGACCACCAATATCAGAACTGGTGCTAACAAAAGGTTCCCATAATCACGGTCCCTTCATTAATCAAGTCATGCAACAGGCTAGCTGTGTTACAACGAGATCTACGAATAGGTCTCCTCTGGAGGAGCTTTCATGCTAGGCCCATAAGGAGCAAGTCCTCGGAGACTAACACTACTCGACTACCAATTCTAAACTATGTGTTCTCTCTGCTTTTACGAAAGCTCGGGCATAGAGCCTTACTCATGATGTCATCCCAAGAACCAATAGGCAACCAAGATAACAAGCGCAAATAAAATCTACAAGAGAACAAATACAAGAAAAAAAAACAGAATAAAAACAAACACTCCTCACAAACCAAAAGATAGGCTCGACTCTCTCTTTGCATGGAGCAAAAATGTCCCCAGCAGAGTCGCCACCTGTCGCACCTCGAAAAATCACGGAGACATTTCGAACATACGACCCTCGCGCGAAAGGCGCGGAAATTGCGGTTCGACAGAGTCGCCACCGAACTTTATTTTTCCCGAATAAACGGGAGAGGAAAATATCGAGAAAACCTCTTAAAAACGAAAGGATAGGAACAGGGCTGTCGCAACCAAGTTCCGGGTTCGGGAGTCGGTTACGTGAGGGGAAGGTATTAGCACCCCTCACGTCCGTCGTACTCGACGGGAACCTCTTAAGGTAATTGTGGGGAGTGTTGTCTAGGTTTGCTTGTTTTCTTCTCGTTGCCAAGGCGAATTGGTAAGGTAAAAGGTTAAAGACGTTAAGGAGAGATGGGTAGTTAGAGGATAGGGTGCTCGCCAAGGATTGGGGCCCTTGTGCCTACGTATGCTCATTCGGACGAGAATGAGAAATCAGAGCGTCGTAGTTCGACTACGGGAAAGGATGGGGGGAAACGAAAGATGGATAGAAGTGTGCTCGCCAAGATCATCGCAATCTTGTGCCTACGTATCTTATATTCAAGAATGAATAAAGAATCAGAGCATCCGTAGTTCGTGGTAACAACCACGAAAATATGAGGTTGAATAGATCGGGAGTTTGGGAAAGGGACGAAAGGGTGACTGACAAGCAACCCAAGAGCACGTCTCAAGAGCTTATCGCTCAAGAATTCAAGGAATGCGAGACTCCAAGAATTCAGTTCTTTCGGGAATTGACTGAATGAGTTGAAGATAAAGAGTTGGATGTTTTGAAATCGAAAGAATGAACTGATAACAACTCAAGGGCGCGCCTCGAGAGTTACTCATTCAAATATTCAAAGAATGCTAGATTCTAAGAATATCTCTCTTTCGTAAGTTTTAAAAATGTTTTGTGAAAGGATCGAATCGAAGAATGGCATGCGAGGCCAAAAGGAAATTGATTTGAACTGGTTCGACGACGTGTCGAAGATTTGATTGAAGATGGAACCGACTTGACGACGTGTCAAGTGTTAGGATTGTGAGAAACGATATTAGTCCCTGAGGGTGCTCCTAATATCGAGACCACGAGGAATTGTGAATGTGTGTGCGAAGTGTCAAAGGTTGCGAATGCATATGAGCACTCGTCTTAGGAGGATGTTTGAAAACGATTGAATTTGAAAAATAATCGAAAGGTTGAGTGAATAACAACTCAAAGGGCGTGCCTCGAGAATTATTCACTTCGAAAATTCAAGGAATGCTAGATTCCAAGAATCTCCTTCTTTCGGAGTTTTAATCGAGAAAAATATTTTAAAAATAATTTGAAGCGAAATGGGGTATGAAAATAATTTGTGAACGTGTGAGAAGTGAGAACGCAAGATTGGATTTGAAAATAATGATTATTTAATAAATGGGACGTCGGCCCCACAACTAAATAATCGGGGTATTACCGAAATGCTAGATTTCAATAACACCATTTTTATTTGAAAAATATTTGGATAAACAGCGGAAATATTACACAGAATACTAGATTCCTATAATATTTGTTCTAAATAGCGTACTAAAATGAAAAGTCGAACGACGTATTATTTGAGGTGTACACCTCCATAATGTTCGTCCAAAATTCAAGAAATGCTAGACTTCAAGAATTCACCACTTTTGATAATTTTATTAGAAAAATATTTTGATGTTAAAAAACAAATTGAATTAAGATAATTAAAATTTTAATTAAGACTAGAGAAATTTGACATTAGTAAAAAAAGTCTAATTAACTATAAATTATGTGTGTCCTTAAATATGCATACATGAAAAATTGATGAGAAAAAAAACTATCTAAATTGAAACCGTTCAATATTTATTAAACAAAACCATTTACAAAATGGATTGATAATCATCACAAAAAACAAATTATCAATTTATTCTAACTACACATGTTTATATATGTATATTTACATGACGAAAAAAAACTTGTGTCACAATGCCATCAAATGGCTTATACGACCAAAACATACTTATTAACAACCATTTTCTTGCATTTAAACAAGTCATAATGCATGTTAATTCTAAACATAGAAAAATAATCATAATATAATTCTCTTATACACCAATAATAAAATCATGTAATAATACTAAAGAAATATCTACCAAAATAAAAGAAATATTCCACTTATTGAGATAACTATCTCACACCTACAGTAAGAGCGTCAATAATATTCAGAAATAGAACCAAATTAGTAATAGCATTTCAATACTGCACACGGGTAAGATTTTTTTATGCACATCATATCCGACCCCGCATCACATAAGCACACTGTATTTGAAATGTAACAAAAATAAATTGATACAGAAATGCCACAAGTAATTCTATCATATAAAGGCTATTGAGTAGTCCCCGCAACGACGTACACGACACATAAAATAAAATGAAATTGCAATATTACTGACTAAAGTAAAACACTGCTGTTATTGAAATGAGAACATTGTTATGACGCTGTTTGATGCAAGATCTTGCAATGAAAACATGGCATAATTGAAGTTGGTTTCCATTAATATATGCAAAACATGATTGACCCAACAACATATATATAAAGTGATACCAGTACCTCAATGAGATAAACACAATGTTGTTGCAGACAAGAAAAAAAACCAGGACATACATATTTCTCCACAGCCAACGCCGAGTCCTTGTCATTGAAAACAGAAACACACCCTTAATCCGCAGATTTAGAGTCCGTGTTGTTGTGATATTTGAACTGCGACGAAGGGGACGCGGTGGTTTTGTTGTGGTATTTGAATTGAAGTTCAGCGACGCACCAAGAACATATTCCAATCCAGATCTTATCTTGAATGCATAGCCTTCACACCTGCATAATAACCCAATCACAGACAAAGACAGAACTTCTCGGGAAACTGTGATTTGCGGTGTTTGGTCCATATTCGCAACCTATACTCCTTGCATTCTTTTCCATCCCCCAAAAGCTTGTCACCGTTTTGTCTCAAAACGTGACTATAATGCGACGAGGATGGTCGAAAGTTGAGTTAAAGTCGTGCTGCATTACGATCATCGAAACTTCGTGCTGGAGCTATTGTGATACGACTGCTTTGCCTCTATATCGATGGACCTGCTGTTGTATGCCACTCAACCTCATATTGCTATTGCGCAATTTGAATTCGGCAACTCCATAACCTACACAAAAATCCACAGTCCAAATAGAAATAGAAAACAAAATTAGTAGGAATGAAATCTTATGTAAACAGAATTTGAATTGAAGATGCCACTGTGATATGAGAGCAAAACAGAACATCGTCTTCTTCGGCATTGTACACAATGGTTGTGACCACTTGGGGTGCTAACTTCTCTTGTAAATACGAGCCGCTGACTTGAATCCAATTGTACTTCTAGCTGCAAACATAAGGGCACCCAACGAAGTGGTAGCGCAGACGAAACTGGTTTAACTTTACGATCGCTTATAACCATTCTCGCTCATCTCCATCAGAATTGCTTGAGGAGATCTCTTCAGCTTGCAAATTGTTTATCTTCAACCCTGTAGTTAACAACAGTCCTTGGCTTCTCAACTGAAAACACACCGAAATGTACTCGAATTGCTGCTGGAATCGAAGTTCAATGACGCACTGAAGCCGTATTCAGATTCCAACTCAAATCTGTAAACTAAAATCCACAATATGCAGCAATGCAAGTCGAAAAGAAACATTAGCAATACAACCAACCAGTTAAAAAAAAAAAAAAAAAACCTCCTAACAGACAGCACAAATAAATCCTGTGGCAGTAAATTTGTCAGTGACAAAAACTAACAACTTGGGAAACAAAAAGTGTGAAGAAAAACATCGTAGACATTGGTCGGAAGGGCATGTCGCTGCGGACTCGACGATGTTGCTATTGAACAATGGGAGATGCCGCTGAACTTGTCTGGATCCTAGATTACCACACCAATATTATAACACCCAAACAACCAATAACTTGTTCTCTCAGCACAAGCCACTTTTACTAATGCGCATCAAACAAACATAGCGAGCCTTCAGGCGATGTCAGAATCATTCTAATCAACAAACAGTTAAACCAAAACAAGCGAGGGTTAATGGAACAAAACAAAAAAAAGATTCAATGAGAAAGTTCACAAATCATATTCAAACTGTAATAAAGTTCCTGAACTGCTAATGGTTATATCATTTCCTAATATGCACATGAGACATGAATAAGCATCAAAGCTAAAGTGGATAATGAACAAGAATCCAAAAAATGATAGTCAAGCAAGTTGAATCCGATACCGAATACGCGCTTACTGCCGCTTTGTTGGCCACCGCGAGTCGATTGCGCTTCGGAATAAAACCTGGTGCACGGTCGTGGTAAGCTTAACGATGACACTTAAAGTCGTTGAGTGTGAGAAGCCCAAAGATGTTGTTGTTGTGAAAACGCTGAAAGTTGTTGCAGAGTTGTTGTCGTGGTGAACATCGTCGCTACCGCGTTCGACTTCGCCGATAATGAGGGTACTTTGATGGTTCGATTGACGGTGGCGAGAGGTTGAAAGATATTGGCAAACGAAACTGAGTTTCACACGAAGAAGAGAAGTTTATCGTGTGAGGTTTGTGGGTTCTGTCGAATTTCAGAATGAAGGTGAAATCGAAGGAGGAAGGTGACGGATGGATTTGGTTTGAGGTGAGTTAGGAATTCGCTTCGGAAGGAGGATGAGGAATAGGGTTCTGGGGTGGATTGGGGAAGAACGGCGCTGATTAGGGTTTGCAAGGGGCAATGAACAGTGTACCTTTCTTCTTAGGGTTTAATTTTTTTTGGGGCGGCCGTTTTTAGGTCGAATGAACAGTGGATTCCCTTATTTCTTAGGGTTTCCAATCAGATTGGCCTCCTTTTTAAGGACCCCCCTCAGCAGACCCATCGAGCTGCACATGGGCCTCCCACTGTTGGGCCGTCCTTCACTCCCAACTTGTTTCTTCTTTCTTTTTTATCTTTTCAGCAATTTAGTTAATTAATTTATAATAAACAAAAAAATTAACAATGTAAATTAATAATTAAAATTCTCACTGACATAATTAAGTAAAAAAATGAATATTAACAAAACACATAAATATTAACAAATGAAAAGATTAATTTAAACTAAACTAATAACTATTTAAAAAAGAAAATTAAATATATAAAAAAAGATATTAATAAATGTATATAAAACAAGAATAAAAAAGATATTTACAAATTAAAGAAATTATATAAGTGCATAAAATATTGATATTAATAATACCTCCCTTTTTTTTTAAAAAAAGAAAAGGGTTTATGAAATTAAGAAAAGAAATAAAATTCACAAAAATGCCCTTTTAGGCCACATGTCACACTTTGATTGGTCAAAAGATAAAATTTTGAAAAATCGACCAATTGCGAGATGACACGTGCCTAAATGGCACGAAACAAAAAATGCGAAAATACTCACAGAAGGGTAGGACAAATTTAGGGTATGACACAAGGGTCAAGTTTAAAACAAGGATGTGCAGGTTAGCACAAACCTCATTCCCATTTTATTGTTTTTCAAAACAAATATAAAACAGGAATAACAGAGATCACAATATTTGAATACGAAGGAAACGCCTTTGATTTATTAACAAAATGCATGTACATAATCCAACAAGGCCCTGACAATAAAACCACTATGCCCCGGGTAAGACATAGGGTTGTACAATGATTGGAAAAAGTAAATCATTACTCTTCACTTGTCATCTGGATGATACCCTTGACGGACCAATTG
Source organism: Lathyrus sativus (assembly GCA_963859935.3). NCBI lineage: Eukaryota > Viridiplantae > Streptophyta > Magnoliopsida > Fabales > Fabaceae > Lathyrus > Lathyrus sativus. The sequence continues at coordinate 596,847,839 of OZ012740.1, read as the reverse complement.
TTAAGGCTCTCGCCTGGCTTGCTTGGCTGGATCCAAGAGTCTAGGTCACAGTCGCTATCTCCGCTGTCTTCGGACACCGCGTTGATGCTTTCGAAAATCATTCCGCCACTAGTAAACTGGATCGGCCCTTTACCTCGTGACGCACTGCTAGAAGAAGAAGCTTCAGCTTCAGGAGAATATCCCAACCCAAACTTGTCTTGTTTGTTAGGTATCTCCAAAATTCGCCCCCAGCCTGGGGTAGATCCGGCTTGGACAACGGCCCGTGCTTCCTTGAATGAGGAGAGAGTCATCTCTGGCTTTTCCGTGACTACAGGAGCTACGTCCTTCACTTTGACAGCTTCGAACGCTTGGCATAGAGTCTCATGGATTTCTCCATCCATCTCAACATACTTGAAGGACGACAAATGGCTCACCATTATGTCTTCCTCGCCACACACGGTCACGATGCTACCTCCGACAGCATATTTGAGTTTCTGGTGCAACGTGGAGGTCACGACACCAGCAGCATGGATCCATGGCCGGCCCAAGAGACAACTGTAGGCAGGCATGATGTCCATAATATAAAAGACCGCGTCGAACGTTTCCGAACCAACTTGGATTGGCAGGGTCACCTCCCCGAAAACATGGCGTTTAGTCCCATCGAACGCCTTCACAACCAGATCACTGGATGTGCAAATCACTCAGCGAGTATCCAACTTCATTAATGCCTTCTTCGGAAGAACATTAAGTGACGAACCCATGTCCACCAACACGTGCGACATAATCGTTCCCCTACACTCTATCGAGATGTGCAAGGCGCTATTGTGGTTCCTCCCTTTCGGCGTCAGCTCTAGGTTAGTGAAACCTAACCCATTTCCAGCATTTACGTGGGCTACGACCTCTTCTAGCTGGTTTACCGATATTTCCTGCGGCACATAGGCGGCGTTCAACACCTTCAGTAGTGCGTTGCGGTGTGTTTCGGAACACAGCAACAAGTTCAGAATGGAAATCTTCGAGGGCGTCTGATGGAGATGATCCACAATCTTGTAGTCACTCTTTTTAATCAACCGCATAAACTCCTCGGCATCTTTAACAAGCAAGTCTTTTTCTGCCCAACGTGGGATCTCTTCAACGACTTTACTTTTACCCTTATCGGCCGCATCAGCCCTGACCGCTTTATCCGCCACGACCTCTGGTGGTGCAAACACTCTTCTGCTGCGAGTAATACCACTGATTCCCGCAAGGTTCTCCGCTGACGACCCAAATGGTTCTAGCTCCAACTTCTGTCTGTTGCAGTAGACTTCAGCCCCATAATGCCATGGGACAGCATTAGTGCTCTCGAAGGGTATCGGCCCAGCTCTGGTGATGGTGATTGTAGGCGGTCTGGGCGCAGAAATAGTTATCGTCTGGCGAGGGATGGTGATGGTGGCGACCTCATCATCTTGCTTCAACACTACCTCCCCTGATCCACATTCGGCCCTCCGGCTAAACTGTAAAATCCCTTCAGTCATCAGACTTTGAATTCCTTCTACCAACTGTTCACATCCATCAGAACGTGTGGCACAGTCCATACATAGCTTTCCGCCACCTGAAAAGAACCCTCTTTTCATCAACTTAGCTTTAACGAAGCTAAGAGGCGTCTTCAGATCTCTGACGTCAGTCAACAAGTCCGCATTCTCGTCTTCGATAATGGCGTTCACTCCACCTCCCCTATGATTCGGCATAGGATTCTTCGTGACGTTTGACACATTGTCCGAGAAGTTGATGATCTTGGCATCCACCATGTCCTGCACCTTATGCTTGAAGGCTTTGCAGTTCTCTATTGTGTGGCCGGGTGCCCTTGAGTGAAACTCACAAGTTGCATTCGCGTCGTACCCTGGCGGAGGTGCCCCTGTCAGGGGAGCCAGCATTCTCTTCTGGATCAACTGTAGCTGAAGCAAAGTCTGCAATAGTTGCGCGTACGACATGGGCGGTGTCTCGAGATGACGGCTCGACAAAGGTGCCCGATTCTCCCTTATTGATTCGGTTGCTGCTGCTGCTGCTGAACTGCCGGGATAGTTATACTGGCCACCTGCTGGTGAGGACCTTTACCCTTCCTTCGAGCGTTGGTCACAGCGCTCGCTTCTCCTTCTCGCCTTTTTCCACTATAAGGTTTCTTTCCGCCTCCTCCAGCTGAGGATAACTCACCTTGAATTTTCCCGAGCTTGATCCCATTTTCGATATGCTCACCCGTGATAATGAGATCTGAGAAGGTCCCAGACATACCGCTGACCAAATTCTCATAGTAAACCCCTGGGAGGGTGGCTACAAACATCTGCACGAGCTCACGTTCAACCATAGGCGGCTGAACCCTAGCTGCCAACTCACGCCACCGCTGGGCGTATTCCTTAAACCCTTCATTGTTCTTTTGCGATAGATTCTGCAACTGGACTCGGTTCGGGGCCAAGTCGCTGTTGTATTGGTAGTGGTGCACAAATGCTTCAGCAAGGTCCTTCCACGTGCGCACACTAGTAGGCTCCAGACTCATGTACCATTCGAGGGATGGCCCGGAAAGACTGTCTTGAAAGAAGTGCATCAGCAACTTCTCGTCCTCAGAATGAGCAGACATTTTTCTGTAGTACGATCTCAGGTGGACGCGAGGGCAAGTGGTGCCCTTATATTTTTCAAAGTCAGGTACCTAGAACTTAGGAGGCACCTTGAAATCAGCAATTAGTCCCAACTTGGACATATCAACACCCAGGGTGTTCTGGTTCTCGATATCTCTCATCTTATCTTTAAGTGCCTTGAACCTTAGACGTGCTTCAGCATTCAGCTCCCCTTCAGCACCTCTCTGAGAGAACACATCGTCCTGACGATCCTCTAGCCATGGCTGAGGCCCAAACAGATTCCCAACACCGGCATTGCCATTGCCCAGCCCAACATTGACATTAGCTCCCAGACTCCCATTACCGACGCCCGTCGTATTGAGTCCCATGTTGGCCATCACATTGCCGTTGGCACTGCCGTTTCCCCCGGTCACGGGAACACCATTCTGTGGAGTCTCAACTGGTGGAGGAGTAGGCACAGTCCCACCATGGAGTACGCCATTGCTATCGACCCTTGAAATCAGGGGCTGAACCAAGGTTCTGAGCTGATCCTGGCCATTGGCGACCGCTTGCATGAGCTCCATGAAGCGATCCATTCTTTCGCGGAGTTCCTGAACATCGGTTTGCACTTGCTCCATGATCCTGGTTTGATTAGCTCTGGTCGGATAGCGGTGAATAGGTCTCTGATCAATCCTGGAACCACCTGAAACAACCTGGAAAACACAAAAGGGTTAGGAAAAACAACAAAGTGCTCGCTATGCAAATGCTTCATGCAAATGCAAACGTGTGTCTGTGCACTAGGGAGATCTCCCCCGATCCTAGTGCCTGAGTTCCAGTGCTGATAATAAGAAGAAGTCCGAGTCCAATCATGGAAATAACAATCTCATATATAAAGAAAGCCCATCAAGGCAGTACACAACGTCAGCGAGTACAAGATGAATCAACAGCGTGACCTCAGCCAACAAGCCTGGTGATGGTCAGCATACAACAATGATTAAAACAAAAGGAATACAAATAGTCAAGTACGGCCACGGGCGCGATACTCTTCTAACAACTCCTTCGTTTCTGGATGATCAGGCAAAGTGAGTAACCCTTCGACGAGTAATTCCCTTTGCACAATGGTGTACCGAAGACCTTCGACCGAATCTTCCCAGGCTCCTTTGCCGAAACAATCTTCTAGCTTCCGTTTCTTGGACTCAAATGTCAGTTTGTGCTCCTTCAGGTTAGCAAGAGCCCTGTTGAGCTAGCCTTCAGCGGCGTATCTGCAAGCGGTTTCCTCATCAAACCTCTTCTCACTAGCTTTCACCTGGGCTTCTAGCTTGGAGATCTGTAGCATCAGCTTATCCTCCCGCTCTTTCCTGGTGGCTAGGGAGGCCTTCCATTGCTGGTTGAACTTGGATATCCTCTGATACGCTTCGTCCAAGTGCTGCTTCTTCATAGCCAGTACGTCGTTGACAGCTTTGAAGTCTTGACCCATGCGCTCACGCTCGGCTATCTGCTTAGTCAGGTCTGTACCTAGCTGGTTCACCAGCTCTGTCTGCCTCTTGAAGGAATGAACGACTTCGTTCCTCTCGCTTCGGAGCTGAGCCAATTCTTTCTCCAGTTCTTCGTTTGCCCTCTTCAATTCATCTCGCTCAGCTGACACCTGATTATGCTGCTGAATGGGCACAATAGTAGGCTCTTCAATCATTCGAGGGCTTTCCGGCTTGGCATGAGGAAACGGCATCCCTATAGCATCTGCTCTGGCTCTGATCCAAGTCACATACGGAGGGTAGGCTTGATTGTTGCTTCTCCCCAGCAATGGCTTTCCCCTCTTACTGATGCCATTCTAAGCGCGCTGAAGCTTAGATAACAGATCCCCCTCTAGAAGACCAGTGAGGTACAGAGATTCCTGCATCTCTTCCTCCCTCGGCGGAGCTCTCAAAGCATAAGCAAACTGTCGGACTAGCAAAGACGGATTGTAGTTTATACAGCCCTTCCTGCCTATCAAAGGCACGTTTGGAAACCCGCTGCAGCTGGAGATAATCTCGGTACCCAACCTATCTCTGTCAAACCAGTCAATATCCTCTGCAGATAAACTCATCAGACACTCGGACCACTCAGCTGTGGCTGCAGACGAAACAAAGGGACCCCTATTGGGCAGATGACTATCAAGCCATTTATAAAGCAAGGGTACACAGTATGAGACATTCTTGCCCCTCCTGTTCTCGTTTTTGTAGTGGACGGAATGGTAGACATCTCCTATCAAGGTAGGGACTGGATTCCCTGATGCAAAGATGTGAAATGCGTCGAAGTCTACAAAGTCGGGCATATTGGGGAACAGAATGATGCCATATATGCACAGAGCGAGGATGGCGTTGAACACGACCCAACATCCATCTTTGGCGCACTGCTGAGCTTTACCCACTAGGAATTGCAAGGAGAACCCAGGAACCTTGTTCCAACTAGACAATACCAACTCGGAGGCATCCAGATGAAGTGAAGGAGCTAAACTAGCCAGATCAGGCTCAGCATCCATATGAACAAAAGGCATTTGCCTCTTGATAGGCACACCTAGCAAATCAGCATATTCCTTTAGCGTGGGTGCGAGAACAAAATCCTGAAAAGTGAAACATCTCAATGGAGGGTCGTAGAACTGCAGCAGAGTGTGCAACCCATTCAACTCGAACGCAAAAGGTTTACGAACCAAACTGAGCAATTTTCCGTAAGACTTTCTGAACTCATCTCTCACAGAATCATCTGCTAAAGCTATCAAACCAGTCAGCTTAACCACATCAGAGGCAGGGAATCTGTAAGCCACGGTCTTCCTCAGAGAACCCATACCAATACAATAGGAGGCAAGAAATCCTGGATCGGGGAAAACGGTACCTGCAATACAGACACACGTTAATGAAATGCAAATGAGTATGCAAAGCAATGTAAAATGCAATCATGCAGCAGGAGATCAAGGCAACTGTGCTGTGGAGATTCTGTATCAACAAAACCATAATGCGGCTCTGTCAAGAACAACTACTATATCTGATAATAAGAAAACCCGGGTATCAGACCACAAATCTGCTCTGTCAAGAACAACCATCTGATAGGGCCATATACATAGGACCATAATTCTGCTCTGTCAAGAACAAACGTCTGATAATAAGGACCTCTGATACAGGACCAAGAAATCTGATCTATCAAGAACACACGTCTGATAATAAGGACCTCTGATACAGGACCAAAAACCTGCTCTGTAAAGAACAAACATCTGATAATAAGGACCTCTGATACAGGACCAAAACTCTACTCTGTCAAGAACAAACATCTGATAATAAGGACCTCTGATACAGGACCAAAGCTCTGCTCTGTCAAGAACAATCATATATCCGATGATGAGAACCTCCTGTACCAACAAAACTGATTCACTGTCAAGAAAACCAGGTAGTCTGAAGGTCAAAGTTTCCTGCAATAAACCCAACCCTGCTCACAGGTATGGACCTAAACTGACTCAAGTTCAGCATCCTATGCGTTCATCAGCGTCACAGACATTCAAGAGGGGTGATACGATACCCAGAAGGTGTGGCATCACCAGCTCATGAAGCGGCCTCACTCGGCTGAATCACAAATGATCGGTCCCCAAAGTCGACAATCCTCCAAACCAACAACCGTCTCAACCCAAAGGGTTGAAAGAGAAGTCAACCGGGAGAACCTCGTCTGAGCGTGGATTTCATGAGACACTAGTGCCTGCCAAGCAAGCACGCGCCCACTAATTTCCACAACTAATGCTATGTTCACTCAAGCCTAGGTCTGGCTTCTCACTCATCAGAATGCCCCTCCCACAACAGCACAGATAATCATATCATACTGAAAAATAAAGTGCGGGAAATAAAAATGCGATAAATAAACACAACCTAACAAGTAATCATACAAGCGCTAGGATTGACTCTCGTAGGGGACGTCAGATCCCCAAACTGACTCGCATACGGGACGTTGGATCCCAGGAAACTATCAAGTCCCCAGCAGAGTCGCCAGCTGTCGCTTCCGCGAAAATAAGGTGCCGGAAAAACAGAAGAGTCGCCACCTTTCGTTATTTATCCCTCGGAGCGGGAAAGGAAACGATCGGAAAAACCTGACGAAAAAAGCGTAAGACAAGGTCGTCGCAACCGTTGTCTGGGTTCGGGAGTCGGTTACGCAAGGGGAAGGTATTAGCACCCCTCACGTCCGTCGTACTCGACGGGATCCATGCTTGTTGTGTTTACTAGACGAGTTGGTTTATCTATCTACCTATCAAGGCTGGCTAAAACAGAAAAGAAAATGACTCGGCAAAGCGTCGCGCTTTATGCCTACGTATTCTCATCAGAGAATGAGAAATCAGAGTCAACGTAGTTCGACTAACTACGGGTTACGGGGAAGGTGGCTCGCCAATACGTCAGTATTGTGCCTACGTACTCTCATCAGAGAATGAGAGATCAGAGCTTACGTAGTTCGGGATACTACGCCTTACGGGAATTCAGATTCATCTGTTTTATCGAGTAGGGTTAAACAGCAGTTCCAGCAGTTAGGGGCAAAGCCTGTTTGCGTTGGCGCTGAAGTTTAACGACACTCTTTTCTTCAGAAAAACTTTCCTTTGAATTACAGGCCCACGGGGCAAAAAGGTTTGAAGTTTGTTTTCTGTCTTTTACGAAAGAAGTGTTTTTTATTGTGTTTGCAATTTCAATCGCACTAAAGACTATGACCTGAGAGTGAATGCGTCGCATGTCACCCAAAGGGTGCCATACTAAACATCCGGACTGTTGAAAAGAAGCTCTCCAACAATCCTTTCTCCGATAGCTTAAGGCTCGTAACGTACGAAAGAAATCATTCATGACTACTGTATCTTGAGCTGTTTTGAGATGAGAAGAGAATAGGCTCAACTACGGGGAGACTATCAAGTCCTACTGTTGTCATGCCAAGGATTCGTCCTATGGTTGAGGTTTGAAACAGGGAACTCCTAGAAGTTATCATGCATAGGTTTCAACCTAGAGTTCTATCATCGCTTCCTTATCAAAGGAAATGAGAGTCCTAAGGGATCATGTCAATGATACACAGGAACAGATAAAGCATCAGCTTAAATAGTAAACAGTAATACAGTAAACGATTGTAAAATGCATGCAATGCAAGTGAGGGAGGAAATGTGTGTGGGGTATCAGCCTCCACAAGCTAATCTCAACCTCAAGCCAGAATGAATAACAGTAATCATACTGAGGAAAATAAAACAACATGCTATCAAGCAAAATACATTAAACTGCAATCATATAGTAACAATGAAATCATGCTATCAAGCAAAATAAACCACATGGGCAAGGGAGCAGGGCTCTACCGAATACCCGCAAGCAAAGCCATACAGTAACAATACAAGCAGAGGGAGCAACTCAACCTCTAGTGCAATCATGCTCCTAGATTACATCAGTCTAAACATGGACTTATTCTAATGCATCAAGCAAGTCAAACAAGGCACATCAGCAATACAGAAAAGAAAACAAACAAGAGAACAGATCAACTCCTCTCTCAACTCCAAGCCTCAGCTCTTCTGACAGCAACTCAGTCTTCAGACTTCAACCACCTTTCAAGGCTATCATCTCTCATGACAAATATCAATTTGCTTTTCTAGGGTTTCAATCCATCAAACATAAGTATCAACTTATTCTTCTTCTTCAAGCTTCAGCTCCTCAGTCAATTCCCTGGAAATGTCAACTTCATCCTTCAGTTCTTTAAGCCTCAGCTCTTCATTCAATCTCAATTGGGTCTTCAAGTATCAATCTGTTCTTCTTGCTCTTCAAGCTTCAGCTGAAATGGCAATGCTCAGGGAATCATCCTCTTCCATACTCTTCAATGAAGTCTTCATCTTCAAACTCAAGCCCAACATCTTCAAGATACTCAAACCAGAAGAAATCACTTAACTGGATAAGCTAGGATATTAAACTGCTTATTGACCACCAAAGGAGGCCTATAAGGGTTTAACATCAGAAGAATGGTTCCTTCAAAAGTTCTACTTCCTAGGTACCATCATTTATCCCTCCAAAGGAGGGAGGTGAATACCATGGGAGGACTTTTAATCATTGGGAGGAATGGAGGTGAAAGATACCATCCATGTTTAAGAAAGAAATTAACTAAGTCTAAGCTCTACTTAATTCCTAACCCTAAAACAACAACAAAACAAACAAGTCTTCAAGCTCTCAAGCTCCTTCTTCAATCTCCAAGTCTTCCACTATGCTCCTCCATGCTCCACAAAGCAAGACCAAGCCCACCAAGCCAAGCAAAATCCCATAAAGCAAAGCAAAACAAAATGCAAGCCCACAAGGGCAACACAAACAACAATCCACTACAAAAATCACATAAAAATAGTATACTATTATATTAAAATCTAATATAATTTCTAGGGGATCCTATATAACTACCCTTAATACCCTATATGTCCCAATATCTAACTTGACCTAAAAACCCAAAATTCTAGTGTTATTGTGGACCTATGTTAAGGATTGACCTAAATCTACACAACCTAAAGTCATCTAATCAAAACTAATCACAAAATTATGGAATAAATCCAGAGGGGAGCTAAAGTCCTAATCTAACTATCCTAACAAGAATGGTGCAAAAATATAAAGGGACCTAGCTAAACAAAATTCTACAAAACTATGCATCAACATAAAATGAATTAAAAGCTATTAAAAGAGAAAATATACAAAAAATATTAAAAATGAATGAAATGCAAATGTTTTGATTTTATAATTTTCTAGACATAAATGTGAAATAGGAGGAAAAATATAAAGAAAAAGAAAAAGAAAAATATAAGGAAAAAGAAAAAGAAAAATATAAGGAAAAATAGTAAACGCGCTAGGCCCACTTTTAACTCAGAAAACAAATAACAAAAATATAAAGAAAAAGAAAAATACGCGGTGCAGAAAGTAGAGAAAACTAGTTCAAATCATCACTGGGCCGTGGATGGGGGTGTGATCAGCAATCAATCCACTAAAGCCCAAGACTCCAATTAATGAAACGCCTTGTTTCATCGTTTCAGACTTCCCTCTTCAAAACATGAAATTAAATCCCGGCCTTTAGATCCGATCCCAGTCAACGAGTCCTTGCATGATCCAACGGCCAGTTTATCATCTTCTTCCTTCAGCCAGGGTTTGGAATGAAGAAGCCATGGAAACAGAGCTATCGTGCTTCTCTTCATCACAATCGTATCACATCAATTCTCGCCCAAAATCCAAGATTTAAAACCCTAGAACACTCTAAATTCATCCCTGATCACAACCGTCCACTTAGATTTCATTGAAATGTTCTCAATCTCTAAACCCGATAATGAATCAAAATTAGGGTCAAACCTCAACTCTAACCATTCTTGAAATTAAAGTGCTCAATATCTTCCTCGTGTTACACTGGTCAATTCTTGCTATCACACCAAGATTATCTCTCAAGATTCAACAAGTTATGTTGCCAAACAGAAATGGGGTCACTATCTTGAACTTCACCCAATGATCTCAAAATCTCCAGAATCCATCTCCTACTTGTCTCTAACCATTCTAACCTAACAAATCTAACTAAATGCGCTTGAATTAAGGTGTAGAGTAAAAGTTGCAAACCTGGAAATTTCTGAATAACAGATAGATCAAATCTTCAATTCAACCCTTCAATCTCTTCAGAATCACTCCTTGTACCAAGATCTTGCTACTGTTTGCAAAAATTTTGATGGAGGATGCTTGAAACTCAGAATCCGATGGTGACTTGCAGCTTCCAAAATCCAAATGCTATCTTCTCAATTCTTCATGATCTTGCTCTCAATTTGGTATGGATTCACTCAGTATGATCAATGGAAGATGTTAGGATTGAAAGAATCAATGGAAATGATGCAGAATGTAGAAATTGATTTCAACTTGCAATGGAAGAAAATGAAATGGAAATCTCACTCTCCTCTCTAATCTCTCACCAACCCTGCATCTGAGCATCTTCTAATCAATATATAGGATGGTTCAGAACCATCCAGAACTTTCTGGAATCATCCAATGAGAATTTGAGATTCTCATGTCATGAGTTTTTGATTTCAAGCCAAGCCTACACCAGTCCATGCTATACCTCTTGCAGCAGCTTGTTCTCCTTTGAAAATCTCCTTAGATGAGATGCATGAGATGTTAGGATACTTTGTTAGCTTGTGCATTGACCTTCCTTATGTTTTGCATATGTGGCTTAATATGCAAGTAACCATTTTCCAAAGCAAGTCCATGATTTAGACCTCAAATCAAAAATGTGGCTAAACCATTGTTTCTAAAATGTTTTCTAGAGTCAAAATGGTATATTACATGCCATGGTTTGGATGTGTGGCTTGAAAATTTCAATTTCCAACTTTGACTTATTTAACTTATGCCTTCATTTTAGGTCATTTTTACCATTTTGAGCTACAAGCCTTTTCAACATCTCATGACCCCCTTACTAGCCTTAAAACATCATTTTAAGCAAAATTTATGTTGAAGATTTTTCCATTTGAAGCTTGGAAATAGAAGTTATGGCCTTATGCTTGAAATGACCTATAATCTCCAAATGACCAAAATGCCCTTGACTTGTCAAAGCCATAACTTGAGTTCTACAAATCCTATCAAATACTTATAGTACTCTCTAGAAAGCTAAGAAGATAAGGAACAACATTCATGTTTACCAAAAGTTCATAGGAATCATCCTTCTTGGGCAAAAGTTTGATGCAAGTTGGGTGACTTTCAAGGCCCCAGATTCACATACCTCAGATGACCTGTAACTTGTCAAAGTCATAACTTGAGCTCTACAAATCCTATCAGGGACTTCTAGTACTCAAATTAAATCTAAGAACAAGCTCTACAACATTCATGTTGGGGGTAAAATGAGATGACAATCACATCTTGAGCTAAACTGCCTTGAAGATAGGGGTCAAACTAGGGGATTTTACACTGTCAAGCCTTAGAAACCCTAGCTTGAAACTTCTCAAACTCTTCAATCATGATGAGTTGACCTTGGAATCATCCTTATAGCATCTCAATGCATCAATCCATGATCACATGGCTCTTGAATTAGGTCTCAACCTTCTCCAAATCATCAGTTGACCTAGGGTTGACCCAGTCAAACCCTAATTACACCACTCATGGCTGAGTCTTCTTAAACTTGCACCATGACCTATCTAGGCTTCATGATGGATTTCAAGACATCTCATAAGCTCTCTCAAGGCTTCAAGTCCATATTCATGGCTTCAGAATCATCTGAGGACTCCCCACAACTCTCAAGTTAGGAGGCACACAATTTGGTTTCAACCACTCTCTCTGAGAATCTTCTGACTCCTCTGACAAAGATATCAACCCTTGAACACTTGAAGAAGCTTCTTAGCTAACCTCACAATCTTGTGGTGCTCTTGATTGGTAATCATACCTCTTGATCTCCTGCATACATGTCAATGAAATGCAAATGATAATACTATTGTGAATGAGATGAAACACAAGCTAGGTAAAGAAATGTTGGTCAAATTTTAGGGTGCAACACACCCACGGTAGTGATGACTAGAATTTAAGAATCTACGATGACCAAGAAATACATTCTTCTGACCAAATTCAAACCGCGTCCAATCTGTGTTTTCTTCACAGATAGGACACGCACATTGACCTTTAATGCTATACCCCGATAGATTTCCATATGCTGGGAAATCATTAATTGTGCCAAACAACATCGCCCTCAAATTGAAACTTTCTTTCCTATATCCATCATAAACCTCCACACCGTTCTCCCACAAACTCTTTAAGTCTTCGATTAGAGGTGTCAGGTATACGTCTATGTCATTCCCTGGTTGTTTAGGGCCAGAAATTAACATAGATAACATCATGTACTTACACTTCATACATAGCCATGGAGGTAGGTTATAAATCATAATAATTACAGGCCAGGTAGAATGTGAGATACTCTGCAGACCATGCGGATTCATTCCATCAGTCGATAATGCCAAGCGAAGGTTTCTAGCTTCTTCTCCAAAATCAGGATAATCATTATCAATTTTCATCCACTGTGGTGAATCTGCCGGATGTCGATACTTCCCATCTACAATTCTATCATCTGCATGCCAAGTCAAGTGTTTTGCATCTGTTTCACTACGAAACATGCGTCTGAATCTCGGAATTATAGGAAAATACCATAATACTTTTGCTGGTGACAATTTTTTCTTATACCGAGATACACCGCATTTAGGACACTCGTTTAATGATGCATATTCATTTCGAAACAAAATGCAATCATTTGGACAAACATGTATCTTATCATAGCTCATGCCAAAAGAGCATAACATTTTTTTAGCTTCATAGGTTCGATTGGGAAGAACATTATCCTCCGGAAGCATCTCTTGAAGTAGGGCTAACAACTCTGTGAAACTTTTATCCGACCATCCATTACCCGCCTTTAAATTGTACAACTTTAATACCGCGGACAATCTTGTGAAAGTAGTGCAACCTTTATACAACGGTTTCTCTGCATCGCTTACCAACCTCTCAAACATCTTGGGACAATCTTGAAGATCTTCTTCAAGTGCTTCTGCAATCTCTTCGACTCGATCACAATCATATGTATCTCTGCCATTGTCCTTTGAAGCACATGTCGTATTATTCTGGGGTTCAACATTCTCGTTACTTATCTCACCATGTAATGTCCAACATGTGTAACTTCGATCAATTCCATGTCTCATTAAATGAGATTCCAACTGAACAGCGTCAACTCGACGCCCATAACAGCATCCTAAGCAAGGACATGTGATCCTACTGGGGTCTTTGGCGTGTTCAACAGCCAACTTAACGAACTTCGATACCCCATTCTCGTACTCTTTTGACAATCGATTACCAGACATCCATTTTTTATCCATACTAATTGAGTAATCTACACTAAACTATAAAAGTTAAACAAAACAGAGAATACCTGTAAGGAAATCACTAACTTCTAAGAATGCTACGCAATAGGATGCTTAGAAACGATCACAGCTTTGCTCTTCACAGGTAACCCCTATAGCAGACAAAATATAAATTTTATTAAAATCATATTAATAATTAACCAAGACAAATCATATTAAAAATACTAGATAATCCACCAAAACAAATCATATTAAAATTACTAGATAATCCTTAAACCAAAATGACACCCTTACTAAACATTGAGAAATCCTAACTAAACATATAAAACCATAATAACATATATATCATATAAACATTGAGAAATCCATCATAATAACATAATAACATATCAACATATAAAACCTTCACTAAACCTTCAATAACTCATTTCTACACAACAACAACACTAAAATTTACTTGCATGTCCTCAAACCTTCAATACAAAACAACAGTATACGTATCATACTTGAACTCAACAACAAAAACAATAACTCAACAACAGTATACGTATCAACACTAAAATTTACTTGCATGTCCTCAAACGTAACATATCTACACAACAACAAAAACAATAGTATACGTATCATACTTAAACTCAAATTTACTTGCATGTCCTCAAACCTTCAATACAAAACAACACTAAAAACCTTCACTAAACCTTCAATAACTCAATAAAAACAACAACAGCAACAATAATATTAAAACCTTCAATGCCTCAATAACAACAAACTTTCGCATTGCAACAACTACATCAAACCTTCAATATCTCAATAACACAAAACCTTTAACAACAACAATAATATTAAAACTTCAATATCTTAATAACACAAAACCTTTAATATCTCAGAAAAACCATCTATATCTTCAAATACCAACAATGGTGAAAAGATAAATAAACAAGAAAACCATAGTAAAATTTCACATACCTTAACAATGGTGGAAATGCAATGCAATGCAGACTTGAAAACGGACGGTGAACGGCGACGGCGGCGCAATCCAACGGAAGAGGGCGACGGTCGACGGCGGATGACGGCAACAGAAACTTTGAATAGGGCAAGGTCGTTCGCCAGAGGAGAAAGAAAGAAGAAAAGAAATGCACGACTGTTCTGTTTCTCTTAAAATTCTGGAGGGTATTTTAAAATTATAATACTAATACCTATAGCAACGCTTTTAAAGGCCTTTAGCAGCGCTTTTAAAAGCGCTTTCTTAGGGTGCCTTAGCAATGCCATATAGCAGCGCTTTATAGAAAAAGCGCTGCTAAAGGGGCCCCCTTTAGCAGCGCTTTTTAAAAGCGCTTTCTTAGGGTCCCCCTTTAGGTCCCCCTTTAGCAGCGCTTTATAAAAGCGCTTTCTTAGGGTACCCCTTTAGCAACGCTTTTTAAAAAGCGCTTTTTTAGGGCCCTCCTTTAGCAGCGCTTTTTTAAAAGCGTTGTCTTTGGTAGGAAATTTTTTTTCTTTTTTTTTACTCACCCTTTAGCAGCGCTTTTTTAAAATGCGCTGCTAAAACTCATTTCTGGCGTAGTGTGGGAACTATTAAAGGTGTAATGATTAATATTGATAAGTTTCCATTTCATGTAGATTTCTTAGTGCTAGACTGAGGCTAGCTCAAAAATAACTCTTATTCTAGGACGACCATTCATGAAGACCACAAGGATGTTGGACATGGACAATGGTCAAGATCAAAGATTGTGATGTATGTTTTAAGATAATAGATATCATGTGACATTGACTATTGTTAAATTATTGATGTTAACCAAATGCTTGTTGGAAGGAAACCGACCATATTTTACATTTTTTCTTAGGTAGTCTCTATTTTAGTTATTCTTTTAAAATCATAATGATAAGATTAAAGTACCAAGGCAAACAAAAAAGGGCTCTCTGAGCGCACTTGGCATGAGCCATGTTTCGCCTAGTGCACCCAGTACAAAAGGTGCACAAGTTCTCGCCCGACAAGAATTTTAAAGATGAACACTACCATAGTGGATTCTGTAATCTGATACACTACTCCAACAAAAAATTTAGGTATGCCAAATTACTAACTTTTATTACATGTATATGATTGTGACACATGTATGATCTTACCATCTACATGCTTCTAAGTAGTAATCCTCAATGCATGCTGGAAAATTTCACATTAGGCTTAAAAACACAACATGAATGTAAGACTATACCATTGTTGCATGCACAATTCATCAAGAAACCTGATTTAAATCAAATGTTTACGCTAAGAGAGCTAGTGGCCTCGCCTAGCTAAGAAATTCCAAAAAGCAAAAAATTCAGCATGCTACAATAAGGAAAATACTGCTAAATTTCATTTATATCATTGAATTGTCTAAGACAGATAGTCAAGATATATGTTGTTTAATGACTTTTACAGATGGCTCCAAAGAAATCCACCATTGGAAAAAAGGGAATTTGGGATAGAATCTTTAAAAAAAACCATATGACTGTAACTGGTTTAAAAGCCCTGATCATAAGGATGTCTACCATCAGTTAAGAACTAGAGAACTAACCACTAAAAGAAGAGTATATATTGAAGAGTTGAGATAATTCTCGAGCTTTATGCAAGAAACTGACAATATAGTGTGGTATGTATTAGCGAATCCCCCATATGAAATTAATATAGACATAATAAGGAAATTCTACGCTAATGCAAAGCCTGCAAATAATGATGAAATAGTCTCGATAACATTATGGATGAGATAAAAATTAATACCATATGGAAGAGATGCAATTTATGACAGGATTGTTACCGACATTTGCATCTAAAATGAAGTATATGAAGTAGGTTAGTATGGTAAACCAATTCAATTCAAAATGTCCAACCACACGACTGAAGTATAAATGTGGTTGGACTTTATCCTACACAATATCACCCTAAAATTAAACACCTTTTCAGCTAGCCTTTCAACTGCATAACTTACATGGTTCATTTTAACTCAACAAGAGATAATTATAGCTAAGATAACTTCAAGTAAAATTTGGGTTATCATGCACTTAATCTCTAAACCCCCGCTTACATTCCTAGGGAAAATCACAAGACTCTGTCGAGTTCATGAAGTATACTTCCTTGATTACTATCATTATTGCATCAATAGTGCAATGGATGATGACTTTGTTCGCCATCATTGCATGGCAAGACAATATAGAGAAAATAATAGTTCAATACCATCTTCAGTGGCACAACAAACCCAACTTGAACCTTTAAGTTTGGACAATGTGAATCACAACCTACAAACCTATTTTACTCATGAGTGAGGTATTAGTGTTGCATACCGAAGAGGTTACTTTCTTTACAAGAATCCATTAAGATTCCAAAATCCAAACTCTTCCTTTGGTCATATTCCATCCATAGAAGAATTTGTACTTTAACTTCAATGGCCCAAAAATAGGCTATTTTATTCTGAGAAAGTGAGGATAAGGTGTAACACCCTAAACCCCGAAACTTATAATTAAAGCATTAAACGATAATTCAAGGTGCCACCAACGACAATCCTTTGAAAACTCATCAAATCAATTGAAACTACACAACGGAAAACATTTTTCAACACAACTTCATAAGTTATTAATAAACTCCAAAATAACAAAAACAACATCAACTTCAAAAACATAATAAATCTCATCTCCAATGTTACACGATTAGAGCAGAAACTACTAGTGTATTATTAACAATTAAAATGAAAGTTAAGAGTAACTCTAACAAGCAACTTTCCGACACACAACAATAAGGATCACTCCTGAGTATCTGCAAGATGTCCATAGTGGACAACATAGAGCAAATCGGGTTAGAAACAACAAATCAATATAAATAGTGTAAAGAATGCTAAGGTAGAGAACACACAACAAGCACACATTCATTACACAATCAACAACAACATAGTCTCACACTTAATCATAGTAACATGCATGTATTCACAACCAAACAACAACATCGTGAACAACCAACCACATATGAAAGTATGTATTCAATGTCCTCTATAGCAAGCTTATTATGCATATGGTACCATTCATGAACACTCAGGTTCATCTCGATCCTGAATCCCTACCATAGGACCAGAGCACACCAAAATCGTTATCATCATCATCATAGGTAACGCTTCACCGATTCCCATATGGAACCAGCTACTCACTTATGAATCTCCACCATAGAACTAGAGCACGCCAAAACTGGACCTAAGTTCGTACACCATGATGCATGACTCAAAACAACATGCATCTTCACCATAAAGTTCACCAAAAGAATCACCATGCATATTTCACTGTTCATGCACAACATCACTCATCATACACAATAATTAATCAATGTCACAAAATTCAACAAACAACAACAAATGGCATCAGTTCAACAAATTCAACTTCATAAACATTTATTCACTAAAACAACAACACATTATTGGATAAACACAATGATTCGCTAATCGATCATACAAGTCATCATAAACACCGCTACAGTAGGCATATGACTATAACTCAAACAATTCACCAAACACTATCATGAGGTAGCTCTACGTGTTAGATTTTTAACGCTTCAAACAACGTCTCATTTGGACTTACGAAATGAAAGTTACGACCAAAAATGACAAGTGGATCAAATAACCAAAACAGGGACCAACCGATTAACACAAGGGACCAATCGATTTTCCAAACCTACTAACTTATATTTTTTTCAAAATTTTTAAGGACCAATTGATTACACCTCAATACCAATCGATTTTTCATTTATGTTTTTCAATTTTTTCAAAGGGACCAAACGGTTGCTCCATGAGACCAATCGATTGCTCCTTTGTTTCTGTAAAAAAAATTGTGTTATAAGAGTAAGCCAATCGATTGTTCCCCTAGGACCAATCAATTAGTTTGAGTTAATTTTTCCTAAAAACTAATATTTCACGTACGTTCAGTACTCTCTTCATCCTCTAATTTCCATTCAGAGGTCCATTCAAATTATCCAAATCCAATACACCCAACACATGAATTCAACAGTAGTTCAAAGTATTGTAATCATCAATATATACAACATTTATTTCATCACAAACTGTATTAATTTCATCAGCAATTCAACAACCAATTTCATCATGATCCATGGATACAACTCAATCATTTAAGCATTCATCAATGGCAGAAAATACATATACATATTCATGATGATTCAGACATAAAATCACATAGAGACACACAATCAACCAACAAATTTCTAGATTTTCATCATATAAGAATTCATCAAAGAAAACCCTAGAAGCCTAATGAGACTAAGGACTTCTCATATCTACCCCATCATTCAATACACCTAACTTGAAAGCCCCTTCTCCCCCTTTTACCTTAGATTTCCAAGCAGCAATGATGAATTTAGCAACTCATATGGATTCCTCTTCCAACCCTAGCTCTCCTTCCCAAAAGCCCTTGTTCTTCTTGCCTCTTGTTTTCATGTACTGTAAGAGTTCTTTAAAAAGCTATTTTCTCCCAAATTTTAGAATTTATATGATTCTCATTATTTCCCAAAATTACCGTTTTTACCCAACTTAATCTCAACTTCCCTCCTCTTGCCACATGCTTTCCTCAATTCACACCAATGGCTCAATTCTCTTATTTCACCAATTTCTCATTTTATTTATAATAATAATAATAATAATAATAATAATAATAATAATAATAATAATAATAATAATAATAATAATAATAATAATAATAATAATAATAATCAAAACTCTAATTATTCTAATTATCTTCTAATTATTTCAATCAAGCTACCGCATTCTCACTACACCCTACTATTACCACTACACCCCCAACAACATATAATCATATAATTTTATTTAAGACACACCAACCACCAAATAATTAAATAAAATAAACTAAATAACTCAATTAATCAAATTTTAGGTGTTACACAGGATATATGCATGATGAGGCAAGTGGTATTAGATGAAATAATGTAAATCAAGAGGAAGGGGAAGAAAAGGAAGAATAGAATGAATAGGAGTATGAATTTGATTATTAAAGCATCAAACATTATCATTGTGAAGTTTTTATCGTTTTAAAGCTCAAATTTAATTACTCGTTAAACATTTTTTTGCTAATTTGTGTTTGTTTGTCATTATGTATTATGTTAATTAACAAATGTCCATGCATAATGGACTTGGGTGAGTTGGTCAACACACCCAAGCTTCCAACATATTAAGAATATGTGTGATGATAATTACATTTCTCCCTTTAAATTGGTTGTTACACAATAGTAAAATTGAACAAGAAAAAACGAGTACATGTGTTGTAGTTGACAACTCATTAGGCGAGCCATACAATGTGCCTAGTGCACTTTGCTGCAAAATGGGGCTAAGTGGGGAATCCATGAATTTAATTGTCTCACATATCTATAAGGAAGGTAATGTTTGTGTTGACAAGCTTGCTAGCTTAGGCCTTGATAAGTGATAAAATTACTATAAGCAAGGCTCGTTAGGCCACAACCATGGGCATGCTAGCCCAACACAGGCGAGACAAGACTTCATGGCTAAGTAAATTTGTGATCAAGGAAAGGTTGGTGTGCTAAGAGAAGATGGGTGGTGCTCATATCAAGCTAGGGCTAGTTGCAGGGTGAGGTGACTTTTTTTTAACCTACAAGAAAGTAGGCGTGCTAGGCGAAGATAGATAGTGTATCTAACGAGCCTACATTTCTCTAGTCTATAAATAGGAAGTTCAGCTTCAATTCATATGCAATTTTTCAGTGGATTCAAGTGAGTACAAAAAAAGAATAGGTTCATCCTGGTCTCAATAAGAGAATATAAAAGGCAGATTAAAAGGGGAAACGATGCTCGTAGTGATACTTGCAAATGACTCTCCAAATTTGTCTTCTTGGGATTACTTGTACAACTATGATGAATAAGTGTATTTATAAATCTCATTGTTGGAGACATCTGTAGTCCTTATATATTCATGTTTCATTCGGTCATGGTGTTTTATGTAATTCTACTTATGCTTTAATATTGATAATTATTCGTTCTTAATGCTTATTTTGGATTATCTGTCTAAAATATGTTTTTATGGTGTGACTTGACATATGAAAGATGTTGATTATTACAAGATCTAAGTCATCCATATATTTGATGTTAATGCATATATATAGGGTTAGGTTTAATATCCGTAAAATACATATTACCATTAATCCATGTTTGTATATCACTGTTGGAACTTAATTTGTTGTATTTAATAGTGCAAGACATCGACTATTAAGCAATACAACTAATCTCACACTGTCCATTCATAAATGAGATATTGTGAGAGCATCAGACAATAAAACTAATAACTAGTAGAGGAGCATATTATTGGCCAATGATTATGCATGAGTATAATGATAACGAAATCTACCTCTGACAAATTGTCTCACTGTTAACATCGAAATCTCCATTTATTTATTTTTTTCATTTACTTTTTTGCAATAAAACCACTTTAAACCCTTACATAGAATCATATAAACTGTCAAAATTGTGTTTATGTACCATCAATCTATGTGAATACAATAATATTTCACTTGCTTAAAAGACCTCCATCTTAAGAAGCTTATTTGCCATGATTGTAGTAAGTTAGATTCTCCTTATTTCAAGTTTGGGTCTTATAAGAGTTTTGGTTCTTGTAAATTAATTATAATTAAAAGTAAGTTCTTGTAAATTAATTTTGTAAAATTAATTATAAATCAAAAGTAAGTTGAATATAAGTTTTTTTAAATTTATATAATGTGAGTTGAACAAAATAAATAATTTGAATTTAAAATCAATTTTAAATATGTAGTACTTGTTTGGCTATGCCGTGATAAAAAATGGTTTAGGTTTAATTAAATATGTAAAATTAATTATGGTGAAAAATAAGTTTAATAGTATAAAATTAACTCAAGGCGCATTCAAAAATATAACCCATCAGATGCAATATGTTGTTGAATTTTATTCATAAATTCTAGTAATATAAAAAGGAACACATAATCATGTTACTAATGTTGGTTCAGGTTCAAGGAAGGCGTGAATTAAAAAGCTATGCACGTGAAAAGGAGCAGCAGACCCATAATTGTAGGAATGTAGCTTCCTTTCACAAATTTCAGTGACCCCTCCACCAGCTCAATCATAATTTCTCTATTTTCAAAGCAAAGTCAAATTTGCATTGCATGCATGTCCTACAAAAACAAATTTGGTAGAAACATTATCCTATAGTCTATCTAATTTTAAATTAAATAATCTTTTCATTTCAAAATGATTAATATGTTTCTGTAAAAGAATATCTTATAATGATTGGTATTTTGTGATTTTAACATAATACTATTAATTACTTTTTATTGTAGTATTATTTAGTTATTTAGTTAATACTATTTACAATTATTTCTTATTCGAATGTCTTCTATCTTATATTTAGAAAAAAAAGATTTTATTTTATTTATAATTTTTTAATATCTATAAAATGGTCAATTAGACAAAATATTTTGAAATAGAAAGGGTAGAGATTTTTAACTCAATTAAAAGCAATTTATTAGCAAGGAGAAACTAAACATCTCAACTAGATCGTCATCCAAAAAAACTCGTTATAACCATAGTTCATATGTATAATAAAAAGAAGATACAAAATGTATACTTGGGCCATATCAAAACTTCAAAAAAAAAAAACGAAAGCAAAATAAAAAACAAACTAAGACAAACGATAACAAGGGAGAGTCAACCGTATTAAAAAAAGAAGTCACAGAATGATTAAAATTGGCAAACTTATCCGCACAAGAATGACTTTCTCGAAAGACGTGGGACAAGTCCAAATTCTCATCCAAAACACCATTGTCCCACCTATTACGAAAATCCCAAGGCACTATGTCTGGTTTCAAAAAGACCTTAATAGCAACCTAAGAGTCGCTCTAAACCCATAGATTATTCCAACCATTACTAACTGAAATCTCCATAGCATGAATAATCATCGTTAATTCAGCATATGCAAGACCGAAGAGTAATGATGGTTTTTGACAAACCCACAAAAAAGATAACATCATGATCAAGAAAAATAGCCTCACAAGCAAGAGAGTTTCCCATCAGCGAACCATCTTTGTTTGCTTTAACCTAGAAAATTACACAAGACTTCCACAGTAGCAAAGAAATCTTCAGAGTTGACATTTGACGTTGTGGAATAAGCGATTTTTGAAGAATCAAGTGGTCTTCCTGCGCATTTGCAATTTGACCTTTGGAAATATTAGCACTAGTAACCATGGAAGTATGAAGTTTTCATTTTTATTGCATGTTGTGAGTGCACCTTCCTATTAGAACTATTTTGTATGATGTCAAAACTAGGACAAATTAGCATTTATGTATATATTAGACAGTACTCTCTGAGTCTAAATGTACATATTAGTATTAAGAAACTTAGGAATGGTTTAGAAAAGGCTTCATGCATTAAAAATAGGTTTTTTATGTGAAAAACAGGTCTATGTGTCGACACATACATGCAATGAGTCGACACGTGTATATCATTCTTAACGGTTATATCTTCTGTAATGCATGAGTCGACACATACGAGTTATGTGTCGACACATGTAGGTCAACTTTAAAGCCTGTAGCTTGTGTTTGATGTGTCGCCTATATGAGTCGACATATGTATCAAATGTGTTGACACATGAGTTACATAGGTCGGCACATGCATTAAAAATCTTGAAAATGACATTTTTTCTAAACCTCTTGCATTCCTTTTTGCCTCCAACTCTCTCTCTCTCTCTCTCTCTCTCTCTCTCTCTCTCTCTCTCTCTCTCTCTCTCTCTCTCTCTCTCTCTCTCTCTCTCTCACACACACACACACACACACACACACACACACACACATATATATATATATATACACATGTCATACATGCATCTTTTTAAGCATGTGATGGTTAAGAAAAAACAGATACGAAACCAAGAATATACAAAAAGTTCTCTTCATCTTCAACCTATGTTCTATGTATACACACAAACAAATTACACATAATCATTTTTTTGTTTGAGTTCCATCTAGAATTAGAGTTGATAACGTCCAATTTAGGTTGTTGAATTGTAAATTGGGTTGAGAGTCTTTGGGGGTTTCAAATAAGAAAACCAAGTTGGGGGTTTCCTTTGAGATCAATAAGGGATTTAAAGGTTTTGGACAAGATTATGCAATTGGGAATCGATCGAGTGAAAGCTTTGAAGAATAGGGTTTCTTGTAAAGGAGTAGCGTGAGACAGTGGGTCCAATTGGTAAATCTTAGGTGACAACAATTTACAATTTGGATTCGATTGAGTTAAAGCTTTGAAGAACGGGTTTTATTCCAAAGGAGTAGCGTGATTCGATAGATCAAATTGGTATTTATTGGTGACTTGATCGAGCTCAGATCAAGGAAAGAGAAAATGTTAGAAACAACATCAAACATAGGGTTTGTGGGGTTCTATTTCTACATTTATCTTGTAAAACTACATTTGCAAAGTAATATTAATTATCTCAATTCGAGTTCGAATTAAGGGCATACGTATTCGTAGCAAGGTCAATTTGGGAACTGCCTAAACAAATTCTTGTGTACTCTCTCTCTCTCTCTCTCTCTATATATATATATATATATATATATATATATATATATATATATATATATATATATATATATATATATATATATATATATATATATATATATATATATATATATATATATATATATATATATATATATATATATATATATATATATATATATATATATATATATATATATATATATATATATATATATATATATCTATCTATCTATCTATCTATCTCTTTTACCTTTCATTTGCAAATTATTGAATTCGTCGATTGTGTGATCATATGTTTGGTTAAACTTTTTGATAACCTTTTGAAAAAGGTTTTGTTGAGTTGATCACAATCTATTAGATTGTGGTTGGATTTGAAAATCAACAAAATCATACGAAATTCTACACGAAATTGATTGCACACAAGATGTTCGATAATTTACCTCAATTGCGTTTTTGTGTATTTTGTCATTGGAAATACATTTCACTTTTATTATAACATTCAAGGTATTATTGTTATAAGTATATTGATAAATTTATTCTCATTATCATAACTTGATTCTATATATGAATATCCGAGATTTTCAGTAGCAGTTCGGTTTAGACGATTCGGGTCACTTTTGTTAGTTGTTAAATCTTTCAAAACAGTTATTTGTAATTTTTTTAAACTTGGGATCTATTCACTCCCCTCCCCTAGATAAGTCTCTTTCATCTAACAAGTGGTATCATGAGTTTCGGTTAATTTTGTGCTTAAATATTCTCTTATTAAAAAATGGCTACCAAACCTAGAGGAGCGTACAATAGAGTACCCATCTTTACCGGTGAAAACTATGACTATTAGAAAGCTTATATGTGTGTCCATATCAACTCGGTTGATAAGGGTGTTTGGGACATCATCACTAATGGTCCTAATCAAATTACAATTACCAATGGTAAAGGTGTTGTCATACCAAAACCGGAGGCACAATGGAATGATAATGATAAGAAAGTGTGGTTACATGATTGGAAGCCACAAAATATTCACATGTCCACACTTGGTGTTGAAGAATGTTATCGTGTTTTCCATTGTGGAACCACCAAAGCTATGTGTTACACATTAGAAGTTACCTGTAATGCCCATTTTAATTATTTAAGTTTTTCCTGTGTTATTTTATTATCGGCATGCCTTGTGTGGGAATTGTTGAGGATATAAGGAACATAATATTAATATTATATAATTGATAATGATAATAATGGATAATTAATATTAGTGTTGATATTAGTATTATTATTATTATTATTATTATTATTAATATTATGACGATTTTGTTAATTGGAGTTGTTTTGGATTAAAAAGGAGAAAATGAGTATTAATATTATTATTGGAATTAAAAAGAGAATTTTGGGGTATTAGGGGCAGAAGTGCCATTTTGGAAGAATAGAGGAAGAGAAGAACACGGTCTAGCAAGTGAAGAGCAAGCTTGAAGAGTGCGATCAAGAGGAAGAAGAAGTGAGCTTGGCGGTGGAATTCTTGAAGATTCACTGATCGAAACTACATTTGAGGTAATGGGGGGGGGATTCCGTTAAAATTGGTAGAATGCATGAATAATTGGTAGAAGGGGATTTCCCTTAACCCCATAGGCTTGATGGTTGTGTTTTATATGATATTGTGATTCTTAGCTTGATGCTGATGTGTTGAATCTATTGCATGTGTTGTTTGGTGATTTGGGGGTTTCCGGGTAGTTTGAAGTTTTATGCCGAAGTTGATTAAATGAGTAGAGCTGACATATAATCGGGTTAAATCGAGGATAGATGTTGTAGTTGGGTTGTGGAATATTGTTCTGATATGATGAGAACTGGTTTGAGTGGAATCGCCTGAGTTCGGAGTGCTTTTGCCGACTATGAGCAGTTTTATTTTTCTGAAATCGCAGACGTTCGCCAGTTGCTTCGCTGAGCGAGCGAGTAGGAATCTTCGCTTGGGATTCTTTGGATGAACTGGGTAGCGAGTGCTTCCAGTAGCCACTGTCTGGCTTCGCTAGGAAGTTCGCTGAGCGAGCAGGTAGCGAGCATTCGCTGATGCTTCGCCTAGCGAGTGAGCCAGCAAGCATGACAGTGTTTTGTATTTTTGTGCTGTGCTGTTTTGTACTCTTGTGTTGTTGGACCCTTGTTGGTCGTGATTGATTTTGAGATTGATGTTGAATTAGGGAGAGTGTATGTGTGGTGTTGGAATGTAATTTCTGTGTTAATCGGTTGATGTGGATATTTCGATTGGTGTATGACATGATACATGTATGTGGTGATGTGTGGAATATACGCATATAACTATATATATATATATATATATATATATATATATATATATATATATATATATATATATATATATATATGTGTGTGTGTGGTGTATGATGATGGATCAGTAGGATCGTGTGCACCGTGGGTGCTTGTATTTGTTGTGTGCATTGGTGTCTTACATAGCATATGGACGGGTTGAACCATATCTCGGATGGAGTGTAAGTGATTCACTTGTGCTCTAAGTGGGGAGCATAGTAGGGATAGATCGTGTCTCGAATGGAGCGTAAGCGATCTATCCAGAAATTAATTATATTAGCTCAGGAGGAGCGTAGTAGGGATAGATCGTGTCTCGGATGGAGCGTAAGCGATCTATCCTGAAATTGATTATATTGGCTCAGGAGGAGCGTAGTAGGGATATATCGTGTCTCGAATGGAGCGTAAGCGATCTATCCTGAAATTGATTATATGGGCTCAGGAGGAGTGTGGTAGGGATAGATCGTGTCTCGGATGGAGCGTAAGTGATCTATCCTGAGTTTGAGTCGGTAACACATATCATTGTGTCGAGTTGCATATGTTGCATTATTGGTGTGTTGTGTTGGCATGGGACAGTAGGTCCGGATTGATGCATGATGAATGATGCTTATGTGTTGTCTGCCTTTTATTCATGTACATTATTACTGTTATATTTTGATCGTGATTTCTCACCCCTTGTTGTTGTTGTGGTCTGTGCTTCTTCGGAAGTACAGACAATCCAGGTGCGTAGCTAGCTTGGATTATGGCGAGTTGAGTCGTATGGATGCTCTGATACGTAACACGGGGTTTTTGGGAGTTATTTATCTGTTGGATGATTTTGTTTATACTTTGTGTCGTATCATGTTTGATGATGGATTCTATTGATGATGTTTTGTATATTTTGGGCAGATGGCCGAACATGACGTATGAAATGATGTACATATATGTATATATGTTATGACAAATTTCTTTTTCGCTGCTTATTTTGAAAATCTTTTAATGAAATGTTTTGTGGAAATTTTTGTGAAAAGTAATATCCCATTTTTGGAAGAGAAACTCTGATATTTTAATTGATTTATTTTGCATTTTATTTAAGTTGGGAAATGGGGTGTTACATTACCCATGAGGGAACTAATGAAGTCAAACAAGCTAGGATCAATACCTTAAATTAAGAGTTTGAACTATTTTGCATGAAGCATGGTGAAACCATTGCCGGTATGCAAAAGAGGTTTACATATCTTATAAATCGTTTGAATGATCTAGGTAAGCCTATTTCCAATAATATTTCTACTAAAAAAGTTTTGAGTTACCTTAATATAGAATGACAACCTAAGGACACCGCAATCAAAGAAGAGAAATATCTTAGAACACTTGATCTCATAACTTTATTTGGCAAGCTAAAAGAACATGAGCATGAGCTTACTTGCTTGGAAAAACATTAGAAAAAGCATGAGAAAAAATAAAGAAGGAGAAAGGCAAGGACAAGTAGGTGGAAAAGAAGTTTATTTCTCTAAAAGCTTCAAGCTCAAAGTCCTCAACCAAATGAGCAAAGTGATTGTGAAACAAGTGATGACGATAATACGAATGATAAAGAAATGGGGGGTTTTGTGAAAAGGTACAATAGGTACATCAAAAGAAATGGTGTAAAGTACTCAGACAAAAAACTCATCAAATTTAGAATATAATCAAACTCCTCAAAGTAAGATGATAACAAGAAAGTAAGATTAAGAGGTTCATATTACAACTGTGGCAAAACTGGTCATTACAAGCCGAATTATCCATTGCCAAATAAAGATAAAGGAAGAGGTCAACACAATGATTCTAGCAAGTCTAAAAGAGCTTATATTGCTTGGGAAAGTGATAGAGATTCCTCAAGTTATGAAGGTTCAAGTGATAGTGAAGAATCGACAAATGTTTGTCTTTCGGCTTACTATCATGAAAAGAAGAAAAAGAATGTAAGTCATTCTAAATATGAACATGTTGATAAATTACCTTATTCTGAGTTACAAGTAACTTTTGAAAATCCACATAGAGAAATGGTAGATGTGTAACCCGGTGAACTGACTTTAAACAATGTTGCGGATAGCAAGAGTCGCCACCGACTTTTATTTTACCCATAAGGAAAGGTTATAAAAGAACAGGAAAGACCTTAGAGAATATTTTGGGTCCGGGGGGTAGGTTATGAAAAGGGAAGGTGTTAGCACCCTTTTCATCCATGGTTATCCATGGGCTCTTAGGTACTTAAGCTCACTTTTGAATTGTTTTGAAAGTGTAGTGTGTGAATAGCAAAAAATTTCAGGATAGTTTAATAATAATCCGTGTATGGATGTGAAAAAAACTTGTTTGAAAATTTTGTTGGAAATTTGTTTAAGTGTGAAAAAGTTTTGAAGTGAGCAAGTACCTAGGAGTAGCCTACCCTAAGGTCTTTCTTATTCTTTATCCTTTCCTTAGTAAGACTATCCCTACTATAATGGAGTAGGTAGTCCTTACTTTGGATGTTAAGGGACATGTGAGGGACAATTGGATTTTTGAAGGCCATTGTGGGGTGTAATAAGCAAACTGGAGGGACTATCATCATTTTTCGAAAGAGACTCGATTCGTAAAGGCAACCATAAGGGACTTTGATGATTTTCTTTTTGAGGGACTTGCTTTATACACCCCACTTAACCAATATTCGTAGGCAACTTGAGGGATATCCTTAGGAAGTGAGACGGCGATTAAAATCGACTTACGTGTGTGACGTGTTTATTTTAATTATCTTTATTTAAAAGCGATCTAAATTTACTTTAATATTACATACATGTTGTTACACTCCCTAATTACTAACCATAATGATAATTAAATAATTAAACAACTTTACATCCAAGAAACAATTACAAAATAATAAGCAAAATAATTAAATAGCAAAGATAAATAAAATATAAATAAGCAATAATAAATAATAAAGGGGGTTAGTAAGCAATATTTAACAAAATAATAAGCATGATTAGAATATAAATGGGTTAGTAAATAAGAATAAACAGAATTAATCCAAATATTATAATAATAAGAAATTAACAATTTTTTAATATAATCAACTAAAAAAAAACAAATATGAATAAACAATTGTTTTAATTTACAAATTATTAAATTATATTTTAATCATGAAGTTACTACAAAAAATCTAATTATTATAAGCACAATTATTTATAAACTAAAGTTATGTAAAAAAATATTTATAAGTATATTTACAAAAATTTGTAAGAATTATAGTAAACATACATACATAATAATTATATTAGAAAATAACATTAAAAAAAAATAGGATTAGATTTGTATTAAAAAATATTTTTAGAGTTTTATGAAATTAGGGTTTATATGAGAAATAAATTTTTAGGGTTTATATAAAAAAATAGGATTTAGTTATATACAAAATTTTTCTAATTTATACATATTACAATTTAGACATAAAATATAGAAACAAAATTTGTGAAAAAAACATATTTTTTAAAATTAAAGAAAACAGACATATTTTATTATTATTTATTTATTATTGAGAAATATACATAATATATTTAATTTTTAATATTATAATATTTAAATTAAATAAAAGGAAAGAAAAAAAAAGCGGAAACTTACCTGGCTGAGGTTTGAACCCAGGCCAGCTTGATTTCCAGGAAGCACAACAACCATCAGGCTAAGCATACAATTGTGAAATATATCCAGGAACAATTCATATTATTTTTTTAATAAAATTTGAATTTAAAAACAGGCGCGAACTGACCTTCTTCTTCCTCCCATTACCTGCGGATTTTGCAACGTTTTCTCCTACGAATATTGTTACGGGTTCTTCCACCCTGCGAAACACAAACTTCATCCAAACGGTAAAATTTCACAAAATTGATTGCACCATTGTATTGCTACTGAGTTTTTCAATCGTCCTATGTTTTTCAAATCCATTTATCATTTGAAAATCGTGAAACCCTAAAGAGGGCCGAAAACCCTAATCATGGTGAATTCTTGTTCCTGCAATGAAAATCCAATTGAACCACCCAGAATCGTTCTAGAGTTCATTCTAAACATCCTACAACAATCAAAAACAGTTTAAACATGATAAATCAATGGATTCGAAAACAAAATATTCAAGGTCAAGATGAACTCGGGTTGAGCAATTGGGTGTGTATACGATGCATATGGATGATGATTTATGATCAGAAGAGTCCAAGGAAGCTTGCTATGTCTTTCAAATACCTTGCAATGCTCTGAATTTGAGAACCCGAATATGACTTTTTGAAAGATTTTTGTGCTTTTGATCTTACCTTTAGGCTGCTGCAAATTCGTGAATGAGGCTAGGGTTTGTGCTTAGTATATATGTGTGATGGATTTAGGTCAGAAACATTGATGTGTTGTGTGGATATTTGATCCAAAAAATATTCAAAAAGATCATTGTATAAATTTCAAATATTTGATCATGAGTGCTTGCTATTTTGGGAGAGATCACATGATTTCCTTCTCATTCTAATTCAATCAATGATTATGAATTTCTAGAAACAAAATCTTCACCCAAAAATAGATTTTTATATTTTTTATTTATTTAAAATGATTTTTATGAATTAAATCAATAATAAATAAATAAAAAATAATAATTTGGGAGAGATCACATGATTTCCTTCTCATTCTAATTCAATCAATGATTATGAATTTCTAGAAACAAAATCTTCACCCAAAAATAGATTTTTATATTTTTTATTTATTTAAAATGATTTTTATGAATTAAATCAATAATAAATAAATAAAAAATAATAATTTGGGAGAGATCACATGATTTCCTTCTCATTCTAATTCAATCAATGATTATGAATTTCTAGAAACAAAATCTTCACCCAAAAATAGATTTTTATATTTTTTATTTATTTAAAATGATTTTTATGAATTAAATCAATAATAAATAAATAAAAAATAATAATTTGGGAGAGATCACATGATTTCATTCTCATTCTAATTCAATCAATGATTATGAATTTCTAGAAACAAAATCTTCACCCAAAAATAGATTTTTATATTTTTTATTTATTTAAAATGATTTTTATGAATTAAATCAATAATAAATAAATAAAAAATAATAATTTGGGAGAGATCACATGATTTCCTTCTCATTCTAATTCAATCAATGATTATGAATTTCTAGAAACAAAATCTTCACCCAAAAATAGATTTTTATATTTTTTATTTATTTAAAATGATTTTTATGAATTAAATCAATAATAAATAAATAAAAAATAATAATTTGGGAGAGATCACATGATTTCCTTCTCATTCTAATTCAATCAATGATTATGAATTTCTAGAAACAAAATCTTCACCCAAAAATAGATTTTTATATTTTTTATTTATTTAAAATGATTTTTATGAATTAAATCAATAATAAATAAATAAAAAATAATAAAAATGATGAATTTTGGTCAATTGGGTCGTGCACCATGTTATGAGATGGATTGGGTCATAAATTAGGCAGCCCATTTGGAAAGAAATACTTCTAAGCCTCCATTTTCAACATAAACCATCACAAAATTGCCCAACTTTGCAAGGGCACATTTCTCTCAATTTTAAAGGTATGATGGTGTTCTTGGACTTTTTGGAAAGCTTGAAGAGTCCTCTAAACAACCCCATTGGTTTCAGGTCCATATCATTTACCAATCTCAAGTTATGCCCTTTTGAAGTTGTTGACTTTTTGTTGACTTTTGAAATGACCCATAATGTCTTAGATCATATCTTTCAAATAAAGAATTTTTGGGCTTAACCTTCAACATCAAAGTTGTAGAGAATTCAATTTCCTTCAAAATGAGCTTTGGATGGAGACTTGGTGATGAAGTATGTGAAAGTTATGCCTGGTCAAAGTTCAGTTGACTTTTACTGAGGAAACCCTAATTTAGAAACTCCTGATTATTGATGATCTGGAATCTCCTTGATGAATCATGATCAACCCTTGATCAAATGATGAATTTTAATTCATATACTTGATGTTGGCAAAAAATCATGAAGTTTGACTTTGGTTTGACCACAGTTGACCTCAGTTTGACTTTTTAACTGCATTGACTGCTTTTGACTTATCTGATCATCTGACTGAGCAAACTTTTGAGAAAAGTCTTGAAACTTGACATGGGGGTTCTTATACACATATAAGATGTTATGAAGCTCACTTGAAGTCTTGGAAGTCCATTTAGCCTGATTAAAGTCAAAACCCTAGTTTCGGATGCACTGCTTAGGAGGTGCATTGTCTGAGGGAATTGTCAACTCTTCTGACCAATTGTGAACTTTGTGAACCTTGTGAACATCATGAAGTGGCTTTGTAGACCTCATGACCCTTAGGAAAGCTTTTTAAACATTGTGAATCTTGTGAACCTTGTGAACCTTCAAGAAGCAACCTATGGACTTCATGAACCTCATGAAAGGTCTTGTAGATGTTGAGAAGTTTGTGAACCTTGTGAACCTTCAAGAAGCTCAAAGTCTTGTATTGTGAGGGCAAATTTTGGGGTGCAACAGCTGCCCCTGTTCAATTTTCTGAAACCTGAGGGGTTAGATTGGTATATTTGCCAGTCGTAACCTGGAAGGTTGAAGGGGATTGAACACAAAAGCCCAAAAATTTGCACTCACCAGTGCACTAGAGTGGTACAGATGGCTAGTCGAATATGATTGAGTGGGCTTAAAGATGCCACTAGGGGGGGAGCAGTTCAAAATATGGGTGTATGATGAAAGCTGTCAGGAGTCTGGAATAATAATGATGTAGCAGCATGTCTTCATGAGGATAGAGCAATCAATAGTGATAACCCTAAAGCAATCTTGAAGCAATGATATGATTTCAGGAGGATAGAACAATGAATGGCTCTAAAGCAGTCTTGAAATAATAATGTGATATGTCTTCAGGAGGATAGAGCAATCAATAGCTCTAAAGCAGTCTTGAAGTAATGATTTCAGGAGGATAGAGCAATGGATAGCTCT
Source organism: Lathyrus sativus (assembly GCA_963859935.3). Taxonomy (NCBI): domain Eukaryota; kingdom Viridiplantae; phylum Streptophyta; class Magnoliopsida; order Fabales; family Fabaceae; genus Lathyrus; species Lathyrus sativus. The sequence continues at coordinate 596,814,581 of OZ012740.1, read as the reverse complement.
AAAGCAGTCTTGAAATAATAATGTAATTTCAGGAGGATAGAGCAATGGATAACTCTAAAGCAGTCTTGAAATAATTAGATGGCTTCAGGAGGATAGAGCAATCAATAGCTCTAAAGCAGTCTTGAAGTAGTAATATGACCTCATGAGGATAGAGCAATGAATAGCTCTAAAGCAGTCTTGAAGTAATAGGATGATTTCAGGAGGATAGAGCAATCAGTAGCTCTAAAGCAGTCTTGAAGTCATGAGAGGCTATCAGGAGGATAAAATAACCCTGAGGTTACAATAAAGCAGTCCCAAAGTAATAAGAAGCTTATCAGGAGGATAAAGTAACCCTGAGGTTACAATAAAGCAGTCCCAAAGATCATAAGCTTGTTTGTTGGATAATTAACCTGAAAACAAGGTAGCATTCTGTATAACAACATTAGTTTATGCTTTATGTATGCATGTATGACATGATACACTTAGGTAATGTACTATAGACATATATGTTATGGTATGATGTAAATGATGTATGTATGATATGACACTGCTGGAAGTGTCTGGATATCCTTGTATAACAACTGCTGGCCAAGGAAAATAAATCCCGATTCGTTGTTGAAGAATATATAACCCTCCGTCTGCTGGGGATAACAAGGTATAGATAACCTCCCGTTGTTGGGGATAACAAGGTATAGATAACCTCCCGTTGTTGGGGATAGTAGGGTATAGATAACCTTCGTTTTCGTTTGATAGTAGGATAAGTATAACATCCCGTCTTCGTTCATCGTGCCCTTATTGGAAAGTAATTTCCCGTATATCCGTATGAGGATAAAAGAGATGGATATAAATTCCAGGGGAGATTAGACTTTGTGAAAATGGATTAGTCCTACTGATGGTTTGTAACTGTCTTGTAAAGATGAACCGGCGAAGCTTCGTTGAAATCCTTCCCTCGTTCGTCCTTAGTAAATACTATTACTGCATTTTCATGCATTTCTGGTAAACATCAATCATATTAAAAGCATACATGCATTTCTGGTAAACATCAATCATATTCAAAGGCATACATACATTCAAACACAACCAATGGACGTTTCGCTTATGTAAATAGGGTAAAAGTAAATCTGGATTCAAAAGATGGAATTTATTTATATCAAAAGTGACCCATGCACGGGTAAGTTTGTACAAGGAGACATAAACCCTAGTAAGAGAATTTTGTCATGAAGTTTTACAAAAAGAATCAGCTATGTGGGAAATAATCCTATTGAGTTTCAATTCTACTATTGCCACTCAAGTATCTCATCTTCTTGCTGTTGAGACGGAAACGATTGGATTGAGCTTTATCTGTTTGAGCTTGAGTAAGTAGCACAACTGGTTGCAGTTTCATGAGTGATCCAAACGAGACATAGTCATACGCTTTAATCCCTAACTTTTGCCTGGATTGCCCTTTCAGGTTTTCAATCCACCGGGATACCCTTTTTTGCCCAAGCCGCCTTTTCAGGTTTTCGACTTGCCGGGTGTACATCTTTTTATATATATATCCCTAATTTTTGCCCAAACCCTTTTGGTTTGCCGGGATGCCCTTATTTTTGCCTAGGCCTGTCAACCTAGCGGGTCTCTTTTTATGCGTAGTATTTTTTAACTATGTCTGCGTTTACAGGTTGTGGGAAGTCTTCACCATCCATTGTAGTCAGTATCATGGCACCTCCTGAGAACACTGTCTTGACTACAAATGGTCCCTCATATGTTGGAGTCCACTTGCCCCTAGGATCACCCTGTGGTAATATGATACGCTTGATTACCAAGTCACCAGCCTGATATACCTTTGGCTTAACCTTCTTGTTAAAAGCTTTGATCATCCGTTTCTGGTACATCTGGCCATGACAAACTGCTGCTAACCTTTTCTCATCAATCAAATTTATCTGGTCAAGTCGAGTCTGAATCCACTCATCTTCATCCAAGCCTGCATCCTTCATAATTCTCAAGGAGGGGATCTGAACTTCAATAGGCAGAACTGCTTCCATACCATAGACTAAGGAGAATGGGGTTGCCCCTGTTGAAGTACGTATTGTAGTACGATAACCATGCAGAGCAAATGGTAACATCTCGTGCCAATCCTTGTAAGTAACAGTCATCTTCTGTACAATCTTCTTAATGTTCTTATTAGCAGCTTCAACTGCCCCATTCATCTTTGGACGATACGGAGAAGAGTTGTGATGCTTAATCTTGAACTGCGTACAGAGATCAGTAATCATAGTGTTGTTCAGATTAGAGCCATTGTCAGTGATAATCCTTTCAGGGATACCATACCTACATATGAGATTATTCTTAATGAACCGAGCCACAACATTCTTAGTCACAGATGCAAATGAAGCTGCCTCTACCCACTTCGTGAAGTAATCAATAGCAACCAGGATGAAACGATGCCCATTAGAAGCAGTAGGCTTGATCTCACCAATCATATCAATGCCCCACATGGCAAAGGGCCAAGGAGCAGTCAACACATTCAATGGAGATGGAGGTACATGTACTTTATCAGCATAGATTTGACATTTGTGACATGTTCTGGAGTGTTGATAGCAATCAGCTTCCATGGTAGACCAATAGTAACCTGCTCTCAAAATCTTCTTTGCCATGGTATGACCGCTAGAATGAGTGCCAAAGGTCCCATCATGCATCTCTTCCATAATTTCTGTAGTTTCCTTCTTATCCACACAACGAAGCATAGTTGAATCATGATTACGCTTATACAGAATGCCATTACTCAGAAAGAACTTAGCAGAAAACCTTCTCAGGAACTTCTTATCTTTGACAGATGCCCCTTCAGGGAACTCCTGAGCTTCAAGATAGTTTTTCACTTCATAGAACCAAGGCTTCTCCTCTGCCCCTTCAGTGTCAATCTTATTGCAGTATGCAGGCTTCTCAAATCTATCAATGGTAATCTTGGGAGCTTCATCATCCCAGCTGATCTCAAACATAGATGCCATGGTGGCCAATGCGTCTGCCAACTGATTCTCTCTTCGTGGAATATGTCCAAAAGTAATCTCTTTGAAATGTGGGATCAAAGACAACACATGTTCTCTGTAAGGAATGAGATTATCATGCTTTGTATCCCAATCTCCTTTAATCTGACTTACTACCAGAGCTGAATCTCCATACACCTCAAGGAACTGAATCTTCATATCAATAGCAACTTGCATACCCATGATACATGCCTCATACTCAGCCATGTTATTGGTACAATAGAAACAAAGTCTGGCAGTAATCGGGGTATGACAACCTTCAGGGGAACTAATCACAACACCAACACCATTACCATGTGCATTGGAGGCACCATCAAAAACCATAGTCCATCGGGATCCTTGTTCAGGTCCGTCATATTGTCCAGGTTCTTTGGTAACAGACATAATGTCTTCATCAGGGAACTCAAAATTCATTGACTGGTAATCACCTACTGCTTGATGAGCCAAATGATCAGCAACAACACTCCCCTTAATGGCCTTCTGAGTAGTATACTGTATATCATATTCCGTCAAGATCATTTGCCATCTTGCAATTCTTCCGGAGAGAGCAGGTTTCTCAAATATGTACTTGATTGGATCCATCTTCGAAATCAACAAGGTAGTATGGGTCAACATATACTGTCTTAGTCGGCGAGCAGCCCATGCCAAAGCGCATCAAGTTTTCTCGAGCAGTGAGTATCTTGTTTCACAGTCGGTAAACTTTTTACTAAGGTAGTATATTGCCTGCTCTTTTCGACCAGACTCGTCATGTTGCCCCAATACACACCCCATTGAGTTGTCTAATACTGTTAAATACATAATCAAGGGTCTTCCATCAACTGGTGGCATTAAAATTGGAGGTTCTAGCAAATATCTCTTGATTTCATCAAAGGCAGTCTGGCACTCATCATTCCATTCCATCACCTGATCTTTCTTCAACAACTTGAAGATTGGCTCACAGATGGTAGTTAATTGGGAAATAAATCTTGCAATGTAGTTCAATCGTCCCAAGAAACCTCTAACCTCCTTCTCAGTACGGGGAGCTGGCATCTCTCGTATAGCTTTCACTTTTGCAGGATCCACTTCAATACCTTTTCCACTGACAATGAAACCCAGGAGCTTTCCAGATCTAACTCCAAAAGTACACTTGTTTGGATTTAATCTCAACCTGTATTTCTTCAACCTCTCAAACAACTTGTGCAGATGATCAAGATGTTGTTCTTCATTCTGAGACCTGGCTATCATATCATCCACATATACCTCTATCTCATGATGAATCATATCATGAAACAAAGCCACCATAGCACGCTGATATGTTGCCCCTGCATTCTTCAAACCAAATGGCATTACCTTATAGCAAAAGGTGCCCCACTGTGTCACAAATGTAGTCTTCTCCATATCTTCAGGTGCCATCTTGATTTGATTGTAACCAGAGAAACCATCCATAAAAGAGAATACCTTATGCTGAGCAGTGTTGTCTACCAGAATATCAATATGAGGAAGTGGAAAGTCATCTTTAGGGCTAGCCTTGTTCAGATCTCTGTAGTCTACACACATACGTACCTTACCATCTTTCTTAGGAACTGGTACCACATTTGCAACCCACTAAGGATAAGAAGTTACGGCCAAGAACCCTGCATTGAACTGTTTCATTACCTCTGCTTTGATCTTTTCTGACATTTCAGGACGCATACGACGAACCTTCTGCTTCTTTGGACGACAATCTTCTTTCACTGGCAAACGGTGAACCACAATGTCTGTATCCAACCCTGGCATATCTTCATAAGACCAAGCAAAGATCTCCACATAGTCACGTAGCATCTGAATCAACCTGCTCTTGACACTGTCCTCTAAATCAGCCCCTATCTTGACCTCTTTTCTGTTTTCTTCAGTTCCCAGATTCACAACTTCGACTGGCTCTTCATGTGGCTGTATAGCTTTCTCTTCTTGTTGTAACAACCTAGCAAGCTCTACAGGTATTTCACAATCGTCCTCGTTTCCGTCTTCAGTTTGATAGATCGGATTCTCGAAATTGTAATTGGCAATAGTAGAACTGTTATCAACTGGATCCAGAGTGGATGAGGATCTGCATTTTAGTGACGTGGGTGTGTGTAAGAACACATAGCTGATAAAGCAAAAATAAAAGAAAAAGAAAGACAAGGAACACAATATTTACGAAAACGAAACGTCCACTGATTTTATTGAATGAAGTATGCAAATGAAATGACAACCCGTAACAAGCACACCATTGTGCCCCGGGTAAGGCACATGGCTTGAAAGTTTTAATTGTTCCAGAAATTATAAATTTAAAAACATAACACAGTAATAGTATTTACTCCTGACTAAAGGAGATAGGGATAACATCTTCAGCTGTCCAATTATTGAGTCCAGCACCCACAGTAGGAAAAATCCATGCCTCCAAGTTGTGGTCTTCATCTTGATCTCCCACAGCATTGATAACCCCTTGATTGGTGATACAAACAGCACGGGCACGACGGACAGCCTTCTGGGACTCTGCAGTGAAACCCAAACCAAACTTGTTAGACTTGTATGGAATATCAGGAAGCTGACCCCAAATAGTACAACCACCTTCTTCCACCACAGCTTTTGCATCATTAAGGGAGGCCATTGCCATTGTTGGAGGGTTTCTGATGACCACAGGAACCTTCTTCACAGCAGGAGGAGTCACACAATCCTTAACAGCCCAGGGAACCACTTCAAATGACTGACATGGAGTTTCAATGTATTCACCTTCTACTTCCAGATACTTGAAAGTGTTTACATGGCTGACAAAGTATTCTTCCTCTCCAAAGACAGTAACAACTTTTCCATTCACCGGATATCTCAACTTTTGATGTAATGTGGAGGTCACAGCACCTGCCCCATGGATCCAGGGACGACCAAGCAGACATGAGTACGAAGGACGAATATCCATCACATAGAATGTAGCGGTAAACACCTGAGAGCCAACCTTGATTGGAAGATCAATTTCCCCATGCACTACTCTTCTAGAACCATCAAAAGCCTTTACCACAATATTACTGGGCTTCAATACCGTATCTTTAGGACTCAGCTTGTTCAGGACTTCCTTAGGCAACACATTCAGAGAGGAACCATTGTCTATCAGCACATGAGACAGGGTAGTGCCCCTGCATTCAATTGAAATATGCAAGGCCCTGTTATGATCCCTCTTGGCAGGGGTCAAGTCAGCATCAGAAAATCCTAACCCGTTGTCATAGGTCAGGTGAGCAACACAATTCTCAAACTGGTCCACAGAAATTGCACTGGGTACATGAGCCATCTTTAGAAACTTGATCAATGACTTGGCATGAGCCTCAGAACATAATAACAGGGAGAGCATAGAAATCTTTGAGGGAGTATGCCCCAGCTGATCAACAATATCATAATCACTCTTGCGAATGATTTTCAATACTTCTTCCATCTGCTTAGAGAGGTCATCAGCAGCTGGCACATCAGTAGATACAGGCTCAATAACAGGACCCTTGCCCCGAGCATCAGTGGTGGAAGTAACAGCAGGAGTAACTGCACTCTTAGAAGCAACTGGAGGAGAGAAGACTCTTCCACTACGAGTGATCTTGCTAGATCCAGCAATATTATCAATGTCAACAGGCATATCAGGTAAAGGCTCCTGCTTGACACCATGGATGTAAACATCAGACCCATAGTGCCGAGGCACAGCTTTGTCAGATGTATAAGGAATAGGACCAGGAGTGGTAATGATCAGAGGAGCTACTCTGGCTTCAGCAACAACTTTCACAGGACCTTCAGCAATAATCTTGATTGGGCCCTGATGAGTGATTTTAATGGGACCCTTTGAAGTGATTCTTAGTGGTACTTTGTCAACCATGTCAACCTCTTCAATCTTCTTACCCTGAGTCAGATGATCCACCATACTTTCTACAGATGCTGGTCTTCTTTCAAACACTATAGTATATTTATCCATGAGACGTTGAATCCCATCTCTCAAAATGAAGCAACTATCCGGCTTATAGGTACAATATAGACAATCTTCATGACAACCTGGAAAGATCCCAGCTTGTACTAACCTCTTTTTGATAACAGACAATGGTGTGCTCAACTCCATAACTGAATAGACATGCAGATCTTCATCAATGGCGTTGACAGTCTTCTCGTGATTTGGCATTGGAGCTGTAATCACATTTGGAGTACCTGGTGGATCAAACTCAATTTCTCTAGCATCAATCATATCCTGAATTTTGTTCTTCAAGACCCAGCAGTTATTAGTATCATGTTGTTGCACCCCAAAATTTGCCCTCACAATACAAGACTTTGTGTTCCAAGAAGGTTCACAAGGTTCACAAAATTCATAATTGGTCAGAAGAGTTGACAATTCCCTCAGACAATGCACCTCCTAAGCAGTGCATCCAAAACTAGGGTTTTGACTTTAATCAGGCTAAATGGACTTCCAAGACTTCAAGTGAGCTTCATAACATCTTATATGTGTATAAGAACCCCCATGTCAAGTTTCAAGACTTTTCTCAAAAGTTTGCTCAGTCAGATGATCAGATAAGTCAAAAGCAGTCAATGCAGTTAAAAGGTCAAACTGAGGTCAAATGTGGTCAAACCAAAGTCAAACTTCATGATTTTTTTTGCCAACATCAAAGAGAGGTTGGGTGAGAAATATTATCATAATAACTGTAATACCCCAAATTTTGCCCTAAGATTTGTCGTCGCATTTCATTGCATTTAATCAATTACTAACAAATTTGTGTAGTCGTTTGACTTTTTGCAGGTAAATATCATATGGCATGCATTTTTTTTCTAAAAAGTAAAAATGGCACAATTGGCAGGAGGACATGTGTAAGGAGTTATGAGTGTGAGAGGTTGAGAGTTCGAATCTCACCTTTGTCACTTTTTTTTTGTTTTTTATTATTTTTACTCTAAATTTTTCTATCTTTCATTAAAAAAATAACAAAAATAGTTTTTTATTATTATTTAATTATTATTTTCGTATTTTAATTAAATCATTTTTTAAAATATTATTTTTTTCACTTTTTTCTAAATTATTCATAAAAATATCCAAAAAATCATAAAATAAAAAATATTGAAAAAAAATTTTGTTCTTTTTATAATATTTTTTATTTTAGGAATCAATAGGATTATTAGCTTTTATTTTAAGTTTATTTTAATTATTTTAAATTATTTAAATTTTATTTTTTCTTAACTAATTATTTAGTTTGGGCTTTAAAATGGGCTTTAGGGACATTATTGACAATTTGGTGTTAACCCTAATTGGTTCCCTATATATACATGTGTTGCCTTGTTGGAAAAAAAAGGGAGAATGAAAAAAACCTAAGAGGAGTGAGTGCCGTTTGCCGTTATTTAGTTTTCTTCTTCATCCATTACTATTGTTTCTTTTTCTTCATCGTTTACCGTTATTTCTTTTCCTTCATCTATTACTGTTGTTTCTTTTTCTTCATCTTTTACCGTTATTTCTTTTTCTTCATCTATTACCGTTATTTCTTTTTCTTTATCTATTACTGTTACGTTTATATATATATAATTTTTAAATTGTTAGATTATATATATATAAGATTTTTGATCGAATTATGTCGATACGATGTTTGCACATTTGTGTGCATGACGCGTGACATTTGTGTTAGTTCGATCTGGTTGCGATGATCGCATTTTTGTGTGAGCAATAATACTATTTTTTGCTTAATTTCTTTTTCTTTGCGATAAATTTTGTTTCGTCCGATTTAGATCTGGTTGCGATGAGCGCATTTCTGCGTTAGCAACATTGTTGGGTTATTTGGCACATTTAAAATTCATTATTGCTTTATTATTATTATTATTATTATTATTATTATTATTATTATTATTATTATTATTATTATTATTATTATTATTATTATTATCATTATTTATTATTATTATCATTATTATCATTATTATTACCATTATTATTATTATTGTTATCATTAATTTATTAAAATTTGTTATAATATAAAAATCTGGTTTTTTAAAATAAATAACATTAACATCTTTTCCAAATTAATATGAAAACCTATTATTTTTAAGAAAAACTTTTTTTTAGATAAATTTAAAATAATAACTAAAATTTTTTTTTAAAATAATAACTAGAACCGTTATTTATTTTATTTTATTATTGTTCAATTCAAATTTCATTATCATATTGTATCTGCTCCTCTCATGTAACCTCGCGAACTTAACAATCGCTCTTTAAATTCTGCCTTTAAATTTCTGCTTGCATGGTTTAAATTATGACATTATCTCTCTGTTTGCATGATTCAATTATCTCACGCGTTTACTATTATTTCTGTCACATTGCACACATCCGAAGGTTAGGTCTAACTGTTTGGCCGCCGCGCCAATAGTCCGTAAAACTTCACACATTCAATTTCAAATCCTCAAAACTACAAACTACAAACCCTAATTTTCACAAATGCCTCGCCGCAGGCAAAATTACAATTTTACCCTTAGCATTAGGTCAAAGAGCCGCCGCGCTCATTTTAGGGTTTCCCGCCGTGGAATCCCTAATTTAACCCTAATTACAACTTAACATTTCAACGTAGAGATTTGGAGTTTCTACACTCCACGTAAGCGTGTCCTTAAGATGCGTTTATTCCCCTTGAGACCTTGACCACAGTCAAGAAGTTTCTAACCTCCCTATTGAGGGGAACTACGATTACTCTGATTCCACTCCCGTAAGGATACGTAGGCACAAGATGCGATGTCTTGCCGAGTAAACTTAGAATTAACCCCCCTTTATTATTTATTATTGCTTATTTATATTTTATTTATCTTTGCTATTTAATTATTTTGCTTATTATTTTGTAATTGTTTCTTGGATGTAAAGTTGTTTAATTATTTAATTATTATTATGGTTAGTAATTAGGGAGTGTAACAACATGTATGTAATGTTAAAATAAATTTAGATCACTTTTAAATAAAGATAATTAAAATAAACACGTCACACACGTAAGTCGATTTTAATCGCCGTCTCACTTCCTAAGGATATCCCTCAAGTTGCCTACGAATAATGGTTAAGTGGGGTGTATAAAGCAAGTCCCTCAAATAAAAAAATCATCAAAGTCCCTTATGGTTGCCTTTACGAATCAAGTCCCTTTCGAAAAATGATGATGGTCCCTTATATGTGCTTATTACATCCCACAATGGCCTTCAAAGTCAAATTGTCCCTCACATACCCCTTAACATCCAAAGTAAGGACTACTTACTCCATTATAGTAGGGATAGTCTTACTAAGGAAAGGATAAAGAATAAGAAAGACCTTAAAACATTAGGGTAGGCTACTCCTAGATACTTGCTCACTTCAAAACTTTTTCACACTTAAACAAATTTCCAACAAAATTTTCAAACAAGTTTTTTTCACATCCATACACGGATTATTATTAAACTATTCTGAAATTTTTTGCTATTCACACACTACACTTTCAAAACAATTCAAAAGTGAGCTTAAGTACCTAAGAGCCCATGGATAACCATGGATGAAAAGGGTGCTAACACCTTCCCTTTTCATAACCTACCCCCCGGACCCAAAATATTCTCTAAGGTCTTTCCTGTTCTTTTATAACCTTTCCTTATGGATAAAATAAAAGTCGGTGGCGACTCTTGCTATCCGCAACATTGTTTAAAGTCAGTTCTCCCACCGTGTTACAGAACTGGCGACTCTGCTGGGGATCTATTTAAGAGGGGTACCCTTAGGAATTAAGATCACTTTAAATTGTTTGCCTTGTTTGCTTTATTATTATATTGTCGGGGTGCTCTTATGTGTGAAAGGTCCTAACCCGGATCTAGTGTACCTTAGGTAAATGGCAATAGACCAAGGAAACTGTACGACGTATATCGATACGGTTGATCTGGTGGCCATAGTTAGTGCGACTTCTTGGTTGGTGCTTATATTCCTTAAGTCAAGTTGAGGATAATATTGAGGCTGCCATATGTTGTCAATGCACTAACTGACTTTTAGAACCCTAGTTAACTCATCTTGGCCTTTAGAAAGTAGTGAGGTAACCGGCTTTGGTGCAGACTGAAGTCGGTTGACACTCGATACTACGCTCATTGAGATCTTAAACTTGGAGGGTTTTGGTTGGCAAGTAAGTTGCCTTCTGAACAACCACCCTTGCGAAGGATCAATAATATTGAGATCCCTTAGAACCTGGTTACTTTTGTAGGACAGGATGAACCATCTAACTTCAGGGGAGGGTACTTGCCTTTGAACCTCATGCAAGCCTTTAAACCTAGGGCTATGGTGTGACTTGTTTGTGTGTGCCACATGTTTGTGATTGAGCATGACATCATGACATCATCATGCATCATAAGCATATCATTTTCCCTAACCATTTCAAGGACCAAAGGATTTATCTTTGTTCTTTGTTGCAGGTCATGGCTTCTGCTCGTAGAAACACCATCAGGATCAACTTTGTAGGGATACCTGCTAAGCTCAAGGAGTTGGTTTCCCTAGTGCCTGATCATTCCCAGTTCAACAAGAGACATGGTCACTTATTGGATCTAGTTACTTCAGGGTTCAGTGAAGACATGATGAGTGTGCTGTTTCAGTTCTTTGACCCTAAGCACCATTGCTTTACATTTCCTGATTATCAGCTGGTTCCAACCATGGAGGAGTTCTCTAAACTTCTGGGTATACCTGTTCTTGATCAGAAGCCATTCACAGGCTTAGAGAAGGAGCTTAAACCAGAAGTTATTGCTGCAGCTCTACATCTGAAGAAGTCTGACATTGTTCTAGAGACGAGAAGTGGAGTTCAAGGTATTCTTGCCAAGGTATTAGTGGATAAAGCTCAAATGTTCTTGAAGGCTATGAGCTACGATGCTTTTGAGGAGATCTTAGCCTTATTGATTTATGGCTTAGTGTTGTTCCCCAATCCTGATCAGTTCATAGACGTTCATGCCATCAACATATTCCTGAGTCACAATCCAGTGCCTACCTTACTTGGAGACATCCTACATTCTCTTCACACCCGTACTACAAGGGCAAGAGGAATTTTGATGTGCTGCATACCTTTACTTTCTAGGTGGTTTATTTCTCACCTTCCTCACTCAGTAATGAAGAATGAGCAAGGGTTCAGATGGTCCAAGAGGATCATGTCACTTTCTCACTCAGACATCCATTGGTGCTCCAGATCTATGGAGAATGTCACCATCATTGACCGTTGTGGGGAGTTTCCTAATGTGCCACTTCTAGGCATAAGAGGAGGCATCACCTACAACCCATCTCTAGCTTTACGACAGTTTGGTTACGCCCGGAGCGATGGTCCACATGACATGTTGATTCAGGGCATTGTGTTTGACTACGACAACGATCTTCAGGGTTACCGTCAGAGATTCATACGAGCTTGGGGAAAGGTAAACAGGATTGACAGCAAGACACTGGAGCCTAAGTACACTATTCCTATGGAGGCTTATCTCAGATGGGTACGATTTCGTGCTCAGACACTCATGATGCCATATCCTGCCGTCCTACCAGTTACCATGGAACCTGTTGCTGAAGGAGACACAGCTTATACCATCCTTCACCCAGACATGCCTACTGATATGGAAGACTTGCAGAGATCATGGATCCAACTGAAAGAGCAAAGGGATACTTTCGAGGCTCATTACAAAGCAAGCCAAGCAAGGATCCTAGAGCTAACAAAGCTACTTCATGAGGAACGAAACCTCAACCCATACCTCAACACCAAGAGGAAACGTCCATGGGAGACTTAAAACCCCATCTTTTGTACTTATTTCGTTTTCATTTTTTGTAAGCCTAAAAGGCAAAACAAGTTATTACTAATAAAAAGTTACTTTCTTGTTTGTTTAAGCAAATTTAAATCCTGCGGTCCTTGAAAACATTGCATATGCATTCCCATATCATTGCATCACAAGTTTATAATTGTGCACAGGTTTCTCATCTTCTCGCTGTTTATTTCAGCAATGGCTCTTGAACAATCAGTTAAGGATCTCCAGGCACAGAATGCACAGTTCCAAGAGCTGATCCTGAACCTATCCAAGGGGCAGGATGAATTGAAGACACTGCTGGCCAAGAAGACTAAGAAGGCTAGAAGGTCTGCTGGGTTGTTCAACATGGGAAGAAGGTTCAAAGGTCCTGTCAAGACCAAGGAACATGTTGAAGACTATGAATCTGAAGAATCTGAGCAGGAGAGAGGCAGTCTCCACAACACTATGGGGGACTCTGATTCTGAGGCTAACTACTACCATGAGCCTAACGAAGACAAATTCAAGATGCTGGTGGATAGAATGGATGCTATGGAATTACAGAAATCATCTGGGCTGGATTTTGAGGATTTGAGCTTGATATCTGGGGTGGTCATACCCATTGGGTTCAAAGTTCCTACATTTGTGGTCTATGATGGGGTCTCTTGTCCCAAATTGCATCTGAGGTCTTATGTCAGAAGAATGCAATCCCACACTGCTGATAAAAAGTTGTAGATCCATTTCTTTCAAGAGAGTTTATCTGGAGCTCAGCTAGAGTGGTATTATCAGTTGGAGAGTGTCAACATCAGAGATTGGAATGACCTTGCTGAAGCTTTCTACAAGCAGTATCAATACAATGCTGACTTAGCCCCCACTCGCATGCAGCTTCAAAGCATGTCTATGGGTGCCAAAGAAAGCTTTAAGGAGTATGCTCAGAAGTGGAGAGACTTAGCTGGAAGAGTTCAACCCCTTTGACTGATAGGGAGTTGGTTGATATGTTCATGTGTACGCTGAATGGTCCGTTTTACAGTCATCTCATTGGAAGCTCATCATCTGGCTTCACTGAGTTGATCATGACAGGAGAGCGAGTAGAGAATGGTATCAAGAGTGGTAAGATCCAAGTGGGCACTTCTTCATCAGGTGCTGCAAAGAAGCCTCCCACTGGGAAGAAAGAATCTAATGCTGTGTATGGTCAGCCTGATCGTAACAGAAGGCATCAGTCTGTTAGTGCAGTTCATATTTCAAATCCAACTCCTGCAACAACAGAGCAGCCTCAAGGCAACCAACAGAGGGCTAGAAGACAGTTCACGAAGATCAACATGTCAATGGCTCAGGCATTGCAACACTTGTTGAAGGCTGAACTTATTACCCTGAGGGAGGCTCCTCAGAATCCCAATGTTACCTCTCCCAAGTACAATCCCAATGCACGATGTGCATATCATTCAAACTGTCCAGGACATGATACTAATAACTGCTGGGTCTTGAAGAACAAAATTCAGGATATGATTGATGCTGGAGAAATTGAGTTTGATCCACCAGGTACTCCAAATGTGATCACAGCTCCAATGCCAAATCACGAGAAGACTGTCAACGCCATTGATGAAGATATTGATGAAGATCTGCATGTCTATTCAGTTATGGAGTTGAGCACACCATTGTCTGTTATCAAAAAGAGGTTAGTACAAGCTGGGATCTTTCCAGGTTGTCATGAAGATTGTCTATATTGTACCTATAAGCCGGATAGTTGCTTCGTTTTGAGAGATGGGATTCAACGTCTCATGGATAAATATATTATAGTGTTTGAAAGAAGACCAGCATCTGTAGAAAGTATGGTAGATCATCTGACTCAGGGTAAGAAGATTGAAGAGGTTGATATGGTTGACAAAGTACCACTAAGAATCACTTCAAAGGGTCCCATTAAAATCACTCATCAGGGCCCAATCAAGATTACTGCTGAAGGTCCTGTGAAAGTTGTCGCTGAAGCCAGAGTAGCTCCTCTGATCATTACCACTCCTGGTCCTATTTCTTATACATCTGACAAAGCTGTGCCTTGGCACTATAGGTCTGATGTTTACATCCATGGTGTCAAGCAGGAGCCTTTACCTGATATGCCTGTTGACATTGATAATATTGCTGGATCTAGCAAGATCACTCGTAGTGGAAGAGTCTTCTCTCCTCCAGTTGCTTCTAAGAGTGCAGTTACTCCTGCTGTTACTTCCACCACTGATGCTCGGGGCAAGGGTCCTGTTATTGAGCCTGTATCTACTGATGTGCCAGCTGCTGATGACCTCTCTAAGCAGATGGAAGAAGTATTGAAAATCATTCGCAAGAGTGATTATGATATTGTTGATCAGCTGGGGCATACTCCCTCAAAGATTTCTATGCTCTCCCTGTTATTATGTTCTGAGGCTCATGCCAAGTCATTGATCAAGTTTCTAAAGATGGCTCATGTACCCAGTGCAATTTCTGTGGACCAGTTTGAGAATTGTGTTGCGCACCTGACCTATGACAACGGGTTAGGATTTTCTGATGCTGACTTGACCCCTGCCAAGAGGGATCATAACAGGGCCTTGCATATTTCAATTGAATGCAGGGGCACTACCCTGTCTCATGTGCTGATAGACAATGGTTCCTCTCTGAATGTGTTGCCTAAGGAAGTCCTGAACAAGCTGAGTTCTGAAGATACGGTATTGAAGCCCAATAATATTGTGGTAAAGGCTTTTGATGGTTCTAGAAGAGTAGTGCATGGGGAAATTGATCTTCCAATCAAGGTTGGCTCTCAGATGTTCACTGCTACGTTCTATGTGATGGATATTCGTCCTTCGTACTCATGTCTGCTTGGTCGTCCCTGGATCCATGGGGCAGGTGCTGTGACCTCCACATTACATCAAAAGTTGAGATATCCGGTGAATGGAAAAGTTGTTACTGTCTTTGGAGAGGAAGAATACTTTGTCAGCCATGTAAACACTTTCAAGTATCTGGAAGTAGAAGGTGAATACATTGAAACTCCATGTCAGTCATTTGAAGTGGTTCCCTGGGCTGTTAAGGATTGTGTGACTCCTCCTGCTGTGAAGAAGGTTCCTGTGGTCATCAGAAACCCTCCAACAATGGCAATGGCCTCCCTCAATGATGCAAAAGTTGTGGTGGAAGAAGGTGGTTGTACTATTTGGGGTCAGCTTCCTGATATGCCATACAAGTCTGACAAGTTTGGTTTGGGTTTCACTGCAGAGTCCCAGAAGGCTGTTCGTCGTGCTCGTGCTGTTCGTATCACCAATCAAGGGGTTATCAATGCTGTGGGAGATCAAGATGAAGACTACAACTTGGAGGCATGGATTTTTCCTACTGTGGGTGCTGGACTCAATAATTGGAAAGCTGAAGATGTTATCCCTATCTCCTTTAGTCAGGAGTAAATACTATTACTGTGTTATGTTTTTAAATTTATAATTTCTGGAACAATTAAAACTTTCAAGCCATGTGCCTTACCCGGGGCACAATGGTGTGCTTGTTACGGGTTGTCATTTCATTTGCATACTTCATTCAATAAAATCAGTGGACGTTTCGTTTTCGTAAATATTGTGGTCCTTGTCTTTCTTTTATTTTTGCTTTATCAGCTATGTGTTCTTACACACACCCACGTCACTAAAATGCAGATCCTCATCCACTCTGGATCCAGTTGATAACAGTTCTACTATTGCCAATTACAATTTCGAGAATCCGATCTATCAAACTGAAGACGGAAACGAGGACGATTGTGAAACACCTGTGGAGCTTGCTAGGTTGTTACAACAAGAAGTGAAAGCTATACGAGAGATGCCAGCTCCCCGTACTGAGAAGGAGGTTAGAGGTTTCTTGGGACGATTGAACTACATTGCAAGATTTATTTCCCAATTAACTACCATCTGTGAGCCAATCTTCAAGTTGTTGAAGAAAGATCAGGTGATGGAATGGAATGATGAGTGCCAGACCGCCTTTGATGAAATCAAGAGATATTTGCTAGAACCTCCAATTTTAATGCCACCAGTTGATGGAAGACCCTTGATTATGTATTTAACAGTATTAGACAACTCAATGGGGTGTGTATTGGGGCAACATGACGAGTCTGGTCGAAAAGAGCAGGCAATATACTACCTTAGCAAAAAGTTTACCGACTGTGAAACAAGATACTCACTGCTCGAGAAAACTTGCTGCGCTTTGGCATGGGTTGCTCGCCGACTAAGACAGTATATGTTGACCCATACTACCTTGTTGATTTCGAAGATGGATCCAATCAAGTACATATTTGAGAAACCTGCTCTCTCCGGAAGAATTGCAAGATGGCAAATGATCTTGACGGAATATGATATACAGTATACCACTCAGAAGGCCATTAAGGGGAGTGTTGTTGCTGATCATTTGGCTCATCAAGCAGTAGATGATTACCAGTCAATGAATTTTGAGTTCCCTGATGAAGACATTATGTCTGTTACCAAAGAACCTGGACAATATGACGGACCTGAACAAGGATCCCGATGGACTATGGTTTTTGATGGTGCCTCCAATGCACAGGGTAATGGTGTTGGTGTTGTGATTAGTTCCCCTGAAGGTTGTCATACCCCGATTACTGCCAGACTTTGTTTCTATTGTACCAATAACATGGCTGAGTATGAGGCATGTATCATGGGTATGCAAGTTGCTATTGATATGAAGATTCAGTTCCTTGAGGTGTATGGAGATTCAGCTCTGGTAGTAAGTCAGATTAAAGGAGATTGGGATACAAAGCATGATAATCTCATTCCTTACAGAGAACATGTGTTATCTTTGATCCCACATTTCAAAGAGATTACTTTTGGACATATTCCACGAAGAGAGAATCAGTTGGCAGACGCATTGGCCACCATGGCATCTATGTTTGAGATCAGCTGGGATGATGAAGCTCCCAAAATTACCATTGATAGATTTGAGAAGCCTGCATACTGCAATGAGATTGACACTGAAGGGGCAAGTGGACTCCAACATATGAGGGACCATTTGTAGTCAAGACAGTGTTCTCAGGAGGTGCCATGATACTGACTACAATGGATGGTGAAGACTTCCCACAAACTGTAAACGCAGACATAGTTAAAAAATACTACGCATAAAAAGAGACCCGCTAGGTTGACAGGCCTAGGCAAAAATAAGGGCATCCCGGCAAACCAAAAGGGTTTGGGCAAAAATTAGGGATATATATATAAAAAGATGTACACCCGGCAAGTCGAAAACCTGAAAAGGCGGCTTGGGCAAAAAAGGGTATCCCGGTGGATTGAAAACCTGAAAGGGCAATCCAGGCAAAAGTTAGGGATTAAAGCGTATGACTATGTCTCGTTTGGATCACTCATGAAACTGCAACCAGTTGTACTACTTACTCAAGCTCAAACAGATAAAGCTCAATCCAATCGTTTCCGTCTCAACAGCAAGAAGATGAGATACTTGAGTGGCAATAGTAGAATTGAAACTCAATAGGATTATTTCCCACATAGCTGATTCTTTTTGTAAAACTTCATGACAAAATTCTCTTACTAGGGTTTATGTCTCCTGGTACAAACTTACCCGTGTATGGGTCACTTTTGATATAAATAAATTCCATCTTTTGAATCCAGATTCACTTTTACCCTATTTACATAAGCGAAACGTCCATTGGTTGTGTTTGAATGTATGTATGCCTTTGAATATGATTGATGTTTACCAGAAACGCATGTATGCTTTTAATATGATTGATGTTTACCAGAAATGCATGAAAATGCAGTAATAGTATTTACTAAGGACGAACGAGGGAAGGATTTCAACGAAGCTTCGCCGGTTCATCTTTACAAGACAGTTACAAACCATCAGTAGGACTAATCCATTTTCACAAAGTCTAATCTCCCTTGGAATTTATATCCATCTCTTTTATCCTCATACGGATATACGGGAAATTACTTTCCAATAAGGGCACGATGAACGAAGACGGGATGTTATACTTATCCTACTATCAAACGAAAACGAAGGTTATCTATACCCTACTATCCCCAACAACGGGAGGTTATCTATACCTTGTTATCCCCAACAACGGGAGGTTATCTATACCTTGTTATCCCCAACAACGGGAGGTTATCTATACCTTGTTATTCCCAGCAGACGGAGGGTTATATATTCTTCAACAACGAATCGGGATTTATTTTCCTTGGCCAGCAGTTGTTATACAAGGATATCCAGACACTTCCAGCAGTGTCATAGCATACATACATCATTTACATCATACCATAACATATATGTCTATAGTACATTACCTAAGTGCATCATGTCATACATGCATACATAAAGCATAAACTAATGTTGTTATACAGAATGCTACCTTGTTTTCAGGTTAATTATCCAACAAACAAGCTTATGATCTTTGGGACTGCTTTATTGTAACCTCAGGGTTACTTTATCCTCCTGATGAGCTTCTTATTACTTTGGGACTGCTTTATTGTAACCTCAGGGTTATTTTATCCTCCTGATAGCCTCTCATGACTTCAAGACTGCTTTAGAGCTACTGATTGCTCTATCCTCCTGAAATCATCCTATTACTTCAAGACTGCTTTAGAGCTATTCATTGCTCTATCCTCATGAGGTCATATTACTACTTCAAGACTGCTTTAGAGCTATTGATTGCTCTATCCTCCTGAAGCCATCTAATTATTTCAAGACTGCTTTAGAGTTATCCATTGCTCTATCCTCCTGAAATTACATTATTATTTCAAGACTGCTTTAGAGCTATCCATTGCTCTATCCTCCTGAAATCATTACTTCAAGACTGCTTTAGAGCTATTGATTGCTCTATCCTCCTGAAGACATATCACATTATTATTTCAAGACTGCTTTAGAGCCATTCATTGTTCTATCCTCCTGAAATCATATCATTGCTTCAAGACTGCTTTAGGGTTATCACTATTGATTGCTCTATCCTCATGAAGACATGCTGCTACATCATTATTATTCCAGACTCCTGACAGCTTTCATCATACACCCATATTTTGAACTGCTCCCCCCCTAGTGGCATCTTTAAGCCCACTCAATCATATTCAACTAGCCATCTGTACCACTCTAGTGCACTGGTGAGTGCAAATTTTTGGGCTTTTGTGTTCAATCCCCTTCAACCTTCCAGGTTACGACTGGCAAATATGCCAATCTAACCCCTCAGGTTTCAGAAAATTGAACAGGGGCAGCTGTTGCACCCCAAAATTTGCCCTCACAATACAAGACTTTGTGTTCCAAGAAGGTTCACAAGGTTCACAAAATTCATAATTGGTCAGAAGAGTTGACAATTCCCTCAGACAATGCACCTCCTAAGCAGTGCATCCAAAACTAGGGTTTTGACTTTAATCAGGCTAAATGGACTTCCAAGACTTCAAGTGAGCTTCATAACATCTTATATGTGTATAAGAACCCCCATGTCAAGTTTCAAGACTTTTCTCAAAAGTTTGCTCAGTCAGATGATCAGATAAGTCAAAAGCAGTCAATGCAGTTAAAAGGTCAAACTGAGGTCAACTGTGGTCAAACCAAAGTCAAACTTCATGATTTTTTTGGCCAACATCAAAGGGAGGTTGGGTGAGAAATATTATCATAATAACTGTAATACCCCAAATTTTGCCCTAAGATTTGTCGTCGCATTTCATTGCATTTAATCAATTACTAACAAATTTGTGTAGTCGTTTGACTTTTTGCAGGTAAATATCATATGGCATGCATTTTTTTTCTAAAAAGTAAAAATGGCACAATTGGCAGGAGGACATGTGTAAGGAGTTATGAGTGTGAGAGGTTGAGAGTTCGAATCTCACCTTTGTCACTTTTTTTTTGTTTTTTATTATTTTTACTCTAAATTTTTCTATCTTTCATTAAAAAAATAACAAAAATAGTTTTTTATTATTATTTAATTATTATTTTCGTATTTTAATTAAATCATTTTTTAAAATATTATTTTTTTCACTTTTTTCTAAATTATTCATAAAAATATCCAAAAAATCATAAAATAAAAAATATTGAAAAAAAATTTTGTTCTTTTTATAATATTTTTTATTTTAGGAATCAATAGGATTATTAGTTTTTATTTTAAGTTTATTTTAATTATTTTAAATTATTTAAATTTTATTTTTTCTTAACTAATTATTTAGTTTGGGCTTTAAAATGGGCTTTAGGGACATTATTGACAATTTGGTGTTAACCCTAATTGGTTCCCTATATATACATGTGTTGCCTTGTTGGAAAAAAAAAGGGGAGAATGAAAAAAACCTAAGAGGAGTGAGTGCCGTTTGCCGTTATTTAGTTTTCTTCTTCATCCATTACTATTGTTTCTTTTTCTTCATCGTTTACCGTTATTTCTTTTCCTTCATCTATTACTGTTGTTTCTTTTTCTTCATCTTTTACCGTTATTTCTTTTTCTTCATCTATTACCGTTATTTCTTTTTCTTTATCTATTACTGTTACGTTTATATATATATAATTTTTAAATTGTTAGAGTTTATATATATAAGATTTTTGATCGAATTATGTCGATACGATGTTTGCACATTTGTGTGCATGACGCGTGACATTTGTGTTAGTTCGATCTGGTTGCGATAATCGCATTTTGTGTGAGCAATAATACTATTTTTTGCTTAATTTCTTTTTCTTTGCGATAAATTTTGTTTCGTCCGATTTAGATCTGGTTGCGATGAGCGCATTTCTGCGTTAGCAACATTGTTGGGTTATTTGGCACATTTAAAATTCATTATTGCTTTATTATTATTATTATTATTATTATTATTATTATTATTATTATTATTATTATTATTATTATTATTATTATTATTATTATTATTATTATTATTATTATTATTATTATTATCATTATTTATTATTATTATCATTATTATCATTATTATTACCATTATTATTATTATTGTTATCATTAATTTATTAAAATTTGTTATAATATAAAAATCTGGTTTTTTAAAATAAATAACATTAACATCTTTTCCAAATTAATATGAAAACCTATTATTTTTAAGAAAAACTTTTTTTTAGATAAATTTAAAATAATAACTAAAATTTTTTTTTAAAATAATAACTAGAACCGTTATTTATTTTATTTTATTATTGTTCAATTCAAATTTCATTATCATATTGTATCTGCTCCTCTCATGTAACCTCGCGAACTTAACAATCGTTCTTTAAATTCTGCCTTTAAATTTCTGCTTGCATGGTTTAAATTATGACATTATCTCTCTGTTTGCATGATTCAATTATCTCACGCGTTTACTATTATTTCTGTCACATTGCACACATCCGAAGGTTAGGTCTAACTGTTTGGCCGCCGCGCCAATAGTCCGTAAAACTTCACACATTCAATTTCAAATCCTCAAAACTACAAACTACAAACCCTAATTTTCACAAATGCCTCGCCGCAGGCAAAATTACAATTTTACCCTTAGCATTAGGTCAAAGAGCCGCCGCGCTCATTTTAGGGTTTCCCGCCGTGGAATCCCTAATTTAACCCTAATTACAACTTAACATTTCAACGTAGAGATTTGGAGTTTCTACACTCCACGTAAGCGTGTCCTTAAGATGCGTTTATTCCCCTTGAGACCTTGACCACAGTCAAGAAGTTTCTAACCTCCCTATTGAGGGGAACTACGATTACTCTGATTCCACTCCCGTAAGGATACGTAGGCACAAGATGCGATGTCTTGCCGAGTAAACTTAGAATTAACCCCCCTTTATTATTTATTATTGCTTATTTATATTTTATTTATCTTTGCTATTTAATTATTTTGCTTATTATTTTGTAATTGTTTCTTGGATGTAAAGTTGTTTAATTATTTAATTATTATTATGGTTAGTAATTAGGGAGTGTAACAACATGTATGTAATGTTAAAATAAATTTAGATCACTTTTAAATAAAGATAATTAAAATAAACACGTCACACACGTAAGTCGATTTTAATCGCCGTCTCACTTCCTAAGGATATCCCTCAAGTTGCCTACGAATAATGGTTAAGTGGGGTGTATAAAGCAAGTCCCTCAAATAAAAAAATCATCAAAGTCCCTTATGGTTGCCTTTACGAATCAAGTCCCTTTCGAAAAATGATGATGGTCCCTTATATGTGCTTATTACATCCCACAATGGCCTTCAAAGTCAAATTGTCCCTCACATACCCCTTAACATCCAAAGTAAGGACTACTTACTCCATTATAGTAGGGATAGTCTTACTAAGGAAAGGATAAAGAATAAGAAAGACCTTAAAACATTAGGGTAGGCTACTCCTAGATACTTGCTCACTTCAAAACTTTTTCACACTTAAACAAATTTCCAACAAAATTTTCAAACAAGTTTTTTTCACATCCATACACGGATTATTATTAAACTATTCTGAAATTTTTTGCTATTCACACACTACACTTTCAAAACAATTCAAAAGTGAGCTTAAGTACCTAAGAGCCCATGGATAACCATGGATGAAAAGGGTGATAACACCTTCCCTTTTCATAACCTACCCCCCGGACCCAAAATATTCTCTAAGGTCTTTCCTGTTCTTTTATAACCTTTCCTTATGGATAAAATAAAAGTCGGTGGCGACTCTTGCTATCCTCAACATTGTTTAAAGTCAGTTCTCCCACCGTGTTACACATGTCCTGGACAGTTTGAATGATATGCACATCGTGCATTGGGATTGTACTTGGGAGAGGTAACATTGGGATTCTGAGGGGCCTCCCTCAGGGTAATAAGTTCAGCTTTCAACAAGTGTTGCAATGCCTGAGCCATTGACATGTTGATCTTCGTGAACTGTCTTCTAGCCCTCTGTTGGTTGCCTTGAGGCTGCTCTGTTGTTGCAGGAGTTGGATTTGAAATATGAACTGCACTAACAGACTGATGCCTTCTGTTACGATCAGGCTGACCATACACAGCATTAGATTCTTTCTTCCCAGTGGGAGGCTTCTTTGCAGCACCTGATGAAGAAGTGCCCACTTGGATCTTACCACTCTTGATACCATTCTCTACTCGCTCTCCTGTCATGATCAACTCAGTGAAGCCAGATGATGAGCTTCCAATGAGATGACTGTAAAACGGACCATTCAGCGTACACATGAACATATCAACCAACTCCCTATCAGTCGAAGGGGGTTGAACTCTTCCAGCTAAGTCTCTCCACTTCTGAGCATACTCCTTAAAGCTTTCTTTGGCACCCATAGACATGCTTTGAAGCTGCATGCGAGTGGGGGCTAAGTCAGCATTGTATTGATACTGCTTGTAGAAAGCTTCAGCAAGGTCATTCCAATCTCTGATGTTGACACTCTCCAACTGATAATACCACTCTAGCTGAGCTCCAGATAAACTCTCTTGAAAGAAATGGATCCACAACTTTTTATCAGCAGTGTGGGGTTGCATTCTTCTGACATAAGACCTCAGATGCAATTTGGGACAAGAGACCCCATCATAGACAACAAATGTAGGAACTTTGAACCCAATGGGTATGACCACCCCAGATATCAAGCTCAAATCCTCAAAATCCAGCCCAGATGATTTCTGTAATTCCATAGCATCCATTCTATCCACCAGCATCTTGAATTTGTCTTCGTTAGGCTCATGGTAGTAGTTAGCCTCAGAATCAGAGTCCCCCATAGTGTTGTGGAGACTGCCTCTCTCCTGCTCAGATTCTTCAGATTCATAGTCTTCAACATGTTCCTTGGTCTTGACAGGACCTTTGAACCTTCTTCCCATGTTGAGCAACCCAGCAGACCTTCTAGCCTTCTTAGTCTTCTTGGCCAGCAGTGTCTTCAATTCATCCTGCCCCTTGGATAGGTTCAGGATCAGCTCTTGGAACTGTGCATTCTGTGCCTGGAGATCCTTAACTGATTGTTCAAGAGCCATTGCTGAAATAAACAGCGAGAAGATGAGAAACCTGTGCACCATTATAAACCTGTGATGCAATGATATGGGAATGCATATGCAATGTTTTCAAGGACCGCAGGATTTAAATTTGCTTAAACAAACAAGAAAGTAACTTTTTATTAGTAATAACTTGTTTTGCCTTTTAGGCTCAAAAAATGAAAACGAAATAAGTACAAAAGATGGGGTTTTAAGTCTCCCGTGGACGTTTCCTCTTGGTGTTGAGGTATGAGTTGAGGTTTCGTTCCTCATGAAGTAGCTTTGTTAGCTCTAGGATCCTTGCTTGGCTTGCTTTGTAATGAGCCTCGAAAGTATCCCTTTGCTCTTTCAGTTGGATCCATGATCTCTGCAAGTCTTCCATATTAGTAGGCATGTCTGGGTGAAGGATGGTATAAGCTGTGTCTCCTTCAGCAACAGGTTCCATGGTAACTGGTAGGATGGCAGGATATGGCATCATGAGTGTCTGAGCACGAAATCGTACCCATCTGAGATAAGCCTCCATAGGAATGGTGTACTTAGGCTCTAGTGTCTTGCTGTCAATCCTGTTTACTTTTCCCCAAGCTCGTATGAATCTCTGACGGTAACCCTGAAGATCGTTGTCGTAGTCAAACACAATGCCCTGAATCAACATGTCATGTGGATCATCGCTCCGGGCGTAACCAAACTGTCGTAAAGCTAGAGATGGGTTGTAGGTGATGCCTCCTCTTATGCCTAGAAGTGGCACATTAGGAAACTCCCCACAACGGTCAATGATGGTGACATTCTCCATAGATCTGGAGCACCAATGGATGTCTGAGTGAGAAAGTGACATGATCCTCTTGGACCATCTGAACCCTTGCTCATTCTTCATTACTGAGCGAGGAAGGTGAGAAATAAACCACCTAGAAAGTAAAGGTATGTAGCACATCAAAGTTCCTCTTGCCCTTGTAGTACGGGTGTGAAGAGAATGTAGGATGTCTCCAAGTAAGGTAGGCACTGGATTGTGACTCAGGAATATGTTGATGGCATGAACGTCTATGAACTGATCAGGATTGGGGAACAACACTAAGCCATGAATCAATAAGGCTAAGATCTCCTCAAAAGCATCGTAGCTCATAGCCTTCAAGAACATTTGAGCTTTATCCACTAATACCTTGGCAAGAATACCTTTAACTCCACTTCTCGTCTCTAGAACAATGTCAGACTTCTTCAGATGTAGAGCTGCAGCAATAACTTCTGGTTTAAGCTCCTTCTCTAAGCCTGTGAATGGCTTCTGATCAAGAACAGGTATACCCAGAAGTTTAGAGAACTCCTCCATGGTTGGAACCAGCTGATAATCAGGAAATGTAAAGCAATGGTGCTTAGGGTCAAAGAACTGAAACCGCACACTCATCATGTCTTCACTGAACCCTGAAGTAACTAGATCCAATAAGTGACCATGTCTCTTGTTGAACTGGGAATGATCAGGCACTAGGGAAACCAACTCCTTGAGCTTAGCAGGTATCCCTACAAAGTTGATCCTGATGGTGTTTCTACGAGCAGAAGCCATGACCTGCAACAAAGAACAAAGATAAATCCTTTGGTCCTTGAAATGGTTAGGGAAAATGATATGCTTATGATGCATGATGATGTCATGATGTCATGCTCAATCACAAACATGTGGCACACACAAACAAGTCACACCATAGCCCTAGGTTTAAAGGCTTGCATGAGGTTCAAAGGCAAGTACCCTCCCCTGAAGTTAGATGGTTCATCCTGTCCTACAAAAGTAACCAGGTTCTAAGGGATCTCAATATCATTGATCCTTCACAAGGGTGGTTGTTCAGAAGGCAACTTACTTGCCAACCAAAACCCTCCAAGTTTAAGATCTCAATGAGCGTAGTATCGAGTGTCAACCAACTTCAGTCTGCACCAAAGCCGGTTACCTCACTACTTTCTAAAGGCCAAGATGAGTTAACTAGGGTTCTAAAAGTCAGTTAGTGCATTGACAACATATGGCAGCCTCCATATTATCCTCAACTTGACTTAAGGAATATAAGCACCAACCAAGAAGTCGCACTAACTATGGCCACCAGATCAACCGTATCGATATACGTCGTACAGTTTCCTTGGTCTATTGCCATTTACCTAAGGTACACTAGATCCGGGTTAGGACCTTTCACACATAAGAGCACCCCAACAATATAATAATAAAGCAAACAAAGCAAACAATTTAAAGTGATCTTAATTCCTAAGGGTACCCCTCTTAAATAGATCCCCAGCAGAGTCGCCAGTTCTGTAACCCGGTGAACTGACTTTAAACAATGTTGCGGATAGCAAGAGTCGCCACCGACTTTTATTTTATCCATAAGGAAAGGTTATAAAAGAACAGGAAAGACCTTAGAGAATATTTTGGGTCCGGGGGGTAGGTTATGAAAAGGGAAGGTGTTAGCACCCTTTTCATCCATGGTTATCCATGGGCTCTTAGGTACTTAAGCTCACTTTTGAATTGTTTTGAAAGTGTAGTGTGTGAATAGCAAAAAATTTCAGGATAGTTTAATAATAATCCGTGTATGGATGTGAAAAAAACTTGTTTGAAAATTTTGTTGGAAATTTGTTTAAGTGTGAAAAAGTTTTGAAGTGAGCAAGTACCTAGGAGTAGCCTACCCTAAGGTCTTTCTTATTCTTTATCCTTTCCTTAGTAAGACTATCCCTACTATAATGGAGTAGGTAGTCCTTACTTTGGATGTTAAGGGACATGTGAGGGACAATTGGATTTTTGAAGGCCATTGTGGGGTGTAATAAGCAAACTGGAGGGACTATCATCATTTTTCGAAAGGGACTCGATTCGTAAAGGCAACCATAAGGGACTTTGATGATTTTCTTTTTGAGGGACTTGCTTTATACACCCCACTTAACCAATATTCGTAGGCAACTTGAGGGATATCCTTAGGAAGTGAGACGGCGATTAAAATCGACTTACGTGTGTGACGTGTTTATTTTAATTATCTTTATTTAAAAGCGATCTAAATTTACTTTAATATTACATACATGTTGTTACACTCCCTAATTACTAACCATAATGATAATTAAATAATTAAACAACTTTACATCCAAGAAACAATTACAAAATAATAAGCAAAATAATTAAATAGCAAAGATAAATAAAATATAAATAAGCAATAATAAATAATAAAGGGGGTTAGTAAGCAATATTTAACAAAATAATAAGCATGATTAGAATATAAATGGGTTAGTAAATAAGAATAAACAGAATTAATCCAAATATTATAATAATAAGAAATTAACAATTTTTTAATATAATCAACTAAAAAAAAACAAATATGAATAAACAATTGTTTTAATTTACAAATTATTAAATTATATTTTAATCATGAAGTTACTACAAAAAATCTAATTATTATAAGCACAATTATTTATAAACTAAAGTTATGTAAAAAAATATTTATAAGTATATTTACAAAAATTTGTAAGAATTATAGTAAACATACATACATAATAATTATATTAGAAAATAACATTAAAAAAAATAGGATTAGATTTGTATTAAAAAATATTTTTAGAGTTTTATGAAATTAGGGTTTATATGAGAAATAAATTTTTAGGGTTTATATAAAAAAATAGGATTTAGTTATATACAAAAATTTTCTAATTTATACATATTACAATTTAGACATAAAATATAGAAACAAAATTTGTGAAAAAAACATATTTTTTAAAATTAAAGAAAACAGACATATTTTATTATTATTTATTTATTATTGAGAAATATACATAATATATTTAATTTTTAATATTATAATATTTAAATTAAATAAAAGGAAAGAAAAAAAAAGCAGAAACTTACCTGGCTGAGGTTTGAACCCAGGCCAGCTTGATTTCCAGGAAGCACAACAACCATCAGGCTAAGCATACAATTGTGAAATATATCCAGGAACAATTCATATTATTTTTTTAATAAAATTTGAATTTGAAAACAGGCGCGAACTGGCCTTCTTCTTCCTCCCATTACCTGCGGATTTTGCAACGTTTTCTCCTACGAATATTGTTACGGGTTCTTCCACCCTGCGAAACACAAACTTCATCCAAACGGTAAAATTTCACAAAATTGATTGCACCATTGTATTGCTACTGAGTTTTTCAATCGTCCTATGTTTTTCAAATCCATTTATCATTTGAAAATCGTGAAACCCTAAAGAGGGCCGAAAACCCTAATCATGGTGAATTCTTGTTCCTGCAATGAAAATCCAATTGAACCACCCAGAATCGTTCTAGAGTTCATTCTAAACATCCTACAACAATCAAAAACAGTTTAAACATGATAAATCAATGGATTCGAAAACAAAATATTCAAGGTCAAGATGAACTCGGGTTGAGCAATTGGGTGTGTATACGATGCATATGGATGATGATTTATGATCAGAAGAGTCCAAGGAAGCTTGCTATGTCTTTCAAATACCTTGCAATGCTCTGAATTTGAGAACCCGAATATGACTTTTTGAAAGATTTTTGTGCTTTTGATCTTACCTTTAGGCTGCTGCAAATTCGTGAATGAGGCTAGGGTTTGTGCTTAGTATATATGTGTGATGGATTTAGGTCAGAAACATTGATGTGTTGTGTGGATATTTGATCCAAAAAATATTCAAAAAGATCATTGTATAAATTTCAAATATTTGATCATGAGTGCTTGCTATTTTGGGAGAGATCACATGATTTCCTTCTCATTCTAATTCAATCAATGATTATGAATTTCTAGAAACAAAATCTTCACCCAAAAATAGATTTTTATATTTTTTATTTATTTAAAATGATTTTTATGAATTAAATCAATAATAAATAAATAAAAAATAATAATTTGGGAGAGATCACATGATTTCCTTCTCATTCTAATTCAATCAATGATTATGAATTTCTAGAAACAAAATCTTCACCCAAAAATAGATTTTTATATTTTTTATTTATTTAAAATGATTTTTATGAATTAAATTAATAATAAATAAATAAAAAATAATAATTTGGGAGAGATCACATGATTTCCTTCTCATTCTAATTCAATCAATGATTATGAATTTCTAGAAACAAAATCTTCACCCAAAAATAGATTTTTATATTTTTTATTTATTTAAAATGATTTTTATGAATTAAATCAATAATAAATAAATAAAAAATAATAATTTGGGAGAGATCACATGATTTCCTTCTCATTCTAATTCAATCAATGATTATGAATTTCTAGAAACAAAATCTTCATCCAAAAATAGATTTTTATATTTTTTATTTATTTAAAATGATTTTTATGAATTAAATCAATAATAAATAAATAAAAAATAATAATTTGGGAGAGATCACATGATTTCCTTCTCATTCTAATTCAATCAATGATTATGAATTTCTAGAAACAAAATCTTCACCCAAAAATAGATTTTTATATTTTTTATTTATTTAAAATGATTTTTATGAATTAAATCAATAATAAATAAATAAAAAATAATAATTTGGGAGAGATCACATGATTTCCTTCTCATTCTAATTCAATCAATGATTATGAATTTCTAGAAACAAAATCTTCACCCAAAAATAGATTTTTATATTTTTTATTTATTTAAAATGATTTTTATGAATTAAATCAATAATAAATAAATAAAAAATAATAATTTGGGAGAGATCACATGATTTCCTTCTCATTCTAATTCAATCAATGATTATGAATTTCTAGAAACAAAATCTTCACCCAAAAATAGATTTTTATATTTTTTATTTATTTAAAATGATTTTTATGAATTAAATCAATAATAAATAAATAAAAAATAATAATTTGGGAGAGATCACATGATTTCCTTCTCATTCTAATTCAATCAATGATTATGAATTTCTAGAAACAAAATCTTCACCCAAAAATAGATTTTTATATTTTTTATTTATTTAAAATGATTTTTATGAATTAAATCAATAATAAATAAATAAAAAATAATAATTTGGGAGAGATCACATGATTTCCTTCTCATTCTAATTCAATCAATGATTATGAATTTCTAGAAACAAAATCTTCACCCAAAAATAGATTTTTATATTTTTTATTTATTTAAAATGATTTTTATGAATTAAATCAATAATAAATAAATAAAAAATAATAATTTGGGAGAGATCACATGATTTCCTTCTCATTCTAATTCAATCAATGATTATGAATTTCTAGAAACAAAATCTTCACCCAAAAATAGATTTTTATATTTTTTATTTATTTAAAATGATTTTTATGAATTAAATCAATAATAAATAAATAAAAAATAATAAAAATGATGAATTTTGGTCAATTGGGTCGTGCACCATGTTATGAGATGGATTGGGTCATAAATTAGGCAGCCCATTTGGAAAGAAATACTTCTAAGCCTCCATTTTCAACATAAACCATCACAAAATTGCCCAACTTTGCAAGGGCACATTTCTCTCAATTTTAAAGGTATGATGGTGTTCTTGGACTTTTTGGAAAGCTTGAAGAGTCCTCTAAACAACCCCATTGGTTTCAGGTCCATATCATTTACCAATCTCAAGTTATGCCCTTTTGAAGTTGTTGACTTTTTGTTGACTTTTGAAATGACCCATAATGTCTTAGATCATATCTTTCAAATAAAGCATTTTTGGGCTTAACCTTCAACATCAAAGTTGTAGAGAATTCAATTTCCTTCAAAATGAGCTTTGGATGGAGACTTGGTGATGAAGTATGTGAAAGTTATGCCTGGTCAAAGTTCAGTTGACTTTTACTAAGGAAACCCTAATTTAGAAACTCCTGATTATTGATGATCTGGAATCTCCTTGATGAATCATGATCAACCCTTGATCAAATGATGAATTTTACTTCATATACTTGATGTTGGCAAAAAATCATGAAGTTTGACTTTGGTTTGACCACAGTTGACCTCAGTTTGACTTTTTAACTGCATTGACTGCTTTTGACTTATCTGATCATCTGACTGAGCAAACTTTTGAGAAAAGTCTTGAAACTTGACATGGGGGTTCTTATACACATATAAGATGTTATGAAGCTCACTTGAAGTCTTGGAAGTCCATTTAGCCTGATTAAAGTCAAAACCCTAGTTTCGGATGCACTGCTTAGGAGGTGCATTGTCTGAGGGAATTGTCAACTCTTCTGACCAATTGTGAACTTTGTGAACCTTGTGAACATCATGAAGTGGCTTTGTAGACCTCATGACCCTTAGGAAAGCTTTGTAAACATTGTGAATCTTGTGAACCTTGTGAACCTTCAAGAAGCAACCTATGGACTTCATGAACCTCATGAAAGGTCTTGTAGATGTTGAGAAGTTTGTGAACCTTGTGAACCTTCAAGAAGCACAAAGTCTTGTATTGTGAGGGCAAATTTTGGGGTGCAACAAGATGCTTTTAGAAAGTTAGCTTCAAATAAAAGGATTTTTTTCATACTTAGAAGCTAAGGTTTTAGAAACTGAAAAGAAAATGGAAGCTCTAAAGAAATCTATGGTAGATGTTCAAATGGTTAAAAATGAGGATGAATAACCCTCTTGGTTCGGTTGTGATACTTGTCATATTTGGAAAAAAGAAGTAAATACTCTAAAGGCCAAATTAAACAAGGCTCTAGAATCAAAGGTCACTTTTGATATTGGTACTACCAAATATAAAATGCCTTCTTATAATCCTTATAGAAGGTATAACTTTGTTTAAATGGATCAAAATAGCATATCTCACTCTCCTCACAATTTAACTTGTCACTTTTGTTGCAAGAAAGGTCATACCATTGCAAAATAAAAATTTAAGATATTTCATGTGCCTAAAGGTGTTTTCAATGGTTGCCTAAATGCAACCGAGGTTTCACTAATCCTCAAGGATCCAATGAAGATTGGGTACCTATCATTTTTTGTTGATCTTTCAGGATAAATATCTTAGCTCTATGAAGAGAGTATGGTTCTCGCTTGTGGATGCTCAAGACATATGATGGGTGACATATCCCCATTTCATTGAATTTGTGGAAAGGAAGAAGGGTTGTGTGACCAAGGGAGACAATAACTAGTATTCATTAATTAGTAAAGTATATGTAGATTACTTTTAATTTTTCCTATCCGAGAAATGTCAGAATAGGTATTTTGTTTCATGATGCAGGTGTATGTTTACAAGACATATTCAAGGACATCGAATAAGGTATTGATCAACCTAAGACGATTAAATTTAAGGAGGAGCAAGATAACTATCATGAAAAGGACAAGAATGAAAGCCCGACAAAAAAGGATGATCATCAAATCAATAAATTTCTTAGATACATTACAAATCACACTATCGGGTACTTTGATAGAGAGAAGGTGAAAAGATTTTGTGGCATGTTTTGCATTTGTTCCAACTTTCGTTTGAAAGTTTCTTGTAAAATGCATGTGCATCCTCCATCATTCATACTGTGAGGTAATATCATTTCAATTTTCGCTTTGTAAGCAAGTTCTTTCTTTTACCTGTTTATTCTTCAAAGGTATACGATATACTTTGTGTATGATAAATGTTATGAGTGTTCATTTCCAAAAATTTCAATTGATAATCATGGCGTGTTTCAATTTATATACTTATAGTGACCTCATCTTAATATCTTCACATGTATTCTATATTGTTAATATTTTATGCTTATATTTGTGTGTTTGCATGTTAATTGCTATCAAATCAAGAAAAATGATCATTTGCATGTGTCTCTCAAAAACTTTTCATGCATGTTTCAATTTGAGTCTTTCAAGGTCAACCCAAAACCTTATGTTTTAAAATTTCCTCTTTTTGCACCTCATATGTTGACTCATGTTTCGTATAGATCGACTCATTAAATCAATTTTTAGAATTTTTAAAATTTGATTTAGTATGTGTTGACACATGTGTCTAGTGTGTCAACACATATCTAACAGGTCAGCTCATAACTCATTTTTTTATTTGTTTTCATTTCTCATCATCTCTTCATACATGCATCCAACATCATAACTCTTCATTTATTCTAGGGTCTTGAAACATCTCATTTTCCATTAGCTCCTCCATTTTTTCTCTTAATTTCCTTCACCATAACTCATCCAACACTCCATTTTCCAACATATCATTAAGTCTCCTTATTCAATCATCACAACTATTAATTATCCTCATATTTTATCTTCTATAAAACCTTCATCTTCATATCTTTCAAATCACACTCAAGATCTCCAAACTTCGAATTTGCATTCATTTTTAGGTTTCATTGTCACTTTAGTATGTTTAAGTGTCTTTATTTCTAGTTTGGGTTGGTGGGTACTCATATATCCCTTAAACAATTTCGCTCCTCTTTCACACATTATGTCAAACACCTTTTGTACGAAATATTTTTGAAAATTTCTCCATGGCACCAAAGATTAAAAGAAACAAGAGTGATCTCGAGAGTAAGGTAAAGGCTACCACATCCTCTACTGTTTAAAAAATTGTATTTTTTTGGTTTCTTCTACGCGTGTTAAGGAATTTGAAGAGAAACACCAAAATCGACTTGTTATGAAGCAACATATTTGGGAACCTGCTGTTGTTGGCTGCTTGGACATTCCAGAAGTTGTTTGTCTTGTCGAGCATCAACAAATCAGCTACTTCTTGAAGCTTTCACAAGATTACAACGAAGATCTCATTCGTGTTTTCTACTCCGGGCTGCACGATAGACGTGACTCCACCTTCAAGTTCACAATAGGTAATAAGGTTTATGATTTTAATGATGGTCTTTAGAATTCGTTGTTTGGAATTATTATTGTTAGTGCTGATGTCGAACCATTGGTGAAAAATATCAACCTTCATCAAGATTTTAAATGGAACATTGTTGGTGCGGTAAAGCGGCAAGCAACAAAAGTTTCTGGAAGTATTTATCCGGGAAATTATCGTGTCCATAGAGATTAGTGTTATTGAACTTCCGTTCGACAATTTAAATGTTATTAAGTTTGGGTTTAAAATGGGTTTAAATTAAATGCGGGAAATAAAACTTATGAATAGAAAAAGAATTCATTCTTTGGAGTAGAGAACTCTCAGGTTTGCATTTCATCTACCCTATCAAATACTTAAATTTACTACCCAGTTGTACACAACTCAAATTACTCGTCAACATTATCATGTATTTCTCACACAGAGGTTATCTCTAACACAATGTGAGACAACGACCATATTGTCGCAACTGCGAAAAACACCCGGCGAAAAACAGAAGAGCCGTCACCTTTCGTTATTTATCCCAAAGAGAGGGAAAGGAAACGATCAGAAAAACCTAACGAAAAAAGGAAAGACAAGGTCATCGCAACCAAGTCTGGATTCGGGAGTCGGTTACGCAAGGGGAAGGTATGAGCATCCCTCACGTCCGTCATACTCGATGGGATCCACACATTGTTGTCTATCTAAGGGTGTGTTAAAACTATCTATGCTAAAGGTCAAGGGACGAAAGAAAAAGAAAAGAGACTCAGCAGAGCATCGCCGCTCTGCCGAGTCTCTTTTCTTCCCCTTGCGAGTACGACGGACGTGAGGGGTGCTCATACCTTCCCCTTGCGTAACCGACTCCCGAATCCAGACTTGGTTGTGATGACCTTGTCTTTCCCTTTTTTGTTAGGTTTTTCTGATCGTTTCCTTTCCCTCTCTTTGGGATAAATAACAAAAGGTGGCGACTCTTCTGTTTTCCGTCGGGTATTTTTCGCAGTTGCGACAGCTGGCGGCTCTGCCGGGGATTGCTCCGCTGGGTGTTTTTTGCAGTTGCGATAGTTGGCGACTCTGCTGGGGATGTTGGTTCCCTATGCGAGTTAATCCTAGTGCTTGTTTGTTTATTTTTGGGTGTTGTATATATGTGCTTTATTTACTTTTGCATTTTACTTTCTACATTATATCATTATTGTTGTGTTGTGGGGAGGGAAGTTTTGATGAGTGATAAGCCAGACCCGAGCTTGAGTACAAACCTAGCATTAATAGTGGAGATTAGTGGGGGGCTTGCTTGCTTAGTAGGTACAGTTTCCCATGAAATTCACACTCAGACGAGATTCTCTTTGATGACTTCTCATCTGGCCCTTAGGGCTCGACGGGATGTTGGATCTAAGGATTGTCGACTCTGGGAACCGATCATTTGTGAGTCAGCTAAGTGAGGCCTCTTCGTGAGATGATGATGTCAAACCAGAAATGATGAACGTATCATCATTTCTCGAAAGTCTGTGATGCTGATGAATGCATAGGATGCCAAACCTTGTCAGTGGATAGGTCCATACCTGTGAGAGGGATTGGGTTGTGCAGGAAACCTTGGCTTTCAGATTACCCGGTTTTTTACAAAGTGTGAATCTGTGTTCCTGATATCAGTGGGTCCTATTGTCGGTACTTTGTTCTTGCTAAAGCGGAGCGCTGGTTCTTCTCGACCAACAACACAACAATCTTGATCCCCTGTGTGCATTTGCATTTGCATTTCATTAACATGTATTTGTGTTGCAGGTGCATATTTCCTCCGCGATTCTAGTGATCTTGTTATGGAGCCCTTGAAGAGAACAGTAGCTTACAGGTTCCCTACCCCAGATATCAGTTCTTTGCGGAGTTTGATTGCTTTGGCCGACAGGGAGGTGATGGAGGATTTTAGGAAGTGTTATGGGAGATTGGTGAAGTTTGTCTGCCAGCCTTCAGCATATGAGATTAGTGGTGTTTATACTCTGCTGCAGTTCTATGATGCCCAGTTGAGGTGCTTCATTTTTCCTGACTATGTCCTGGCTCCTACCCTAGAGGAGTATTCTGAGCTGTTAGGAGTACCTCTCATTGATCAGATGTCGTTTGTTCATGTTGATGTTGAGCCTGATCTGGCTAAGCTTGCTATTATATTACACTTGGATGCTTCAGAGTTGAAGGGGAAGCTGGTTAAGAAGAGTGGGACATATGGTTTTATTTTGCCTTTTCTGGTGGAGAAAGCTCAGCAGTTCGCCAAGGATGGGTGTTGGGTTGTGTTTGGTGCCATTCTAGCTCTGTGTATATACATCATTGTATTGTTTCCAAATCTTCCCGACTTTGTAGATGTGGATGCTTTCTATTTGCTAGCTTCAGGGAATCCGGTACCCACACTTCTCAGAGATGTTTATCATTCTGTGCACCATAAGAATGAGAAACGAAGGGGAAAGAATGTATCTTGTTGTGTCCCTTTATTATACAGGTGGTTTTCTAGTCACATGCCCAAGGCAGGTCCATTTGTTGCTACCGCTGGTACTTCAGAGTGGTCCGATAGGTTGATGGGTTTATCTGCAGAGAATATTACCTGGTTTGAGAGAGACCTGCTTGGTACATACATTATTTATAGTTGTAGTGGATTTCCTAACGTCCCTTTGGTCGGAAGGAAATGTTGCATCAACTATAACCCTTCTTTATTGGTCAGACAGTTTGGGTATGCACTGAAGGATCCTCCTAAAGAAGAGGAGATACAGGAATCTCTGTATCTCACTGGTTTATTGGAGGGTGATGCCTTAGCCAGATTAGAGCATGCTTGGAGCAACATTCATCGGAGAGGGAAAGTAGCCTTGGGGAAGAGTGATAGTCGAGCATATGACCCTTACCTGGCTTGGATTCATGATAGAGCTGCGAAGTTTTTGATGCCATTTCCTTCAGTTTCTCCTCTGTACCCTCTCATGATTGAGGAACCCACTACCGTAGACATTCAGAAATACAATTAGTTATTGTTTGATAAGGAAGAGTTGAGAAAAGATAATGAGGAATTGGAGAAATAAATCATCCAGCTTCAAAGTGAGAAGATTGATGTTGTTCATTCCTTCAAGAAACAAACTGAGCTTGTAAACAAATTGGGTACGGATCTGACCAAGGAAACCAATTCTCGAGAGTGTTTGGGTTTGGATTTCAAGGCTGTTAATAGTGTTCTTGCCTCCAAGTAGGAAGAGTTGGATAGATCTTACTTGAGGATTTATAAGTTTGAGAACCAATGGAATGCTACGCTCACCAACAACAAAGAGCGTGAAGACAGGTTGAAGCTACAAATCAGCAGGTTGAAGACGCAGCTCAATGCCAAAGACGGGGAGATTGCAGTGGAGGCATCACTCAGACGGGATAGTGAGTACAGGTTGAACGAAGCGATTGCAAACTTAAAGGATCTCAGGTTGGGAGCTGATTCCAAGAGATACAAGCTTGAGGCGTGTTTTGGGGAAGGAGCTTGGGAAGACCATGTTGAGAGTCTACAACATACTGTTATCCAGCAGGAATTGCTTATTCAGGGACTGCTTGCTAGGCCAGATCATCCTGAGATGCTGGAGTTGCTAGAGGACTTCCGAGCTCGTCATCCGGCTTGACTATCTTGTTTATCTCTGTTGTAGTTTGCTGCTTATTGTTTGTTGTATTGACCATCACCAGGCTTGTTGGTTGAGGTCTTTTCCTTATTGTACTCAGTTGTAGCTTGTACATTGCTTGTTGGCCTGTGATTATATACGAGGAGGTTATGTTATATGTTTGTCCGTAGGGTTCTTCATCGTTGTGTTTTTCCGGAAACTAGAATCGAGGGGGAAATTTCCCTGTTGCATACATACATGTCTGCATTTTTGCATTTTTCACATTGCAGGTGCATCAGAACTGTTAATCTTATTTTCCTGTGGTTTACTAGTGTTTCAGGATTGCCGATCTAACGACTCATTGGTATGCAACTAGGGGGAATCAGAAGAGAGTAATGGAGCAGATGCAAGCAGAGATGCAGGAAATGAGGGACCGGATGGCCCAGTTCATGGAAGTAATGCAAGGAGTGGCTAATGGACAAGAGCAACTTTGGACTCTAGTGTAACCCTTGATTGCACGTGTTGATGGCAACAGTGTGTTGCATGGTGGGAATGCTACTAACCCTCCACATGTTGAGACTCCTCGAGCTGATAATTCCATGCCTACTTTAGTCATCCCTACTACTTGAGGGAATGATAATGCTGCTGGTGCCGGTAATGCTGCAGGTTTCAACAACACTGGTTTTGGTAATGGTGGTAATGGTAATGGGAATGATTATGGTCCTGACACCACTTGTGCTATACATGGTAATATGGATCATCTCTGGAATGAGGACAGGCAAGAGGATGTGTTCTTGCCGAGGGTTGTGGCTGCTGAGTTAACCTCCGAAGTTGATAAGAGGATCAAGATGATTGAAGAGAAAATGAAGTCTCTTGAAAGTCAAAACTCTATGGGCCTTGATATGGCTAACTTGGGGCTGATCCCGGACTTGAAAGTATCGCTGAAGTTCAAAGTCCCAGACTTTGACAAATACAAGGGTACCACATGCCCGAGAGTTCATCTAAGATCCTACTACCGTAAGATGTCTGCCTACTCAGACGATGAAAATTGCTCATGCATTTCTTCCAGGATAGTCTGTCTGGTCCTTCGTTAGAATGGTACATGAGCCTGGAACTCGTGAATGTCCGTAGTTGGAGGGATTTGGCCGAGGCCTTTGTGAAACATTATCAATACAACAGTGACCTTGCTCCCAACAGGGTCCAGCTTCAGAATATTTCACATAAGAACAATGAATGTTTCAAATAATATGCTCAAAGATGGCGGGAGTTAGCAGCCAGGGTGCAGTCGCATATGGTGGAACGTGAGCTCATTGATATGTTTGTCGCCACTCTGCCTGGCGTTTATTATGAGAATCTCATTAGCAGCATGCCGGGTAGGTTCTCTAACTTAATCATCACCGGAGAGAGGGTGGAAAATGGAATCAAGTTAGGGAAGATAAGTGCTGGTGAAATGCCCTCGGCTAGAGGAGGTAAGAAGGTGTTAGGTAACTAGAAACGGGAAGGAGATACCAACTCAGTGTCCAGTTCTCGCGGGAGAGGTAGAGCTCAGAATCATCAGCAAGAGCAGATTGCCAGTATTACAATTCCCGCAGTCCAGCAGAAACCACCACAACAACAACAACAACCACAACAGGGTTATAGAAGATATCAGGACCGAGGCCGGGCGGCAGTGAATAGACATTTTGATGCGCCTCCTATGCCATATTCTCAGCTATTGCAAGCTTTGTTACAACTGCAGTTGATTCACAAGAGAACATGGCTCCCCTGACTGGGCCACCTCCACCCGGGTATGACGCAAACGTTCGCTGTGAGTTTCATTCTTGTGCCCCGGGGCATAACATTGATAATTGTAAAGCCTTTAAGCATAAGGTGCAGGAAATGATAGATAGTAAAGCAATTAAATTCTCCAATTATGTTTCTAATGTGGTACAAAATCCCATGCCAAATCATGGGCAAGCTGGGGTTAATGCAATTATCGAGGAGGATGTTTTGGATTTGGTAACAGATGTTAATGAGCTGAAGACACCTTTGAGCTTTGTGAAAGCTAGATTGCTAAAGGGGGGTGTTTTCCCAGGTTGTGCTGAAAATTGTGCTGAGTGTCTGGTTAATCCTGAGGGATGTGGGCAGTTGAAAAGATGTATTCAAGAGATGATGGATAGTGGAGTTTTGCAATTTGACCGGTCTGTTGGAAGAGAGCCTGAAGAGTTGGTGGCTAAAGAAAGGGATGAGATTGCAACAATCTCCATTCCGTAAAAGTGCAGGAAAGTAACAATCGAAAGCAATTAAAAAGACTTTAAAAATAACAAGTTTAAGGGAAAGTACAGAAGGTCAAATGGCAAGTTAAAAT
Organism: Lathyrus sativus; assembly: GCA_963859935.3. Taxonomy (NCBI): domain Eukaryota; kingdom Viridiplantae; phylum Streptophyta; class Magnoliopsida; order Fabales; family Fabaceae; genus Lathyrus; species Lathyrus sativus. The sequence continues at coordinate 596,774,359 of OZ012740.1, read as the reverse complement.
AAAGTGCAGAAAGTTAAATAGCATGAAGTACAAATGGAAAATAAAGTTTCAAGGAAGGATACGAAAGGTAAAGGTTAAAGGAGAACATGCAAGATAAAATGATAAAGGTACATAAATTGCATTGATGAAAACAAATGGCGTTGCATCACGTAAATTCTCTCTAGCTCGTTTCTCTACACGCGGGTACTTTGAGTGATTTGGAGTAACTTGTACAAGATAAAATGAACACCCTTATTCTATGGAAATAACCCCTATTTATAATGCTAGATAGTAACTACTAAGTGACAGTTGTTGCTTCAAACATGTCTTTTGGCGCCTTTCTTGACTTCAACCGTTCCCACTTCGGCAGCTGCTCTTTTGAAATTCAAATATCAGGACTTTCCCTCCAGCCTTAGTGGTGACTACATCACACTTCTTTCATCCCCCTCATGGTCAAAGAACTATCCAACACTTAGCAAATTTTCAGAAGTTTTCACAACCTCTCTTCGACTCAGGCTTTACCAAAAACTGGGTCGAAGCCTTCTTATGCTTGAACATGCTTGTTTTTGACTTGAGATAACTCTTGATTTTGATGGTGTCGAAAAAGAGAGCTAACAAATTGCCCCCAAGAAATACCCTTTCGCCAACTTTGGTAGGAAGGTCATTTTTCATAACCGTTTCGACGCATATGCCTATGAAATTGCATGGCCTTGACCGAACAACCCACTACTTATTTAGTGGCTAACTATTCAATTTCTTTAACCCACGCTTATGACGTCACGCCATCATGACAAATCCTTAAACGTCTCTTCAGCCGTATTTATCATCACTTTTCCTTGAAAACATATGTTTTGCAGTCTGACCATAACTGCTAACACTCATCACTTATCTAGAGAAAGACACGTGTCCCACAACCCGATTAACTTCAACGGTGGATTCAAAGCTTTTAGGATTCCCAAATGCCTATAAATACTCCTCTTCACCATTTTGTAAACTTTTTACACTCTCATAATCTTAAGCACCTTGTCTCTCTTCCTTCAATTTTCTTCGCAAGACCTAGAAAGTACCATTTCCTTTTACTTCTTTTACCAATAGCATCTTCCCAAGCAAATCTTCACGAGAAGAAAACCCAAAAGGGTAAAGTCACTCAATTCAAGCAATTTATTCCACCATTCGCAAACGTTCCTGGCCCCCAACTATTGGATAATCGCCACTGCTTGCCAGAACCCACCACTGAAGCAGCACAAAGCATCTACAAATCTCAGGTAATGATTCCTTTGGTTGTTTATGATAAACCATATGCACTCTTTTGTCTTCTAGATAATGTTGGAATTTCTGATGAAAAACTAAGTGAGTTTCTTTCTTCATACCAGAGATCAAGGTCGTTAGGGAAAAAAGTTTCCCTAGACTCACCAACACTGCTGCTGAAAACCTCCCCTTGCCTAAAATCAACCTTAGGTATCTCACTGATGGTACTAGGCTGGTGAGAGCCATCAATCCCCTTAAGGACTTTGACCTTTGGATGACGAAAGTGGAAAACGTTAAGGCTGAGTACTGGAAATCTATAGGGATCTATGATCTCCTTATGCTGTCGAAGACCAACATCCCATACTGCTTGAACTTGCTGGCAGCGTCTCTGTACTTTTGGGATAGTACTCACTATACCTTCCATTTGCCATGTGGAATGGTTACACCGACACTCCTCGACATAGCTGCCATCACTGGTCTTCGCCCATATGGCCTCCCTTATAATCCTGACGTGAATGCTGAAGATACCATAAATATCTCAAGCTCCAAACTCACCTACACGCTCTTCATCAAACACCACTTCAACCAAAACCATGAAGACGTCTCTGACGAAGAGCATATTGCGTTTCTCACTGTATGACTGTCGAGATATGTTTTTTGCACCAAATCTTTGCAAGTAGCCAAGAAGTACTTGCCCCTTGCTAACCAACTCCATAACAATAGAGGGGTCTACTTAAATGAACTCATTTTGGCGAACCTATATGAATCCATTAGTGAAAGAGCTTCTCGATTAAAACACATGGAGGCTCATAGTTCCGTACACTTGAGTGGTCCTCTTTGGCTGCTTCAACTGTGGCTTAATGCAACTTTTGAATCTAGCCTTCCCAAAAAAGGGATAATTGATGAAGCTTCTACTGAGATAAGAGAAAGGAGCATCGAAGGGACCCATCTGGTCAAGCTGACTCCTAACGATGATGGCGAAACCCTTAGAAGGGTCTTCATAAGTTATATTATGATGTTTGCCAAACGCCATAAGTTCACTTCAAGCATGACACCCTTTGCTGAAAGAAGATATGACCCTGTGTGGTTCAAAAGGCCATTTCCCAATCCTCACAAAAAGCTTGACCATGAGTCTGTTGCTATTTGGGAAGCCTTTTTAACTCCCCGATTCATTGTCAACAGATTAAACCTAGGGAGAGGTCTGGCAGCGATGATTTCCTACCAACCAAACCTCGTCTCTCGACAGTTTAGGTTGGCCTAGAGCTTTCCCAAATGTTTATATGAAAAGAAAGGCCAAGTTATTCTATATACTTCCATCTTCGATGAAGAAGGGGTTGCCACCACATTCGATGATTTGAGTGATAAGAAAGGAGTCCTTTCTCCTGTGTTTTTTGAGCCTTCTTTCTTATGCACTCCCTCATTCCACCACTGGTGGTCGAAGCATTATAATGAACATTTTCTTGATGTGGCTACCTTTTCTTCATTACTTGACCAAGCTTTTCTTGATTTGAAGGACAAGACAAAGAAGAGTAAGTTCACTCATATCCAAGAAATCCAGGCTTTCCAAAAATACTTTGAAACTGTCTATCGACCAGATGATATTGGTCGAACCATCATGAGGCTGCTGTCACTTTAAAGAGAAAATTTTTGCAAAAATTGGATCAACTAAAAATCCCTTCAAACGTTCCTCGTGAGAAATGTTATGAGGTAGCTTTTGAATATTTTCCTTTAAAGTTCCCTTGCCCGCCTAACGCTGATTTTGGAGTGGCACTTGCCTCTCCATTTCCAGATTGATTTGTTTGTGGTGAGGATCTAAAACTCCTTCGACAACAGTCTCAGCCAAAAGCCCGACGAGTGGTTCCGACTAAGCATACACTAGACAGTTTCAAAGGACACCTTCATATAGGGATTCAGGATGTTCGTGTCGAATCTGAAATATATGAAGGTTTGAAGCCCTACATTTATGGTTTTGTAACCAACCATTCAATTATTAACTTATAATCATCTCCTGTCTTCTAGCTGTGCCTAGGAAAACCCCCTCCACTAGAGCTGCTACTTCATAGAGTGGTAAGGAACCAAGAGGCAAAGAGGTATATTTCACATCCCTTGTCTATGTTCTCATCATGTGACTCTTTTCTCACATTTGTACTGCCTTTTTCTCTTTTTAGACTGGTCGAAAACCTACAACGCCTTCCAAGAAAGGAAAGAAGGATGCTCCAATTGTCGTTGCCTCAGATGCTGATGAGTCTCCTGAGGAGATTCTCACAAAAAAGAGACGAAAACCTGTAAAAGCATCTGGACCTGTTGGCCCACCTCCCTCGAAGGTGGCCAAAATTCTCGAAAAGACACCCACTACAAGTGGTGTCGAAAAACAACCTTCCATGGTGGCCTCGAAAACAACTTCTGGTGACCATGGGAGTGGCAACTCAAGTCCTGCTGCTGCGCTTGCTCAGGTATGCACACCACCTTTTCACTATGTTTACATCTTTCACCCAACTTTCTTAACCTCATCTTCTTCACTTGTGTTGTCAGGCTGATATAATTATTCCCAACATTCCACAAACTTCAGGTAGTTTCGCTACCACACTCCTCAATAGCCAAGGTGAGCCAACTTATCATCCTTCTTCTGATATTGGCTCTGGTTTGAGTGAGGTTAATCAACCTATTCTTCCTGCTACAGAAAACATTCCCCCCTGTTCAAGCCACTACCTAACATGCTCAAGCTTATGGTTCCAATTCTGGGGACGATGAAGCTTTAAGTCCACCACCTCTTAATCAAACCAAAGCCATGGATACTGAAGAATTGGTTGTTGAGAAGGAAAGTGGTCCTACAGATCAACCAGATAATGACAATCTTGGTCAAGTTGTTCATGAAGAAACAAGTGAGTTACACCCTGAGCCAGCTAATGACCAAGATAACAATCCATCAACCAATGACGGAGGTGATGCAGTTGGAAATGAGGAAGAAGAAGAAGACGAGGAAAAAAACAGGAAGAGGAGGAAGAAGAAGAAGAAGACCAAGAATAGCCTGAACTTCACTAAACTTCTTCACCTGCGGTGAAGAAAACTTCAGCTCCCATTCTCACTCCTGAAGATCCATTGGTGACACTCAAGTGGTTGAACCCTCGAGAATATGCCAAAATTATCCTTGGGCAGAAGTATGGTTCTTCTTCTGGTTCTTCTACTCCTTCTGGTCATCCAGCGTCAGATGACTTTGTTAGTCCAATTCTCTAGACCATCAAGAAGAAATTCTTCGGGGAAGACATCCACAATATCCTGGCCTCAGACCCAACTGCACATCTCTTTCTAAAGGACAACCTTCAGAAACTTGATCTTGCAACTCTTAATCCAGAAATTTCTAATTTCGTGATTGACTTGACTGTTGTGGTGGATGAACTGTCTGTAGAGATCAAACAGCTTCCATCCATCCATAAGACCATTGTAGATACAACAGCTCGTGAGAGTGCAGCTTGGACCGGTGCACAAGAATCAGAGGCCAAGGTTGAAAATCTGGAGCCTGCTCAAAAGCAAAGGCAAGAAGAAATAACCTCCAACCAGAAGGACATTGAGGCCTGGAAGCAACAACTCAATGAGCTACAAACCAAAATCTCCAACACTGAAAAACACAACCTTGAGTTACAACATTTCGACGACCCTGAAATGGCCAAAGAGCTAAAGAGTGCCATAGAACTTATTGATGCAACTCAGAGATTTGAAAGAGAACTTGCAGCAGCTAGACTTGACAAATCTTTGTGTGAGGCTCGCCTCAGGCATCATATGAAAACCTTTGCTCAGTTGAAGTCAAAGCTTCCTTTCTAATGTCTTTAGGACCTCTGTTTGTAATGTTGTTTAATTATCATTTTATTTCTTGGCCTTTTAAGGCCTTTTATGTAATGACAATCTTATGCTTTTAGCATTTTAATTAATCATTTGCACTTCTCCCTTAACTCTTTCGACCCACAATTTTTTATGGCGCATATTACGATGTATTTTATCTATGGCCTCAAATTTGAGTCAACTTTGCAATTAAGGCATTTTGCATCTTTTTGGAAAACATAAAATTTTCAGCTTTACTTAATGCTCCAACGACATGAGCTTCTTGATTTAAAAATAATATTTATAGCGTAGCCCTTAGGCATACTCCCAAGACCAATCCACGTGTCTCCACTGTTTGACTGACCAATCTAAACCAAGTTCCGCCTCTATAAAGTCTCTTTACTAAGCACCATGTCTTGCATTCATAGAAGCAAGCATGAGTAACTCTTCAGGAAAATCAACCATCAAGGAACAAGCTGGAGATACAAAGAATCCTGAGGCAACAAAGAAGGCTAAGGAAACATAGAAAGCTGAAGCCTCCACTGGAGTAACTTCTCATGCCAAGAAGAACGAAACCCAGATGAAAATCCACAAGAAAGGGCGTTCCAACACCAACGGCTCTGATGATGCAGATTACATGGAGTTCCTTAAGTCCATTAATCGAAGAGATTATGAATAATCTTTGCTTGATCTATAGATTGTTGCATTGATTCTCCTTTACTTTGTATGCCATGTTAGCCTTGTTTGTCCTATTTTGGCTTTCATGCCTTTAAATAAAATTTATGCTTTGAAATGAACCTCTTGCAAGATAGGCCTATATTTTTTTCAAATATTTTCCATTTACTTTCAAGATTCTTTGGTCTTTGTCTAACTCTTCAACCTCATAAGCCCCATTGGAGAATACTTGTATGACTTGAAATGAACCTTCCCATTTAGGAGACCATTTGCCTAATGTTCTGTCTTTTTGATCCATAGGCAAAATCACTTTCCACACTAAATCCTCACGTGAAAAAGATTTAGACTTAAACCTTTTGTTGTAGGATTTTTCAATCCTTTTCTTTTGTCTTCTTAGTAACTCTAAGGCTTTAAGCCTTTCTTTATCCAAACCCACTAATTTGTCCATCATCATTGCCCAATAAGATTCAGAAGGGATCTCATGATGTCTTTGAATTCTTACAGATTGCAAACATATCTCTACAGGAAGTACTGCATCATGATCAAAGGTAAGTTGAAATGGAGTAGTATTAGTAGCCTCCTTGGGGGAAGCTCGACATGCCCAAAGTACCTGGTCTAATATCTTATGCCAATTCCTAGGCTTCTTTCCCACATGCCTTTTAATCAGTCCAATCACCACCTTGTTGGCAACTTCGACTTGCCCATTTGCCTGAGCATAATAAGGTGTAGAATTCAAAAGTTTGAAACCTATTTCTTTAGCAAATTCCTGCATCTTTCGACCAGTAAACACTAATCCTTGATTTGTGGTAATTGTTTCTGGAATGCCAAATCTGTAAATAATGTGATTTTGGATGAATTCAATAACATCTTCTTGACCTACATTTTCCAATGGTATTGCTTCAATCCATTTGGTGTAGTAGTCAATACCCACCAAAATATATCTTTGGCTCTTTGAAGATGCTGGTTGAATCTCTCCCACTATATCCAAAGCCCATCCTCTAAAACGCCACAGTTTCACTATGGAATGAAGTTCACTTGCAGAGATATGTTGTATGTCAGCATGAATCTGGCACTCTTGGCAACCCTTTGCAAACTCTATGCAATCTCTCAACATAGTAGGTCAATACATGCCCTATCGAAACAACAACCATTTCATTTTATGGCTAACTTGGTGTCCTCCACAGGCCCCACTATGGACTGTCGAAAGAGCCAAATATGCCTTTGTTTCATTAAGGCACTTCAATAAGACTCCCTCAGGGGTCTTATTAAACAATTCATTACCCATAAGTATATAAATTAAGGCTTGATACCTGACTTTTCTCTCCGTCGAAGCTGTCGGATTTTGCAGGTATTCAACCATAGGATTTCTCTAGTCTTTCTCTGTTAGACCCTCTACAGCAAAAAATTTAAAATTTTCGCCATCCATGCACCTAAGCTTAGTTGTTTCTAAATCTGATGGGCACAAAACAACAACCACAACTTTCCCTCTTGCTTCTATTACTTCCTGAAGGTTTTCCTTCGACACTTTGTATCCAGAAGCAACCTGAGCTAAGTCATTAGCAACTTGATTTTCTATTCTGGGTGTTGCACCCCAAAATTTGACCAACCGGTTCCCATATTTGGTTTATGGTTCGACGCATTTTGCATTCGCATTCGCATACCGCATATGTTGCATTTTCTCATTCATATTGATTTTATCGGGACCACAGCCTCCCCTGGCGCTTCAGGTATTTCAGGCCAATACAAGGATTTATTTTGAGAATCGGTGCTCGTTCCCTGTGTTTTCAGGCTATCTCGGTGTCCGGGTTTTACCGCTTATTTCGCTGTGTTCGCGTATTCGTGTTCTAATCAATTTAATCAGCTTCCTCGTATTTTTTAGATTTTCCCTTTATTTCCTAGAATTTTAAATGAATTTAATTCTTTTTCTAGAATTTTAAATAGATGATTCCTAGAATATTTTTTAGATATAATAGTTTTTAAAATAGTTTTAAGTAGAGCATTCATAGATATTAGGCTAATATAGTTTTTTTCTTGGAATAAATAGATATTAGATTTTATTAGATTTAGTAGAGTAATAGAAGTTAGTTTATTGTTTTTTAGATCTATTAGTTTTAATATAGAATTAATAGAATAATAGATTTTCTTTTATAGAGAATTAATAGAATAGAAAATAGTTCTTTTTATAGTTTTTTAATAGATTTTTTTAATAGTATTTTTTTTAGATATAGAATAATATAGAAATTAATAGATTTTTAAGATAATAGAATTAATTAGTTTTAATAGATTTTCTTCTTATAGATTAAATAGATTTCTCTTTTTATAGAATATAATAGATTTTTCTTAGATATAGTATTAATATAGGATTTTATAGAATTTAATTAGTTTTAGATTAATCAGAGATTTAACTGATTTTCATTTTTTACTAGTGATTAGTCTTGTATTAAATAGTATTAATTAGGATTAATCATTTTCATTTTCATTAATCTTCATTAGTTATCATTTCCATTTAATCATTTTAGCATTTTATTAATCACGTTTAGTTCAATTAATCCTTCATTAGTCTTAATCCATTGGGCCATTATCCAAAAATTCAGAAAGCCCAGTTCCAAGTCCAATTCGCTGCCACTTGGCAGCATATAAAGGGAGCCACGCGTTTTCATCTGCGGCTTCCACCTCACTCTCTCTCTCTCAGAGCTTGCCAACACACCACTCCACTCACTCTCTCCCAAGCCACTTGGCTTTCATGCAACGCTCCCTCCACCACGTGGCTCCCATGCATGCTCTCTCTCTCGCCATGCGTTTCCTCCTCCCTCTCCCTCTACATGCGTTCTGACACATCACCTCTCACCGGAGACACTCACCGGCCGGCATGCAATTGCCGGCGACCACCACCGGTACCACCACAACTACCTTCTAACCGCCACCAACCACCCTAACTGCTCGCCGGAGTCCTCTAACTACCGCCGAAAAATTCAAGATCTTGCCGGAAACTCCATCACATTCTTGATGATTGTCCAGTTTTCTTCACAACCTTCACCGATCCACCACCGCTTCTCGCCAGAAAATCGTAATCTAATTCACCAGATCGTCAATCATTCTTCAAGATCTTCCAGATCTTGAATGTTCATCCGGTTTTCCAGAGTCTTCATCATCAATTCACTGGAAATTCGTCCGTGTTCATCAACAATCTCCAGATTCGCCAAGATCTTCATAGAGTTTTCCAGAAGTTCTTCATAGGAACCATTATCAAACTTCAAGTTCCTCCAGAAGATCTTTCACATCTTCGTCAAGCATGTTCATCGCGATCTCCAGATTTCTTCAACATCATAAAACATCAGATCTAAGAACTACGAAGCTTCCGCGAACTTCAGATCTTTGTGAATACAACAAATCTTCAAACGCTTCTCCGGATCCTTCCACCTTCACACAATTGTCTTCTTCAGAAGTTCGTAGATCCAGAACATTCATCATCGATCCCTACTTCAACGCCACATTCGCCAAATCAACATCAAATCGCCAGGAACCTTTAAAAGCTCTTCAGCGGTATCCATCCTGTTCGTCGTATTTTCTCCATAAACCATCACCGGTCTTCAAGCGAATTCCCTCAAGCTTCATCCATTGATCTTCATGAAGATCCTCCAGATTCCTTCACCGTTCAGAATTTTCCACGTGCAATCGCCTTCCAGAAACTCCTTCAAATCCTCGTCAACAAATAATTGCCTTCAAGAGCATACGAGCCACGGATCCTATCTTTGTTTCCTGAGATTTGCGTAGGTTAGTGATCGTTTGGATTCAGTTGTTTGGATTTGGATGGAAGGATTGAACGAAAGGAGTTTGAGAGAGCTTACGAGAGAGAGGGTTTGAGAGCTCGCGGCGCTAGGGTGAACAGTGAAGGTGAATGGAGAATCACCTTAGGTTTTTCTAAAGAATCTAGAGAGGTGGACGTGGCTGGTTTGGGAGGCATTGGGCCTCTCTAAGCCCAACGTCTTTGGCAGCACATCCCCTCTGTTTTTCTTTTTCTTCCCCTCTCCCGTTTTTGGCGTGTGTGTGTGTGTGTGTTTTTGTGGGCCTCAAGCCCAATTTCCTTGTTTTTCTGATCCGTACACACACCGTTTTTGGCCTGCACCCCCTCCCCATTTCAGGAGCCTTTTTTTAGTGGGCTGGGCCTGCTATTATTGGTTTTACTGATGTACCATCCCCTGTAATGATTGCTGCACCCCTCCCCCTGCACTTTTATTTTGTATATATTGGTGTAACTTTTAATTGTATTTTTTTTTAGGATTAATCTAATATTAGTTAGAATATTTTTAATATCCTAGAATGTTTTAGTTAGAATATAGTTTAGGATTTAATAGTTACCTTTAGAGAACTTTAGTTCAAAATTTGTTAGGATTTAATATTCTTAGAATATAGTTTAGGAATTAATTCCTGGTTAAGAAGATTTATAGATGTAATTCTTTTTAGGATATAGTTCCCTTAGGACTTTAATCGTCGTATTTTAGGAGTAGACTTTTATTTCCATTTGTTAGTGGATTTGTCTCCTATCTTCTCTCCTATTTTCGTTTCTATCTGATTTTATCCCGATTTTATTTTTGGCTGGCCGTGTGACATGATTCAATTGGAAAATGATTTTCGATATCATTTCTCTATCTTGTCTTTGACACGAATATCAATACGCTACCTCTTAGAGTTCGATTTCTCGCATAAGTCGAACCATGACGGTCTAAGCGTTACATTGTTCTTGATTCAAGCGTCATTATCAAAGATCCAGAGAGGAGAAGATTGGAATGGAGCTTGCACACACGTCAGGAGCCCAGGAGCCGCTTCGTACATCATCATCGTCGTATTCAAGTCTTCAGGCAACCATCGAGTGCTGTGGGCTGCATCGTTAGATACGAAGGAAATGACAGTTGAGGAGTTACTTCTCAATCGTCTAGGATGTCTAGTATGGTACCCTTAGGATACCAGGCGACGCATTCGCTCCTACGTCTTAGGTTCTTGCGCGTGTGTCTCGAGTTCCTTCCCGTTTAGGCGTAGGCCTGCTTCTTCTTTGTTCTCGCCCCCGTGCGAGCGAAACCCCTTTTTTCTCGCGTTCAAGCGATCAAGACCCCTTCTCTTGCCCCTGTGCAATCGAGACTCGTTTTCCCGTCGAACTACGTTAGCTCTGATCTCTCGTGCCAGACGAGAGTACATAGGCATAGGATGCGATATCCTAGCGAGCTCCCTTTTCCCCGTTCCCCGTTTTAGCTGTAGTGGGCTGAACTACACCTGCTCTGATTTCTCATAGCTAATGAGAATATGTAGGCATAGGATGCGATATCCTAGCGAGCACACTAACAACTAACCTTTCTGTTCTCTCGTTGCTGTGCGATCGAGACTTTCCCGCTGACGACTGATTGTTATTCTTTTCTCTTGCCCGTGTGCATTTGAGACCAGACCGTAGTTTTAGTTCCCGTAGGTTCCCGTACCTCTCAACCAACTTGATCTCTCACTCCTGTGTGATTGAGAACACCCTGTCTAGCCGTAGTTAGCCTGAACTACGTAAGCTCTGATCTTTCACGTTGTGTGGAAGTACGTAGGCACAAGACACGAAGTCTTGGCGAGCCATTCCCTGTAGTTTCCCGAACTACGATGACTCTGACTTTCTCTCTTGAGAATACGTAGGCATAGAGTGCGATGCTCTATCGAGTCAGCTTCCTTCCGTTTAGATTTAGCAGTCGTAGATAGATTGTTTGCATCCTTTAGACAAACCAAACAAGCGTGGATCCCGTCGAGTACGACGGACGTGAGGGGTGCTAATACCTTCCCCTTGCGTAACCGACTCCCGAATCCAGGATTTGGTTGCGATGACCATTCCTTTCCCGTCTTTGAGGTAGGTTTACTTCGAGCGTTTCCTTTCCCTCCTTTGGGATAAATAACGCACGGTGGCGACTCTTCTGTTCAGCCGGCGCCGATTTTCGCAGTAGCGACAGCTGGAGACTCTGCTGGGGACATGAATATCCCCTATGCGAGTCAATTCTAGCGCTCGTTTGCTCGTCTTTGGATGTTTACCTTTTGCGTGTTGTATTTTACTGTATTTACAATTTCCGCCCTTTGCTATTATCTGTTGCTGTTGTGCTGTTGGGTGGTTGTTCCTTTGAGAGAGAAGCCAAAACCCAGGCTGGAGTACACATATAGATTTAGAGAGAGAGTAGTGGTTAGCCTGCTTGCTTTGCTTGCACCAGCTAGTCGCGAAATCTCACTCGGACGAGATTCTCTTTGATGCTTCTTGCCTGGCCCTTAGGGCTCGACAAGTTGTCTGACCCGAGGATTATCGACTCTAGGAACCGATCAATTGGGAATTCGACTAAGTGAGGCCTCTTCAAGGGATGATGATGCCACACCTTCTGGGTATCGTATCATCGCTCTTGAAAGTCTGTGACGTTGATACCCGCATAGGATGTCGTACCTTGTCGGATCAGGTCCATACCCGTGAGTGGGAGGGTTTTGCAGGGAACTTGACTTCCAGCCAACCCATTATTTTGGTCTTCTCTTCAGAGCGAACGTACTCAGTCAGCAACGCAGCAGTATTCAGAGATTTTGTGGGGGTTGTGATCCCGTATTTGCTGCATATTGTTGCACCCCAAAATTTGCCCAACATTTCCTCACCTAGCTTGTGTTTCATTTCATTCACATTAGCATTATCATTTGCATTTCATTGACATGTGTGCAGGAGATCAAGAGGTATGATCACCAATCAAGGGCTACACAAGAGTTTGAAGCTAGCTAAGAAGGTTATTCAAGTGCTCAAGGGTTGATATCCTTGTCAGAGAAATTAAAAGATCCTCAGAGAGAGTGATTGAAACCAAGAGTGTGTGTCTCCTAACTTGAGAGTTGTGGGAAGTCATCAGATGATTCTGAAGCCATGAAGTTAGACTTTAGGTCTTGAGAGAGCTAATGAGAAGTGTTGAAGATCACTTTGAAACCTAGACAGGTCATTGTGCAAGATTAAGAAGGCTCAACCATGAGTGGTGCAATTAGGGTTTGACTGGGTCAACCCTAAGTCAATTGATGATTTGAAGAAGGTTGAGACCTAATCCAAGAGCCATTTGATCATGGATTAATACATTGAGATGTTATAAGGATGATTCCAAGGTCAAATCATCATGATTGAAGAGTTTGAGAAGTTTCAGGCTAGGGTTTCTAAGGCTTGACAGTGTAAAATCCCCTAGTTTGACCCTTATCTCCAAGGCAATTTAGCTCAAGATGTGATTGTCATATCATCTTTCCCCCAACATGATTGTTGTATAGCATGATCTTAGCTTTAATTTGAGTACTAGAAGTCCTTGATAGGATTTGTAGAACTCAAGTTATGACTTTGACAAGTTACAGGTCATCTGAGGCATGTGAATTTGGAGCTTGAAAGTTGTCCAACTTGCATGAAACTTTTGCCCTAGAAGGATGATTCCTATGAACTTTTGGTCAACATGAATGTTGTTCCTTATCCTCTTATATTTCTAGATAGTACTAGAAGTCCTTTATAGGATTCGTAGAACTCAAGTTATGGCTTTGACAAGTCAAGGGTATTTTGGTCATTTGGAGATTATAGGTCATTTCAATCATAAGGCCATAACTCCTATTTCCAAGCTTCAAATGGGAAAATGTCCAACATCAAACTTGTTCAAAATAATGTTTTAAGGCTAGCCAAGAGGTCATGAGAGCTTGGAATAGCTTGCTTCACAAAATCACAAAAATGGCCTAAAATAAGGGTGAATTTCAAATGAACCAAAGATGGAAATTGGGATTTTTGATCTACATGTCCAAACCAAGCCATATGACATACCAATTTGATTGTAAAACACATTTTAAGAACATTGACATTGCCACAATTTTGAATTGACGATTAATTTGAGGACTTTCTTTGAAAAGTGGTTACTTACATCATAAGTAACAATTGTCAAACCAATATGCAAGGCATAACCAAGGTTCCTTTCAATCCAAACACTTTCATAATCTCATTTGGAGAGAATTTGGATGAAAGGCATAATGAATACAAGCTGATGCAAGGACTGTCTTGAGGATACCATGAGATGGGATTTTCAAGTGAAGTGAGATATTGAATTTCTCATTAGATTGATCTAGAACTTTCTAGATAATTCATCCTTGTTCTATATATGATTTAGAAGTGGTTCAGAGTGAAGGTTGGTGAGAATTGAGAGAGGAGAGTGAGATTGCACTTTGAAATTTCTCATTGCAAATCAAAATCTGTTACAAGGTTAGAGGCCATTTCAGTCCAAGAAATTGATCTCAATAGCTTGCTCTGAGGTTGGTGATTGATCCCAGATCAAATTCGAGGCCAAGTGGTGGAGGAATCGTGAGCTAGCCATTGGAGTTGGAAGCTTGCAACTCAGAATCGGTTTCAAGAATTCAGGGTGTTTCAATTCTTTTCTTTGCATACAGAAGGTTGATTAGAGGCTAGTGAAGGATTCTGCAAGTTCTTGAGGGTTGAGTTGAAGATTCAACCACTTTGTTTGCTCAATTTTACCAGGTATGCAGTTCTTGTTCCATGGCTTAAATTAGGTAGAATCAATGGGAATTATCGTGTTAGATGCATTGTAGATTGATGTAGGAAGGTTTTTGGATAATCAATTTGGAGATTAGTGACCAATTAGGGTTGTTGCAATTTTCGGTTGAGATTGTGTTCTTGCGAATCTTGAGGCTTTAGAATGAATTAATGGCATGAATGGATTCCTGAGGAAATTTGGGACAAGATTCATCAAGGAATCGTGGCCAATGGTGGACTCTAGAGAGTTAGGGTTGTGGATGGTTGATCGGAGAAGTCACTGGCGGTGACTCTAGCGCGCGCAGAGGGAGAAAACTCAGAAATTCAAAAGGTTGAAGATGATCCCAGAGCCATTGGATTAAGGGAGGACCTTTGACTAGATGCAGATCCAACGGCCGCGCGTGAAGGAAATGTTATGAAGGAATTCTAAGTTGGAATGAAACGCAGCGTTTCATTTAAATGCTGGTTTTGGGCTTAAGTCATAGTTGATACTCCCACCCCCCCTTTTGACCCAGTTTGGATATTGAACTGAATTCACTTGCTATTCACACCACGCGTTTGTCATTTTACTTTGATTTTCATTTTATTTTTCATTTTATTCATGGTTATTAGAAAATTCATAAATAATTGAAAAATAATGCAATTAATCCCATTCTTTTTGCCATGGATTCATGATTGAATCTAGTATTTTTTAGATAAAAAATATTAAAATTCCATGCATTTTCGGATTTTATATGCATTTTTACATTTTAATTGAGATTAAAATCATTATGGTTGATACCTTGTTTTGCTGAATTTTGTGTGATCAATTGGTGATGGTTATTGAGCTAATTTTTTATGTGTGATTAGCATAGATATGCATGATTCCCCTAGATTTTTCTCACATTTTTGTGATGAAGTTAGGTGGTAGTTTTAAGTTGAAACTTTAAGAGCTCCATTTTTAGGGTTTATGGTTGATACCTTGTGGTTTAGATTTTATTTTTAGAACTTGGTGAATGATTCAACCTCTGATTTTTGTATGGTAGATTCATGATTGAATTAGGATCCCTTAGGAATTTTTGTAGGAATTTCCAATGTATTTTACTATTTTTGTTTGATTTTAGTTTAGATGCTAACTTTAGATGATTCTAGTGCACTAATTCAACTAGATTGACTTCTTTAGTTCCCTTAGATTAGGGTTTTGTTTATCTTGCTCTTGGATGAGGTTGAAGGCAAGTTGAAGATGCAATGGAGTGCTTGAAGAAGCTTGGATGTGAAGATCTTCCCTTCTTTTGGTGTAGTGTTGATTAGGTGTTAAGATTAGGGTTTGTAGGCAGAGCTCCTAGATAGATTCTCTTCCTTCATAAACATGGAAGATGTTGATTACTTCCATTACTCCCTATGATGTAAGGTCCCCTTGTAAAGGCCTCATCCCTCCTTTGGTAAGATGTGTGGCTCTTTACAAGTTGGTAGAACCTTTGAGGGTCCCTTTTTCTGATGATAGGATGCTTAGTGGTGACCTTTGGTCTTCACTCTGCTACCAATCATCCAAACTTTGCTCTTGTTAGATGAATCTTTCTCCATTGCTAGAGGATGAAGTTCCTTGTTAGAAGACTGAAGAGGCTAGAAGTTGATACTTCTTTGTGTTTGAAGACTACCATTGAAGCTGAAGCTTGTGGACCAGGAAGAGCAAGTTGATACTTGTAAAGAGGAGAGAGCTGAAGCTTGAGAGTCCAGAAGAACAAGTTGACACTTGTGAAGAAGATCAAATTGAAATTGAAAAAAGAGCTGAAGCTTGAAGGAATGAGTTGATACTTGTGTTGATACATTGAGAGCCTGCAGGAGCCAAGTTGATACTTGATATTATGAGTGAAGCCTGGGGGTGAGTTTACTGAAGAGCTGAGGCTTGAGAAGAGGGATAAGTTGATATTTATGGTTGATATGTTGAAAGCTTGAAGAAGCAAGTTGAAACTTGCTATTGAAGATGAGCCTTGAAAGACAGTTACAGACTGAAGGCTGGACTGATGTCAGAGGAGCTTTGCTGTGAAGCTGTGGAAGCTGTTGATCTGCTTTCTTTCCTGTGTGTTTGCTTGCTATGCAACTGTATTGATGTGACTTGTTTGATTTTCTTGATGCATTAGAATAAGTTCATATCTAGATTTGCTTAAGCTAGGAGCATGATTGCACTAGAGGTTGAGTTGCTCCCTCTGCTTGTATTTTTACTGTATGGCTTTGCTTGATGGCATTTTATTTCATTTCTTCTGTTTGACTACAGTCACTTATATTTTGCTTGATAGCATGTTGTTTCCTCTGTATGACTACAGTTATTCATATCTGGCTTGAGGTTGAGATGAGCTTGTGGAGGCTGAAGCCCCACACACATTTTCCTCCCTCACTTGCATTGCATGCATTTTACAGCCGTTTACTGTTTACTGTGTAAGCTGATGCTTTATCTGTTTCTGTTTATCGTTGACATGATCCCCTAGGAATCTCACTTCCTTTGATAAGGAAGTGATGATTAGAAATTTAGGTTGAAACCTATGCATGATAACTTCTAGGAGATCCCTGTTTCAAACCTCAACCATAGGATGAATCCTTGGCATGACAACATTAGGACTTGATAGTCTCCCTTTAGTTGAGCCTGTTCTCTCTTCTCATCTCAAAATAAACCAAAATACAGTAATAAAGGTTAACTAATGTTGTACGTTACGAGCCTTAAGTTACTTGGGAAATGATTGTTGAAGGGTCACTCTTCAACAGTCTGGATGTTTAGTATGGTACCCTTAGGGTGACATGCGACGCATTCACTCTCAAGTCATAGTCTCTAGTGCGATATTGGTTGCAAACATCCATAAAAAATAGTTCTTCCATAAAAGACAGAAAACCAACTTCAAACCTTTTTGCCCCGTGGGCCCGTAATTCAAAGGAAGCTTTTCTGAAGAAAAGAGTGTCGTTAACTCCCAGTTCTACCGCAAACGGTAACGCCTAAGTCTCCAAGGGTCGAGCTGCGTACACCAAACTGTTGGAATTGTTTGTTAACCCTACTCGATAAAACAGATGAATCTGAATCCCCGTAATCCGTATTATCCCGAACTACGTAAGCTCTGATCTCTCATACCTGTTGAGAGTACGTAGGCACAATACTGATGTATTGGCGAGCCACCTTTCCCCGTACCCCGTAGTTAGTCGAACTACGTTGACTATGACTTCTCATTCTCTGATGAGAATATGTAGGCATAAAGTGCGACGCTTTGCCGAGTCATTTTTGTTTCTTTTTAATCCAGCCTTGATAGGTAGATAGTAAACCAACCCGTCAGATAAACACGACAAGTGTGGATCCCATCGAGTACGATGGACGTGAGGGGTGCTAATACCTTCCCCTTGCGTAACCGACTCCCGAACCCAGACATTGGTTGCGATGACCTTGTCTTATACCATTTCATTAGATTTTTCCGATCGTTTCCTTTCCCGTTCTGAGGGATAAATAACGAAAGGTGGCGACTCTTCTGTTTTGCCGGCACCTTATTTTCGCGGTAGCGACAGCTGGCGACTCTGCTGGGGACTTGATAGTTTCCTGGGATCCAACGTCCCGTATGCGAGTCAGTTTGGGGATCCAACGTCCCCTGCGAGAGTCAATCCTAGCGCTTGTATGATTACTTATTGGGTTGTGTTTATTTATCGCATTTTATTTCCCGCACTTTATTTTCAGTATGATATGATTATCTGTGCTGTTGTGGAAGGGGCATTCTGATGAGTGAGAAGCCAGACCCAGGCTTAAGTGTACTTAGCATTAGTTGTGTAAATTAGTGGGCGCGTGCTTGCTTCGCAGGCACTAGTGTCTCATGAAATCCACGCTCAGACGAGGTTCTCCCGGTTGACTTCTTTTCCGGCCCTTTGGGCCTGAGGGGTTGTTCGTTTGGAGGATTGTCGACTCTGGGGACCGTTCATTTGGAATTCAGCTGAGTGAGGCCGCTTCAGGAGATGGTGATGCCACACCTTCTGGGTATCGTATCACCCCTCTTGAATGTCTATGACGCTGATGACTGCATAGGATGCCAAACTTGTGTCAGTTTAGGTCCATACCTGTGAGCAGGGTTGGGTTTGTTGCAGGAAGCCTTAACCTTCAGACTACCTGGTTTTCTTGATAGTGAATCAGTTTTGTTGGTATCAGAGGTTCTCATCATCAGATGTATATGTGTTCTTGACAGAGCAGAGTTATGGTCCTGTATCAGAGGTCCCTATCTTCAGAGATGTATGTGTTCTTGATAGAGCAAATTTATGGTCCTGTATCAGAGGTCCTTATTGTCAGATGTATGTTTGTTCTTGATAGAGCAGATTTATGGTCCTGTATCAGAGGTCCTTATTATCAGATGTGTGTTTGTTCTTGACAGAGCAGATTTTGTAAGAACAGAGTATGCCTAAGAGGGGGGGGGGGGTGAATTAGGACTTTTGAAATTTTTCCGGTTTTTATATGGTTCTTGAAAATATACTGGATGGTGTTCTTGGTTATGGAAAGCAGTAAATCAACAGAAAGAAAAAAGACACAGGATTTATAGTGGTTCCCCTCACAATCCGAGAGTACTCCACTCCCCTTTCAACATGAAAGAGAGTTTTCACTATTGTTTAAAACAGTACAACCTATCACACCATCAACCGGTGAGGCCTACTATCAAACAATAAAAACACAAGTGTACAAGAACAATCCTCTTGTAAACACTCACCCTTGTGTCCAACAATCCTGGATCACAAGTCAATATACACAAGTTTGTAAAGATTTGAATTGAGAGTAATGATATCAAAGTTGATCTTCTCCAAATGATCAGAATTCACTCTTACAATTTTCAATACAAGTGTTCAAGGATGAATATGAAATTTATGCACATATGAACACTTAATGAAAGTTTTTGAAAATGGTGAATTTGATTCTAAGACACTTTGAAAATGTAGAAGATGTTTTTGTGTTATGTTCTATTGGTTGTTTTTCAAAAATGAAAAACTCAGAATTTATATGAGTAAAATAACCTTTCAGAAAAGGTATGATTTTAAAAGAT
The DNA here is from genome assembly GCA_963859935.3 of Lathyrus sativus. NCBI lineage: Eukaryota > Viridiplantae > Streptophyta > Magnoliopsida > Fabales > Fabaceae > Lathyrus > Lathyrus sativus. Next base: position 596,755,069 of record OZ012740.1, on the reverse strand, counting down.
TCAAACCATGAAAAGGTATGTTTTTTAAAATAATTTTTGAACTTGAAACAAAGCAATTTTTTACTGCACGTTCAGTGTTAATCGGTTAACCCATATGGTTAATCGGTTAACACTAGTACGTTAGCCCAGAAAATTCAAAATTCAAATTGGTTAACCGGTTAACCTATATGGTTAATCGGTTAACACTGCTAATTTTCAGAAAAATGCTTTTTTAAAATAATGTTATACCATTTTTAAGGTTTCAAAAACATGCTTATGTATTATGCACAAATGATTGATGTTTTTGAACACTTGTATATCAAATTATAAAGGTGGATTTGATATACCAGTAATGCAGCCAAGTCTGGAAGAATCATAGTTCCATATGTAGCTTGACTTGAAAGATAGCTTGACTTGATCTTGATGACTTTGAACGACTTGTCTTTTTGCAATCAAGAGATGACTTTGAGTAGTATTGACATCATCAAAACTAGAGACTGAAGCATGCTTCTACATTCTCCCCCTTTTTGATGATGGCAATCAAAAATGTTGTGCAATATCTCTTGGTTCTTGATCTGGTTCTCCCCCTATGTCTAGCAACTCCCCCTATCTTAACAGAGGAAAAAAAATCTGCACACAGAGAGACATTAAAAGAACCAAGCTCTTCTCCCCCTTTGACATCAGCAAAAAGGAAGAGCTTTCAAAGAAATCACAAGATAGCAGTATATATAGTAATAAGCACATGCAAAGCCAAGTAAACACAAAGCACAAACAGTAGTACATATAAAATGCAGCAAATAGAAATTGTACTTGTTACAATAAAACATAGTTGAAATGAAAGCATAAAAACTTAAAACTAGAAAGCAAAGCAATAAAAACAACAGCAGCAGCATATTCTCTAAAAATCCTCATCCGCCATATCCTCCTCCTCTTCTTCATCATCACTATCAACCTCTTCTTCAATCTCGTCGTCCACAACTCGGGTGCTGGAATGTGGAGGGTTAAGAATGAGGTTTCTAAGGGAGGCAATTGCTCGGGAGGTCTCTTTATGCATATTCATGGATTCTCGATGCTGGTTCATCATGGTTGTGTAGAGAAACTCACTGGTAAGACCCCCTTCAGGCATTGGATAAGCGTGATGCACATGACCGTCATCAGTATACCTGTAGGTACCGTCAGCCGCCTTGATGATTCCAGTATTCTTCACAATATTAATCTCATTGATCTCATTAGTTGTAGGTTTCATCTTGGAGGATGGTTCTCTGTTGAGGTCAAGTTCAGTTAATTCCAGAATTCTAGAAACCAAGCGAGCATACGGCAGCCGGGTAATGCAATGAAGTTGTTGCTGCAGATGATACATAATAGTCAAAATCCAATTGACTCTGATGCGATTATTAATAGCAAAGATCAGCTTCATTTCCAAGTCGTTGATCTGAGAGTGATTTGAGTCCTTTGGAATGAGGACATAGCAGATAATGTAGTGAAGCATTCGATCAGATACTGTCAGATTCTTGGCATAGCATAGCATACGAGCAGTGCGAGAGTTTGCAATAACGGTTTCTTTTGGGAACCTGCAAATCTGATAGTAATGCTCCATTTTATCATAGTTTGACCACGGCCCTTCCACGTGGTTAACTCCCTTTCTCAGAAAGTACCCAGATGATGGTATGTTCAGCATTGCAGCAACATCAGACAAATTTTCTTCAACAACACAGTCTCTAACAATTGTTTTCATAATATGCTCATCATTTGCATTTAGAAACACAGACAGTTTATGCAAAAAGGATTTGACAAGATCCGGGTAGCAGTTTCCAGAATCAGACACAAATTTATCGATCTTCTGATATTTGAGCAAAGCAGGAAAATCAAAAGATGATGCAGGAAAAGCCTTAAGATTCACATACTTTACCGGAAGAATAGAACGAACTCGGACTTTGAAATCCATTATGCGCTTCTTGGTTGTTTCCATAGGAATATCTTCATCAGATGCAGAGTGATGTTCTGGAAGTTTTCCCTTGCCGCGGTTTGATGCTGAAGCCATGGATGGAGGTTTGAGAGAACTGGGGTTGTGGGTTCTGAGGAAGTTAGGGTTTGAGAAGTTGTGGGGAGTTTTTCCAACTTTTTAGAGTGGGAGAGAGAAGTTAGGATTTTTAAGAGGGAATGTGGATTTTGGATATGGATTTGGATATTTAAGAGAATATGGACCACACAAAATATATAAAGAAAAATATAAAATTTTCAAAAATTTAATTAATTTTCGTTTCTGATTTTTTGAAAAATTAACAGTGTTAATCGGTTAACCATATAGGTTAATCGGTTAACACATTAAAAAATTTAATCAGAATTGAAAATTCAACAGTCTTAATCGGTTAACCCATATGGTTAATCGATTAACATGCTCGAATTTTTGAAAAATACATAAAAAACAGAATGCATACACATGAAAACATATCACAAATAATGCATACATATAATAGAGAAAAAGTCAGATGTCACCTTCATCAAGAATTCCAAGTTCTCTCCGAATTTTGTAGAATGATTCTTTTGCCAAAGGCTTGGTGAAGATGTCGGCGAGTTGGTTGTGTGTGTCGATGAAAGTAACATCAACATCTCTGTTTAATACGTGATCTCGAAGGAAATGATGCCGGATATCGATGTGCTTTGTTCTGGAATGCATAACCGGATTCTTTGTGATATTTATGGCACTAGTATTGTCACATCGTAGAGGAATGCATCCGAGGTCAACACCATAATCCAGAAGTTGTTGTTTCAGCCATAAAATCTGTGCACAGCAACTTCCTGCGGCGATGTATTCTGCTTCGGCGGTGCTGAGTGCTACACAAGCTTGCTTCTTGCAGGCCCATGATACTAGAGCATTTCCGAGAATGTGACATGTACCACTTGTACTTTTTCTATCGGTTTTGCATCCTGCATAGTCAGCGTCAGAATAACCAACTAAAGAACAAATACTACCTTTAGGATACCATAATCCGACGTTGGTCGTTCCTTTGAGATACTTGATAATTCTCTTCACAACAGTGAGATGCGATTCCTTCGAATTTGCTTAGAAGCGCGCACACAAACAAACACTAAACATAATGTCAGGACGGCTTGCCGTCAAATATAGTAATGAACCAATCATACCTCGATATTTAGTAATATCAATTGGAGTACCAGATTCATCTTGATCAACATACGTTCTGGATCCCATAGGAGTAGACATCATCTTGCAACTATCCATATCGAATTTCTTTATTAATTCCTTACAGTACTTGGATTGGTTGAGGAAGATTCCATCCTTGGTTTGCTTGATTTGTAGTCCAAGAAAATAATTTAACTTTCCCATAATGGACATCTCGAATTCTTCTCGCATCATGAGTGAGAATTCTTCGCAAAGTTCTTTGTTTGTTGATCCAAAAATGATGTCGTCGACGTAGACTTGTACTAACAAGGTGTTACCCTTGATCTTCTTTATAAACAGCGTCTTGTCAACCTTACCTTTTGTAAATCCTTTCTCACATAAGAAGTTGCTAAGGCGATCATACCATGCTCGTGGTGCTTATTTTAAACCGTAGAGAGCCTTCTTCAGTTTGAAAACATGTGAGGGATTTTTGAAGTCTTCAAAACCCGGAGGTTGTTTGACGTAGACTTCCTCATTAATGTACCCATTCAGGAAAGCGCTTTTGACATCCATCTGGAATAACTGAAAATTCATAGAACACGCGTAAGCAAGTAGTAATCTAATTGCTTCTAACCTTGCTACCGGAGCGAATGTTTCATCAAAATCAATTCCTTCCTCCTGGTTGTAGCCTTGTGCGACCAATCTTGCCTTGTTACGAACTATAATCCCATTCTCGTCAAGTTTGTTCTTGAACACCCATCTGGTTCCTATAATATGCTTATTGTCCGGTCTTGGTACAAGGGTTCAAACTTGATTTCTTTCAAATTGATTAAGTTCTTCTTGCATTGCTATAATCCATTGGTCGTCGCCTAAAGCTTCATCGATCTTTGATGGTTCAATTTGAGATACAAACGCCATGTTGAGACAAGCATCCTTTAAATTAAGTCGAGTTGCAACGCCTTGACTAATATCACCAATAACTTTATCAATTGGGTGATCTCTGTGTGTTCTCCATTCTTTCGGAAGATCTTGATTTTCTTGAGTAACATCTTCTTGTAATATTGTTTGATCTTTTGAACCAATTTCTTCATTTTGTGAAGTATCTACAAAATCATCATCATCATCCAAAACAATATTATCCTCTTTCGAGGGGTTAGTCTCATCAAACGAAACATGAATGGACTCTTCAATGGTAAGAGTTCTTTTATTAAAAATTCTAAAAGCTTTACTATAAAGAGAGTAACCAAGAAATATACCTTCGTCGGACTTCTCATCAAACTTACCGAGATTGTCCTTATTGTTGTTGAGAACGAAGCATTTGCAGCCAAATATGTGGAAGAATGATATATTTGGTTTCCTTCCCTTGAACAACTCATACGGAGTCTTTTTGAGTAGCGGTCGAATATTCACGCGGTTGCTTACAAAGCATGTCGTGCTTACCGCTTCTGCCCAAAAATATTTTGGAAGATTTGTGTCGCTGAGCATTGTTCTAGCAAGTTCAACTAGTGAACAATTCTTCCGTTCTACGACGCCGTTTTGTTGAGGAGTTCTTGGTCCCGAAAAATTATGAGAAATTCCATGTTCTTCGCAAAATTCTTCAAAGTCTGAATTTTGAAATCTCCACCGTGGTCGCTTCTTATGGAGGCTATAGTGAGTGACTTCTCGTTTTGAATTTGTTTTGCATACTTTTTGAATGCTTTGAACGCATCATTTTTCTGCGCTAAAAACATTGTCCAGGTATATCGAGAAAAATCATCAACAATAACTAAAGCATAAATATTACCTCCGAAGCTCTTCGTTCTTGATGGACCAAAAAGATCCATGTGCAACAATTGAAGTGGTCTTGATGTAAAAACCACTTGCTTAGATTTGAAAGTTGTCTTGGTCTGTTTTCCCTTTTGACATGCATCGCATAATTTATCCTTGATGAATTTTATCTTCGGAAGCCCAACAACCAGATCATGCTTGATTAATTTGTTTAAATGCTCCATGTGAATGTGAGCAAATCTTTTATGCCAAAGCCATGCCTCGTTGTTGTTCGCCATAAGACACTTTACCTTCAAGGAAGAGTCATCAAAAGAGATCATAAAAATATTATTATATCTTTTACCTTTTAGCAGAATCTCATGAGTGACTTCGTGTTCGATCAAGCATTCCTCCTTTGAGAAGTTGATTTTGAACCCTTTGTCACACAATTGACTGATGTTAAGCAGGTTATGCTTAAGGCCTTCAACAAAAAGAACGTCTTCGATGATTGTACATGGAGGTGCACCAATGGTTCCAACTCCAAGAATTTTTCCTTTATTATCATCACCGTAAGTGACGTATCCTTTGGCCTTTAATGATAGACTTGAAAATTTGTTTATATCTCCCGTCATATGCTTCGAGCAACCACTATCAAGATACCATTGATTTGTGGTTGTCTTCAAGCATACCTACAAAACAAAATTAGGTAGTGTTAGGTACCCAAATTGCTTTGGGTCCTTGAAAGTTAGTACCTTTTTCAACCCACACATAATGCCCCTTTGCAACACCAATATTACGTACATAGCAGGCATTAGGTGTGTGCCCTTTAATACCACAATAAAAACATGTAGGTTGAAAATGACTTCTATATCTAGGAATATAATTCTTTTTCTTATTAATTCTTTTCTTGTTATGATTTTGATGCTGAGTTTTAGAAGTGCTTGTCTCTTTCTTCACAATTTGTTCACTTGCTCTTACGAAAATGGTCTTATTGGTGCTTGGTTTTGAAAATTTAGAATATCCCAATCCACTTTTATCATTAGGATATCTTTGATGTTTAAGAATCTCTTCCAAGCCAATTTGACCTTTTTCGTATCTTTCTAAAACTCTTTTAAGTTGAACAATTTGAAAAGACAAAGACTCACAATTCTTACATATAAGACTTTGTTTTTCATCCATCACTTTTTGTTTTTCATCTTCAATATTTTTCAAGAGATCAGAATTTTGTTTTTCTAAAAGTAAAATTCTTTTCTTTTGTGATGAGATGTCTTTATACAAAGTCTTGCACTCTTTTAGAAGTTCATCTATAACTTCTTATGCATCATTATCATAGATAGAAAAATTACTACTAACCTCATTTTCGTCATCGGAATGGTGAGAGGCCATTAAGGCAATATTTGCGCATTCATCGCTATCTGATTCCGATGATGAACTCACTTCGTTGTCGTCCCATGCGACATAAGCCTTCTTTGTTTTGAAATCCTTCTTGCCCTTGAATTTTCCTTTATTTGCGAGTTTTGGGCAATCTTGCTTTATGTGACCTTGTTTTCCACATTCGTAACATGTAATTTGTTGGTTTGATGTGGATACCTCCTTTTTCCTGAAATGTCTATTCTTTTTAGAAAAAGAAGAAGTTTTATTATTATTAAAAAACTTACCAAGCTTCTTTACTAGAAGCATGAAATTTTCGTCTTCGGAAGATTCGTCAATTTTGTCATCCTTTGTGTCAGTCTTCAAGGCAATTCCTTTGGACTTCTTGTCTTGACTTTCATGTTTCTCAAGCCTTCCAAGTTCCAGTTCATGCTCTTGAAGTTTCCCGAATAATGAAGCGGATGTCATCGTTGAAAGACTTTTCTTTTCCGAAATGGCGGTCACCTTTGGTTGCCATTCTCTTGTCAAGGATCTTAGGACTTTTAAGTTGAGATCATCGTTGGTGAAGGTCTTCCCAAGAGCAATCAGATGATTTGTTAGATGAACGAACCTCTTTTGCAAGGCAACAATAGATTCACCGGGCTGCATACAGAACATCTCATATTCTTGACTTAACGTGTTAAGTCTTGATCTTTTTACTTTTGCTGTTCCTTCATGCGTTTCTACCAAGGTATCCCAAATCTGTTTTGCCGATTTACACTGTGATATGCGAAAGAATTCATCCATACTGAGAGCGCTTTGAAGTATGTTGATTGATTTCTTCTCATTCAAGATTCTCTTCTTGTCATCTTCATCATATGAGGATTTAATCTTTGGGGTTCCAACACCATTTACCACACTTGTAGGAACATGTGGACCAGTTTCAACGGTTTCCCATATACCATCTCCTTGAGCCTCAAGATGTGCCTTCATACGGATTTTCCAAAAATCAAAGTATTCTCCAGAAAAGAGTGGTGGCTTGTTACTACTTCCACCATCTTTGAAAACCGGGTTGATACTTGCGGAAGCCATACTGAATCGTTAGGAACAGGTTACCTTAACCTGCTCTGATGCCAATTGTAAGAACAGAGTATGCCTAAGAGGGGGGGGGGGTGAATTAGGACTTTTGAAATTTTTCCGGTTTTTATATGGTTCTTGAAAATATACTGGATGGTGTTCTTGGTTATGGAAAGCAGTAAATCAACAGAAAGAAAAAAGACACAGGATTTATAGTGGTTCCCCTCACAATCCGAGAGTACTCCACTCCCCTTTCAACATGAAAGAGAGTTTTCACTATTGTTTAAAACAGTACAACCTATCACACCATCAACCGGTGAGGCCTACTATCAAACAATAAAAACACAAGTGTACAAGAACAATCCTCTTGTAAACACTCACCCTTGTGTCCAACAATCCTGGATCACAAGTCAATATACACAAGTTTGTAAAGATTTGAATTGAGAGTAATGATATCAAAGTTGATCTTCTCCAAATGATCAGAATTCACTCTTACAATTTTCAATACAAGTGTTCAAGGATGAATATGAAATTTATGCACATATGAACACTTAATGAAAGTTTTTGAAAATGGTGAATTTGATTCTAAGACACTTTGAAAATGTAGAAGATGTTTTTGTGTTATGTTCTATTGGTTGTTTTTCAAAAATGAAAAACTCAGAATTTATATGAGTAAAATAACCTTTCAGAAAAGGTATGATTTTAAAAGATTCAAACCATGAAAAGGTATGTTTTTTAAAATAATTTTTGAACTTGAAACAAAGCAATTTTTCACTGCACGTTCAGTGTTAATCGGTTAACCCATATGGTTAATCGGTTAACACTGGTACGTTAGCCCAGAAAATTCAAAATTCAAATTGGTTAACCGGTTAACCTATATGGTTAATCGGTTAACACTGCTAATTTTCAGAAAAATGCTTTTTTAAAATAATGTTATACCATTTTTAAGGTTTCAAAAACATGCTTATGTATTATGCACAAATGATTGATGTTTTTGAACACTTGTATATCAAATTATAAAGGTGGATTTGATATACCAGTAATGCAGCCAAGTCTGGAAGAATCATAGTTCCATATGTAGCTTGACTTGAAAGATAGCTTGACTTGATCTTGATGACTTTGAATGACTTGTCTTTTTGCAATCAAGAGATGACTTTGAGTAGTATTGACATCATCAAAACTAGAGACTGAAGCATGCTTCTACAGATTTATGGTCCGATATCAGGGTTTTCTTCTCATCAGAGATAGGGTTGTTCTTGACAGAGCAGTATTGTGGTTTTGTTGATACAGAACCTTCATCTCTTCAACAACACAGTTGTCTTGATCTCCTGCTGCATGATTGCATTTTGCATTGTTTTGCATACTCATTCGCATTTCATTAACGTGTGTCTGTGTTGCAGGTACCGTTTTCCCCGATTCAGGTTTTCTTGCCTTCTACTATGCTATCATGGGTTCTCTGAGGAAGACTGTGGCTTACAAGCTCCCCACTCCTGATGTTGTTTAGCTGACTGGTTTGATTGCTTTAGCAGATGATTCTGTGAGAGATGAATTCAGAAAGTCTTACGGTAAACTGCTCAGTTTGGTTCGTAAACCCTCTGTGTTTGAGTTGAATGGGTTGCACGCCCTGCTGCAGTTCTACGATCCTCCTTTGAGATGCTTTACTTTCCAGGACTTTATTCTCGCACCCACACTATAGGAGTATGTTGATTTGTTAGGTGTGCCTATCAAGAGTCAGATGCCCTTTGTTCATATGGATGCTGAGCCTAATCTGGCTAGTCTAGCTCCCTCACTTCACCTAGATGCCTCCGAGTTGGTCTTGTCTAGTTGGAACAGGGTTCCCGGTTTCTCTTTGTAGTTCTTAGTGGGAAAGGCTCAGTAGTGCGCCAAAGATGGATGTTGGGTCGTGTTCAACGCCATTCTCGCTCTGTGCATATATGGCATCATTATGTTCCCCAATATGCCTGACTTTGTAGACTTCGACACATTTCACATCTTTGCATCAGGGAATCCAGTCCCTACCTTGATAGGAGATGTCTACCATTCTGTCCACTACAAAAACGAGAACAGAAGGGGCAAGAATGTCTCGTGTTGTGTGCCCCTGCTCTATAGATGGCTTGATAGTCACCTACCCAAGAAGGGTCCCTTTGCTTCGTCTGCAGCCACAGCTGAGTGGCCTGAGCGTCTGATGAGTCTGTCAGCGGAGGATATTACCTGGTTTGATAGAGATAGGTTGGGTACTGAGATCATCTTCAGCTGCAGTGGGTTTCTGAGCGTGCCTTTGATAGGCAGGAAGGGCTGTATAAACTATAATCCATCTCTGCTGGTCCGACAGTTTGCTTATGCTCTGAGAGCTCCGCCGAAGGATGAAGAGGTGCAGGAATCTCTGTACCTCACTGGACTTCTAGAGGGGGATATGTTATCTAAGCTTCAGCACGCTTGGAATGGTATTTGTAAGCGGGGAAAGCCGTTGCTGGGGAAAAGTAATAGCCAAGCCTACGCTCCATATGTGACATAGATCAGAGCCAGAGCAGATATTATAAGGATGCCGTTTCCTCCTCTTTGATCCTGCTCTTGATATAGCCAAAGCGTAACAAGCGATACATTTCTTTATTTTTTGCAAATTTAAGCAAACGAATTAAAATAAAGACCTTGTGGGTTGCCTCCCACACAACGCTTTGTTTAACGTCGATAGCTCGACGACCAGGGAGTGCAAGTACTCATGGTGGTTCTTTCAAGAATGGTTCCTCGATCGAACTTTGAATAGTCTTCGGTTTCCATGGCCACTTATCAAGCCATCTCTCATATCCCTCACCTTTTCTTTTCTTTCTTCTGTAGGGTGGTTCATTGTTTTGAACTTGTGGTGGTGGTTCTGGATCTATCCTGAGTATCAATTTTTCCAATTTGGGCTTAGTTATTTCATCCACCACCTCAAGAGTTGATCTTACCCTTTTAACAGTAATGATGACCCTAGTTTCATGGTCCTCGAATTTTCTTTTCTTATGAAGGGCCTTAGACAAAGGTGCATTGGTGTGGATATTTTCCAATACCTCCATATATGTTTTGGATTGGGAGTCTACCTTAGCTTCCACAACCAATTTTGAGAAAGAATTAGGTGGGGTATAGGGAGGAGGAGCAACAATAGGTGCTTCCTTCTCTACCTCTTCGAAAACCTCCCTTTCGGGTGGTGTCGGTGGATTTTTCTCAATAGTTATGCTTTTCTCACCAAAACTCTCCTCAGACTCATGATCACTCTCCCTAGTATTTTCTAATTATTCTTCATTAATGGTTGTTACAACATTCACATGTCCTTCTGGGAAAGGTCCTAGAGGTGTTAGTGTAAGCAGGGAGGTTTGAATCTCCAAAGTCTCGCTGTGAGCTGCAAGGGAATCGACCATATTGCTCATCTGCTTGAGATTTTCATTAATTTGGAGATGTTGCTTTCTAAAATCTTCATTTTGGAGAGTATGTGTCTCCACAAAACGCTCCATCATAGATTATATCCTTGAGTGAGTAAGCGTCGCGTCGAATTCTTCTAGTAATAGTTCGAGGTTGGATGTATCGAAGTCTTGCGGTTCCTCACAACATTGAGAGTCTTCATTGTAGAGGGAATTTGGGTGAGAATGCGTCGAATTGAGATCTTCTAATAATTTTTCGAGGTCAGATTTAGGTGGATCTTGTGGTTCCTCAAAATATTAGGGGTGGTAGTTATAATATTGGGGGTGGTAGTTATAAGGGAAATATGGGTTATACATAGTGATTAAGATAAGAGTGCCTTAGTCTATACTATGCATCAACGGAATCACAATATTGACTGTTGGTCCCCGGCAACGGCGCCAAAAACTTGATGCGTCCACAAGTGCATGGATATATTGGAGTAATATAAAATATTTGTCGAACCCACAGAGACCAATGTCAACATACCGTTATCTATTGTTACGGTGTAAAGCTAAGGCTAATGGAATTAGGAAAGTTAAATGCAAATGAAATTAAATTTAAAGGAAAGGGTTTAAGGAAAAGAGGTAAAGGGATATCAGTATGTAATACTTTAGTTTTCGGGGATTCAACTGGTCGCCGATGCTTTTTAGTCTTTGCAAACACTTTTCAGAAGAAAATACTCGTTTAAAGACCTTCGTCTCATGATGGTTGTTGACTCGGGTCATAATTCTAAGGGCGGAATGTACACTTTCGTTGTCCCATTCGGGGTTAAAACTACTTTTTGAAAACAAATAGATTCTAATTTCTTTTAAAGCGCTTTCGATGTGTCTAAAATCAATGCCTAGTTTTTACTATCTGGTTCGAACCCCAGCTTTCGCATTCCGGTTCAATCCTTAATATGGTTTCCCACTGTCGTGGCAAAACCACCGTAAATAGCTTTTCACTGTCGTGACAAAGGTTTATTTAGAATTTAGATTAAAAACTGAGGCCATAAAGGTTGTTTGTACGAAGGTAAGGTGCACCGGGTGTTATCAAATCCCATCCTACTAATTCAATTACATATCGATAAGACTAATTTAGCTAGACATAATAATTAATGCAAACGAAAATAAACATAAACAGCAGAGTAATGGAACATGCATTATGATAGAAAATAAAGCAATAATTCAATTAATAAGAACCTGGAAAATAGTACTGAAACCGAATTCTTGAGTAGTCCTCCACAATGTCGGTAGGATTCTACTATGGAGAAATAAAACTGCAGAAAGGAATACAATGCTCTAAACAAAAGGGAAAAAGGAAATAAAATAAAGGAAACAAATAAAAATAGCTTCAATAAGAATTTTGGTAGCACTTCGATACGTCGAAGCCTCCCCCAATGCTGTGAATCTCAGGTCTATTTATAGGAGGTAATTTCTTTCTCAACTTCTAGAGATCATGGGTGAGTTATGGAGTGAGTGGGAGTAACTTCCAGTAGTGGGCAGTGAGTGGAGAAAGTGTAGGAAAAAAGGAGGAGAGAGTCGGAAGAAATTAAGTTCGTGCACGCTTCTGTTTTACTGAACTTGGGGTTGTGACGATCGTTATGGTCTTGTGACAGTCGTGATGAAGGTGACGACCATGATGGTCTTGTGATGAACGTGAAGGATGTGACGGTCGTAAGGGAGATGTGACGACCGTCATGCGCACAAATTCTGTACTTTCTGTTTTTCTTCTCAATTTCTTTCTTTCTTCTTTCTTTTCCTTCCATTTCTTCTTCTATTCTTTCTTTAATCCAAATTCTCCACAATCTGCAAAACAAAGTAAATTAACCGCATAATGGAACGTAAATCAAGATAAATTAACAATAGTCACAAATAAATGCATGTAAATCAAGCCAAATAAACGATATGATTTCGTGTTATCAGCAACGATGTAGAAAATCAACAATGGTTTCTTCCTGCTTGGGGTATACCACTTTGTTACGTTCTTCTTGTTTTTCTGCCTCACTTATCTCTTCAGCCTTTCGATCTGTGATCTCGACCATGTTGACATCAACCTTATCTTCTAGCTTCATCTTAGAAAAGTGAGCTTCCAGGTTTTCAGTGGTCTTCTCCATACACTTATCATTTGCTTTCTTTGTTACCTTCTGCCAGGTGGAATATTCAGCTTTGACCACTATTTCAACATTAAAATTTTTAATGTCAGGAGATGTTTTGAAGTACTGTTCTGTTGCCATGCTTATCCAGTTTTCTAACAAGTAGCCATCCATCTCCATCGTCTCCCCTACCAACACCATGTTGTTCTCCAATTCTTTGACGACTTCGACTCTGGAAACATTTAGGCCCATAGCCTCATTAGTGCTGATACTATCTGAACTAGCATCAGATTCTTCACTTAATTCAACCATGTTAATGCCCTCAGTAGCATTTACTCTCAATCCTCTCACTGCCACATTTAATCCCTTAGCATCTCTATCCATCTCAACAAACTTATCTGCAGTTTTCTTGGTTATCAACATCAGACTACTATTATCAGTGCTTCCTCCACTTAAACTATTTGCAGTCTTATTAAAACCTTCAGAAGTTTTATCTCTCAACTTATGCATGTCATTCTGGTCTAAGCATTTAGTTACTTTGATAATCACAGGCTTTGTGGCGAAGTCTTCAGTAATTTCCACCATGTTGACTGAAAAGTTGAACCCTTTAGTGGCCTCGACCATCTGGACCTCTTCAGGCTCTGCATAGAGAGCCTCTGCAGTTTGCAATGGGTCAGAGTCAATCTTCATTTGGGCCTTTCCTTTGTCCCCAAACTTCAGCCTTCCTTCTTGGATAGCACCTTGCACCAAATCCCTGAAAAGAAAACATTAAGATGTTTTATGACCCAAGAAATTTTGGTACTTACAAAAACCTCTTTTCTTTCTTTGTTCTAAAGGTGGCATTTTAGCACTAGCAGGCACTATTATTTGCCCATCCTTAACTAGCAAATCAAATATTTCGTCACATTTAGTAACGTCGAAAGTATATGTTTTCTTAGAAAAACTGTCTTTAGATTCGACATGATTTTTTCCATTTGAAGGAGATAATAGTTTACAAGCATAAGGTGAACCTTGCTTTAACTCAGCAACGTCAACCTCAATTTCGTCGAAATGAGATGTTTCATCATATAGATTCTCCACATCTTCATTACATTCAAAAAATGCTACTTTTTTACCCTTGCTGAATCTATCTTTCTCCTCTTTTAGCCTTTTTAGTTGTCGAACTCTATCAGCTAACTGAGCCATATCTCTGAGATACTGGGTATCCAACTTCTTCCTAATGGAATAATCAAGACCCCCAGCAGTAAACCATGTAAAAGCATTTTTGGTGAGGGAACTTGGGAAATATTTGATCTTAAGGCTTTCGTCACCTGCAATCTTGCCAGCTTTAATCATATACCTAGCCATGTGTCAACGGTTGATTCATTAGTATCTCTTGAGAACTTACTGAATTTTGGAACCTTCGTCCTATGGGGTAATTTAGACTGAAGAATATAATCCACTGTGGGCGAAGTATAATTTGGCCTTGTGAAGCCAAAGTTTACACCATTTCTAGTCATTATTCTCTCAACCATGGCTTCAAGATTATTTTCTTCTGCTGCATTCTGGTGCCGAACCTGTCTAAGGAATTAGTCAGCATTTTGGTTCCTATTCACCATGACTACTCCTGGTTCCTCCTCCCTATGGATTGGCACCTGGTTCCTTTGTGCTTCGACTCTGAAAGGTTCGCCCATCTCTTGATCCTCCCAGTTCACCTCAGGTAAATTTCATGGCTGACATCGTGGAATATTCTCACCAATAGTTGCTCTTCGATCCAGTGCTGGCACTCCCATAAAATAAGCCATACGTGCTAATTGTGTTGCCAATTATTGGTTAGTTTGAGTAGTATTCTGAATCAACGGTTGAAAAACTTCTCCCATTGTCTGAGACAATGTATGTACCATTTGCATATTACTTTCATCCATTTGTTGTCTCAAATAGTTTATGGAGGTATTTGTAAGACTGAGTGCTTGAACAGAGTAACCAACACTTATGCTTTGGTTGTTTCGACCACCTGATCCAGATCCTTGCACTGGCGAAGACACTACATTTTCTGAAAATATGGGTGGAGCACTCTGTAGATTTTGCATCATTGACGTAGGCATATGATAACGCGAAATCATATCGTTTATTTGGCTTGATTTGCATGCATTTATTTGTGACTTTTATTAATTTATCTTGATTTATGTTCTATTATATGATTAATTTACTTTGTTTTGCAGATTGGGGAGAATTTGAACCAAAGAAAGAAAAAGAGAAGAAAAATACAGAAAATAGCAGAAAACAGAATTTGTGACTGTCACGGTCGTCACGGCCATGTCACGACCGTCACAGCCTTCACGATCGTCACGGCCACGTCACGACCGTCACAGCCTTCACGATCGTCACGGCCATGTCACGACCGTCATGCATCAAATAACAGAAGTTCGTTCAAGACAGAAGTGGCCACGAGCACTTTTCTCCTTTTTCTCCTACTTTTTCTCCACTCATTGCCCACTACTGGAAGTTACTCCCACTTCCTCCATAATTCACCCATGATCTCTGGAAGTTGAAGAATGAATTATTTCCTATAAATAGGCCTTAGATTCAGAGTTTTGGGGGGAGGCCTTCGACGTATCGAAGTGCTGCCAAATTTCCCATTGAAGCCAAATTTACGTTCTTGCATTATTTTCCCATTTCCTTTCCTTTTTATTTTCATTTGTATCGCTTTATTTGTTCCTGTACCTTTTAATTCTCGCCAAAGTAGAATCCTGCCGACATTGTGGAGGACTACTCAAGGATTCGAGATCAGTACGATTTACAGGTTTTTATTAATTGAATTACTATTTTATTTCTGTCAGTATGCATGTTTCATTATTTTGTTGTTTATGTTTATTTTCATTTACGTTAATTATCATGTCTAGCTAAATTAGTTTTATCGGTATTTTCATTTACATTGCAATTTAATTTATTTATAATGTTTATTTATTTTTCTGCCATGAGTACATTATTATTAAATTCCCTGTCTCTGTCTGGTTCAACATCGATGAGTAGCTAAAAACCTTAGGGCGGTATGTAGTTATAACAAACTTAACCGGTGAAATATAACCATAGGCTAAAATAATTAATCACTTAATATTCTGGCTGATACTTTTTAATTGAAATAGACCTTTTCGTTACGAGAGTAAGAAAAGAGTATTAGGTTGGGTCAAGACCACGAGAGTGTGAGATTTTAACCAGATAGCTAAAGTTAGACATTTAAATTAAATACAGCGAGAGCGCTTTAATATAAATTAGAATTATTTAGTTTCCAAAAATTATCTCTAAACATTTATGGGCTAGCGAGAGCAGGCATAGGGCTTTGGGGATAAGATCTGATATAAGACCACGAGAGTGTGAGTTGAGGGTATTTAAACTGGTATTCTCTACCGAATAGATTAAGTGAACACCTTTATAAGCCTAGGTTAGATTGACCCACCTAAGTTAGTGTAATTACATACCGACCGCCTTAATATTATTTTATTAAAACTTAAATTTAATTCCGCCTTTAATAGTCTTAGAAACCAACAAAAATCGTGACAACCATTAGCCTTAGCTTTACGCCGTAACAATAGATAACGGTAGATTGACATTGGTCTCTGTGGGTTCGACAATCTTTTATATTACTTCGATATTTCCGTGCACTTGCGGAGCGATCAAGTTTTTGGCGCCGTTGCCGGGGACCAAAAGTCAATATTGTGATTCCGTTGTTGCATAGTATAGACTAAGGCACTCTTATCTAAATCATTATGTATAACCCATATTTCCCTTATAATTACCACCCTCCATATTATAACTACCACCCCCAATATTTCGAGGAACCACAAATTCCGCTTAAATCCGACCTCGAAATATTATTAGAAGATTTCAATACTACGCACTCTCACCCAAATTCCCTCTATGATGACGACTCCCAATGTTTTGAGGAAACGCAAGATTTTGATACATCCAACCTCGAACTACTACTAGAAGAATTCAATGAGACGTCTACTCACGTTAGGATAGAATCTATGATGGAGCGCTTTGTGGAGACACAAACTCTCCAAAACGAAGATTTTAGAAGACAACATCTCCAAATTAATGAAGACCTTAGGCAGATGAACGTTATTGTCGATTCCCTCGCAACTCACAGCGAGACTTTGGAGACTCAAACCTCCCTGCTTAGACAAACACCTCTAGCACCCTTCCCAGAAGGACATGTGAATGTTGTAACAACCGTTAATGAAGAACAAATAGAAGATCCTAGGGAGATTGACGATGAGCCTGAGGAGAGTTTTGGTGAGAAAAGCATACATATTGAGAAAAATCCACCGACACCAACCGAAAGGGAGGCTGTCGAAGAGGTAGAGAAGGAAGCACGTATTGTTGCTCCTCCTCCCTATACCCCACCTATTTCTTTCCCACAAACAGAAGTTAAGGTAGACTCCCAATCCAAAACATATGTGGAGGTATTGAAAAATATACACACCAATGCACCTTTGTCTAAGGCCCTTCATAGAAAAAGAAAATTCGAGGACCGTGAAACTAGGGTCATTATTACTGTTGAAAGGGTACGATTAACTTTTGAGGTGGTGGATGAAATAACGAAGCCCAAATTTGAAAAGCTGATACGCAGAATAGATCCAGAACCACCACCACGCGTTCAAAACAAGAAACCACCCTACAGAAGAAAGAAACGAAAAGGTGAGGGATATGAGAGATGGCTTGATAAGTGGCCATGGAAACCGAAGACTATTCAAAGTTCGATCGAGGAACCAGTCTCGAAAGAACCACCATGAGTACTTGCACTCTTTAGCCGTCGAGCTATCGACGTTAAACAAAGCGCTGTGTGGGAGGCAACCCACAAGGTCTTTATTTTAATTTATTTGTTTAAATTTGCAGAAAATAAAGAAATGTATCGCTTGTTATGCTTTAGCTATTTCTAGGCGAAAAATCTCTAGATGACGATCTGAGAAGATGAGCTATACCCACGGACATTCCTACGAGTGTCGCTGCTGGTGGGAACACTGATGATTAGTACTTCCTCGTGACGCGAGCAACATGATGAGCTGGTTCGAGAATTACACAAACAAAGTATCTCAAAATGCCTGCCGCCGAAGTAGAAGTGATCAACAAAGACAAGGATAGCAAGAGCAGTAGCATTCATACAGGTTCTATCTTTCCTTTTCCACCTTTTACTGAAACATTGAGGACAATGTTTGGTTTAAGTGTGGGGGAGGAACTCTATCGCTTTCATTTTATTGCCTTTTAGTTTGATTTATTATTTTTATCTATTTTTAATGCTATGTCAAAATCTTTGCATGTGCTGTCGAGTCTTTATGAGTGGTTTTCGCCTGTTATTCAAACTTCCCCAAAATTTCAAAATTTCAAAATTTTAACCTCCAACAAAAACTTTTTGATTCATGACATGGTACTCTGAAAGTATATAGGCTGTTTAGGCTATGTTAGAAAAACTTGGGAAAGTTTTGATAAAATTGATATCGTCCTGACAACCTTAACCCCCTAAATATGCAAAATAAATTTGAGTAACCATTATGCCGAGACCTTAAAACTCCAGGTTCTTGTAGTAATCCCTAAGTAGTTTATTTAAGCAGTCAGCACCATCCTAAACACACTAAGTAAGAAACCAATGCAAATAAGTGTATGATCTCTAGTTTAAAATAAGAAATTTAGAAAGAAAAAAAATATGAATAAAAAGACATGTTCCTTCTAAGTTAGGTGCTCCTCACCCGATCACTTAGCCCACCGGTACAAACTCTTTAAAGTTCAATTGATGCTTAAGCATAATTGTAGTGAAAAAAAAAAAGAAATAAAAATAAGATCATAGTCACTAACAGGTTTACTTGCCATGAATGTGTATGGATAACGGGCTTAATGTGATTGCACTATAATGAAATGGGGTGAAAGAGAGCATGAGTTATAGGTTGAGTTATAATGGCATGATTCCGATTGGTTTGCATAAGTAGGGAGTTTTTGAAATTGTGTCGTTACGATATCCTTGGTATTAATATTTAGTACCTATCGATCTAACATTAGCCTAGCAGCCACGTATGATTAGAGTTTCGTCGTGACTTTGTTTCGAACTATGCTTATTTCTTTTTACTGTGTTGATCGATTGCTTGAGGACAAGTAATGGTTTAAGTGTGGGGATGTTTGATAACGCGAAATCATATCGTTTATTTGGCTTGATTTGCATGCATTTATTTGTGACTTTTATTAATTTATCTTGATTTATGTTCTATTATATGATTAATTTACTTTGTTTTGCAGATTGGGGAGAATTTGAACCAAAGAAAGAAAAAGAGAAGAAAAATACAGAAAATAGCAGAAAACAGAATTTGTGACTGTCACGGTCGTCACGGCCATGTCACGACCGTCACAGCCTTCACGATCGTCACGGCCACGTCACGACCGTCACAGCCTTCACGATCGTCACGGCCATGTCACGACCGTCATGCATCAAATAACAGAAGTTCGTTCAAGACAGAAGTGGCCACGAGCACTTTTCTCCTTTTTCTCCTACTTTTTCTCCACTCATTGCCCACTACTGGAAGTTACTCCCACTTCCTCCATAATTCACCCATGATCTCTGGAAGTTGAAGAATGAATTATTTCCTATAAATAGGCCTTAGATTCAGAGTTTTGGGGGGAGGCCTTCGACGTATCGAAGTGCTGCCAAATTTCCCATTGAAGCCAAATTTACGTTCTTGCATTATTTTCCCATTTCCTTTCCTTTTTATTTTCATTTGTATCGCTTTATTTGTTCCTGTACCTTTTAATTCTCGCCAAAGTAGAATCCTGCCGACATTGTGGAGGACTACTCAAGGATTCGAGATCAGTACGATTTACAGGTTTTTATTAATTGAATTACTATTTTATTTCTGTCAGTATGCATGTTTCATTATTTTGTTGTTTATGTTTATTTTCATTTACGTTAATTATCATGTCTAGCTAAATTAGTTTTATCGGTATTTTCATTTACATTGCAATTTAATTTATTTATAATGTTTATTTATTTTTCTGCCATGAGTACATTATTATTAAA
Organism: Lathyrus sativus; assembly: GCA_963859935.3. Lineage (NCBI taxonomy): Eukaryota > Viridiplantae > Streptophyta > Magnoliopsida > Fabales > Fabaceae > Lathyrus > Lathyrus sativus. The sequence goes on along the minus strand of OZ012740.1, from coordinate 596,735,245 downwards.
TTCCCTGTCTCTGTCTGGTTCAACATCGATGAGTAGCTAAAAACCTTAGGGCGGTATGTAGTTATAACAAACTTAACCGGTGAAATATAACCATAGGCTAAAATAATTAATCACTTAATATTCTGGCTGATACTTTTTAATTGAAATAGACCTTTTCGTTACGAGAGTAAGAAAAGAGTATTAGGTTGGGTCAAGACCACGAGAGTGTGAGATTTTAACCAGATAGCTAAAGTTAGGCATTTAAATTAAATACAGCGAGAGCGCTTTAAGATAAATTAGAATTATTTAGTTTCCAAAAATTATCTCTAAACACTTATGGGCTAGCGAGAGCAGGCATAGGGCTTTGGGGATAAGATCTGATATAAGACCACGAGAGTGTGAGTTGAGGGTATTTAAACTGGTATTCTCTACCGAATAGATTAAGTGAACACCTTTATAAGCCTAGGTTAGATTGACCCACCTAAGTTAGTGTAATTACATACCGACCGCCTTAATATTATTTTATTAAAACTTAAATTTAATTCCGCCTTTAATAGTCTTAGAAACCAACAAAAATCGTGACAACCATTAGCCTTAGCTTTACGCCGTAACAATAGATAACGGTAGATTGACATTGGTCTCTGTGGGTTCGACAATCTTTTATATTACTTCGATATTTCCGTGCACTTGCGGAGCGATCAGCATACCATAAGGTAAATTCCTTGGCAATGGCTGTGAGAAACCTGGAGGAGGAAAATGCCTATGCAGTGAACTTCCTCCTGGGGGTGTCGGTGGGTTAGGAATTTGTGGTCCTATATATTCCAACATAGGTTGAGTGTACGTTCTTACACACATTGATCTTGGACTTGCCATAGACGACATAGGTTCAAACACAACTGCTGGTGGGGACGTCTGTCCTCCCGTCGAAGACACTAGAGATGGTGTACTTTGAGACCCCATGCTGCTTGCCTAAGTGTTTCAAATGCTTCCTTGAGGATCAACTTGTTGACTAGCATTGGTTGTCATTCTCTTAGTATATCTTCCCTTTGGTATACCTTAGTTTGTTGTAGCTAGCTTTCCACTTCTCAATAACATACAACGAAGTGTTTCTCAAGAAGATGGATATGATTAACATAAAATTTGGAATATTTAGCAATGGGTCCCACTGGGTGTGCCAATCTGTTTACTGTGAAATTTGGTAAACAACCTCTGGTCTATCAACCTTGCATGATCGACCATACAAATCCTATGACATGTGTTAAGTTTAAAAGAAAATCTAAATTGAACTCCACGTTCGACTGTAGAACTTTGTAAAGAAAACACAACTTGGAAATTAGCAAGGCTCTAAAATAAAGAGTGCAATTCTTATAGCGTCGAAAGTGTCGCTACTGCGAAAATCGGCACCGGCTGACAGAAGAGTCGCCACCGTGCGTTATTTATCCCTCAGAGCGGGAAAGGAAACGCTCAAAGTAAACCTCGCAAAAACGGGGAAAAGGTATGGTCATCGCAACCATAGCCTGGGTTCGGGAGTCGGTTACGCAAGGGGAAGGTATTAGCACCCCTCACGTCCGTCGTACTCGACGGGATCCACGCTTGCTTGGGTTGTCTACTGGATGCAAAACAATCTATCTACGGCTGCTAGATCTAAACGAAAGGGAATTGACTCGATAGAGCGTCGCACTCTATGCCTACGTATTCTCAAGAGAGAAAGTCAGAGTCAACGTAGTTCGGGACTACGGGGAAAATTGGCCTCGCCAAGACCTCGCGTCTTGTGCCTACGTACTTCCACTGGATGGAAGATTAGAGCTTTACGTAGTTCAGACTAACTACGGCTAAACAAAACGTTCTCACACAGCAGTGAGAAAAACAACTGGTTTCACAGGGTCGGGAACCTATGGGCGAAACTATGGCTGAGTCTCAAATGCATCGGGCAAGAGAGAAAAAAGGGGACTCAATTAATCGTCAGCGGGAAAGTCTCGATCGCACAGCCGTGAGAGAACAAAAGTTAGTCGTTAGTGTGCTCGCTAGGATATCGCATCCTATGCCTACATATCTTCGTCTGGTACGAAGAATCAGAGCAGCTGTAGTTCGGCTACTTTGGGACCACAGCTCAAATCTCGTTTTATTAATCTCTGAAAAATGGTTACAATAGGTGCATACTGAAAAATAAATCTCCTAGGAAACGCTATCCTATCCTATCTTGAAAAATCGAATGAAAATAGCCCCCTAACAAATGGGCTTCTAAGCTATCCTAAAAGTCGTAAAATAAAGTCTGTGAAAATATACTCTAAAAGAAAATGGACTCTAAAAATATTAAATCGACATTTTAATATTTTTTCTCTATTTTTCTTTTTCTTTCATTATCTTTTTCTCTATTTCCATAATATTTTCTCCTTTTCTTTTCTTTTTCCATTTTTTAAAGAATAAAAATAAAGAAAATACAAGAAAAGGGGCTGGGGGTGTAACTGGATTACAAGGGATTACAGAAAAATGAAATAAGAAAACTGTAACTGAATTGGGCCCAGCCCAATGTGTCTCTCCAAAAAAAACGCAGAAGGGGGGTGTGAAGATTGAATTGGAAGTGCACTGGCAATTGATTTCGCTGGGCCCAGCCCAGTCTCAGCCAAAAACGGGGGGTAGTGTCTCCCAAAAACGCCATTGGGCCTGGCCCAATCCCCTCGTAGCCATCCTCCTTCTCTCTCTCTATTCACTCTGAGTTCATGAAACCCTAATCTTCTTCCTCTCCTTCTTCCGCCGTCACAGCCTCCGTTTCTCTTGTTCTCCATCCTTCCGTTCATCCTTTGCTTCCATTTTCTTGAAATATCACTCACCCAAATCAAACTACATCAACCTGTGGGAGCTTGTTCGAAGATAAATGGTTGGTGATTGATGAACTTCTGGGCAGTGACTCCGAAAGCTTGTTCGAGTGTTGTTGCTGATGAAGAATCTTGCGTGCTCTGGAGATTGGAAGAAGACGAAGTTCTTGCGTGAAGATCCACGAGCCTGGATTTATGTTCTTGAAATGATGAACGGTGTGTGTCCTTGAAGGTTGTTTGTTGAACGGCGAAGATCTTTCGTTTCTGGAAAAACTGGACGAACACTTGAAGGTTCAAATCCAGGGAGATATGAAGAACCTGATGAATAGTTGGAGAAACTTTAGAGAAATATTTGAGGTTGACGAGTGCGTGAATTTTATGATCGATTTCTGGAGTTTGCAGTTTTTCTGGAGAATTGAAGTTTGAGGATGGTTTGTGTTGAAAAGTTTGTTACGAAGAAAGAGAAAAGAGTGAAGAATGCTGATGAACTCATGCAAATTCTGGAAAAGAAATGAAGAACATAATGATGTTCTTGATTTTCTGGTCAAAAGATGAACATAGATGGTGATGAAGATGAGTGGTTGAAGCTGATCGGAAACTGGAAACCATTGATGGACGTTGATAATGTTGATCAGAAGAGATGAAGGTTGCTGGTTGAGTGGTGGTTCTGAAGTTGGACGGAATCTGGAGAAAGATTATTGAAGGTTTGAGGAGGAAGATGAATGGTGTTGGAGGTTTCTGGGTTTGGTGGTGGCCGGAGAAGGTGGTTGGTGGAGGTCACGAAGATGGAGACGGGAGGAAGAAGATGAAGGTGGTGATCAGAATCTGGGTAGCCAGTGATTTTCCGGTGAGGGGCGGTGGCCGCCGGCCATGCAGGCCGGCCGGTGACGGTCTCAGGCGAGGCGAGCTGGGGAAGACGCGTGGTGGAGGGGAACGCTGCATGGGTGACGCGTGTCCCACGCGTGGCTTGGTGAGAGAAAGCGTTGAGGTGAGGTGGCGTGATCTGGTGAAGCAAGGTGGGGCCTCTCTTGGCCAACACGTGGCTCTGAAGCTTTATAGCTGAGCTGCGCTGGAAGCTTCCAGAATGCTCTAGGAAGCGCTGGAAAGAACTGGAGAAATCTGGATTTTTCTTGGACAATTATTGGACTTTTCCTGGACTGAGACTGAATCCTGGACAAAAACACCAATGGGCCTTGCGAAAATGGGGATAAAGCCCACACGAAATGGACTCCAATACTCAGAAAAAAAACTAAAAAACAATATTAAAAAAAGCTAATTAACTAAACTAATAAACCCACTAATCTGAAGATTAAACTAAATCTCTATTAAATCTAAAATTGATTAAATTTCTATTAAATCCCTAATAAAACTATATTATTCTATTAAAATCTATAACAGAAAATAAAATGAAAAATCTATATATTATTCTGAAAAAATGAATTAAAAATATTAAAACTATTTAAAATCTACTTAAGTTCTAACAATATCCTATATTATTCTAAAATGAAAAAATGCTATTTAAAAATATCTAAAATGCTTAAAAATCTATTTAAAAGAATTAAAACTATTAAAGAAAAATCCTATTAAATTCTACAAATGATTAACAAGCTATTTATTTCTATAAAATTCTATATATGATTTAAAATCTATTTAAAACCCTAAAAAAATGCCATAAAATCCAGAAAAATCACCATAATTCCCGGAGGAACAAAAATAAGCACCGAACGACACAAAAATAATCGGTAAAAATAAACGGGCACCGAAATATCCCAAAAATCGATTCTACCTATTAAAACTGATAAAAGACACCTGAAACACGAGACGAGAGCTGTGATCCCAATAAAATCAAACAAATGAAAATATGCAATGTATGCAATATGCAGATGCGAATGCGGTTATGCGTCGAAACATCGAGCCAAATGCGAGACCCGGTTGGTCAAATTTTGGGGTGCAACAGCTGCCCCTATTCAAGCGGCTTCGACCTGAATGGGTGAAGAGCGCTCAGCCTTCAAACATTCAAGGTAGATGACGGTTGAATACAAATGGAACCCTGAAATTTGCCAACCGCAAGAATATACTGCAAAACTGCTTGAGGAAAAGCTTCCAATAAACTGAAGTTTGGTTGTCACGGCAACACCTGGTCAATTTTCTGATAAATTTTCTTCTCCTTTTCAACACCTGTGTAACGCCACAAGTATTGAAATAACGCTTCGTAAAGCAAACACCTTGATTCCCATCTCTGTTATGGGATCCTTCTGGTCAACTCACAGTTCACTGCGAACTTGAGGACAATTCTCCTGGGGAATTCTGAATGGAACTGCCTGGCACCTATTTTGACGAAGGGGGCAGCTTCAGAAGTCTGATATATGTCAATCTTTGTTGTTGTTGTTGTTGTTGTTTTCCGATGCTGACGTAACAACCAAATGAAGAATCACTCCGCTGGGGAAGAGAAGCTTAACCACGCAACTCTGCAGGTGAACAAATTCGAAATCCAATAGGTAACCACTCTGGTCTATGTTTCGACATGCGTATGCTTGATAATGATGCAATGTCCTATATGACATGTAAATGTTATGCGTTTTATTTGAAAATGTGATGCCCAGACGGCATGGATATACTATATGCTTGATAGATGCAATGACTATATATGCAAATGCTAATGCAGGCTCTAGCTGCCAGAGAACACCAGGTCTGAAAACCACTTGGCAAAATAAATGCCGAAGGAAACGTCAACTCTACTGGGGATGACCTGAAGTCACAGAACCATCTCAGCAAAATAAATGCTGGAAACGAGAAATCAAATCCGCTGGGGATAACTGCCCTGCTGGAGAAATGAAAAGGCAACCCTGCTTGACGACTTCACTGGGGAAAGAAAGACAACTCTGCTCGGGGATGCTTTCTTCAAACCATTGGCAACTGATTGCGCTCTGCGGGGATTGACCCAAACTGAGGTTGATTACGCGCAGCACACTGCTGGAAATGCTCCTACTATCAAGGATATCACTCTTAATCTGCTGAAGATACTCCTGATCCTACTCTGATACGGGGTAAAAGACAATCTCGACTCTTCCGGGGATAATAAGCAACTTTCATCTGCTGAAGAGTGGCAATTCTGATTTAACAACATCCATAAGGAATTCAAACATTACTCGAAGCGCTGGCATCCGTCGAGCTTCGTATCGGGGAACATGACGACATGCGAGTCATTGGGAAATATTGTGTCAGATCTCTTTTAGGTTTTTTTTTGTTTTTCTGGTTTAGAATAAACATGGATTATGTACACAGTGAAAGATGTGGAAAATACTAGACGAGAACTAGCATTCAAAGGTAGACTATCAGGCGAGAACTGATAGGAAAATAGGTTAGGAAAATTGATTTTTGTGTTTTTGAACCAGACGGGCTGACTGGACAACAAGCTGAGGTATAGACAACCAGGCGAGAACTGGCTGAAAGCTAACGTACACCAGGCGAGAACTGGTATAACACTTGAGGTTAAAACACACGAGAACTGATTACGCGATGACATGTACCAGGCGAGAACTGATACAACACTTGAAGAAACGGTGACCAAACGAGAATTGGTTACCAATAAACTGCACCAGGACGGGAACTGCTGCTTACAATAAACTGCACCAGGACGGGAACTGCTGCTTACAATAAACTGCACCAGGACAGGAACTGCTGCTTACGGAAGGTGGGCCAGACGAGAACTGGTCACCGATTTGCCAGGCGAGAACTGGACTTTGGAAACGACTGGTTACTGACACGCAACAGGTTTAACTGCAGGATAATGATCCAACGACAACAAGACCTTCTTATTTGAAAGGTTCAGGTTTTTGATAAGGGTATTGACATGATCCCCGATACTCAGCTCCGACTGGGGATAAACAGACTTGTTTGAACAACTTGCTTCAGTGCACTCAGCTGGGGATAGAAAGACTGGCGTGCACAACTTGCCCCAGTACAATCAACTCGTCCCAATCTATCTCTTGGGAATACTTGCTCTGAACAGCTTGCTACGGGAATACTTCGAGAATATTTGCCTCAGGTATCTGTATGACAACAGAATTCAATCTCCATTAGACGTCTATTACCCTGAATGGTTTCATCATTTCTGAACTGACTTGCCCCTGAATGAGCGATGAGCGACTCAACCCGATCTGATTATCCACTGGAAGCATCTGCTTTCAAATCTCAATGCTCTGAATAGCTGCCCCTGATTAGGTTCTCAAGAAGACGCACTTCTGATCAACTGTTTCTCAAACAAACTGCCCCTGCTCAACTGAAACTCCGGGACTTGTCCTCAGACTGACTGATTCCGAACTTACTGGAAGATAATGCCTCTGATCCACTGGGCTTCACAACATTTCATTCTGGTTCAGACTGCTGAATTACTCAGTCCTGCTCGATTATTCTCTGGTGGAATTTCTTTCATGCCAACTACTAACCTGCAATTAGAATCGTCTGTCTACGAATGGTAATCTTAATGCAGTGGTTATGCAGATTTTGAAAAATTTTGAGTTGTCACTCGTTTACATGCGTATGATTGTGAGTGACGAATGAACCAAAGTTCAAACGTAGTGCTTACGTGGTCAGTGAAAATACAACAAGGATGTGACTAGCAAGTCAAGAAGGAGTCAAGTTACTCGACCTTATCGTAATGCGCTTCAGATTTACCCTACCTCAATTAGGTCTTTTAAGGGTTGTATCGTGGTCGGGTTCACGGTTCGTGAAACAAAGGATATTCGGCTCAAACTTTGATTTGTACCCACCCCTTCTACGTGATGATCTCCGATCCTAAGGTTCAGTTAGCTTGGCACAAGCGCTCGCCTCTTCGAGGGGTATGCTGAATGGTAAAGACCATAGCTAAGGAATTCACAATGCTTTTCTTGGAGTGACAGTTACTCCTTCTTCGCTTTCGGTGTCTGTGTACACGACTTTGTGATTTGCTGGGGAAAATTTCTTTTTAATCCCTCTTTTTCATTCTTTTGATTCCCTAACTTTTGCCTGGACTGACTCATTTTGAGTTCTTTTCGATTTTTTTGATTTCTTTTTGAAGTCCAGCGGGATGCCCTTATTTTTGCCTAAGTATTAGCTTTCTCAGCTTTTTCTTTCCTTTTTTACTTAGCGGGCTTTCTTATTCTTTCTTTTTGGAACAAAGTCGTGTGACGCTGGTTGTCTTGATTGCTCCGAAAGGATTGTAACTGTCTCACTCCTGATTGGTGAGATATGACCTCTTAAAAGGTATCAACTGATTGGTCCTCGAAGGACAACGCTCCTCTGTAAGACTTGAACGCTTGGTCAAGCTAACTGACAGCTACCCTGCCCCGGGTTAAGATGTGAGGGTTTTAAAAGTCCGAAAAAACTTCTACTTCCTGGCTCGAAGTGGTTAACAAGGGACTAACTCCTTATATCTCCAGTGTTTGGGGGATTTGAAACAATGCCTTGTACGTCATCGGTACGGTCTTATCTGAAAGCATACAATCATTGGTTATGAGTTTCAGTTTCATCATCCTCCCTCCTAACTTTGCTAGTCACAGCGAAAAAATGGAGTGAATAAAATGCAAGTGTCAGTGCAATGCCATAAATGAGCGACAGCGACATGATTAATTCAGAAAAATGCATAGTCACTTTATTATTATCACCATTCAAAACATACAATGTTAAAAAGCAGGTAGTAACTAACAGAAAAGAAACTACAAATGCAAATGATATAAAAGCTTGAGAACTGCCACTGCTGAGGCGCCTGCCTGTCTGAACCACTGGCTTTTGCTGGGGAATACCTTCCGAGTCACGAGCTTAGACAGCTGAGCGGTTAGGGATGAACAAACAGAAATCCTTCTCGAAAGGAAATGCGATCCTGATCAATCAACTGCTGTACCTTCGCCTGAAATGCTTTACAATCTTCGGTTGAATGCCCCGGAGAGCCACCATGATAACCACACTGAACGTGGGGATTGTACCCAGGAGGGTACGGTTCTGGAACTGGCTTAAGAGCTTTAGGTTCCACCAAAGAACTCTGGATCAAAGACGGTAGCAGCTGGCTATACGGCATAGGCACTGGGTGAAAAGGAGCTTTCCTTCGTTCCAAGTTGTTGCGAGGTCTGTTCTGATTCTGACGCTGATTCTGATAACCTCGGCCACGAGTTCGCTGATTTGCAATGGAAGCGACATAAGATTCCTGATAGAGTGCCCCAGGCACGGCTGTCTGTTCCGTATAACAAGCCACGGGAGGTACTGATCTCTGATAAGATGATGAACCAACACAATTCACTGATTCGCTTCGAGGATATTCAACCTTTGGCATGACTGAGTTGATCACAACTTCTTCTTCACTCTGATAGTCACAAGGGTATTCAGTTTCACCAGCTTGATCACATGAAGTAATCTGAATTTTCCCCATTCTTATGGAGTACTCAAGGCGTTCTCCTAATGCTACCACGTCAGAGAAACTTGCCGGAATTCCGAGCAATCTTTTGAAGTACGGATATTGTAGGGAATCCACAAACATGCTTGCCAGCTCTTGGTCTAACAGCGGGGGACGCACTCTAGCAGCAAATTCTCTCCATCTCTGAGCATACTTCCTGATCGGTTCATTGATCTCTTGAGACAACTCTTGCAAATGCATGCGATAAGGAGCAATGTCTAGGTTGTAATCATACTGCTTCAGAAAAGCTCTGGCTAAATCCATCCATGACTGAATCTGATTCCTCTCTAACTGCATATACCACCTCAAAGATGCCCCAGTCAGACTATCTTGAAAGCAATGGATCATCAACTTATCATCTCGCGCAAACGCAGTCATTCTTCGACAGAACATCATCAAATGCAGCTTTGGACAGCTATCTCCCGTGTACTTCTCAAATTTCGGCACTTTGAACTTGTAAGGCAACACCAGGTCAGGAACCAAACACATGCCTACAGCATCCAGGTTGGCAGCATCTTTGGCTTTCAAAGCTTTCATTTGCTCTTCCAACACTCGGAGTCTTCTACCATCGTCAAGGGCTCTTGGATCTACCATCCCAGCTGCTGGAATATCTCTTCGGTAATTCATCACAGGGAAAGCAACACCTTGATTGTTGACAGGAGGAGGACGCTCATTCTGGGCAACAAACTGCTCATGTCGATCTCGGTTCTCAACAGAAGGCTGTACAACTTGGTCTGCAGCAACGTTGTTCACTTGCGGGGAATCTTCCATGGAATCATACAGAGGGTTGGACGCCATAGTGAACCCTGTCAAGGTGTTAGGAGACTGGAAATTGCCTTCAGACATGGCTACCAATAATTTTCAGCTGACTTCGACACTTGATTCTGCTCAAATCTACTCAACCCCTAGGTAGGTCTTCTGACAATCAACAGCTGCTCAATCCAAACTCCGGGTAATCACCTTCAGGAAACAAAGGCTGGATCAGAACTCTGGCTAGCTGGAGGATGATATGCAATGCAACACTGATATGCATATGATATGCAAAATGCAGCAAACAATGGGACCACAGCCCCCACACAAAATCTGAATACTGCTGCGCTGCTGACGGAGACGTTCTCTGAAAAGAAGACCAGAATAACGGGTAGGTTAGAAGTCAAGTTTCCTGCACAAAAAACCCCCCACTCACAGGTATGGACCTATATCTGACAAGGTACGGCATCCTATGCGGTCGTCAGCGTCACAGACTTTCAGAACTGACGATACGATTCCCAGAAGGAGTGGCATCATCGAGTCCTGAAGAGGCCTCACTTAGCTAACTTCCAAATGATCGGTTCCCAGAGTCGACAATCCAACTAACCAGCAACCCACGCCAACCAAAGGAAGGGACAGGAGGCCAACCAGCAGAACCTCGTCTGAGTGTAGATTTCATGGGACACCAAAGCAAGTCAAAGCAAGCGGGCACCCACTAATTTCTACTCTAAGTCTAAGGTGCACTCAAGCCCAGGTCCGGCTTCTCTCAATCATAGAACACCCGTAACACCCCAACAGCAACAGATAACATCGATAAATAAGCCCCAATAGCCAAGCAAACAAGCGCTAGGATTGACTCTCTCTTAGGGGACGTTGGATCCCACATGCATAAGGACTATCGTAGTCCTTAGCAGCCAGGGACGTTGGATCCCCAGCAGATACTCGCATAGGGAACTATCGCAGTCCCCAGCAGAGTCGCCAGCTGTCGCTACTGCGAAAATCGGCGCCGGCTGACAGAAGAGTCGCCACCGTGCGTTATTTATCCCTCAGAGCGGGAAAGGAAACGCTCGAAGTAAACCTCGCAAAAACGGGGAAAAGGTATGGTCATCGCAACCATAGCCTGGGTTCGGGAGTCGGTTACGCAAGGGGAAGGTATTAGCACCCCTCACGTCCGTCGTACTCGACGGGATCCACGCTTGCTTGGGTTGTCTACTGGATGCAAAACAATCTATCTACGACTGCTAGATCTAAACGAAAGGGAATTGACTCGATAGAGCGTCGCACTCTATGCCTACGTATTCTCAAGAGAGAAAGTCAGAGTCAACGTAGTTCGGGACTACGGGGAAAATTGGCCTCGCCAAGACCTCGCGTCTTGTGCCTACGTACTTCCACTGGATGGAAGATCAGAGCTTTACGTAGTTCAGACTAACTACGGCTAAACAAAACGTTCTCACACAGCAGTGAGAAAAACAACTGGTTTCACAGGGTCGGGAACCTATGGGCGAAACTATGGCTGAGTCTCAAATGCACTCGGGCAAGAGAGAAAAAAGGGGACTCAATTAATCGTCAGCGGGAAAGTCTCGATCGCACAGCCGCGAGAGAACAAAAGTTAGTCGTTAGTGTGCTCGCTAGGATATCGCATCCTATGCCTACATATCTTCGTCTGGTACGAAGAATCAGAGCAGCTGTAGTTCGGCTACTTTGGGACCACAGCTCAAATCTCGTTTTATTAATCTCTGAAAAATGGTTACAATAGGTGCATACTGAAAAATAAATCTCCTAGGAAACGCTATCCTATCCTATCTTGAAAAATCGAATGAAAATAGCCCCCTAACAAATGGGCTTCTAAGCTATCCTAAAAGTCGTAAAATAAAGTCTGTGAAAATATACTCTAAAAGAAAATGGACTCTAAAAATATTAAATCGACATTTTAATATTTTTTCTCTATTTTTCTTTTTCTTTCATTATCTTTTTCTCTATTTCCATAATATTTTCTCCTTTTCTTTTCTTTTTCCATTTTTTAAAGAATAAAAATAAAGAAAATACAAGAAAAGGGGCTGGGGGTGTAACTGGATTACAAGGGATTACAGAAAAATGAAATAAGAAAACTGTAACTGAATTGGGCCCAGCCCAATGTGTCTCTCCAAAAAAAACGCAGAAGGGGGGTGTGAAGATTGAATTGGGAGTGCACTGGCAATTGATTTCGCTGGGCCTAGCCCAGTCTCAGCCAAAAACGGGGGGTAGTGTCTCCCAAAAACGCCATTGGGCCTGGCCCAATCCCCTCGTAGCCATCCTCCTTCTCTCTCTCTATTCACTCTGAGTTCATGAAACCCTAATCTTCTTCCTCTCCTTCTTCCGCCGTCACAGCCTCCGTTTCTCTTGTTCTCCATCCTTCCGTTCATCCTTTGCTTCCATTTTCTTGAAATATCACTCACCCAAATCAAACTACATCAACCTGTGGGAGCTTGTTCGAAGATAAATGGTTGGTGATTGATGAACTTCTGGGCAGTGACTCCGAAAGCTTGTTCGAGTGTTGTTGCTGATGAAGAATCTTGCGTGCTCTGGAGATTGGAAGAAGACGAAGTTCTTGCGTGAAGATCCACGAGCCTGGATTTATGTTCTTGAAATGATGAACGGTGTGTGTCCTTGAAGGTTGTTTGTTGAACGGCGAAGATCTTTCGTTTCTGGAAAAACTGGACGAACACTTGAAGGTTCAAATCCAGGGAGATATGAAGAACCTGATGAATAGTTGGAGAAACTTTAGAGAAATATTTGAGGTTGACGAGTGCGTGAATTTTATGATCGATTTCTGGAGTTTGCAGTTTTTCTGGAGAATTGAAGTTTGAGGATGGTTTGTGTTGAAAAGTTTGTTACGAAGAAAGAGAAAAGAGTGAAGAATGCTGATGAACTCATGCAAATTCTGGAAAAGAAATGAAGAACATAATGATGTTCTTGATTTTCTGGTCAAAAGATGAACATAGATGGTGATGAAGATGAGTGGTTGAAGCTGATCGGAAACTGGAAACCATTGATGGACGTTGATAATGTTGATCAGAAGAGATGAAGGTTGCTGGTTGAGTGGTGGTTCTGAAGTTGGACGGAATCTGGAGAAAGATTATTGAAGGTTTGAGGAGGAAGATGAATGGTGTTGGAGGTTTCTGGGTTTGGTGGTGGCCGGAGAAGGTGGTTGGTGGAGGTCACGAAGATGGAGACGGGAGGAAGAAGATGAAGGTGGTGATCAGAATCTGGGTAGCCAGTGATTTTCCGGTGAGGGGCGGTGGCCGCCGGCCATGCAGGCCGGCCGGTGACGGTCTCAGGCGAGGCGAGCTGGGGAAGACGCGTGGTGGAGGGGAACGCTGCATGGGTGACGCGTGTCCCACGCGTGGCTTGGTGAGAGAAAGCGTTGAGGTGAGGTGGCGTGATCTGGTGAAGCAAGGTGGGGCCTCTCTTGGCCAACACGTGGCTCTGAAGCTTTATAGCTGAGCTGCGCTGGAAGCTTCCAGAATGCTCTAGGAAGCGCTGGAAAGAACTGGAGAAATCTGGATTTTTCTTGGACAATTATTGGACTTTTCCTGGACTGAGACTGAATCCTGGACAAAAACACCAATGGGCCTTGCGAAAATGGGGATAAAGCCCACACGAAATGGACTCCAATACTCAGAAAAAAAACTGAAAAACAATATTAAAAAAAGCTAATTAACTAAACTAATAAACCCACTAATCTGAAGATTAAACTAAATCTCTATTAAATCTAAAATTGATTAAATTTCTATTAAATCCCTAATAAAACTATATTATTCTATTAAAATCTATAACAGAAAATAAAATGAAAAATCTATATATTATTCTAAAAAAATGAATTAAAAATATTAAAACTATTTAAAATCTACTTAAGTTCTAACAATATCCTATATTATTCTAAAATGAAAAAATGCTATTTAAAAATATCTAAAATGCTTAAAAATCTATTTAAAAGAATTAAAACTATTAAAGAAAAATCCTATTAAATTCTACAAATGATTAACAAGCTATTTATTTCTATAAAATTCTATATATGATTTAAAATCTATTTAAAACCCTAAAAAAATGTCATAAAATTCAGAAAAATCACCATAATTCCCGGAGGAACAAAAATAAGCACCGAACGACACAAAAATAATCGGTAAAAATAAACGGGCACCGAAATATCCCAAAAATCGATTCTACCTATTAAAACTGATAAAAGACACCTGAAACACGAGACGAGAGCTGTGATCCCAATAAAATCAAACAAATGAAAATATGCAATGTATGCAATATGCAGATGCGAATGCGGTTATGCGTCGAAACATCGAGCCAAATGCGAGACCCGGTTGGTCAAATTTTGGGGTGCAACAGAAAGTAAAAGGCAAGATGTAAAAGACTTTGAAAATAAAGGCAAGAATGTAAAAGACTTTGAAAACAAAGGCAAGAATGTAAAAGACTTTGAAAATAAAGGCAAGAATGTAAAAGACTTTGAAAATAAAGGCAATAATGTTAAAGACTTTGAAAATAAAGGCAAGAATGTTAAAGACTTTGAGTTTGATAACAATGCAAGAAAGTAAGCGCGTAAGACATCGAAAGTAAAAGCAATAACGTAAAAGTGCAGGAAAGTAACAGTCGAAAGCAATTAAAAAGACTTTGAAAATAACAAGTTTAAGGGAAAGCGTAGAAGGTTAAATGGCAAGTTAAGATAAAGTGCAGAAAGTTAAATAGCATGAAGTACAGATGAAAAATAAAGTTTCAAGGAAGGACATCAAAGGTAAAGGTTAAAGGAGAACATGCAAGATAAAATGATAAAGGTACATAAATTGCATTGATGAAAATAGATGGTGTTGCATCACGTACATTCTCTCTAACTCGTTTCTCTACACGCGGGTACTTTGAGTGATTTTGAGTAACTTGTACAAGAAAAAATGAATACTCTTATTCTATGGAAATAACCCCTATTTATAATGCTAGAGAATAACTACTAAGTGACAATTTTTGCTTCAAACATGTCTTTTGACGCTTTTCTTGACTTCAACCGTTCCCACTTCGCCAACTGCTCTTTTGAAATTCAAATATCAGGACTTTCCCTCCAGCCTTAGTGGTGACTGCGACGCGCTTCTTTCATCCCCCTCATGGTCAAAGAACTATCCAACACTTAGCAAATTTTCAGAAGTTTTCACAACCTCTCTTCGACTCAGGCTTTACCAAAAACTAGGTCGAAGCCTTCTTATGCTTGAACACGCTTGTTTTTGACTTGAGATGACTCTTGATTTTGCTGACGTTGAAAATGAGAGCTAACACTAACACATACATGGTTTTCCATAAAGAACTGCGTAGCTTTGAATTCCTTATCGCACCAGAGGATACGTAGGAGCGAGATTCAACGTCTCGTCAAGCTCTATAATAAAAAATACAAAAATATATTTTTCTTGCCACAACTATGTACCTTTTAATTCCTCATCGTACTTTAGGATACGTAGGAGTAAGACCGCAATCTTGTCAAGCACACTAATAAAAAACTTATTTGTAGTCTTTTTATTTTCCCTTGCAAACTTTTAATAACTAGAAGAAAACAAATAACATCAAGTTAACACTTATTCGTAAAGCTAACTAAATGGTTCTCATTGAGTACAACAATTGTGAGAGACGTTAATACCTTTGCCTCGCATAACTGACTCCCGAACCCAAATTTGGTTGCGACGACCTTTTTTTCCTTTAAGGGTTTTATTGATATTTTTTCTTTCATTTTGGAATAAATAAACTTCGGTGGTGACTCTATTGTTATTTAGAGCGTTTGCTACACCCAGATATTTTTTTGCACCGCGATATAAACTACCATTATTGGAAGTCTTTACTAGACTTCTAATGTGAACCTCTTATGCAATGCAAAATAAAAGAGGAGAAAAAGGATCACCTTGACGCAACCCGAAAGTGAAATTAAATAAACCAACAATTTTCCATTCACCAGAACATTATGTTTAGCCAAATTCAAAATTTCCATAATCCAACCATAAATTGTTCATGATCCAACAATTTTCCACTCTCTATCATTTGTAACTCAATAAAATCATTCTAATAAATAGGCATTTCCCCTAATTTTATTATAACACATCCTACATTAATTTATCCTTCTTGTTGCCTTGTGTGTTAAAAAATTCTAACAAATTGGTATCAAGAGCATTGATTTGATCCAAGCTTCCATCAATGGAAAATGAAAGCAAAAATTCTAATCAAATTCATGCAAAATGTTTATGTTCAAAGAGGAACACTAGGATATATGGTGTATGAAAATTAAGGTCATATGTAGATTTCAAGATGTGCTTGAAAATTGTAAATAATGGGTTCTCTATATTAGAATCTAATGCAGCTGAAGCGCAAAAGACTGCTCATTATGAATTGAGCAATAAATATCGGAAATACTTGTTCCTGATCCATCAATGTTTCAATTCAAACATATTTGAGAAGATAATTGAGAAAGAAACGACCAAGGGTGTATGATATACACTCATGAAATTATATGGAGGTGATGAGAAGTTGAAGAGAATAAAAATGAAATATTTGAGGAAATAATACGAGAATTTACACATGAACGAGATGAGGAAGTTTTAGAATTCTATTAAAGATTGGTGATTTTAACTGATCAAATGAAGTCTTGTGGCGAAAAGATAACTGAACTACAGAAAGGTGTTGAGAGCTCTTATTTCCAAATTCGTCTGTATTGTTCTAGCAATTGAAGAATTAAAAAATGTAATTGAGATTAAGCTTGAGAAGCTGAAAGCATCCTTGGAGGCTTATGAGTTAAGGTTGTAATAGAGGAATTCTAAGAAGGTTACAAAGAAATCCTTATAAGTCAAGCTCTTCAAGAAGATGAAATAATATGCCTCAAAGATCAACAAAGGGAAAGAAAAATGGAAGAAGAAAAAATGAAATGATGAAGGTGCTAACAAGAATCAAATATCTAATGAGTGGCAAGGAAGAATTGTGCCTCTCAAAATAAGAAATTCAAGAAGAAAATGGATATTAAGTAAGTGAAATATTATTGTTGGTAAAATTTTGGCCATTGTGCTAGAGGTTGTTATTTCAATAAAGAGTCTAATTAATATGAAAAAAAGGGAGCACAATTTATACATGTCAAAAATAGTGACTACGAGGAGGTCATATCAATGGAAAATAAACATTTGGCACAAGATAGAGCCAATGTGTGATATCTTGACCTAGGATGCAGCAAATAAGCTCAAATAAATAATTTCACAAACTTACAACACTAAATAAATCAAATAAGTCAATCTAAAAAGTCTCTTAGTCTTATTTGTTTTTTAGCTAGTTAGTCTATTTAAACATAAATCAGATTACTAATTTAAATATGTTCAAATGAAATAGGTTTATAAGTAGGCTAAAAAGCTTACAAGGCTTCTGAAATGGTCAGACTCAAGTATAAAAATGAGTTTATGACAGACTACAAGCTAGGCCTATGCCTTGAATTTTTTTTGACAAAACAAACTTAGACTTGACAAAGGCTAACTTGGGCCAACATATTCCTACCCCTAGCCCACACATAATATGCATGAATTTTGTAGATCTCAAAGTATTTAATTGGATTTCTATTGATTTAAAAAATAATGTAGTTATGACACACATTAAAGATTTTTTATAAATGTTGTTGTCATTTCAATTGCAAGTATACCTGTCATATTTTAATAATTGTATTTATTATGATCTCTTGTTCACCACCAATTTTTTTGATAGTATTGTTTAGGTAGATTTTTATGTGTAATGTATCATAATTTTTTCTTTGTAAAAGGTTCCCCATTAAATCTAAAAGTGTGATGTTTCTCTAAACTACTCCCAGTCTTGATTCTCAAGCAATGTGAGGCTTTTATGTGTACAACAACATGATCCTTATTTGAGGTTGAAGATTTAAAAGGTATTCCAACCATCATGTGTGGCTTATACCCTTGATATTCACTTACACCTCCATTTATCTAGAGTGGACATGTCGATGGTGATCAAAGTTACTCGATTACTTTGGGAAACATTGTATGCTCACTAAAGTGGTAGGTGTACTTGTGAGAATTCGACGCTCAAGCTAAAGATGATATTCTGAGCTTAAATGTTTAGTTTAATGAAGAATATAAATTTAAAATAGGGGTGGACTTCTTATACATGTGACGTGTAAAATGTTGGACATGCGACTTCAAATATAATAAGGGAGAGGTGAATTACGTGGATTTCAAAAACCACTCCCAAATAAATTTCTTTGATAAAAACAAAGTTTAAAATATGTTCATAAACCAAACAAGAAATAAGATACTAAATAGAGTAAATTAGAGAGAAGTAAATGCATCAAAAATAAATAACTGAAGTGTAAAGAGATCGAGAAGAGAAAGATGCACCAGAGATTTATAGAGGTTCATCCTAATGATTTGGCTTACATCGTCTCTCCAAGAATTCCTTCTTGAGAATTCCACTATGATATGAACTTTTAAATGGGTTTTCCTATGAACCTCCTTATACAAGGATTGGAGTTTTACAATGGCTAACTTCCAAAACAAACACGAAATTTTAATTAAGGAGACTTCAACAACCAACAAGAGATTTTACCACCAAGACAATCTCGAACCAAGAAGAGCTTTTACTAGGCTAAACTCATAAACTAAAGAAAGGTTTTAAATAAGGAGATCTAACAACCAAAAAAAGGTTTTATAAGGTCCACCTCAACAACCAAACAATATCTGTTCAATTAGTTTAGCTCACAGCCTAAACTTCTCCCATACCGAAACATGTCACATATGTAAAAATTTAATCTCAAAACCACTAAGACAAAAGTGATAAGATATATATATATATATATATATATATATATATATATATATATATATATATATATATATATATATATATATATATATATATATATATATATATATATATATATATATATATATATATATATATATATATAT
This sequence comes from Lathyrus sativus, assembly GCA_963859935.3. Classification (NCBI taxonomy): domain Eukaryota; kingdom Viridiplantae; phylum Streptophyta; class Magnoliopsida; order Fabales; family Fabaceae; genus Lathyrus; species Lathyrus sativus. Next base: position 596,716,301 of record OZ012740.1, on the reverse strand, counting down.
ATATATATATATATATATATATATATATAGAGAGAGAGAGAGAGAGAGAGAGAGAGAGAGAGAGATGTATCTAAAATACATTTTATGGTGTTAATGAAATGAGAAAAGAGCCCTCTATTTTAGAAAGAAAAAAGTGGCAGAATTATGGAAAGAATCCATGGTCATTTTTAGGCTCATAACCGATTAGGTCAATCCCATAATCAATTATTAAGTAGGAAAATGGAAGGTTCTAAAAAGAGTTATTACTAGTTGATTATAAGTTATAATAATAGACTATGGGGCATTACAAAAGATATAATAAATTAGGCCTAAGGTGCTAATCAATTATTTAGTGTAAAATACACTCATAATAGATTATTTGAGCTAGTGACCAACTAGTTAGGCACACAAACATTTTATGGTGATTTTAACAAAATAAGATAGGCTTTTTTATCATTAGAATGTGTGTGTGTGTGTGATTTACCTTAGTAAATTAGAGAGTTAGTCTTATACCTTTATAGACACAACTCACTCGAAATAAACACGACGTATTTTCACACTTCCTCAATTTCACAAATCTTAAGATTCAGGGTCCATTTCTAGATTCAACATTGATTTAGCACTTCATCTAGGAATTTACTTCTAAACTTTTATCTTATGTTTCTTGAGATAAAACTTCAGGATAAACATCATCATCAGAAAAACTACTTGATCAAATATTTTTACTAACTCCAATGGATGATGCTTGGCATTAGGTATTTTCCTCCAAATATACAATTTGATATTTTGATATCAATGCATCACAAGTTGATCACTACATAGATGAAGGTTTATTTAGAAAATTAAATTAAAAACTACAGCCAGAAAATTGTTTGTAAAAAGGGTAATGGCACCGGGTGTTATCGAATCGCGTCCTACTAATTTGCTTACATACTGATAAAACTAGTTTAGCTAGACATGATAATTAATGCAAACGGAGATAAACATAAACAACAAAATGATATAAAATGCATAATGAAGGAAATAAAATAAGTATTTAATTAATAAGAACCTGGAAATTAGTACTGAAATTGAATTCTCGAGTAGTCCTCCACAATGTCGGCATAATTCTACTATGGCGAAATAAAAGTGCAGAAGGAAATACAATGCTCTCAACAAAAAAAAGGAAAAAGGAAAGGAAATAAAAGAAACAATAAAATGGAAAAATGACTTCAACAGAATTTTGGCAGCCCTTCGAGACGTGGAATCCAACCCCCCCCCCCCCCCCCCCTCGTTAGTTGTGGATCTAAGGCCTATTTATAGGAGATATTTCATTTCTCAACTTCCAGAGATCATGCATGAGTTATGGAGGAAGTGGGAGTAACTTCTTGTAGTGGACAGTTAGTGGAGAAAATGCAGGAAGAAATTAAGTTGAGGGTGTTCGTGGCAACTTCTGTTTTGGATGTTATTCTGATATTTGGTTCATGACGATCGTAATGGGGTTGTGATGAATGTGTTACTCATGATGATCGTAATGGAGTGTGACGACCGTGATGGCCGTGACGGGCGACATGGAGTTGTGACGAGCGTCACACTCACAAAATCTGTCTTCGCTGCTACTTTATGCTCTATTTCTTCCTTTCTTCTTTCTTTTCCTTCCATTTCTTCTTCTTTTCTTTCTTTAATCCAAATTTTCCACAATCTGCAAAACATAGTAAATTAACTGTATAATAGAACATAAATCAAGATAAATTAACAATAATCGCAAATAAATTCATGTAAGTCAAGTCAAATAAACGATATAATTTTGCGCTATCAAATACCCCCACACTTAAACCATTGCTTGCCCTCAAGCAATCAACCAACACGGTAAAAAGAAATAAGCATAATTCGAAACAAAGACACGATGAGACTCTAATCATATGTGGCTGCTAGGTTAATGTTAGATCGATAGGTACTAAATATCAATACCAAGGAAACTGTAACGACACAATTTCAAAAACTCCCTGCTTATGCAAACCAACCCGAATCATGCCATTATAACTCAACCTATATCTCATGCTCTCTTTCACCCCATTTCATTCTAGTTCAATCACATTAAGCCCGTTATCCATACACATTTGTGGCAAGTAAACCTGTTAGTGACTATGATCTCATTGTTATTTCATTTTTCTCTGCAAATATTCTTAAGCATCAATTGAACTTAAAGAGTTTGTACCGTTGGGCTAAGTGATCGGGTGAGGAGCACCTAACTTAGAAGGAACATGTCTTTTTATTCATAGTTTTTTTCTTTCTTAATTTCTCATTTTAAACTAGAGATCATACACTTATTTGCATTGGTTTCTTACTTAGTGTGCTTAGGATGGTGCTGACTGCTTAGATAAACTACTTAGGGATTACTAAAAAAAGCTGGAGCTTTAAGGTCTCGGCATAACGGGTACTTAAATTGATTTTGCATATTTAGGGGGTTAAGGGTGTCAGAATGATATCGATTTTATCAAAACTTTCCCAAGTTTTTCTAACATAGCATGAACAACCTATATACTCTTAGAGTACCATGTCATGAATCGAAGCAAAAATTGTTGGAGGTTAAAATTTTGAAATTTTGAAATTTTGGGGAAATTGAATAACAAGTGAAAACCACACATAAAGACTCGATAGCACATGCGAAGACTTTGACATAACGTTAAAAACAGATAAAATTCCTAAAAGTATGAAATAAAATATAAAACAATAAATCAAACTTAAAAGCGATAAAATGAAAGCGGTAGAGTTCCTCCCCCACACTTAAACCAAACATTATCCTCAATGTTTTAATAAAAGATGGAAAAAGGAAAGATAGAACCTGCATGAGTGCTACTGCGTGTCAAATCCTATATGATCCTGCTTTTGATGTCCATGTCTTTGTTGATCACTTCTACTTCGGCGGCGGGCATTTTGAGATACCTTCATTTGTGAAATTCTAGAACCAACTCATCATATTACTTGCTTCTGGAGGAAGTACCTACAAAAGTGTTAGAAAATTATGGTGCGATGTGTGCCGGTGGAATATGACCACGCGAAGAACGAGGAGGAGGTGAGTTACGAATAGGAGAGACACGCTCTCTCCTATCATACTCATCATCGGTGTCACCACCAGCAGCGACATTCGTAGGAATATCCGTGGGCACCAACTCATCTCTCAGATCATTATCTATAGAATTTTCGCCTAGATGTGGCCGAGACGTGACATGCAATGCATTTCCTTATTTTCTGCAAATTCAAACAAACAAACATAGAAACATAAAATAAAAACTTCATGGGTTGTCTCCCACGCAATGCTTTGTTTAACGTCGATAGCTTGATGGCTGAGGAGTGCAAGTACTCATGGTGGTTCTTTCGAGAATGGTTCCTCGATCAAACTTTAAATAGTCTTCGGTTTCCATGGCCATTTATCAAGCCATCGCTCATATCCTTCACCTTTTCTTTTCTTTCTTCTGTAGGGTGGTTCATTATTTTGAACTTGTGGTGGTGGTTCTGGATCTATCCTGAGTGCCAGTTTTTCAAATTTGGGCTTAGTTGTTTCATCCACCACCTCAAAAGTTAATCTTACCCTTTTAACAGTAGTGATAATCCTAGTTTCATGGTCCTCGAATTTTCTTTTTCTATGAAGGACCTTAGACAAAGGTGTATTTGTGTGGATATTTTCCAATACCTCCACATATTTTTTGGATTGGGAGTCTATCTTAGCTTCCACAACTCTTTGTGGGAAATAAATAGGTGGGGTATAGAGAGGAGGAGCAACAATAGGTGCTTCCTTCTTTACCTCTTCGAAAACCTCCCTTTCGGGTGGTGTCGGTGGATTTTTCTCAATATGTATGCTTTTCTCACCAAAACTCTCCTCAGACTCATTATCACTTTCTCTAGGATTTTCTATTTATTCTTCATTAATGGTTGTTACAACATCCACATGTCTCTCGGGGAAAGGTCCTAGAGGTATTTGTGTAAGCAGGGCGGTTTGAGTTTCCAAAGCCTCGCTGTGAGTTGCGAGGGAATCGACCATAATGCTCATCTGCTTGAGATTTTCATTAATTTGGAGATGTTGTTTTCTAAAATCTTCATTTTGGAGAGTTTGTGTCTCCACAAAGCGCTCCATCATAGATTCTATCCTATAGTGAGTAAATGTCGCATCGAATTCTTCTAGTAATAATTTGAGGTTAGGTGTATCGAAATCTTGCGGTTCCTCAGAATATTGGGAGTGGTAATTATAGAGGGAATTTGGGCGAGAGTGCGTCGTATTGAAATCCTCCAATAATATTTCAAGGTCAGATTCAAGCAGATCTTGTGGTTCCAAAAAATATTGGGGGTGGTAGTTATAATGGAAATTTGGGTTATACATAGTAATTGAGATAAGAGTGTCTTAGTATATACTATGCAACAACGAAATCACAATATTGACTGTTGGTCCCCGGCAACGGCGCCAAAAACTTGATGCGTCCGTAATTGTATGGAAATATCGAAGTAATATAAAAGATTATCGAACCCACAGAGACCAATGTCAACCTACCGTTATCTATTTTTACGATGTAAAGCTAAGGCTAATGGAATTTGGAAAGTTAAATGTGAATGAAATGAAATACAAAGGAAATAAAGATTATTAGTTTTAGAAATATATTGATAAGGGATATCGGTATGCAAGACCTTAGTTATCGGGGATTCGACAGGTCACCGGTGCTTTTTTAGTTTTTGCAAATACTTTTCAGGAGAAAATACTCGTTTAAAGACCTTTGCCTCACGCTGGTTGTTGACTCGGGTCATAATTCTAAGGCGGAATGTACGCTCTCGCAATCCCATTCGGGGTTAAAACTAATTTTTGAAAACAAATAAATTATGATTTCTTTTAAAGCGCTTTCGCTGTGTTTAAAATCAATACCTAGTTTTTACTATCCGATCCAAACCCCACGCTTTCACGTGCCGACTCGAACCTTGATAAGTTTCCCACTCTCATGGCAAAATCATTGTAAATAATTTCTCACTCTCGTGATGAAGGTTTATTTAGAAAATCAAATTAAAAACTACAGCCATAATTTTTTTTGTAAAAAGGGTATTGGCACCGGGTGTTATCGAATCCCGTCCTACTAATTTGCTTACATACCGATAAAACTAGTTTAGCTAGACATGATAATTAATCAAACGGAGATAAACATAAACAACAAAATGATATATAATTCATAACTAAGGAAATAAAATAAGTATTCAATTAATAAGAACATGGAAAGTAGTACTGAAATTGAATTCTTGAGTAGTCCTCCACAATGTCGGCAGAATTCTACTATGGCGAAATAAAAGTGCAGAAGGAAATACAATGCTCTCAACAAAAAAAGGAAAAAGGAAAGGAAATAAAAGAAACAATAAAAATGGAAAAATGACTTCAACAAAATTTTGGCAGGGACGATGAATCCCCCCTCCCCCCCCCCCCCCCCCCCCCCGTCATTAGCTGTGGATCTAAGGCCTATTTATAGGAAATATTTCATTTCTCAACTTCCAGAGATCATGCATGAGTTATGGAGAAAGTGGGAGTAACTTCTTGTAGTGGGCAGTTAGTGGAGAAAGTCCAGGAAGAAATTAAGTTGAGGGTGTTCGTGGCAACTTTTGTTTTGGATGTTATTCTGATATTTGGTTCATGACGACCGTAATAGGGTTTTGACAAGCGTGTTACTCGTGACGAGCATAATGGAGTGTGGCGACCGTGATGATCGTGACGGGCGGCATAGACCTGTGACGATCGTCACGCTTACAAAATTTGTCTTCTCTACTACTTTCTGCTTTATTTCTTCCTTCATTCTTTCTTTTCCTTCCATTTCTTCTTCTTTTCTTTCTTTAATCCAAATTTTCCATAATCTGCAAAAAATAGTAAATTAATCGTATAATAGAATATAAATCAAGATAAATTAGCAATAATTGCAAATAAATTCATGTAAGTCAAGTCAAATAAATGATATAATTCCGCGTTATCAATGGTATGGTCAATGCTGAAGATACTCAAGCTATAACCCCTGATTCTGAATCAGAAACTCCCAACAAAGAACCTTCTATCAGGATCCTGAAATATCATGCCAAAGATCTTATCATTGGAGACCCCAACAATGGTGTAAGGACCCGAGAGAGAGAAAAATCATCTCAAACTCATGTTTTGTGTCCAAGATTGAACCAAAAAATGTGAAGGAGGCTTTAACTGATGAATATTGGATCAAGGCCATGCAAGATGAATTGGAAGAGTTTAAAAGGAATGAAGTGTGGGAATTGGTTCTAAGACTTGAAGGAACAAACATAATTGGAACCAAGTGGACTTACAAGAACAAGTCTGCTGAACAAGGACTTGTAACCAGAAACAAGGCTAGATTAGTGGCACATGGTTATACTCAAGTTGAAGGAATTGATTTTGATGAAACTTTTGCACCAGTTGCAAGACTTGAGTCAATCAGGCTGTTGTTAGGAATTGCCTGCATCCTGAAATTTAAACTATTCCAGATGGATGTGAAAAGTGCTTTTCTGAATGGATATCTGAATGAGGAAGTATATGTGGCACAACCCAAGGGATTTGAGGATCCTAACTTGACAGACCACGTATACAAGTTGAGGAAGGCACTGTATGGATTAAAACAAGCTCCTAGAGCTTGGTATGAGAGACTGACTGAATTCCTTACCACCAATGGATACAGAAAAGGAGGGATAGACAAGACCTTTTTTGTAAATGATGAAGGTGGAAAAATCATGATTGCACAAATTTATGTGGATGACATAGTGTTTGGAGGGATGTCAGACAAAATGGTAAAAAAATTTGTCAACCACATGCAATCTGAGTTTGAAATGAGCATGTGTGGAGAATTAAACTTACTTCCTTGGATTACAAGTCAAGGAAATGGAAGCTTCTATATTTATCTCCCAAAGTAAATATACCAAAAACATAGTCAAAAAGTTTGGGATAGACAATGCTGGCCACAAAAGAACACCTGCACCCACTCATCTGAAGTTATCAAAAGATGAAAGTGGTACTAGTGCCGACCAAAGGCTATACAGAAGTATGATTGGAAGCTTGTTGTATCTAACAGCCAGCAGACCTGATATTGCCTTTGCAGTTGGTATGTGTGCTAGATATCAAGCAGATCCTAAAGTGAGTCACATAAATCAAGTCAAAAGGATTCTCAAATATGTGAATGGAACTTGTGCTTATGGTATACTTTACTCTCATGGGTGTGATCCTACTTTATCTGGGTATTGTGATGCTGACTAGGCTGGAAGTGCCGATGATAGAAAGAGCACCTCTGGTGGATGCTTCTTCTTAGGGAACAACCTCATATCATGGTTCAGCAAAAAGAAAAATTGTGTCTCATTATCCACTGCTGAAGATGAATACATAGCAACTAGTAGCAATTGTTCTCAACTGGTCTGGATGAAGCAAATGTTGACTGAATACAATGTCACTCAGGATGTCATGACATTGTACTGTGACAATCTAAGTGCTATCAACATTTCCAAGAATCCAATTCAGCATATCAGAACCAAGCATATTGATATTAGACATCATTTCACAAGAGACCTTGTGGAAGACAAAGTGATCACCCTGGAACATGTGTCCATGAATTACAGCTAGTTGACATTTTTACAAAGGCTCTAGATGCTGCTCAATTTGAGAATCTAAGAGGAAAATTGAGAATTTGCATGTATGAGGACCTATAGCAATTACTGTCCAGAGGGAGTGTTCAAGATAAACAATGATTTATTGGAAAACACTTAGTCCAACCTGCGTATTTAATGCATTCCACACCCTTGACCAGTAAAGCTCGGCATTCCACACCAATTTTCTTATTCCTCATCCAATTCACTCAGTTTTCCTACTCTCCAAAATCTCTCTTAGACCTTCATTCTCAGTCTCCGCTCAGCATCAAAATGTATTTCCATCATGGTGCCTCTTCATCCAAGACCCCTCCCAAATCCTCAGCAGAAGTTCCTCCCACTGCTGAAAAGTCCAAGGGCAAGTATCCTCCTCCCACTGCTGACGAACTTAGGCGAATCAGCAATAGGGAAAGCTCAGCATACATGGACAAATCCAATAGGGAAATTATCGATAAGATTCTCCAGAAAGGGTGACCTGTGCGTGGCATAACCATTCCTCTTGCTCGCATTGATCCTCCTCACAACTCTGATAATGCACATGGCTCTAGCAGTGCAGCTATGCCAGAGGAAGATTCTGATGACAATGATGAGGATGTCTCAACAGATAGTGATGACAATGACTCCAACTCTTCTGAGGAGGAAGATTAATATGGTTGTGTTGGTGGCTGCTGGGTTCTGAGCTGATGATGGTGTGCTGCTGATGTGACTAGTTTTTTTATTTCCTTTCTTAGATTTTATTTTAATGTGACAGCATGAAATATTTGTGTTGCTCTTCATGAGTTGTATGTTGTAATAACCCCTAACATCTGTGCTTCCAGACTTATTTTGATCTATACTATTAAGTTAGTTTTGATATAAATTTGTGGCTAAAAAGGGGGAGAAGTGGTAGTAACAGCAGGGCTAGATTTGTGTCCCTCACAAGTGGAAGATCAGGTGGAAGACTTGGCTGTTGTTAGGTGGAAGACTTGGCCGTTGTTGCTGCTCTAGGTGTGATAACCGGATGATGTTGCTGCTGTGTGAGTTCCTAATATGTGTAGGAATGTATGTTAGAATCATGTGAATTTTGGCTGAAGCTGTTAAGGTGTGTGTGTTCCTTGATGGAACCTAGTAGTAGTATAGCTGCTAGATTTGTGTGTGCCTGCAGTGTGTTTGTAGAAGGTGTGTGGTTGTGCATCTTTTCAGGGGGAGTAGCACAAGATGTTTCACAGAAAGTTGTGACATATGTAGTCTAGGCTAACAGGTGATTGTGTTCTTCAGAATGTCATCCTGAATGTCCTGACATCCATAATCTAGAGCAGTCTGGATAAATATGTATGACTGCAGGTTGTGCAGGTTATGTTTGCACTGATGTGTTATGCATCAGTTGAGGGGGAGTATCACAAGATGATCCACACATTATTGTGATACCTGTAGTATGGACTAGCAGGTATTTCTTAGGGTGTGAAAATGACTCTGATATGGCAGTGTAGCTGTGTGTGTTGTTAGCTAGTAGCTTTCCTGCATATATGGTATGATTTCTGCTGCTTGTGATCTCTGATATGGTAACAAAGTGTTTTAGCCAAAAATTTGCCAAAGGGGGAGTTTGTAGATGTTTTTGATTGGCTACATTTTATGGCAAAACATTGATGGATGTATGAATGTCATGACTGGTGTTATGACATACATAATGAGTATTCAACATGGTAAGTTTGAATAGCTAAGAGTCAAGTATGTTGGATGTCATGCTGAATGTTATAACATCAAGCATATGACATCACGATGCGCAGGTTTTAGTTTCTGGTATTAGCTCAGGCTATACTTCAGGAAACATTTTAGGAAGCCTAGTTATCTCAGGCGACATATCAGGCATTGTTGAGGATAACATGGAATGCCCCTGACTTAATTGGACGTGCACAATTTCATGAAGAGAGGTTTATCTTGGGTAAACCTAACTTCTGCATGAAGGCCCAAGGACTGTATGCTGCCTATATATACAGAAGTAGAAATCCTATTTGAAGATAATTCTTGACAGGGTTTTAAAGGACATGTATTTGTGAGTGAAGAATTATGTTCTTCACGTGTATTTGTGTGTCTTAGGAATACTTGTAAACCAAGCAATTATCTACTGTATGATTCCATTGGTCTAGAGTTCTTAAGCTATCTGTTAAGTGTGTCACTCTAAGCTTTTAAGCAAGAGTGCTGTGTCACTTGATCAAAGCTGTGAAGCAAGATCAAGGTGTGTTTAAAGTGTGTCTTCAAGTTTATTTGTAACTATGAATTGGTTGATATCATTGCTGTGATTGAGGGGGAGTGAGTTGGTAACTCTGGTATAATGTTAGGCTGAAGTGTCATTGGGTAGGTCTTAAGTGAAGAGTGCAAATTGGTTGTTTGACTCTGAATTAATTCTACTAATAGTGAATTTCCTCCCTGGCTTGGTAGCCCCCAGATGTAGGTGTGGTTTGCACTGAACTGGGTAAACAATTACTTGTGTTATTTACTGTTTTCATTTACAGTTTGTCATTAAGTCTTGTAGTCTGTGTTATAGTGGATGTCATAACATTCGTGATAACATCCACTGTTGGGTACCTAGAATTTCAAGACCTTATATGAGGGATCTTTTAAGATTCTTCTAGAAGTTAAATCTTTACAAAATCTTATGGGCATTGTCTTTTCATCATCTATACTTTTGTTAGATGATGCTACTTCGAATATTCCACTAGATAAAACTTCTTCAATATTTCTTTTGGATGTAGCTTCTTCATCACATTCATATGATGATGATTCTTTGAATGACCATTTATCTATAGAGATCCTTTGCTCAAATGAAGCTACTGGGGTTGATTATACTACTTCTTCAATAGATTCCCTTGATGAAGATTCTTCTAACAGACTTGAGTTTATACCATCATATTTTAAAGTTGGATCAATTAGTTGAATTTCTTGATTATTTTTTCCTTTCTTTATTCTTCCTAAAACTCATCAAACACATTGTTATATTTTTAATTGAGGTTTGGATCAGATTTTTTTATTCCAATTCTTAATCCTTATATAGTTGTTAAAAACACATGTTCTAATATATCCTCTAAGGGTTTCAATGGCTGAATACCATCTATGAGAGTTATCTCATATTTATTTGGCGGGAAAATAGAGTAAATAAGAGAGAAAGAAATGCAACGAAAATAAATAACTGAAATGTAAAGAGATGAGATAAGAGAAAGATGCACCCGAGATTTATAGAGGTTTGGCCTAATGATTTGGCCTACGCCCTCTCCCCAAGAATTCATTTTGGATAGTTTCATTATGATATGAGTTTTTAATAGGTTTTGCCCACGAACCTCCTTACACAAGGGTTGGAGTTTTACAATGGCTAACTTCATAACCAAATACATAATTTTAATTACAGAGACCTCCATAACAAACAACAAATTTTACCACCAAGACAATCTCGAACTAAGGAGAGCTTTCGCTACAGGATGAACACACGAACTAAACAGATTTTTTAACTACAAAGACTTTTCAACCATGTAGAGGTTTTACAAGGTTCACTCCAACAACCAAACAAGAACTTTTCAATTGGTTTAACTCACAACCAAAACGTTTTCCAATGAGATATTCCAACAATGCCCTTACACCAGAGCCAAACACCTCACAGATGTAAAACTTCACTCTCAAAGGCACTAAGACAAGAGAGAGAGAGAGAGAGAGAGAGAGAGAGAGAGAGAGAGAGAGAGAGAGAGAGATTAAGAATATATTTTATGGTGTTAATGAAATGAGAAAAGAGCCCTCTATTTATTGAACAAATGGTGGCTTGAGTATGAAAAGAATCCATGGGCTTTTTAAGGCTCATAATTGATTAGGCCAATCCCATAATCGATTATGAAGTAAAGAAATGGAAGGTTTTCAAAAGAGTTGTAACTAGTCGATTATAAGCACTAATAATCGAATATGAGGTGTTACAAAATAAATAACCAATTAGGCCTAAGGTGCTAATCCATTATTTAGTTTAAACTACACTCATAATGAATAATTTGAGATAATGACCAACTAGCTAGACACAAAAATATTTTATGGTGATTTTAATAAAATAAGAGAGGATTTTCGATCATTCAAAAGTGCGTATGTAACACCCCAGATTTTAATCTAAGACATGACTTATAAATTATCAAATACTTGTTTAAATAGAAAGAAAAGGTTTTAAAATTTTAATCAATCCAATGCTAATCTAAGGTCCTAAGCCGAAACATCATCATATTTATAATTCAATTGAAAAATAAATGAATTATTAACTCAAAATGTAACAAGATTGATTTATTACAACATGATATTATTGTAAAATCCTTTTCTTTCCCACGATCACACATAAAGAAAAACATCAATCACTTTGAAACTCCCATTTGTACCTAAAATGTTGTTGTGGGTCAGTTTCTATTAAGCACAATCCGTGTCAAAATAAACTAAATGAGAGTTAAAAATAAGAAAAATATAAACACACCATATCATGTCCAAGAGAATTAAATAAAAAGTACCCATAAAAAATATTAATAACATAAATGTAAGCTTAAAGATAATACACATAAAAAAGTTAAATCAAAATTATCAACAATCAATCTTATATCGTCCATATGAAAAATATGCATGCTCTTAAAACTACATGATTAGGATATAATCAGCTCATCACTAAGGCACCACACAAAATTCATCTAATTTTAATGGGGGGAAATAACCCGCCACTAAATAAAAACACATATTATGATTTAATCTTCGACGTGCACGCCTTTATAATCTAAACAATGTAAGTCTCAAAATCTATTATATTTGGTAAAAGGTGTTGGAGGATTCTAAATGAGACAGAAAGTCTTTAGTATAGGGTATTGTGTGCTCAGTATGGTGAGGAAGGGAGACAATTATATTTTGAGAGAAGTGATGGTTCTGTTTGATGGGGGAATTTGAAAAACACAAGGGATGATGTTGGTTTGGTCGATGGAGGATGGTTGCTTGATAACATTGATCGGAAGATATGATATGAGTCTTCTACTCTATTTTGGAGAGATCTTTAGGTTGACTTTACTTCTTTAAAGGTTAGATTTTATAGATTGTTTGGTTTAGCAGATAATATGGTGGCGATTGTAACAAAAATGAATAAGTAGGGGTGAGAGAGAATGGTGAGGCATGGAAGTGGCGTAAGAGGTTGTTTGCATGGGAGAAGGAGTTAGTGAGATAATGTATTGACCGGTTAAGCCTAGTTATTTTGTAGGTGGATGTAGAAGATCAGTGGGTATGGAATTCACATCCCTCTTCTTGCTACATTGTTAGCAGTGCTTATAAAAATTTATTTGAATTTGACATCAACGACAATCAGGCTAATTCCCAAATTTTGTAGTTGAAGACTGACCTCTCAAGGTTTCGATTTTTGTCTGACGATTGTTACTAAATCATATTCCGACAAAGAATAATTTGTTTAGGCGTTGGATTTTTGCTATGAACAATCAAAGATGTGTGGCGAATTGTGGCATGGATGAAGACAAAGATCATTTATTTGTAAAATGTGTTTTTTTTCTAGCAGACTGTGGCCTATTATTTCTAATTGGTTAGGATTCTCAATAGCATCTCAAGGAAAGTTACATGATCATCTCTTACAATTTGGCGGGTTTGGTGTTTTTTCGAAAAGTGATCGGTTGACTCTTAACACTATTAGGAAAGAGCGAAATAGACGTATTTTTCAGAATAAAATGGAACATTTGCAAGCGTTATCTAATAGGGTAAAACTTCAATGGTTAAAGTCGCAATATATTACATTCGATTATAATTGTCAGTTTTGGAGGTTAAATCTTTTAATTTGCTTATCAACTATTATGTAACTCATTTTTTGTTGTTTCTTTTTTAAGAGTTTTGGGTAGTAACTTCGATTTTTTTTTATCACCTTTGATACATCTTATGTTGGAATGACTTGTTTTGATCTTTAATATATATTTTATTTTGACGTTTAAAAAAAAACTATCAAATTTATTTTGATTAAAAAGTTAACTATTCAATTTATTTTGAAAAAAAATAAGATGTCAGCCAACACAAAAAAATATTATATACTGAAATTTTGATTTACTATTTGTTCTATTCATCATTATAATTAAAATTAAATTTTTTAATGTATTGAATAAATGATCCAGCCAAATATATTGGTGTTACGATGCTGATAAAAGGGAGTATTTTACAATGTATTTGCATGTCAAAATAATTTTATCAATGTTAGGTCATTAATATAAGGCATGAGGGAGATTTTTACATTGTGATTTTTTAGAGATGCATTGTATATTCATTCAAAATATTAAAATAATAAGTATATGAATTCTTTCAATTATAAAATGTTCAATCTTTATTTTTTTAATCAAAGCAAAACTTATACTATCTCACAATTAATTTTCAACCATTCCAACTCATACTTTCTCAAATAAATAAAATAATTTAATTAATATGTATTAATTAAATTAAATGAACATACACATAATTTAGTGTTCTATTCTTATCAACAATATTTATTTATATTTATGTAATTCTATAATAATCAAACTATTTGATCTTTATACATCGACAACATAACATAAAGAAAACAAGTCAAAAAATTATTCATATATAAAAAGGTGAAGTTTTTATTAAAAAAAATTAATTGTGTTCTTTGAAAATATCTTTTAATTATAAGTTTTAAATTTATGACATTAGGCGTTTTCAATAACATTTATAATTTAAATATTTAACATATTTTAAAATATTTAATTCATCTTTAATAAATATTTTAATTCTATCTACTATATACATCAATGAACAAATGTAATTTACGCATCACTTTTCTTTGAATATTGTTTTACATAATAGTTAATACACAATTAAAAAAAGAAATAAAAAATATATTCATTAATGATACAAAAGATTTCGAATTTAAAATTCAAATTATCTTTTTTACTTGCTCAAACTCTAAAATTTAAAGAGTTTTGAAAGTGTTGTAGGACCCACGATGGGCTCATCACTTAAAATCACAGACAACCAAACCCCAACTTATTTGTCATCTTCCTTATCAACATGATCTTCCAATCACAACACCATCAAAACCAATCCAACGGCCAAAATCAATGGATACAAAAACAAGATGATAAGAAACGTCCCCACCAAAGTGGGCCCCAACAAGATTGACCCAACAAATGGACGGCAGTTTAGTGGGTTTGACCAACTATGGTTATGTTCTCCTGTGGTCTGCTCACCTCAACATTACACAATACATGATGAGTTAAACTTCCTTCTGCCTTCCACTTCATATCTTTACTATATAACCCATTCACTTCATCTCCTATGTTTTCTTTCTCATCCCAAATTTTTATTTTTGTTTATTTTTTATTTTCTTATGGAGGAGTCTTCAGATTTTTAGAGCATCGTGTAAGTTCTTTCATTTCATTATTATCTTTTTTTATTTTTTTTATTTTATTTTTTTTATATTCTGTGGATCTTTGTTGCTGCTTCAAGTTCTAGGGTTTTTTCCTATCGAAAGCATGCATCTTGTTATTTTATTGAATTTTTTGAAGGGATTTTTTTTACTGAATTGACTATTTTTAATTATTTTTATTTGGTTAAAATCTGAATTGCTGTTTAGTTGCTGGCATGTTTTAATTTAGGGTTGATTTGATTGATGTTTGATTATTTGCAAATTGAGTGTTTCAATATCCAGTTTCATTTGAAAGTTTAGGGTTGATTTGATTGATGTTTGATTATTTGCAAATTGAGTGTTTCAATATCCAGTTTCATTTGAAAGTTTAGGGTTAAGAGGGTTTTCGAATTTTATTTTTATGATTTTTAGAAAATTTAAGTATTTGTTGAAAGGGGAGAAGTTTGAATTTGGATCTGCAGAGGAGATCTGTGAAATGAAGAATTGTTTGTTCTTGAGAGATTAGACTAGTTTATAAGTCTTAGCTTTTACTAGCTAATCGGACACCTATGATGTAGCAATCGAAAGTTGATTGATTTGTTAGATATTTCAATTTCCAGAGTTTCTTATCAATTGTCGGATTTATGGTCTGTGATAGTTGTGTTCGGAATCGGATTGACAGCTCTGTTGAATGATATATTTCTTCTAGTTAGGGTTCATATGTAAAATATCCTTCTTCATCATATTGATTTCGGTCCGTTTACTGGTTGGATTGTTAAGATATTTGATGTATGTTGAATTTTATTTACACAGGTACCTTTGATTGACCGGATTTTGATTCCTCCTGAACGAGTTTGAAATGAATCCGACAGGAAGCTTGTGTGCCAACAATTGGGCAAGGTCCACTTCTTTAGTTCCTCCTGGGAATGGATTACAGACAAATCTGTCCTTGGATCCTTCCTCTTTCTACGACATCGGTATTGAAATGCCTTTCAAAGAAATCAACGAACCCTCTCGAACTCAGTCTGTGATTCCATGTGAATCTAACGAAGATATTAAGAACACTGATCAGGAGACCAGTAAACTTCAAGATTGGGATCCAAGTGCGATGTTGAGTAACCTTTCGTTCCTGGAAGAAAAGATTCATCAGCTCCAGGATGTAGTGCATTTGATTGCTAATAATAAGAAATGTCAACCTTTTGAACAACCTCGTGAACTCGTGACTCAAGAACAGCAACTCGTTACAGCCGATTTAACATCGATTATTGTTCAGTTGATATCTACTGCAGGTAGTCTTCTCCCTTCTGTTAGGAACACTCTGACGGACACAAGTCCATTGGTAGGACAGCTTAGTCAGCTTCGCGGAATTAACCTTCCTTTTGGAACAGGCACGAGTAATGGTGTTCAGCCACAGAATAATATCGGAAATAAATTGTTTGATCAGTCCATTCATAAAGATGTACCTAATAATTGCGAAATGGAGCAAAACCATAATATGGACGAACACGAACATAAAGATGAAGAAGATATGGAAGAGGGAGAGAATCTTCCACCTGGTTCGTATGAGATTTTACAACTAGAAAAAGAAGAAATCCTTGCACCCCACACACATTTCTGTACAATATGTGGCAAGGGGTTCAAGAGGGATGCGAATCTCCGTATGCACATGCGTGGCCATGGTGATGAGTACAAAACTCCGGCGGCCCTTGCAAAACCACATAAAGAAACTGGGTCCGAACCGAAGCTTATCAAGAGGTATTCGTGCCCCTATGGTGGCTGCAAGCGTAACAAGGATCACAAGAAATTTCAGCCTCTGAAAACTATTTTATGTGTGAAAAACCACTACAAAAGAACACACTGCGATAAGAGTTACACATGCAGCAGATGCCACACCAAGAAGTTTTCAGTCATTGCAGATCTCAAAACTCATGAAAAACACTGTGGCAAGGATAAATGGCTCTGTTCATGTGGCACAACGTTTTCAAGGAAAGACAAGCTTTTCGGACACATTGCTCTTTTCCAAGGCCATACACCGGCCATTCCTTTGGAAGACAATAAAGGACTCGCCGAGCCACCTGATCGATGCGCCACCAAAGAAAATAGCGCTATGGTAGGGAACATGAACTTCTGTTTTGGATCAAATCCTTCAAGTGAAAACGGAGTTGATAACATCATGGATGTAAAAGGTAACATTGATGATCCTATCAGTTACTTCTCATCTTTGAACTTTGAAGGCTGCAACTTTGGTGCGTTTAATGAATTCTCTCAACCATCATTCGAAGATTCAGAAGGCTCTTTCTCATTTCTCATGCCGAGTTCGTTCAATTATGCTCCTAAATCTGGCGGTGAATCATGTTCTGACACTCTGTAACAGTTTATGATGGCGTGAATCTACATAATATCTATGTTTTCTTTAGTAGTAGTACATTGTTAATGAATAAGCCTTTTGTTTCTGTTAGTTTTGTAAATCCATCCAGGTTTTCATGTACTCGCCATTTCGTAATATAGAAATATTAATTCTCTTGAAGCTCTCATTCTTTATTCAAATAGAGGTTATGTGCAGCCATTGAGTGCAGGTTTCAAATTCAGAAGACCTTCCTTGTAAAAAAAGATTATTTGCTTTATATGTATACAACAAATATAAGTTGACAATTGAAAAGTAATTGCAGAAATGGATGGAATATGCTATACACTTCTTTCTTTAGTTCAATCATTCAGTTTTGTTCTTCATGTATGACATGATGAAGCCTTTTTTAAATGGCATGACCACTAACTCATAAAAGGCTTGCAAAAGCAATCAAAATGAATCATTTCCTTCCATCATTGTTTCTCCATAATAAATAAATAAAAGGTGAGAGAAAAAATATGGAGTGTCTTAACTCCACAAAATTGAGTACACCAAGCTAGGAGAGGAGGTAGACTGATGGAGAAGACATCAAATGAGTTAGCACTACCTATCTTGACTCGGCCCCCTGCAGGTTGCATGTTGGGGGATTGGCCCACTTTAAATTGAGAGCATGGCAGGCACACAAATTCTGGTTTAATGTCTTTTGTTTGGTTATTTTACTGTCCTTAGACTCTTTGATTCGGCCAATGGAGTTTATCGTTTGGGGTACTTTACGGGTCCGTTGGATAGATTTGACGATCTTGAATCACCATCGCACATGGATCAAAATTAGAATTGTTCAAAACATCTATAAAATTGAACCTGATCACATAATCGAGTTGCACATGGATTAAAATTAGAATTGTTCAAAACATCTACAGAATTGAACATAATCACGTAATCGAATCGTTGTTAAATAATATAAATGTTTTCTTATATTTATGAATGAAATTGATTTTTAAACATTGAAGTTTATATTAAATATAAAAATCAATTTCTTAAAAAATCAATTTTTTTTAACGGTAATAATATTTAATTTATCATGTGAGAGATAAGTATGATAAAAAATAGTGAATTTCAATCAATTATGTAAAAAAAAAAAACGTTTTTCACTTGGATATTCGAAATATTGATTATGTGTTACTGGTAAAATAAAATCAATACTAGTAATCAATGAAATATCATTATATATAAAAAATAATTTTAAATCATTATTAATTGATGTAATCTAAAATTCCATCTAAGCACTATGATATTCAATAATATTTAAATTTTGTTTACTAGGTTTATAATTTTAATTTCAATTGTTTTGCATATAAATAACTTTAGTCCTACAAAATGCTAATAAAATGGTTTTAAAAGATCTAAAATGATTTTTTTTAAAAAAAATATAATGATTATGTTCACCATAATAAGCAATTCTCTTAAAAAATTGGTTATTAATAATTTGGTAAGATTTAGAAATAAGAAACGGTGTAACGAGCTAACTGTTTGGTTAAGTTCAGTTCTAAACAAATCGAAACGGTTCAGTTCGGTTTTTATAATATTTTTTTATGGTTCTTTTTGGTACAATTCAGTTCCCTGAGTGAAATATACCATGAACAATGTTAGTCAAAATGAGTTAATAAAAATATAGTTTAGAAAAACGACACTCGAGTCGTATCGCATGGACTCATAATTCAATTAGCTAAATCTAGAATCAATAAAGTTATGAAGACATTTTTTTCCCTTCGAATTTGAACAATTTTAAGGAAATTCAATAAAAATACATGTGAGTAAAAATCAATCAATTCGCTGAATTGACAACTCTGACCTATCGATTATACAACTCAATCTCTAATTTCAATTCTATTTTTGTTAGCGATAAAGAATATTAAAGATAGTTTGTAGATTATACATCAACCATATTAATGGTCATTCTATATTATGAATAACATTTGAACGACAATAAAGTACTTGACCATATATCTTGGGTCTAAAGTATTTTTAGGTCAAAGGGTGATATATCCCTATCACCATGAGAATAAATTATGACATTTGCTTAGTGTTGCACCCCAAATTTTGACCCCTTAGATCCTCATCATCATTGTAGGATCATATTTTCTTGATTAACTAACCTTAACCCATTTTCAGTTTATCTTTGTTAAGATGCAGATGAATCAGGGTTCCGTACCGTTAAAATCGAAACTTCGAAGATTTGATCAATAAATGTTTTGGATTGATCCAACTTCAAACAAGATCAAGGATGATACATTGGACCAAGAATGAGTGCAATTTGAGGTGGTCACCCGGGGATTGAGAACAATGCAATTTGAGATACCCGATTAGGATTTTCGATTAGAAAAAAGTCAACTGTAGCTTGACTTTTGATTCAAAGAGTATTTCAATGGTGGGATCAAGGTCCATTAAGCTCCTATGGCTTAGTAAAGTCCATCAAAAGAGTTTCAAGTCCTCAGGATGTCCGGATCACCAACGGGCGACTCGGTAGACACCGATCGATCGAAAGGTTGACCAAAAAGTCAACTTTCCAACAATAAGGAATTTGACTTCAAGGTGTGAATGAAAAATGTTCCTTATATCATATTACACCTCCCCATAAAATTTCATGACCATTGGATCAAGGGTTGAGAAGTAATTACAAAAATCGGGAAATTAGGGTTTCGAAAGGGGCAAGACCATAACTCCTCAACCACACATCCAATTGAAGTGGTTCAAAGTTCATTAGAAAGCTCTTGGCAAATCCTACAAAAGCCTCAAAGTGGTCCATGATCAAAAAATGCATAGAATTGGAGTTATAGCAAAATTCATTTTTGAAGGGTAAATAACTTAGAAAAATTCTAAGTTATTTAACACTTATAAGTGATTTTTTTCAGAACTTTGAAGGGTTTTTCAACCTAGTTCCGTCAAGAATTTGGAAATTCCCAAAACATTAAAGTTGTAGATCTACTTAAGGGCTTTCCAAATTGTGGTAGAACTCCTCAATAGCATGTTTGAGAAGGAAGTTATGCACCATGGAAGTTGGGCCTGTCAACACTTAAAACCACACTCCAACACTTCCCAAAAATCAGTTTTTCACAACTTGGACTATCCTCAACCCTTGGATTGTAATTCAAACTGATAATGTGAGGTGTGGATGAGAAGAAAACCATAAAATGAGTTAGTTTGATAAGCATGGCAAGTTGTAGCAAGTTGGTATTAAAATAATCATTAAAAGGGAGGAAAGAGAAACTTTTCTCCAAAGATGTGGCAGCTGCAGCCCCCTACCTCACTAGCTTCATTTCAAGTCATCTCAAGTCCTTCATATCAGTTGTTCCTTGCTTGCATTGAGCCTTGTAACTGATGTGAAGATGGCTGCCACTAGATTTGGAAGGATTTTCTTCCAAATCTCCCTCCAAAAATGGAAATGACAAAGGTTGCCCTCACCCTCACATCTCCTATAAATAGAGGCATCCTCACCATCTGCAAAAGACACCAGAGAAATCTCAAAAAAATCAGAGAAACAATAGCTCTCAATCCCTTCTCATTTCCTTAAGAATTTCAAAATTCCAAAATCTCCATTTTTCACCAAAAAAGTTGTCTTGAGCAAAATTCTGCTCAAGATCAGTTCAAGCATCTCCAAGTCCCTCAAAACCATATACACAATCCCTAAACATTGTGTAGAAGGTGTCCATACACTCAAACCTCTCAAAAATCTCATTTTCACAAAAGTCAACTCTCATGCTAAGCTACTTTGACCATATTGCATAAAACTGGCCAAAACTTGTTCCAGCCATTTTCTTGAGTTCCTAAACACTCAAACACCTTGCAAATATCCTACCTCAACTGTTCAAAGCCCTAAGAATCAGTGGTAACACTTGTTTCTCAAACTGTCTTAAGATTGGCACCTTGCTTCAAGAAGAAGGCAAGTCCAAGGCTTGGTGGTGTGGAAGCATTCTCTGGTTTTCTTTGACATTTTAGCTTACTTACAAGTTTGTCTATAAGAGGTAACTCATCTCTAATTCAAATCATTTCATTATCATGATCTTTGCTTTGATTGTCATCAAATTTGCAATGTCACTGTTTTTGTTATGATCCATATGTTGAGTTTTAGCATTTGTGAAAGTGTGTTTGGTTGTTGCCTTAAAGCCTGTCCCTTATCATGCCTATAATGTGTGTGTATGCTTTGATTTGCCTAGAACATCACCCTTGCCAAAATTGCTCTGCTGCTACAGCATGAGCAAACATGTTTGCATCAATATATTGATTCCATTTTGCATTGGCATTTTGGTTGGTCTATGAGTTGAAACTCATTTGTTATCTCATCTGTAGCATGTGTATATGTCTATTTCTATTCAAATATGCTTTATGCTGATTTTGGAATTGTTCATGCTTGGTCATGTTGCTAAGTAGCAGTTGGGATGCCATTTCCCACCTCAATCTGTTTTGGACCCTTCTTGGTGTTTAGACACCATTGATATTATGTATGTATGATGTGTATGAGGTTACCTGGCCCAATTTTTGCATTCATTCTGACTTGACATACCAACTGCATCATATCATGTTTTAATTATCATCAAAATGCCATTGTTCATATTATCTTATTTCTAGCATCCATGTCTGTTTGAATCATTTCCATAACACACTTACAGTATGTGCACATGTTTGGTTTGACCTAAAACTATTTGGAACTCTAGTTTGATGTCACACTGCATTTCACAATTACACTTGAGCAGTTTGAACACCAAATCACACAATGTCTGGTCCTGCACTAAATTGATTATTTGAACTCATTTAAATACATATTTGCAGCCTGTGTATTTATGTTTGAATTAGACTGGATTGTTTTGTAACCTTGAATTGATGTCTTCATACCTAAAAATGCCATATTTGCAATTCAAATGCCACATCTTATGACAGGCTGCTTTAAACTTTGTTTGTTGCTTGACCATACTCTATACCATGTATATAAAGTGCCTGTGTACTTGATTTAATCAGTTTGTGCATAAAATGAGAATTGAGTACCATCATGCATTTACACTCATGACAGCTTGCAGCTAGTATGCCATATCTCATGACTGTTTTGATTCATCTGATTTTAATGTTTGAATCCTTTCAATATCATGTGTATGAGATGTGCAACTCATGTTGAAATACCAAAGTTTTTGACTGTCATCTCTTGTAGCTTGTTAACTGTTGTTTTATCAGAGATTTCATGGCCAGTTTGTAGTAGCCTTGTTGTGTTGTGATTTGTGTTATGTAGTGGCCTAACTTAAACTGGATCTGTTCTTATTCTGTACATAGTATACCTTGCTGTTCATGTTTGTTTTGAAGTTGAATTCATTAATGCACATTGCTTAAGTTACCAAAGCTGGACTGTTAGTGCTTGCAATGTAGGGTATGTAATCTGTTATCCTACTCTATTTTCTCTTAACAAAAGCTTGATCTGTGTCATGTCTAAAACATGTTTCCTATGCCTCATCAGTACTTTTACTGTTTGGTTCATTATTTGATTGAAAGTATGTTGTTTATAACCTTGGTTGTTAAAAATCTGTTGGTGTATCTAATTTCTAGCAGTATCTCATTTGCTATTATTCACAATGCCTTTTGTGTTGGTGTATCTGATTGTTGATAAGGATTGGTCTGTGATTTAACCAGTTTTCTAACCATATCATACTTGGTCAGTGCTTAACAAGTGGCTGTTGCCATGACTTTTTTGTTTTAAATCCAAAATCTATTTTTAGCCAATTCACTAATTTGGCAACTTGAAGGCCACCTTTTCATCCACATCGCACTCTAAGATTGAACTTGCTTTTTTCTGTCAAAAAATTGTTTTTTAGATTGATTGCCAAATTTGTTTCTCATGACCAAGGCCTGTTTTAAAATAAATCTTGGATATGTGCTTGACTTAATGTGTTAATTTTGTTTGATTATTTCTTGACTTATGATCCCATGTGTGCTTTGAGCAGTCTTGAGTGTGGATTCAGTTTTAAGATTATGGCTTATTTACTTTTAAAGTTAAGTTTGCTCAATTGGGGGTTTCACTCACTTTTTGATCCTTTTGCCACTGTCATGGACTGTTATCAACAGAACCCTACACATGTTCAATTTGTTCTAGCCTCAGAGTTGCTAAAGCCTTGAGGACTTTTTTTTTCTTAAGAGTCTAGGTGAGGCTAGGTTATTATTCTTGGAGGAACTTTTGTGCTTTGCTTAAAGTGTTGAGCAGCTGTCATTAAGACATATTTGTGGAGCCTGTTTTTAAAAGAAGTGTCACACCTTTGAAATTTGGTACATTGTTATGCTAAGCATGGAGCTCCTTACTGTAGGTTATGTATGTTAGTTAGGATAAGATTGCCACCTTTTATCCATAACTGTTTCTGAAAGGAATTTGTCAACTCATATTCAATTGCTGCCAGGGGTGTTTTGTCATTGATTAGGAAGTTGGTTTAGGCTGTGGTGAGTGGATGGCCAGGATTGCTGTTTTGATTTGTGGACTGGTTCAGGTGCAGTCATTTTGATTGCATGAGGGAGGACTTGTGAAGGCCTCAAGTTGGCTACATGACTGTTATGTTTGAGGCAGGCTAGGAGGTATGGAGTAATATGGTTAAGTAAGGGTCTTTGTTTGCTGAGTTTACAGAAGAAGAAACCATCACCATTTAAACTCAGGCCAGGATTGTGGTCAGTTATTTAGTGACTTATTATAGATTTTGTCTTGATGCTCTCTTTGCTATCCACAATTCCTTTGAGAAATCTGCCATTCAGGATCCTCATTAGGTTTGCATTTAGTCATCTAGGATTCATCTAGGATCAGCTCAGTACCTCGTGCCTCCAGTACGGTTTAGCTTGGTTGTAAGGAATCCATATATGTTGTGTTGTTATCAAGTCTCATAGTGAGTTGACTGATATGTTGAAATACTGTCAGCACCTAGGTTTTAGCAATCCCAGTTTTCACTCCTTCACAACTTGCATGTGTGTTTGCCATTTAGATAGGTTGCAGCCACTGTGTTGGTTTTAACAGTATTGAAATACTAAACTTCAAAACACAACTTCACCAATGTGAAATTTGGTGTCCACTCCTTTGATTTATTAAGGAAACTGTTTTTTTTCATTGAACTTAATCCTTTTGTGACCTCTTTTTTTTCAAATCTGAGCAGACCTATGTTGGTTTTGGATTCACTCTCTTTTGTTTACTTTGAAGTAGCATGTGTCCAACTCATGACCATCATTGCAACTCACTTGCCCTTTTTTGATCCAGGGCTATTTTGAACAAAATCCTGGTTAGAACTTATTCAAAATCACTTTTGTAAATTGCTTGTGCCTGGCCTAACCTCAAATTGCATCAGCTACATACTATGTCCATCAATTTGCATCTCAAAATGACAAGATGCATAAACTTTCGATTTTTACTGTATGAGCATGATCTCAAAATTTGGTTGTTACCATCTTAATCCTCATCAAAAGTTAATCAGTTTTGACTAAAATATCGTGAAAAATGGTTAAGATTTGAACAAGTTGACATCAAAACGCATTTCTTGTAATTTGCCTTGTTCTTGCTCTTTCATGCTTGCCCATAAATCTTGCCAAGCGCGCCATATATACTTATGGGGGTGGCTACATCAACGGATGTATAGCCACCCCAGTGGTAGAAGCATGCGCCTTAAGTCACTCATCTTGTCCTTGGTCCCTGGTTCGATCCCTGGTTGGGACACCTTTTTGGCATTTTATTTAAATAACAAGCTTCATTCTTTTTTCTTCTTGCTATTCATTTCCTTGTCTCATGCGCGCTATTGGCCTAGTGGTTGGTGCCATGAGTTTGCAAACTAAAGGGCCTGGGTTCAATTCCCAGTGTGGCCCCTTTCCTTTTATTTTATATTTTCTTGTTCTAATTGTTTGTTTTATTGTCATAATTCATCAAATCTTCAAATATTCATAACTTCCTCATTTTTCACCCTTTTTGATCCATTCTTTTTGCAATATGTTCGTTATAATGTCTATTTTTATATGATATGGGAATATTACATGTTTTTTTTTAAAATTGTGATGCCCTTTTGGCCATGATGAAATGTGTTCATTTACTAAGATCGTTATCTTACTTGTTGATAATTTCCTTTGAGCATGATTGAACTTCTTGTAAGATGTTTATCCCCCTTGTTAGTTAACATGTTAGGGTACCCCTTTTGATCTCACCATAATCTTGTCTCATAAATTCCTCCTAAATTATGAGGTTTAAACTGATTTAATTGTGTTTGATTGTCATCTATGTACATTGTTGTCACATTTACTATGCTTTGAATTTATGACATGCCTACTTTCAAATTGTGATTTTTTCATATGATTGTTACTTTTATCATGCTTCAAATATTTGTTAAGATATGCCCCAAATCTTTGTTAAGATGATTGACTATTGGTTGTAACCCTTAATATCATTTGAAGTATATGCTTATTGTAATATGCATGCTTACTTGTCTTAATCTCATTTCATCTTGCTCATTTATTTATTGCTTTGTTAAGTATTAATTCCCCAAGTGATGGAACTTTCTAGTCCTCATCCAAGTTGTCTTCCCCTCTCTCTTTCCAAAGGAAAAGTTTCTCCCTTGACCCTTGTGTCATTGGATAACTCATTTACCCCTCTTGACTTTGTGAAGTCATCCTAACCCTAGCTTAGTTAAGTTAGAACATTCAAACCATTAGAATTTACCGTAAGTCTAGAAAACCTACCTATACTAGGAGTGCTCCATCAATTAGAACCCTAGGATAGAGTTTGTAAACTCTATGTAAGAATCATAGCAATGATTACTTACTCCCCCTTTGAGTGTTTAACATAGATCTAGAGAGTTTTCTTAAACTCTATACAAACATTGTTATGTTTGTTCCCCTTTGAACCTTGATCATAATCAAGTGTTCTTCAACCCTAATGAGGTGAACTACGATTGCTCTGATTCTATCCTAGTTAGGATACGTAGGCAGAGGACGCGATGTCTTTGCGAGCAAACTTAAAAATTATCTTTAGGTCTTAACCTACACCCTTTTACCCAACCCCGACCCTTAGCAAACATTTATCAAATTTAGCATGCAAACAAACAAAAGGTTCCTGTAGAGTACTACAGATGTTTAGGATGTGAAATACCTACCCTATGCATAACCAACCCCCGATCCCCGAATCTCTTAGCGTTGTTGTTACATCGCGAAAAGGGTTTTTCTTTCTTTAGACCTTTCCTTTGGATAAATTAAAGTCCGGTTGTAATCTAAGAATTTAAGATTCAAGTTAATCAATAGCTTGGTATCACGATTCTCACCGCAACAGAAATGGCGACTTCACTGGGGATAAATAACTTGAGGGTTTAACCTATTTGTTTAATTGCATGCTATATTTGTGAATATTTGTTTAACATGTATATTTATCAAAGCACAACTAGGGAAGAGCTAAGATACGCTTTGGTCAAAGCGCAAAGAGAAAACGAAGATCTGTGGGAGATTATCCGCCAGGATTAAGTTCATGTCAGAGTCCAAGAAGGAGAAGGATCGTCTTGTTAGATTGATCTTTGTTTCACCATTTCCCTACTTTCCCTAAAAAAGGATTGAAATCATGTTTGTTGCATTTATTTTCATTTTCCTTGTAATAAAGGTCTTTAGCAAAGGCCACTCTGTTGTAATAGATTTCCAGCTATCAAATGAAAAACGCTTTTTAAGCATGTCGTTACATGTTGGTCTAAATTTTTGTTTGTAAACAAAAATTGAGTTTCCTTGAATGGTTTATGCATTCGCATTTGCATTTGCATGTTATCCTGCATCAGTCCTGCATTTGGGTTCCGCAGCTCATCCTTTGTTCTTGTCTAGAAGGAGATAAGGAGTCACGCTGAGTACCCACAAATACAACACACGGTCCCAAGCTCAAAAGAAGATGGCAGATAACGACCAAAGGTTCGATCAAATGGATAATGACATTGAAGGGATCAAAGGGGACGTCAGCCAGATCATGGAAGTCCTCAACATAATCAAAGCAAAAATGGATACGCAACCTACAGTGATCTCCGGAGTTGCCACAGCAGCAACCAATGTCACGATAGCTCCTGTTACTTCAGCAGAGTTTCCCTATGGCATGTCCCGGGATTTTGTGCCACCTTTCAACAACATGCAGTCTTCAAGTCTCAATCCCTTGTTCGACTCAACGATCAGAAACCCTATTTTCACTCAAGCAGGTGGGCCTACCACGGTACAGCCAGTTTTCGCCAATCAACAGCCAATCTTTGATATACCCGATGGATCTGAAGCTGAGGACGAAAAGCACAAAAAATTAAGGGTGGAGATGGACATCATGGCCAAAAGGATGAGGGCCATTGAAGGAAATCATGTCTTTGGATCTGATGCCAAGGATCTATGTCTGGTATCTGGATTGGTGTTTCCGCAGAAATTTAAAATGCCAATCTTCGACAAATATGAGGGGACCACTTGTCCTAAAGTGCACCTAATCATGTACTGTAGGCGGATGGCTCCACATATTGAAAATGATAAACTGTTAGTACACTGTTTCCAAGATAGTCTTAAAGGGGCTTCGGCTAAGTGGTATCTCAGTTTAGATCAAGCTAAAATCCACAGTTTCCAAGACCTTTCAGATGCTTTTATTCAACAGTACAAGTACAACATGGACCTAGCTCCCGACCGCCGTCAGCTTCTCAGCATGACGCAGAAAAATACTGAAACCTTTAAGGAGTATGCGCAAAGATGGCGCGGAACTGCATCACAAGTAGAGCCTCCCCTTACTGAGAAGGAGTTGGCAGACTGGTTTGTGGATACAGTTCGACCAGAATTCTATGAACGTTTGATCAGCAGTGTTACAACAAATTTCTCTGATATTGTGGCAGTGGGAGTCAAGGTGGAAGCATGTTTAAAGAGTGGAAAAGTGACCACTCCAAATATTACCTCAAGCGCCAACACGGCAAGAAGCCAGTCAACACTTTCCATAAAAAGAAAGAGGGAGAGGTGAGTGCAACCACATATGGAAAGAAAGCACAGAGCTCACGAAGCCACCACCAACAGTACCAACCATCATATGTGGCGGCAGTGACCCCGGTTTTTCAACCTTCTTCACAGCATGGTCCCCAACCTGGGGCATTCAGCAACCAGCACCAGTATCAGCCTGGCAATCAGCAACATTACCGCACCAATAATCAGCAACAATACCAGCAGCCGCAGGGTCAACAACCTCAGAACAGGGCCTCGAGGGAAAATTATCAAGCAAATAGGCCAAAGATACGGCCTATTCCAATGAGTTACACTGACCTGTTTCCCATGCTAATAGAAAGAGGGCTGGTTAAAACAAGAAAATTTGGTGCTCCACATAATCCACTCCCGTTCTATTACAATGCGAATGCTCGCTGCCTATTTCATGAGAATGCTCCAGGCCACGATCTCGAAGGTTGCTTCTCCCTTCAGCATCTAGTTCGTGAACTAATTGAAAAGAGAATTCTATCCTTCGAAGATAATCCCCCCAACGTTAAGAGCAACCCTCTTCCGAATCATGATGGAGTCAACACCATTACTGAAGAAGGGGAGGGGTCAGAAGACAAAAAAGTTACTACTGTTGGTGAGATCAAAGTGCCACTAGCAGACCTACACAAACGCCTCACTCAGGCATGGTCACTCAAGACATCTCACGAAGATTGCAAAGAATGTATGCTGAATCCTGAGGGTTGTGACGCTGTGAAAAAGGACATTCGGGCTATGATTGAACAGGGAATGATATAAATCACCCACTGGAAAAAGGAAGAAGATGTGGCCGTCATCGAACCTGTGTTTAACATACCAGGAGAGCCCAACAAAGGAGCCGTATTCAGAGATGATAACAGTAACAAAAACTACAAGAACGTTCGGCCAGTATTTCGTGATGATGCACCCCTGAAACTCGGGAGGGGATAGACTAGGTTTGAGCCGAGGGGAGGATCCAAGCCTCACCCAAGAGCCGTGACACCAAAACAAGACTATTCATGGTGTGAGGGGATTTTCAAAGAAAAGAAACCAGTAAGTGTGGCCAACATTGCCAGTGGAAGCAAAATGACCCGGAGTGGTCGCGTCTATCAACCTCGAACATATAATGAGGCTCCTCCACCAGCAGTTTCTGTTTAAAAAACTCTTGTTCCTCAGAAGCCTGTTCCAGAGGCAGCCACTGCCAAAGAACCTTTAGTTAGAGGAAAAGAAAGTCTCAAGAACGATGAAGAAGAATTCTTGAGAATCATTCGACGAAGTGATTATAGGATGGTGGACCAATTAAACCAAATACCCTCCAAGATCTCGGTCATGGCTTTGCTTTTAAGCTCTCCAGCACACCGCCAGGCATTGCTCAAAATCCTGACATAGGCCCACGTCACTAAAGATATTACAGTGGGGAAGTTTGACTCTGTTGTAGCAAATATCACTGCCTGCAACACTTTGAGCTTTGATGATAACGACCTGACAGCTGAGAAGCGTAAGCACAATCGTGCTTTACATGTGTCAGTCAAATGTGAAGAAGATACAATGTCCCGAGTTCTTGTCGACACGGGATCAGCACTCAACGTAATGCCTAAAAGGACTTTGGCCAAGCTAGCATATCAAGGTGCTACCATGAGACCAACTTCTCTTATAGTCAAGGCATTTGACGGATCCAGGAGAACCGTGATAGGAGAAGTTGATCTTCCTATCCTAATTGGACCACAAATCTTCGAAGTCACCTTCCAGGTGATGGACATAAATCCGGTCTACAGTTGTCTATTGGGAAGACCATGGATTCACACAGCTGGCGCTGTCACTTCCACTCTCCACCAAAAAATGAAGTTCGTTGTGAATGACCAGCTGGTCATCGTCCATGGAGAAGAAGACTTAATGGTGAGCAACTTGTCATCATTCCGATATATTGAGGTTGATGAAGATTCCCTCGAGACGGCCTTCCAAGCACTAGAAATAGCTCACGCTGTTCTAGTTGATGAATCAGACATAACCCGAGGGCCATCATTTACCTCTGCTCAAAGTATTAAGGCAGCACTGAAAGCTGGAGTCCCATTGGGATGGGGAGAAGTCATCGAAGTCAATGCTCGAGCCAAGAATGATCGACAAGGGTTGGGTTACAAACCAACTCCAGAAGGCGAGCCAGAAGAAAGCACCATGAAGAAGAAGTCTTTAAAAGAGATATTCACCAGTGGCGGCGTGCAAGTCAATGCCATTATTGCTGAAGGTGAAGATGGTAATCTGGATCATCTAATAACTAGAGGAGGAGCAGCGTTGCGCAATTGGGAGGCTGTGGAAGTTCCCATCTTTTTACCTTTAGAGTAATTCACTCTGCTTGTTAGCTTTGTGTTTTTCTTTAAAAAATTCCTGGTCTTGCCCAGGGCCTGCGAATTATTTTGTATTGGGCCACTTTGCAAAATTTGAAAATCATTAATGAAAAAAGTGTTTTTGTTAAAACTCTTGCTATTTGTTTTGCGCATCATTTTCACTCTTTTTGTTAAAAGGAAAATGGCAATCTTTAAAAAAAAAAAAAAGAAGTAAAAACAACCCTTCATCTGCATGTCTGTGTGTGTGTGCCTAATTGTTCCAAAATAAAACATGCAGAATACCTCCATCAACCACAGAATCCTATGATCCTTCGGCTCCTTCTACTAGCGGTTCATTTGTCTTTCAAGCTGAAGAAGAGAATGACGAAGAGTTAGAAGTCCCAGAAGAGTTAAAGGGAATGACTGAATACGAAGATGTTTATCTCCAACCCCACAAAGAGCAGACTGAAGTCATCAACTTGGGGTCAGAGGAAGACAAAAGAGAAGTCAAAATCGGGGCATCATTAAGGCCAGAAATCAAAGACAAGCTGATAACAATCCTCAGAGATTTTGTTGACGTATTTGCTTGGTCCTACCAAGATATGCCAGGGTTGGATACCGACATTGTCATGCACAAGCTCCCCCTGAAGCCAGAATGTCCTCCGGTCAAACAAAAGCTTCGCAGGTCGAGACTAGATATGGCGCTTAAAATCCGAGATGAGGTCAAAAAGCAAATTGATGTCGGCTTTTTAGCAGTATCCAAGTATCCAGAATGGGTGGCAAGCATTGTACCAGTCTCGAAGAAGGATGGCAAGGTCAGGATGTGCGTCGACTACAGGGATCTAAGCAAAGCAAGTCCGAAGGATGACTTCCCTCTACCGCACATTGATGCTTTGGTGGCTAACACAACAAGCTTTGCGGTTTTCTCGTTCATGGACGGATTTTCTGGTTATAACCAGATAAAAATGGATCCATATGACATGGATAAAACAACCTTCATCACACCATGGGGCACCTATTGTTATAAGGTAATGCCTTTTGTTTTGAAGAACGCAGGGGCGACGTATCAGAGAGCTATGGTCACACTCTTTCACGATATGATGCACAAAGAAATCGAAGTGTACGTGGACGATATGATTGCAAAATCCTAAAGTGAAGAAGACCACTTGGATCATCTACTGAAGCTATTTGAGAGACTCTGAAAGTATCAATTGAGATTAAATCCAGCAAAATGCACCTTCGGAGTTTGCTCAGGCAAGTTATTTGGTTTCATCGTTAGTCAGCGAGGAATTGAAGTAGACCCTGACAAGGTTAAAGCAATCCAGGAGATGCCTGCTCCCAAAACTGAGAAACAAGTCAGAGGCTTCCTCGGACGTTTGAATTACATCTCCAAGTTCATCTCCAATCTGACCCCTACCTGCACACTGATCTTCAAGTTGTTACGAAAAGATCAAACAGTGGTATGGAATGAAAACAGTCAGGCCGCATTCGAGAAAATCAAGCAGTACTTGCAAGAACCTCCAGTGTTGATTCCTCCGGTACCTGGAAGGCCTTTATTCATGTATATGACAGTATTAGAAGATTCAATGGGTTGTGTCTTAGGCCAGACTGATGAGTTAGGGAAGAAAGAACACACAATCTATTATCTAAGCAAGAAGTTCACTGATTGCGAGATTCGTTACTCTCCCCTGGAAAAAGCTTGTTGTGCGTTAGCATGGGCTGCCAAGCGTCTGAGGCAATACATAATTTGTCACACTACAATGCTGATTTCTAAGATGGACCCCATCAAGTACATCTTTGAAAAGCCAGCTCAAACATGAAGATTAGACCGATGGCATATGCTCTTATTAGAGTACGATATCCAATATGTTGCTCAAAAATCTATCAAAGGAAGTGTCTTGTCGGAACACCTCGCAGAGCATCCTATGGAGGATTATCAACCACTCAAGTTTGATTTTCCTGATGAAGATGTGATGTATATTCAGCGCACGAAACCAGAGCCTGGTCTGGAAGAAGGTCCCGAGCCAAGATCCCGCTGGGAGATGATGTTCGATGGAGCGTCAAACAAAAATGGACATGGCATCAAGGCTGTTCTGAAAAATCCAACTGGAGGGTACACTGCGGTCACAGCCCGACTTTGTTTCTCATGTACAAACAACATAGCAGAGTATGAAGCCTGCATCCTAGGGTTGGAAGCTGCCATTGATCTCCGCATCAAAATCTTGGAAGTAATTGGTGATTCTGCTTTGGTGATATACCAACTCAAAGGAGAACGAGAAACCAGGTGTCGCGGTGAAATTTGGATACCAAACTATTGATTAGTTTGAATCTTTAATTCATTTTGCAACCGATCTTTGATTTGTCCAAAGGAAGGGATAAATATCGAAATTCCCACAATGCAATGCAAATGCAAGGTTTAGATTGTTTAGGTTCGGAGGTTGGTTAAACTTAGGGAAGGTACTAGCATCCTAAGTTTCTGTAGTACTCTATAGGAACCTCTTGTTTTATGTTTGTTTATTGCTAAGTGTTTATCTGCTTAATGGTTGAAAGACCCTAGTGGTTTATTTCTAAGTATACTCGATAAGATGTCGCATCTTATGCCTACATATCCTTACGGGAGTGGAATCAGAGTACTTGTAGTTCCCCTAAAGGGTTAGAGGAGCTCTTTGACTGTGGTCAAAGTTCCTACGAGTTTAGGGTAGTTGTTTTGATTGGGTTTAGGAGAAGAGATGTGTTATCATTTTAAGGGAGATATAACCGCCACAAGGTGTAGGAAAATAGTCTTTGCATCGTCTTAAGAAAAGGGCTTAAGTACTCGGATTGTTTGACGAGTATGCATTTTATTTCTCTTAAGGCAAAGTCCCTACGGCTTGATTGTATTGTTGTGGGGTGGAGATTCTATCTCGCTTAAGATGATTTGGCATCTTTTCTCTAGTGTGTTTGAATTTTGTATGTTGAGTTGAATGTTTGAATTATTGTTGAATTGATTGAGTTTGTTTGTTTGTATCTAAGTTGTAGAATAAAGACAAAGGTCCTCCTGTGGGGTAGGATCTAACTTAGAAAGATCAACTTGAATGGGATCAAGGATCATAGGGGAGTATGATGCAAATGATGTGCACTACACACAATTGTTGAATCATGTGTAGGATTTTCCTTTGGACAGGATGCAACGCAATAATATAGATATGATAATGCAAATTACTGAAGAATAAATGGCAAGGAAAGTAAACCATACATAAACACATGAAAGCGCTGAAGTGTGTGTGAGGGTGAATGTGTCGTGAAGTGAGATGTGATTGATTAAATAGTTGAAATTGATTAAGTTGATTTTAGTAAAAAAATGCATTTTGATCTTCTAAATAAAATTTATATTAATTATTATTATTTTATTTATAAAAGTTGCATAAACTATTTGAGTTGTAGGAAAGCGTACTCTTTTAGTGAATTTGATTTTATAAAAAAAGGTTAAATTAATTATATTAATTTTAAATGAAAGGTTTTATTATTAAATATCTAGCCATTAAATTGAATTATGTTATTTTAGGAAAAAAAAGGTTTTAAAAGTATAATAGGATAAGTTATTAAATAAATTGGTGTATATATAAAAATAGTTAATAAATAAAAGGTTGTAGTAATTATCATTTTAATTTAAAAACTGATTATAATAGGTATTTAGTTAATTATTACTAAAAAGGACTAAGATAAGATTTAGTTAAATTATAGCAGATTAAATAAGATTTAGGGGGTAATTAGAGGTTTAATTAGGTTAATTAAGTGATGGTTAGTGGGTGTGTGGTGGTGTTAGTGTGTGATTATTGAATTAACAGATTACAAAACACAAACAAAATTAAGAGGAAACACGGGAACCCTAGATCCCACATGGCCCCAAATCCTGTGCCGTCTCCCTCTCGATCTCATCTTTTCTCATACCCTC
The DNA here is from genome assembly GCA_963859935.3 of Lathyrus sativus. Taxonomy (NCBI): domain Eukaryota; kingdom Viridiplantae; phylum Streptophyta; class Magnoliopsida; order Fabales; family Fabaceae; genus Lathyrus; species Lathyrus sativus. Next base: position 596,681,718 of record OZ012740.1, on the reverse strand, counting down.
TTCGTCCCCCTTGCGATCCCGATTCGTCTTATCTTCCTCCAATTCTGTACCTGTAATTACATCGAAAGGATCAATGGATCAAAAAATGGATAAGAGTGAGAGATTCACCGAGGGTTGGTGGCGGCGTTGGCGTCGGAGCCGACAAGAGAGTGGAGTTCCGTTTTGTTGAACTTGCGGCGTTTGAGATGGCGGCAAGGGATGCTTCGGCGATTTGAATTCACGGCAGCCTGGGTTTCAAAGACGTAGACGGAAGGTTTTGACGATAGCGGTGGCTTGCGAACAGCTTTTGACGGCAATGAAGATAAGTGCTTCTTCTAGGTTTACGAACATGAGTTTTGTTTTGATGATATTTTCTCTCCCTATTCTCCTCCTACGTAGTCTCCTTATATAGGTCTCAGAGTTGAAACGTCTTGATTGGATTTGTTAATTGCTGCTTTGAATATGATTGAGCTTTTCCTTTTTGGTGTAAGCCAGATTTGAAAATTTCCCTTTTTCGTCTGATTCTTAATGATATGTATTGATGAAAATTCCAAATTGTGATCTCTTGTATCTATCGTGTTTAATGCCTTTGGATCTGTTTTAGAATCTTTTCTTCTAATCAGCATATTCTCCAATGGATTGGCAGGTACACGTGGCACTTGAACAATCTCGAAGCCGAAGAAGTTTACACAAGGGTGGGACGCTGGCAGTTGAAAGAAGGTATCCTCTTGCTGATGTTATCTCAAAATTGAACCCAAAACGTCATCAACACTAATCGGGCTTCAACTTCTGAAGGCTGCCGTTGTGTATCAGTATTAGCTTGGCTTTCCAAACCGCAAGCTGGGATGTCATCATCAATAGTACATAGGGGAGTATCAACCATATCAAAAGGCTTATCATCTTTAGTTCAGACTGGCAAAGGCTTCTTGATGGACAAACATCATCTGGTGGAAAGTTAGTAAGTAACTGCTCCTCTTTTATTTCTTTTCGATGCTCGTTGCAGCTGTGTTATATATCCCTTCCATGTGAATTTCGGATCCTCCATCGTGATCGATTATGTAAATGCTTTACAAAGTTGGATAGACCATATTCTGCCAGTAATCCAGGCGCAAATGACATAAAGGCACATCTCTCGTCTTCTGTACCGCTGGTTAGTATACTGAAATCTCATGGAAAGCTTGCAATAGTTGGTGGGTGTTGCACCCTAAAATTTTACCAACATTTATTTACCCATCAAATGTTTGAAGGTTGATACCTTCATCAGAAAGTTCAAGAGATCCTCAGAAGAATTGGTTGAAACCAAGGTTGTGTGTCTCATAACTTGAGAGTTGTGGGTGCTCCTCAGATGATTCTGAGACTATGAGGATGAACTTGAGGCTTTGAGAAAGATTATGAGATGTCTTGAAAGCCATCATGAAGCCCAGAGAGGTCATTATGCAAGAGTTCAGAAGATTCAACCATGAATGGTAGAATTAGGGTTTGACTGGGTCAACCCTAGGTCAACTGATGATTTGGAGAAGGTTGAGACCTAATCCAAGAGCCATGTGATCATGGAAGGATGTGTTGAGATACTATAAGGATTATTCCTAGACCAACTCATCATGATTGAGGAGTTTGAGAAGTTTTAAGCTAGGGTTTCTAAGGATTGACAGTGTAAAATCCCCTAGTTTGATCCCTATCTTCCAGGCAGTTTTAGCTCAAGATGTGATTGTCATCTCATCTTCCCCACAACATGAATGTTGTATAGCTTGTTCTTAGCTTTAATTTGAGTGGTAGAAGTCCTTGATAGGATTTGCAGAGCTCAAGTTATGGTTCTGACGAATTACAGGTCATCTGAGGTATGTGAATCTGGGTCCTTGAAAGTCACCCAACTTGCAGACAACTTTTGCCCTAGTAGGATGATTCCTATGATCTCTTGGTCAACATGAATGTTGAAGATAATATTCTTAGATTTCTAGATAGTACTATAAGTCCTTGATAGGATTTGTAGAACTCAACTTATGGCTTTGACAAGCCAAGGGCATTTTGGTCATTTGGAAGTTATAGGTCATTTCAAGCATATGGCCATATCTCCTACTTCCAAGCTTCAAATGGAGAAATCTTCAACATAAAAGTTGCTTAGAATTATGTTTTAAGGCTAGTAGGATGGTCATTATATGTTGAAAAGGCTCATAGCAAAAAGTGATAAAAATGGCCTAAAAAATGAGGTATAAGTTAATTCAAGTGAAATGGAAAATCATAAAATCCAAGTTACAAATTCAAACCATGTCATATGATAGGTCATTTTGACTCCAAAGGACATTTTAATAACAATGGTTCAGCCACAATTTTGATTTGAGGCTTGAATCTTAGGGTTGCTTTGTAATTTGGTTGCTTGCATAATGGGGTACCAAACCAAAACAAAGAAAAGCTTAATAAACAAAGTGTTCAAGCATTGTATCTTGGCCTAAATATCATGTAAGGAGATATTCAAGTTGTTTACAAGCATTATAAGGGTTTTTGCATGAGGTACCATATCATGAGAAGTTGAAATGCAAATTACCATATCATGGAAAGTTCAAGTTCCTACTAGATGGTTCTAAGAGGTTCTAGACCTTTCTAAGCATCTCTATATATTGAATATGAATTGCATTGGTGAAGGGTTGGTGATAGTTGGTGATAATTGGTGAGGGTTAGTGCAAAAAAGAGAGAATTTATCAAATTTCTTCCATTTGCAATTCAAGATCAAGCCTCTATTCTTCTTCATTTCCATCTGTTTCTTCTACACAAATCCACTCCATTCATCATAATGAACAAATGCATACTGGTTTGAGGAGCCATTGATGAAGGTTTGAAGGTGTGGTGGTGGAATTGCAAAGAAGCAAATCTAATTCGAATTCAGTGGTACAAGCTTGCTGCATACAATCTTTTGCAAACAGAACTCCTACAAGCATACAAAGAGTAATCCTGGAAGGTTGCAAGCATTGAAGAGGAGAGAAACTACCTCTGCCATAGCCAAGAACCAGGTTTGCAAAACCTTCTCTACACCCTTATTTATGTACAATTAGATAGAATGGTTAGTGTAGAATTGTTAGTAACAATTAGGTTATCAATGCTGGAAAATTAGAGAGCCATTGGTGAGTTTTGATTATGGCACACGATTTCTTTAAAGATCAAGAACTGGAGTTGTGGTGAGAACAAATTCATGTGCTATAGCTTAGGATGACCAGGGCCACGTGGTGAATATTCTGATACCAAGAAACCAAAGATTCATGAAAGTTCAAGACTCACCATTATTGAGGTTGCACCATCGGGTTTTCATTTGGAGTGAGTTTTAATGGAAACTAAGCACGTGGCCTTATTCAGGGGAAGAAATAGATCAGTTTTGCTTTTTGAAGTTTTGAATTTGGTGAAGTGATGAGTGCATACGAGTTGATACAAGTTGGTGCATGAGGATGGTTCCATGGAAGCTGGTACAAAACCCTAAAATCTTAATGAAGGTGACGATACAGCAACCGTGAGATGAGGCAAGCCTGGTTGACTGAAAATGAGATCTAACGGCCAGCATTCAAACAAAATGGAGGGAAGAAACAGCAGCGTCGAAACGCGGCGTTTCATTAACGCCTATGCTGGGCTTTTAATGACTATTGCTAACGTCGCCCCCTGTCCAAGCCCAATCCTGTTTTGAACTACATTTTCCTGCTTTCTACACCGCCTTTTTTTCTTTTTTTCTTTTTATTTTAAATTGATTTTTCTGATACAATGGGTCAGGCACGCTTACTCCTTACACCCCACCTTCTGAGCCCAAATCAAATAATAACTGCATATTAATACTTTGTGCACCCCCATGCATTAATTCCATATTAAATTTCCTCCAAATTTCATTTTACTTTAAAAATTCATATTAAAATGAAAAATCCATATTTTTTAATGGGACTTTTTTTCCACTTTCCATTTTTTGTCTAGAAAAATATAAAATCATAAAATTGCCATTTTATTTCATTTTTATATTTTTTGCATATTTTCTCATTTAATTGCTTTCTTTAATTCTTTTAGTTAATATATGATCTTGTAGAATTTAATTAAGGTAGTTCCCTTAGGATTTTTAATTCAATCTTTTTAGGATAGTTAGATGAATGTTTTAGGTTCCCCCTGAATTAATGCCATATTTTTGTGATCATTTTTAGGGTAGTTTTAATTAGGTAATTCTAGGTAGTGTAGAATTAGTTTAAAACTCTAACATAGGTCAATAACAACTTTGGATTTAGGGTTTTTAGGGAAATTTAGTCTAGGGGGAGTATATGGGATTTAAGGGTAGATATGTAGGGTCCCCTAGCATTTATATTAGGATTTAATATGAGAATATGCTATTTTTGGTTGATTTTTGTGTTGAATGATTGTTTGTGTTGCCTTTAGGGCATGTTTGTTTAGTTTGCGGTGCTTTGGAGTTTTCCTTTGGCTTAAGGAGCTTGGTATCTCTTTGTGGAGCATGATTGAGGACTTGAAGAGGTATTGAGGGAGCTTGAGGAGCTTGTTCTTCCTTTCTTTTTGTTATTTTAGGGTTAGGAGTAGGAAGAGCTTAGGTGTAGATAATTTCTTTCTCAAACATGGATGGTATCATTCACCTCCATTCCTCCCTATGATTCAAAGTCCTTCCTTGATATACACCTCTCTCCTTTGGAGGGATAAGTGTTATACCTAGGAGGTAGAACTTTTGAGGGAACCAGTCCCTTGATGTTGAACCCTTATAGGTGACCTTTGGTGATCAAATAAGCAGTTCAATATCCCCCAGCTTATCCAGTAAGTGATTTTCTCTGGTTTGATTGTCTTGAGAGATGTCAGAGCCTGAGCATGAAGATGAAGACTTCATTGAAGATTGTTGGAGAGGATGAATCCTTGAAGACTGCCATTCCAGCTGAAGTTTGAAGAGCATGAAGATCAAGTTGATACTTGAAGATCCCTGAAGATGGTGAAGCATGAAGGTGGAGCTGATCAAGAAGCTGAAGCTTAAGGGAGAAGATGAGTTGAAACTCATGTTGTAGGGTTGAAGCCTGGAAAAGCAAACTGATGTCTGTCAAGTGATTGAAGTCTGAAGACTGAGTTGCTGCTGGAGGAGCTGAGGCTTTCTTCTGTTTTCTTTTCTGTATTGTGTGTTTTGCTTGACTTGTCTGTTGCATTAGATTAAGTCCATCTAGAATAAGTAAAATCTAGGAGCATGATTGCATTAGAGGTTGAGTTGCTCCCTCTGCTTGTATTGTTATTGCGTGGCTTTGCTTGTGGGTATTCGGTAGAGCCCAGCTCCCTTGCCCATGTGGTTTGTTTGCCTGATGGCATTTCATTTCATTTTATCTGTATGATTGCAGTTTACTGCTTATTGCTTGATAGCATGTTGTTTAACTTTTCAGTATGATTACTGTTATTTCATTCTGGCTTGAGGTTGAGATGAGCTTGTGGAGGCTGAAGCCCCACACACATTTCCTCCCTCACTTGCATTGCATGCATTTTACTGTTAAGCTGATGCTTTGTCTGTCGGTGTATCATTGACATGATCCCTTAGGACTCTCATTTCCTTTGATAAGGACTTGATGATAGACTTTTAGGTTGAAACCTATGCATGACAACTTCTAGGAGTTCCCTTTTCAAACCTCAACCATAGGATGAATCCATGGCATGACAACAGTAGGACTTGATAGTCTCCCTCCTAGTTGGGCCTGTTCTCTTCTCATCTCAAAACAGTTCAAGATACAGTAATCATGAATGATTTCTTTCATACGTTACGAGCCTTAAGCTATCTGAGAAAGGATTGTGGGAGAGTTTCTTTTCCACAGTCTGGATGTTTAGTATGGTACCCCTTGGGTGACATGCGACACATTCACTCTCAGGTCATAGTCTCTAGTGCGGTTGAAATCGCAAACACAATAAAAAACACTTCTTTCGTAAAAACAGGAAATAAACCGTAGTTTCCCGAACTACGTGAGCTCTGATCTCTCATGCCTGTTGAGAGTACGTAGGCACAAGATGGCGAAGTCTTAGCGAGCTACCTTCCCTCATAACCCTTCGTAAGCCGAACTACGTTGACTCTGATTTCTCATTCTCTGATAATAATACGTAGGCATAAAGTGCGACGCTTTGCCGAGTCATTTTTCTTTTCTTTTTCAGCCAGCCTTGGTAGGTAGATAGAATGAAACCAACCCGTCCAAGTGAACAAACAAGCGAGGATCCCGTCGAGTACGACGGACGTGAGGGGTGCTAATACCTTCCCCTTGCATAACCGACTCCCGAATCCAGACAATGGTTGCGATGACCTTGTCTTACCCTTTTTCGTTAGGTTTTTCCGATCGTTTCCTTTCCCGCTCTGAGGGATAAATAACGAAAGGTGGCGACTCTTCTGTTGTGCCGACACCTTATTTTCGCGCAAGCGACAGTGGGGTACGAAACTCATCTTTCCAACACACGAATCTATAATGTTCCGAATATACTAATCGAAATGCCTTTTGCTTTACAGCTGCGACTTAACCAAATCAATCCCTCTTATCGGTAACATCGGCAACAACTTGGAATTGCTACCAGTTCCTCTTTCCTGTTCTTCATAAACTCTGTTTTCGAAAATAACATGAGTAACGAGTTTGAATGCTCATACATCTTCCTTATTGCCATGTAGGTTGCGAGGAGCTTGAGGTTGTACTGATGTCATTTGAAGGGAAACGATGAGGGTTGCTTGTCTGCTTGGTCTTGCTCGTATGAAATAGGTGTGACTTGAGTTGAACATAAGCACTTGGATGTTTGGCTGGTATGTGCAGGACTGAACTCAGGTGATGATACCATGTTGACTCCACTATTTCATGCTCTTACCTTAATTCTCAATGAATGCGTCGTAGCAAAAGGAAACAACTTTAAAAAGTGGCTTCGACAGAGTTGTGTCAGGTGTACTTTATTAGTGGGATTCGAGTCTTTCGCTCGTTGTCCATTCTTCATCTCAAGTTCTAGTCCACTGACTTCCTTTAATACATGCGTGGTTGCAGGGTTGAGACTTCGTTCACAGTCAGAGATAATATCTGTTTGCAGGAATTTTTAAAGGGCGGGAGTACGCAATCGGGTCTGTAGGTATGTCACTTGGAAGCATTCACACAGTGGTCTGAATTATGACGGTCATCCATTTTTGATCACTAGGCCATAATCTCTTCTGCGGTAGTCACGACTGGTTTTACGTGGTTGTCAAGAATCCGGCGTTGATTATCTTCAATTTTCTGACTATAATTTCTGTTGTTGCAGATTGTGAGGACACGTTCGAGCTGTGTTCCTTCAGAATGTTGGTTCAATCAATGGCTTGTCGGTCCCGCCTTGTTGGATCTGTTGCTTTCTGTCTAGCATGTCGCGTCCAGTTCATGACCTCTTTCTCACAGATTTTTGTCTGCCCTGCATTTTCATATCATTACATATCATATGCATTCGGTGGTTTCTTATGACCAAAAATTCGCGCAATGTTTGTATTTAAGTCCCTCCTATCTCGTCGAGACGAAGATTTCAATCTCCATATCTCCGAATAGGAGTAACTTAAATAGGGGCATCTGTTGCACCCTAATTTTTGACCATAGGATGCCACCTCTTTTTCGGTTTTTTTTTGTTTTGTTTTCTCTTAATATCTATGTTCTTCGCAAATAACCAGTTGGTGCAGGTGTGATAATAAGAAATGTAGACCCCTACAACTAGGTATCTCAAAGCATAAGCAGTTGAGGTATGTTATGACTTTCGTGGAAAGTTGCATCGCGAGTTGTGTCGTTGTTTCGAAGATTCCTCAGGACATGAATCGTATACCAAATTTCAGTGTTATCTAAATCCTTCTCTTATTCATGGGGCTAAAACACTACTTAAGTCCTTGGAAGAAGAATTGGTTTTCTCCTATTCGGCATTTTGTGATCATTTGTTGTGAGCCGGTCGCCTTTCAGCCACAAGTGTCATTCGAAAGGTTCACATCAGTATCTTCACCACGTTAAAGGATTGGAGTTGGGTTAAAAATTATTGAGAAGTATCTTCACCACGTTAAAGGATTGGAGTTGGGTTAAAAATTATTGAGAAGTATCTTCACCACGTTAAAGGATTGGAGTTTGGTTAAATTATTGAGAAGTATGTGTTTAATAACTGCAATAACATGGATTTCAAAGTAAGCATTTATTTTCTTGACACCGCTTCGACCCGTCCACGTTTCACCAGTACGGATTTAACCCAGCAGCTTGTTATTAAAAGGGAAATTCAATTGATACAATTGATACAAGAAACTTCGTATGTATAACCACACTAATCGGCAGTTTAGTACCGAACCGGAAGCAAGCCGCTTCAATTACAATTATTGTGGGAAAAGAAAAACAGAGTTCTTAGTTTTGCTATTACATATGCAAGGAGATACTCCTTAAAGCCTTCGAAACCAAAATCCGTCGCAAAATCGCACTTGCGAGCTGTGGCAGTGATGTTACTTCATTTGTAATGACCTTGCAGGACCTGTAACAATTAACTGGGCAATAAAGGACCGCCGTCGTCAAAGCCTGCAACAGCTTCAAGTTCCTCTAATACAACTTGGCCTGTTCAATCAGGAAGAGGATACAGACCATCATGATGCATTGGATTATAAAACAAATTCAACAACTGCAAGGGGGTTAACCACATGCATATAATTACCAACTTACAATGATGTCATTTCCCAAGAGCACCAACCACAATGATAGTTGATGGACTTCCTCCCAGAGGCCGAATCCTGCCGCCTGCGTAAAACCGTAAAAGCAGACAACATATGATTTCCTTAGCATTTAAACAAGTTTAAACCTCACCATAGATTTGCTTCCCTTTAGTAAGATCAGAAGAAAGAATCCGAAAGCTCGTGGAAATTATACGTCCTTACCAGAAGCAAAACGGATAAGCCAGACACTGCAGTACTCCAACAGCAGGCACGTATGGGCGATTACACGGAGATATCACCAAAATAACCATAGGTCATTTGAGTGCAGCCGCAGACCATTCATCATAACTCATGGATTCTTCCTACCAGAATAACAACACGACACTAGTTAATTCCTCATTGGAGCATCCAACTCGCGCATTTGGTAACAGCAGCAGTTTTTTTACTTGACGTCATCCTCAGCATCAGGCACATCACCACAACTCACGCCCCATCGTCAATATCTACCACCTGTTCGAGACAAGATCAAGAAAGTCAGCATTAAATATCGTGAGGATAGAATTGACAACCAATAATGTGGGAAGAAATTGCTTCAGAATCCATCAAATGTATTAAGGCATTTTCAGAATCCAAACACTCGTTTACAAAGCCAGGCCTGTTATTTAGAAGTGCTACAAAGTACCAGTTGGTTGGAATTTTAAAACACCCACCAACATTCAAACGCTGTTAAGGAAATTGAATGCACGGTTTAAGGATTAAAATGAATGGATTTAGGTCCGGCCCTCAGTTCGATTCATCATCGGGCAGGAGACTCGAGCGGCCGAGAGGACTATGACCGAGGCCATTATCAACTCTCTACCGAACATCGAAAAACCGAATTAAGGCAACTGTTTCGAACGGCTCAACATAATTCACGAGGCAACTATATTCAACGACGCCAACGTGGTTCAGACCATCAAGTCGTCATCACCGGTATACGTTTCCCAGCACCAGAGCTAAGACCAAATGGGCGCTGAACCAACCATCAAGCAACCTGAAGAAAGAATAGGAAAGTTATCAAGGCAACAATGCTAACTGCGAGCAAGCGTTCAACAACAGGTGAACGACAACAACTTATAGCACGAGTCGCAGTCAATTTGGAACACAATAAGAAGTATGTATCAGCAGCCATCACAAGCAACATTGATGCGGCAACAGTCTTTTCGATTCCCTCCTAGGCTCAGACTGTTAAGTCATCATCACCACTAAACCTTTCTCAACCGAAGCTAGAAACCGGCAGCTTCCACACCACCTAAACGGGTCCTGAAAGAAGAAAAGGAAGATTAGTAATAACAACAACAAGTGCACCAGCTGCAACAGCATCAATAATGTCAACCCAATATCTGCAACAACATTGATAGTAACAGTCCAACACCCGCGACAACAGGGCATGGGACAGCCGTATCGCAAAGACAACTTGAAGCCTAAGAGACGAGTCGAAGCAGATAGAACCCTCAGATTACTCATCATTGGGTGTAACAGACAGAACTCCACAAAAATGCTCAAAGTCATGACAGATGGAACCAGTAATAGCCTCAAACTTCAAGCTACAATTTAACTCGTCACAAGGCTACCGCCAACCGCAAGCAGGCATATAAACTACAACAGACATTCAATCACAGAGCCTGCATCAGCCATGGTAACGCATCACCCGCAAATACAAGTAGTGTAGCGGCAACGCAGAACAAGCCAACAAACGGGTAAAAGCAAACATAAGTCGCAACGGCATCACAGCATAACAACCAGCTCCTTCGCAATGTCGCCAGCCCTCAGCTCAGCTCATCATCGGGCATAAGGTTCGAGTAGCTAGAAGGGCAACAACCGAAGTTGCCACCAACCTCTTGCTAAGCACCGAACATTGCGAAGACCTCTCTTTCGTAGACAACAAATGGTGCAAACGACAACCCTTTCCATGCCCCAAAGGTTCAGACTCCCTGAGTCATCATCACCATCGCATTACCTTCCTCGACCACGACATGAGATCAAGCAAACACCTGAAGTCATACGAAGTTTTCCCTGCGAAAAAGAGAGGAAAAGCAATTAATAACCAAGTCAATGAAGCCAACAGATTTGGTTGAGATACGACAAAGTCAAACAAAGAGAAAAGTGTGAACTTCCCAAAATCAGAAGCCAGATCGTCACCGACAAAATCAAAGCAAATAAGGAAGGAAGCAAATCCCCCAAACAAAATCAGACGAGAATGGAAAGAAGTTAACGTTGCGTCCCAAATCATCAATAAGATCAGACAGCAAATCAACCGATTAGGAAAGATTTGAAAACAATTTCAATGGAGGCCCATAGCACTCATGTATAAAAGCAGGGAAGAGAACCACAAAGAGGAGATCACGATCTGAACCACAAAAGCTCCGACGAAAAACCACGAGAGCTCAGATCGAAAGAGGCGTCATCCTCGCATTCGCTCAGACGCTTTCACCGAAACATCATCGCCAACAAAAGCAAAGACGCCTTCAAGCCGTCACCGGAGTTCATCGGGTCACCACCACGAAACCATCGTGAGATCACCCTTTACCATCTCCGCCGCCGCGAACCCTCTACGCCGCCGCAAGCGCACACCAACCGTCGGTAACACTCAACTTTCACCTATGCTATTGAACCATTGATGCTCCGTTTTGTTGTTTCAGGTACAAACGAAAAGAAAACGACGCAAAGGAGGTCGATCATGATCAGGGAATGGAGAGAGCGAGACCGAGAGAGAAGATGGAAAGGAGTTGAGAATTAGGGTTTCCTTTTTTCCGTTTTGGTTTTGTGTTTTTTTATTTATCTTGATTAACTGTTAATCACGCACACAGCACAACACTAATCACCAGAAAATTGCAAATCACTGCTAAGCACTCTCTAATCTTTAATAACCTTTTAAAAAGCTCATTTAACCCTTTTGATTAATGTTAATCAACCTAGGTAGTTCCAATTAACGTTTTATTAATATTTTTATTTTAATTAAAACGAGTTTATAAAAACCTTTTTTTATATAATTAATAATAAAAACATTGTTTTAACTATCTAATCTAATGACCCTTTTAATTAATTAATCAATTTAATCAGTTTTTAAAATGACTAATAACCCTTTGATTAATCTTTTCATTTTTGTTATTTATCTAACTTAATAACTTTTTATAATATAGTAAGAAATTTGACTCATTTAATTTTAATTTTAATTCTTATTAAAGTAATAGAACCTTTATGAACTTTTATCATTTAATTAAATTAAACCATTTATTAATAAATTAATTGCTATTTTTCTTAAAATCAAAACCGAACCTTTTATAAAATAACCAATAAAACCAATTTTTATAACCAAAATCAAATAAGTCAATAGTTCTTCCAAATCAAATAATATAATATCCCATCTAAAATCAACTCATCTTAAAACAACCTCTCGCCTAAAATCAAATTTCACTAGCCAATTCGATCAACAACGGTAATTTCCTCATAAATTAAATCAACTTTCTTATAATTCAACATCCCGTCTAAAATCAATTAACTGCGTGAAAATAATCAATCGTGCACAACTACTTCACGACACATGCACCTACACCATAGCGCTTTCATGCGTATTTACATTTATCTTTATCTGCTTTATCTTAGTCACAAAGCACACACACTCACTCAGCGCTTTCATGCGTTCGTGTATGGTTTATTTCCGTATTTACTTTCTGCAAATTTATCTCTACTGCAAGTCGTTATATCTTGTTGCATCGCATCGCATCCGTCCAAAGGAAAAACCTACACATAATTCAACGTTGTGTGTAGTTGCACATCATATGCATCATACTCCCCACGATCCTTGAATCCATTCAAGTTGATCGCTTAGGATAGATCCTACCCCATAGGAAGGACCTTGTCTTAATCTTTACAACGTAGAAACAAACAATCAACACACAATACAACTTTTCAAACACATTTAGAGAATAGATGTTAATCATCTTAAGTGAGATATAATCTCCACCCCCACAACAATACAATCAAACATGTAGGGACTTTGCCTTAAGAACAACAAAGGCATGCTTGGCGACCATCCAAGTATGTAAGGCCTTTTCTTAAGATGATGCAAAGACCATTTCCTACAAACCTCCTTTACACTTGTGGTGGTTATCTCTCCCTTAAAGTGAAGACACATCTCTTCTCCTAGACCCAATCAACCAACTACCCTAAACCCGTAGGAACTTTGACCACAGTCAAAGAGCTCCTCTAACCCTTTAGGGTGAATTACAACATACTCTGATTCCACTCCCGTAAGGATATGTAGGCACAAGGTGCGATGCCTTATCGAGTATACTTAGAAATAAACCCCTAGGTCTTTAAAACCTTAAGCAGATATAAACATTTAGCAATAAACAATATAAAACAAGAGGTTCCTGTAGAGTACTACAGAAACTTAGGATGCTAGTACCTTCCCTAAGTTTAACCAACCCCCGAACCTAAACAATCTAGCTTGCATTTGCATTGCATTGTGGGAATTTCGATCTTTATCCCTTCCTTTGGACAAATCAAAGTTCGGTTGCAAAATGAATTGAAGATTCAAACTAATCAATAGTTTGGTATCCGATTTTCACCGCGACAGAAATGGCGACTTCACTGGGGACTCTCTAGTGGGTTTCCCTATCTTATTTGTTTTGTTTACTGCTTTATATATCTGCCTACTTGATTATGTGTATACATGCTTTCTCTTGTATTTCTTTTGGGTTTGTTATCCTTGAGTGGTGAGATAAAGTTCTACACCCGAACTTTGAGAGAAATTAAGATAGGATGGGATATATTCGAGGAGGCTTATAGGGAGTGGAATCCCTACTAAGTTGAATCGAGAATCCCGCTCAGTTGAGGCCTTCTTGAAATAGTACTGTTGAACGATTAATCGTGAAGACACTCACTATTTTTGACTTGGAGCCTATGATATTGAGGACCGTAGTTACCTTAACCCAACTTTGGCCTTTATTAGGACGTAGTGCGAGACTATGAGGGGGTACCCCCGAAATAGTGCTACGCGATGCTACACTCAAAAGAAGTTCTCTTGAGAATATTATTAACCCCCGAGTACTTGTGAAGTTGATAATATCCGAAAGATGGGCTAATGACTTTGGGAACCTCTTAGAACCTTGTTCTGCAGGTACAAACAACCCTTAGTCCTTAAACCTTTGGGAAGGGTACACCTTTGCTCCATTGCTCGTTGCAAACCTAGGACGCCCCTTGTTTGTTTATCTTTATTGTCCTTATGTGAATACTTGTGTTTGCTGCATTCATATAACATCATTCTGCATTGGACTTCATGGGATTTACTTTCGTTTATGAACATTGTAGGTCACTATGACTTCAGATAAAAGACATACTGTGAAATATACTTTTAAGAGTCCCAAATTGGATGACCTAAAGAAGTTGTGGGGTTTCATCGAAGATCAAGAAGAATTCAAGACCAAGTATGGGAAGCTGATATCCTTGTTGGGTTGCTCAGTGAATGAAGGACTTCTTGCCACCTTGCTACAGTTCTATGACCCTCTCTACCATTGTTTCACCTTTCCAGATTTTCAGTTGTTACCTACATTAGAAGAATATTCCTTTTTGGTGGGTCTACCTATTCTGGAAGAATCTCCTTTTCCCTTCTTGGAAAAGGACCCTGATGAGAAAGACATTGCTAAAGCTCTCCATTTGAAGGTGTCTGACGTCAAAGCTAACCTAGTTACTAAGGATGGAACTCTTGGTTTAAAGACAGGTTTCCTAATCGAGAAAGCTTCCTTCTATGCTAGTTATTCTAATAAGGCTCCGTTCGAGGCAATTTTTGCTTTGCTTGTTTATGGGTTGTTTCTATTCCCGAGTTTCGAAGGTTTCATCGATCTCAAAGCATTCAAGATCTTTATGAAGAACAACCCAGTGCCAACTCTGTTGGGAAATGCATATCACTCTGTACATCTCCGAAACCTTCGTGGTGGAGGGATGATTACTTGCTGTGTACCTCTGCTTTACAAGTGGTTTATTTCGCACTTGCCGAAGTCTAGCTCTTTTACAAACATTGGCAAAGAGCATTGATCTCCAAGGGTTATGGCTTTGACCCATTCTGACATTGATTGGTACAACCGAGTGTATGATGGAGTATTGATCATTGATAGTTGCGGTGACTTTGCTAATGTACCACTGCTCAGCTTTGATGGAGGAATCAGTTACAATCCTATCTTAGCCCGTCGACAGTTGGGATACCCGTTGAAGGAACCTCCCAAGAGTATTCAAGTAGAGGGTATGTTCTTCAAAGATGATATAGAGCTTCTAGGAAGAGTTCTGGACGCGTGGAGTAGGGTATACAAGAAAGGGAAGAGAAGTCTAGGGAAGCCTAACTGTGTGTCTTTAGAACCATACCTCCAGTGGGTCAGACAAAGGGCAACCAATCTAAAGATGCCCTATTCCCGTCAAGATCCCATAGCTCCCAGGAGAGAGCCCACTTATGTCTTTATGTCTAAAGCCGAGGAGTTAGAGGTGTCTTTAAGAAAGTCTCAACATGAGCTGGAGTCTTGGAAGAACAAGTACCAGGTGGCAGTGGCAGAAAATGATGAGTGTCAGAAGGAGAAGGTTGAACTTCAAAAGCGGAATGCTGAACTTCAAAAGCAGAATGCTGAATTTCAAAAGCAAGAAGGATGAACTTCAGAAGCAGCTACAATTGAAGGATGAAGAGCTACTCCCCTGCAAGAAGAGGAAAGTCATGGAGGATTTATTTTTCTCCGACCCACAATGCACTATTTGGAAAATAATTGTGGACAACCTTATCCGTGAGAAGGCGCAACTAGAAGAGCAGCTCAAGCAGCAGCATTCAAAGCTTCTTTAGTGTCTTTACTAGCTTTTATTTAGCTTTTATTTGGGACTCTTTAAAAGAATATTTATGTAGTCCGTTTCAAATTCAATAAAACGTTTTCTTTTACCGTAATGCCTATAAATAGAGGAATCCCATGAAGTCCTAATCATCTTGCATTGCATTCTTTTTCCATTGTTCACTTCAAGAAACTCAAATTCGTTCTGTAGGTGTTGTAATCATGGATTTCAGAAGAGAAACCCTGAAGTACACTTTTCAGAGTCCCAACCTCGAAAGCTTGAGAGAACTAGCCGAACTCGTCGAGGATCGCTTTGCCTTCGCAGCAGAATATGGAGGAGTTTTCCGCTTCCTTGAGCTAAGGATGAAAGAAGGATTGTTGGAAACATTGGTTCAATTTTATGACCCGATGTATCACTGCTTCACTTTTCCAGACTACCAGTTGATGCCGACCTTGGAGGAATACTCAGAACTCTTGAGGATGCCTGTGACTGTTCGACCGCTATTCACCGGAAGGGAGGACACGCCTAGTCACCAGGAAATTGCAAATGCTACTCATCTCAGCCTTGAAGATGTCCAGACACACTTAGCCACCAAGGAAGGAGTCCTTGGGTTCCCCGCCGACTTTTTGATCGAAAAAGTCCGTTACCATGCTGAAAGAAAGGAGGTTCTCATATCGGAAGCCAATTTCGCTTTGTTGGTCTATGGGACTTTCTGGTTCCCTAAAATTGACGACTTTATTGATATGGATGCAATCAAGCTGTTCATACTCAAGAACCCAGTACCCACCTTGCTTGCTGATACGTACTTCTCAATTCACTCGAAGAATGCCGAAGGAGGAGGACACATTGTATGCTGTACTGCCTTGCTGTACTCATGGTTCATCGCTCGTTTGACTTTGTATCCGTCCCTTTGGGACAAAGTAGCAACACCTCGATGGTCCGAGATACTTATGGCCCTTACCCACTCGGACATAGTCTGGTATGATCCCGCCTATGGAGGCGTGCCTATGATTCCTAGCATCGGAGGATTCCCCAATGTACCACTTATTGGAAGAGAGGGATGTATAAGCTATAATCCCGCCTTAGCCCGTAGACAGTTTGGACACCCTATGATCCAAGTGCCTGACCCAGTTTCGTTGGAAGAGATCTATTTCAAAGGAGAAGAGGACCTAGATCTCAAGACTGTTATCATTTATACATGGAAATACATTGATAGGGAAGGAACAACTGCTTCAGGATACCCCGACTGTGCTGTTTCCGAGGATTATCTGCATTGGGTGCGAGAAAGGGCCCTCGATCTCAAGATGCCTTTTCCTTTTCACGAACCTATGGTATTGTCTCCTCACGACCCCGACTGGTTCGAGGAAGAGGAAATAGAGCAAGTAAGGATTGCTTTGGACGAAGCCCGGAAGTTGAGGACTGCCTGGAAGAATAAGTTCTTCACCCTCAAAGTAGAGAAGGAAAGACTTCAGAAAACTCCAGAATTAGAAGTTGCCAGAAAGAGAAAGGCACAAGGAGATTTATTCTCTCCTCATGCCTCTTCAAGTGCTGTCACCAATGATGATCTCCCCTCAACTACTATGGCTTGGAAGGAGTGTGTGGAACGACTCATCATCGATAAAGCAGCGCTGCAGGAGCGCATTGATCAGCTAACAGAGGAGCTCCGTACAAAGGAGAAGACCATGGAGTAGAGTTCTAAGTTTTCTTTTGCTTTCGTTGTAATAAACTCTGAAAAGAGTACTTTGCTTTTCTCAAGAATAAAAAAGTTTTTCAATTTATAACACTGAAAAACACTTTGAGTTTCTTGAAGTCTCCCCTTACATCTGCATTACGCATTAACATCCTGCATTTAGCATGGCATTTTACATTTTTGTGCACGTGTCTTTCCTTTGTTGTGGCTCATTTCGATTTTCCATCTTTGCTGTCAGTCGCCGTCTCTACCATCTGACCAAGCCGGAAGTATCATTAAAGGATAGTAAGGAGAACAAAGACATGGATCGCATGACTAGCTTCAGAGTAAGGTCTAACCCGACGCTTCGCCGTCCCTCCGATAACTTTGTTCCTGTGCAACTTCAGCCTGTGCAAGAAAAGGAAATGGATGATCCAGAGCTTACAGCATTCAAGAATGAATTTCGTGACTTCGAGGAACGATGGAAAGTGATGAAGAGGAACCGTGCGCCTGATTTTCATGCTCATGACCCGCACCTAGTTCCAAACTTAGTTATCCCCCCGGGATTCCAGATGCCCGCCTTTGAGGTGTACAAGGGTACAATTTGTCCAAGGTATCATTTGATGATGTTTTGTCAGAAGATGACCGCCTATCTTGGAAATGACCAACTATTGATTCACTGCTTCCAAGAGAGCTTGGGTAGAGCACCATCCGCATGGTATATGAATCTGCAAAGGAATCACATTCAGTCTTAGGAAGACTTAACTTTTGCTTTTGTGAAGCGATACCATCATAACTTGGGTATAGCCCCAAACAGTAGAGGTGACTGTGGACCTTCCAGAGAATTCATAGATCCGGTACCCCGTCCTCAGCACCAATATGCGATGCCCGCTCAGCATGAACAACGACCACATCCTAGGCAGAGGCTGGCCTCTCCAGATCAACCACAGCACCGACAATTTCGGAAAAGGTATCAAAGGATGACTCCAGATGCACCAAGGGAAGCAATTCACCAGTTTGATCCTATCCCGGTGAAGTACGCTGATTTGTTTCCAGCTCTAATTCAAAGAGGGCATATCCAGACTAAAGCCCCACCCAAGGTACCCAAGAGGGTTCCATACTGGTACAATGCCAACAAATTTTGCCTGTATCATCAAGGTGCTCCGGGGCACGACATTGAGAGTTGTTACAGCATGAAAGCAGACGTCCAAAATTTGGTCAAAGATAGAGTCTTGATCTTTGAGGGTTCCGTCCCTTACGTACGAGATAACCCCCTATCTCAACAAGGTTCATCCTCCCCAGGCATGATTCAAGGTCGTCAACGCCGTGTCTGAAAGCTGCGCACCAGACATTTCTGCCTGTCTTTCCCGTCTACATGAAAGCAATAAAGATCCTGAATGGAGTACCATTACGCTGATATAAGCAAAAAAACTCCCGAAGGACCTTCTTTTCTTTCGTTCGTTTGTGTGTTTATTTCTTTGATTGAAAGCATATTTTGCATGTAAGAACTTTCTGTTTTGAATAAGTAATGCAATAACTGTTTGTCTTAAAGAAGTCCATTCGTTTTCACTCAAATAATTTTCAAAATTATTTATAATGCCGACTTTTACCCGATCTCTCGCTCTGACAGAGAATTGAAAGGAGGATGATGAAGTAAAACGCACGATCTCTTGTTGTATGCTTCGAATAAAAAACCCTACTGATGATGTAAGGCATTATTTTGAACCTCCTGAAAGCCAAAATAGTCAACCCTTTCTTTTAAAACTTGATTGAGGATCCGTTCTCTTTCTCCCCAACCCTTTCAAACGTCATTTTCTTAACCTGGGGCAGGGTAATATCAAAAGAACATCTTTCAAAAATTTGGGTGGGCACAAATATACCAGCCCTTTCTACTTCCATTCTACAAGTCATAAATTAAGCCCATATACAACCTTCAAAGTCCTAATTAAGGTAGGGTCTAATTCGAAAGCATACTCGAGGAGATACTGTTTCCTGACTCCTTGAGCTATGCTCAAATTTAAATCGGCTTTATAAATAATGATTCAATTTGTATCCTAACTAGTGGTTTCGATCACAAGTTATTGTGATACCCCTTTTTTTCAAAACTTCAAGACAAACGCGTGTTGCATTAACCATTTCAGAATGGATATTTCAAATGTGCTAAATATGTTTGACATCTTAGAAAGACCACATACAGACATCGATAATGATATCTGAAGACTTTGCTGACTTGGGGCAAGTCATTCTTCCCGAAGAAAATTTCATCCGTGCAAGTCTTGGGTTCAACTAGAAGAAATTCAAGGACTCACTTACCGCCAATCAGGGGCAGTTACGTCGAGATTCGGTGAATCTCTAGAGAGTTTGAAAACAGTGGGGCATTCGGGCATCATGTTTTCTGTAAAATCCTCTCTAGATGTTGCTTTTAAACTATGTGACTTGGGGCATTTGAAGATTGGAGCAAAAGATGTATATCTCATCCTCAGGAAGCTCAACCCCAACATATTCAACAACTACGACGACCCAGGATATTTATTTTATCCCTTATGAAACTTCAGTTTGGGTACCTCCGTCTACAATTTCATACAACATTTCAAACTTATCAAGATGGTACATCCCCAACTGGATTGATCATTTTGTCTCAAGAGAAATTTTGAAGCTCTGAAGCAGTATTGGGACCCTACATGTAATCCTCCATCTATCCTCAGTGATACTTCTATCTTTGAAGATTGGTCGGATGTTTGTCCGAGATGTTTATCCCGTATTCGGTCTTTGCTTTCGTCTGTCTTGTCAGCATAAGCATACTCATATCATATAAGTAGATAGCATAACATTTGCATTTGTGCATCCTTTGTATGTTTTACTCTATCTATTCGATCGCGTTTACCCTTGGGTATTTGGGCGTGTCTTACTCCTTCCAAATAGAGTTGTCAGCCCTAAGCACAAAAACTCAATATTTCTATTTCCCCACGAAGTTCGATCCTCGTGGAAGACAGTTGTTTCAGTACATTCCCATTGGAGTTTATGCCTCTAGGGTTGAGTCTTGTTTGACAATTTCTCTTCGGTTATTTCCCGAATTGAACTTCGGTCTTTGGCAATCACGCTATGAACATCTCCGGCTTTTAAGCATGGATCAAAAGTGCGTTTATTTTGCGCTTCGACATTATGAGGATCACCATTTGAAGACACAACGTTTCTTCAACAACATTACAAGATCCACTCAACAACTTACAACTAAATGACAGAAGATCTCTTTACTTGAGCAACTCGTTTTGGGCAGATCTATTCTCAAAACGACAAACAACAACTTCCTCAAGACAATCTGTCTATCCCCAGTGGATTATCTCAAGATTATCAAGTCAGAGCAAAGTACATTACAGATACTTCCCCATTTGAGGATTTCTGCTACTACAACTTCACATTTCTTTTACAATTACAGCAGAGATACTCCTCAGAAATAATCTTCCCCAGAGGGTTCATTACGAGTACAATCAATGACATATCTCCTCACAAGAGGACACTCCACGTATCAACCGGTTTACAACTCATCTGAAAATCCCCGGTGCACATTCTACAAATTGCCAATACAATACAAATTGCATCTACAATTACAAATACAAGATCACGTCTACAAAATTCTACAATTACAGATTACATCTACAACATTTACATCAACAATTCTACAGTGCTGCAATTCACAACATACACTCTACATCAACATTACAATTTACAACACGCAATCTACAATCTACAAATTTACAACCCCTCTATGAAGATGCTCTCGCGAGTTTCCATCATTTTGGGTAGGAACCGAGACCAGCTCATGGTTCCCATACCATGGAGCAAGGGGAAGTTCGACATCAAAAACCGAGACCAGCTCATGGTTCCCATACCATGGAGCAAGGGGAAGTTCGACATCAGAAACCGAGACCAGCTCATGGTTCCCATACCATGGAGCAAGGGGAAGTTTGACATCAGAAACCGAGACCAGCTCATGGTTCCCATACCATGGAGCAAGGGGAAGTTTGACATCAGAGACCGAGACCGGCGCATGACTCCCATGTCATGATGCTCGGGGAAGCTCAACAACTACAGTTACATCTACAATCAACAAATTTACAACCCCTCTATGAAGATGCTCTCGCGAGTTTCCATCATTTTGGGTAAAAACCGAGACCAGCTCATGGTTCTCATACCATGGAGCAAGGGGAAGTTTGACATCAGAGACCGAGACCGGCGCATGACTCCCATGTCATGATGCTCGGGGAAGCTCAACAACTACAACAACATCTACAACTACAATGACATCGAAGACCGAGACTAGCTCATGGTCCCCGTACCATGATGCCAGAAGAGGTTACACATTTTACCATTTCCGCTGAGTTACAAAATATAAAATTAAAAAAAATAATAATAAAAAAAGAGATCCATTTTGAGTTACTATTGACCACCACCTCGGTAGCAAAAGTATCTTTCGATCACAAATTGTCAAAATCACTGCATCCCTGATGCATGAATTACCGTTGCACGTTTGGAGATTTCCCATGAGTGATTGTTCATGTCCTCGTAGGGTCCCGCCTTGTTGGATCTGTTGCTTTCTGTCTAGCATGTCGCGTCCAGTTCATGACCTCTTTCTCACAGATTTTTGTCTGCCCTGCATTTTCATATCATTACATATCATATGCATTCGGTGGTTTCTTATGACCAAAAATTCGCGCAATGTTTGTATTTAAGTCCCTCCTATCTCGTCGAGACGAAGATTTCAATCTCCATATCTCCGAATAGGAGTAACTTAAATAGGGGCATCTGTTGCACCCTAATTTTTGACCATAGGATGCCACCTCTTTTTCGTTTTTTTTTTGTTTTGTTTTCTCTTAATATCTATGTTCTTCGCAAATAACCAGTTGGTGCAGGTGTGATAATAAGAAATGTAGACCCCTACAACTAGGTATCTCAAAGCATAAGCAGTTGAGGTATGTTATGACTTTCGTGGAAAGTTGCATCGCGAGTTGTGTCGTTGTTTCGAAGATTCCTCAGAACATGAATCGTATACCAAATTTCGGTGTTATCTAAATCCTTCTCTTATTCATGGGGCTAAAACACTACTTAAGTCCTTGGAAGAAGAATTGGTTTTCTCCTATTCGGCATTTTGTGATCATTTGTTGTGAGCCGGTCGCCTTTCAGCCACAAGTGTCATTCGAAAGGTTCACATCAGTATCTTCACCACGTTAAAGGATTGGAGTTGGGTTAAAAATTATTGAGAAGTATCTTCACCACGTTAAAGGATTGGAGTTGGGTTAAAAATTATTGAGAAGTATCTTCACCACGTTAAAGGATTGGAGTTTGGTTAAATTATTGAGAAGTATGTGTTTAATAACTGCAATAACATGGATTTCAAAGTAAGCATTTATTTTCTTGACACCGCTTCGACCCGTCCACGTTTCACCAGTACGGATTTAACCCAGCAGCTTGTTATTAAAAGGGAAATTCAATTGATACAATTGATACAAGAAACTTCGTATGTATAACCACACTAATCGGCAGTTTAGTACCGAACCGGAAGCAAGCCGCTTCAATTACAATTATTGTGGGAAAAGAAAAACAGAGTTCTTAGTTTTGCTATTACATATGCAAGGAGATACTCCTTAAAGCCTTCGAAACCAAAATCCGTCGCAAAATCGCACTTGCGAGCTGTGGCAGTGATGTTACTTCACTTGTAATGACCTTGCAGGACCTGTAACAATTAACTGGGCAATAAAGGACCGCCGTCGTCAAAGCCTGCAACAGCTTCAAGTTCCTCTAATACAACTTGGCCTGTTCAATCAGGAAGAGGATACAGACCATCATGATGCATTGGATTATAAAACAAATTCAACAACTGCAAGGGGGTTAACCACATGCATATAATTACCAACTTACAATGATGTCATTTCCCAAGAGCACCAACCACAATGATAGTTGATGGACTTCCTCCCAGAGGCCGAATCCTGCCGCCTGCGTAAAACCGTAAAAGCAGACAACATATGATTTCCTTAGCATTTAAACAAGTTTAAACCTCACCATAGATTTGCTTCCCTTTAGTAAGATCAGAAGAAAGAATCCGAAAGCTCGTGGAAATTATACGTCCTTACCAGAAGCAAAACGGATAAGCCAGACACTGCAGTACTCCAACAGCAGGCACGTATGGGCGATTACACGGAGATATCACCAAAATAACCATAGGTCATTTGAGTGCAGCCGCAGACCATTCGTCATAACTCATGGATTCTTCCTACCAGAATAACAACACGACACTAGTTAATTCCTCATTGGAGCATCCAACTCGCGCATTTGGTAACAGCAGCAGTTTTTTTACTTGACGTCATCCTCAGCATCAGGCACATCACCACAACTCACGCCCCATCGTCAATATCTACCACCTGTTCGAGACAAGATCAAGAAAGTCAGCATTAAATATCGTGAGGATAGAATTGACAACCAATAATGTGGGAAGAAATTGCTTCAGAATCCATCAAATGTATTAAGGCATTTTCAGAATCCAAACACTCGTTTACAAAGCCAGGCCTGTTATTTAGAAGTGCTACAAAGTACCAGTTGGTTGGAATTTTAAAACACCCACCAACATTCAAACGCTGTTAAGGAAATTGAATGCACGGTTTAAGGATTAAAATGAATGGATTTAGGTCCGGCCCTCAGTTCGATTCATCATCGGGCAGGAGACTCGAGCGGCCGAGAGGACTATGACCGAGGCCATTATCAACTCTCTACCGAACATCGAAAAACCGAATTAAGGCAACTGTTTCGAACGGCTCAACATAATTCACGAGGCAACTATATTCAACGACGCCAACGTGGTTCAGACCATCAAGTCGTCATCACCGGTATACGTTTCCCAGCACCAGAGCTAAGACCAAATGGGCGCTGAACCAACCATCAAGCAACCTGAAGAAAGAATAGGAAAGTTATCAAGGCAACAATGCTAACTGCGAGCAAGCGTTCAACAACAGGTGAACGACAACAACTTATAGCACGAGTCGCAGTCAATTTGGAACACAATAAGAAGTATGTATCAGCAGCCATCACAAGCAACATTGATGCGGCAACAGTCTTTTCGATTCCCTCCTAGGCTCAGACTGTTAAGTCATCATCACCACTAAACCTTTCTCAACCGAAGCTAGAAACCGGCAGCTTCCACACCACCTAAACGGGTCCTGAAAGAAGAAAAGGAAGATTAGTAATAACAACAACAAGTGCACCAGCTGCAACAGCATCAATAATGTCAACCCAATATCTGCAACAACATTGATAGTAACAGTCCAACACCCGCGACAACAGGGCATGGGACAGCCGTATCGCAAAGACAACTTGAAGCCTAAGAGACGAGTCGAAGCAGATAGAACCCTCAGATTACTCATCATTGGGTGTAACAGACAGAACTCCACAAAAATGCTCAAAGTCATGACAGATGGAACCAGTAATAGCCTCAAACTTCAAGCTACAATTTAACTCGTCACAAGGCTACCGCCAACCGCAAGCAGGCATATAAACTACAACAGACATTCAATCACAGAGCCTGCATCAGCCATGGTAACGCATCACCCGCAAATACAAGTAGTGTAGCGGCAACGCAGAACAAGCCAACAAACGGGTAAAAGCAAACATAAGTCGCAACGGCATCACAGCATAACAACCAGCTCCTTCGCAATGTCGCCAGCCCTCAGCTCAGCTCATCATCGGGCATAAGGTTCGAGTAGCTAGAAGGGCAACAACCGAAGTTGCCACCAACCTCTTGCTAAGCACCGAACATTGCGAAGACCTCTCTTTCGTAGACAACAAATGGTGCAAACGACAACCCTTTCCATGCCCCAAAGGTTCAGACTCCCTGAGTCATCATCACCATCGCATTACCTTCCTCGACCACGACATGAGATCAAGCAAACACCTGAAGTCATACGAAGTTTTCCCTGCGAAAAAGAGAGGAAAAGCAATTAATAACCAAGTCAATGAAGCCAACAGATTTGGTTGAGATACGACAAAGTCAAACAAAGAGAAAAGTGTGAACTTCCCAAAATCAGAAGCCAGATCGTCACCGACAAAATCAAAGCAAATAAGGAAGGAAGCGAATCCCCCAAACAAAATCAGACGAGAATGGAAAGAAATTAACGTTGCGTCCCAAATCATCAATAAGATCAGACAGCAAATCAACCGATTAGGAAAGATTTGAAAACAATTTCAATGGAGGCCCATAGCACTCATGTATAAAAGCAGGGAAGAGAACCACAAAGAGGAGATCACGATCTGAACCACAAAAGCTCCGACGAAAAACCACGAGAGCTCAGATCGAAAGAGGCGTCATCCTCGCATTCGCTCAGACGCTTTCACCGAAACATCATCGCCAACAAAAGCAAAGACGCCTTCAAGCCGTCACCGGAGTTCATCGGGTCACCACCACGAAACCATCGTGAGATCACCCTTTACCATCTCCGCCGCCGCGAACCCTCTACGCCGCCGCAAGCGCACACCAACCATCGGTAACACTCAACTTTCACCTATGCTATTGAACCATTGATGCTCCGTTTTGTTGTTTCAGGTACAAACGAAAAGAAAACGACGCAAAGGAGGTCGATCATGATCAGGGAATGGAGAGAGCGAGACCGAGAGAGAAGATGGAAAGGAGTTGAGAATTAGGGTTTCCTTTTTTCCGTTTTGGTTTTGTGTTTTTTTATTTATCTTGATTAACTGTTAATCACGCACACAGCACAACACTAATCACCAGAAAATTGCAAATCACTGCTAAGCACTCTCTAATCTTTAATAACCTTTTAAAAAGCTCATTTAACCCTTTTGATTAATGTTAATCAACCTAGGTAGTTCCAATTAACGTTTTATTAATATTTTTATTTTAATTAAAACGAGTTTATAAAAACCTTTTTTTATATAATTAATAATAAAAACATTGTTTTAACTATCTAATCTAATGACCCTTTTAATTAATTAATCAATTTAATCAGTTTTTAAAATGACTAATAACCCTTTGATTAATCTTTTCATTTTTGTTATTTATCTAACTTAATAACTTTTTATAATATAGTAAGAAATTTGACTCATTTAATTTTAATTTTAATTCTTATTAAAGTAATAGAACCTTTATGAACTTTTATCATTTAATTAAATTAAACCATTTATTAATAAATTAATTGCTATTTTTCTTAAAATCAAAACCGAACCTTTTATAAAATAACCAATAAAACCAATTTTTATAACCAAAATCAAATAAGTCAATAGTTCTTCCAAATCAAATAATATAATATCTCATCTAAAATCAACTCATCTTAAAACAACCTCTCGCCTAAAATCAAATTTCACTAGCCAATTCGATCAACAACGGTAATTTCCTCATAAATTAAATCAACTTTCTTATAATTCAACATCCCGTCTAAAATCAATTAACTGCGTGAAAATAATCAATCGTGCACAACTACTTCACGACACATGCACCTACACCATAGCGCTTTCATGCGTATTTACATTTATCTTTATCTGCTTTATCTTAGTCACAAAGCACACACACTCACTCAGCGCTTTCATGCGTTCGTGTATGGTTTATTTCCGTATTTACTTTCTGCAAATTTATCTCTACTGCAAGTCGTTATATCTTGTTGCATCGCATCGCATCCGTCCAAAGGAAAAACCTACACATAATTCAACGTTGTGTGTAGTTGCACATCATATGCATCATACTCCCCACGATCCTTGAATCCATTCAAGTTGATCGCTTAGGATAGATCCTACCCCATAGGAAGGACCTTGTCTTAATCTTTACAACGTAGAAACAAACAATCAACACACAATACAACTTTTCAAACACATTTAGAGAATAGATGTTAATCATCTTAAGTGAGATATAATCTCCACCCCCACAACAATACAATCAAACATGTAGGGACTTTGCCTTAAGAACAACAAAGGCATGCTTGGCGACCATCCAAGTATGTAAGGCCTTTTCTTAAGATGATGCAAAGACCATTTCCTACAAACCTCCTTTACACTTGTGGTGGTTATCTCTCCCTTAAAGTGAAGACACATCTCTTCTCCTAGACCCAATCAACCAACTACCCTAAACCCGTAGGAACTTTGACCACAGTCAAAGAGCTCCTCTAACCCTTTAGGGTGAATTACAACATACTCTGATTCCACTCCCGTAAGGATATGTAGGCACAAGGTGCGATGCCTTATCGAGTATACTTAGAAATAAACCCCTAGGTCTTTAAAACCTTAAGCAGATATAAACATTTAGCAATAAACAATATAAAACAAGAGGTTCCTGTAGAGTACTACAGAAACTTAGGATGCTAGTACCTTCCCTAAGTTTAACCAACCCCCGAACCTAAACAATCTAGCTTGCATTTGCATTGCATTTTGGGAATTTCGATCTTTATCCCTTCCTTTGGACAAATCAAAGTTCGGTTGCAAAATGAATTGAAGATTCAAACTAATCAATAGTTTGGTATCCGATTTTCACCGCGACAGAAATGGCGACTTCACTGGGGACTCTCTAGTGGGTTTCCCTATCTTATTTGTTTTGTTTACTGCTTTATATATCTGCCTACTTGATTA
The DNA here is from genome assembly GCA_963859935.3 of Lathyrus sativus. Taxonomy (NCBI): domain Eukaryota; kingdom Viridiplantae; phylum Streptophyta; class Magnoliopsida; order Fabales; family Fabaceae; genus Lathyrus; species Lathyrus sativus. The sequence continues at coordinate 596,653,957 of OZ012740.1, read as the reverse complement.
TGTGTATACATGCTTTCTCTTGTATTTCTTTTGGGTTTGTTATCCTTGAGTGGTGAGATAAAGTTCTACACCCGAACTTTGAGAGAAATTAAGATAGGATGGGATATATTCGAGGAGGCTTATAGGGAGTGGAATCCCTACTAAGTTGAATCGAGAATCCCGCTCAGTTGAGGCCTTCTTGAAATAGTACTGTTGAACGATTAATCGTGAAGACACTCACTATTTTTGACTTGGAGCCTATGATATTGAGGACCGTAGTTACCTTAACCCAACTTTGGCCTTTATTAGGACGTAGTGCGAGACTATGAGGGGGTACCCTCGAAATAGTGCTACGCGATGCTACACTCTGATCACACTAAAATTCACCGTATTTCTGACTCCGATTTCGCATGCATTCTTAGCTTTTATTGTTGTTTTGCTTTGTTATTGCTTTGTTTTCTTATGTTTTCAGGTTTTTATAATAATCGGAGCTTGAATCGGGAAAAGGAGCGAAAAAGGAGCGAAAACGGACGAAAACCTAGAAATTCAGCATTTTGCACTTGCGGCACCCACTGTGGCGGGCGCCATGGGGTTAGCCATGACGTGGCCACGTCTCAAGACCACTCCTCAACCTCCAAGACCCACGATCCCCACTCCATCATCCCCTGTAGGGACCGTGGCGGGCGCCATAGGCCCTGTGGCGGGCGCCACAAGGCAAAAATCCACAACCTCCACTTTTTAGTGGAGGGGCGTCCCGGTCATTTCGCGCTTTCAGTTTCTCCTATAAATAGGACCTTAGATTTTCGTTTTTCTTCATCCAGAATTAGAATTCTCTAGGCATATATCAGTTATGAAGCAGTTGCCATTCCACATCGGGGTGCCTCTGCAATCGAGTGATCGAGTCTGTAATCTGTCTGTGGTTCGAGTTTTGGAGCACTCTGGAGGAAGTTAATCCTGCCGCCATTTTAATTCCAGTTAGTATTTTATTTTTCCGCATTGCTTTACTTTTATTTATTTTCTCGCACTTTACTTTGTTTATTTCCCGCACTCGCACATTTACTTTGTTTATTTCCCGCACTCGCACATTTACTTTGTTTACTTCCCGCACTCGCACATTTACTTTGTTTATTTCCCGCACTCGCACATTTACTTTGTTTATTTCCCGCACTCGCACATTTACTTTGTTTATTTCCCGCACTCGCACATTTACTTTGTTTACTTCCCGCACTCGCTTTAAATTACTTATATGAAAAACTATAAAAAGAATATTTACTTTATCATGTCTAACTAATCCCATAAAGGTTAGAATGTAAGGATCGTAATTAAACCAGTAATCAGTATAATTGTTCGTGGAAACACCTAAGGGCTATTTTATCTTTCAATTCAAGTAATTGTTTTTAACTATTTCAAAAACAGCCAAAAGCGCTTTGTATAGTTCATTAGGAGTTTTTAGATTAAAAAGAAAAGAGATTTTAAAACGATTTTCGGACGCGTTATGAGATTTAGAGTCTGGTTCATAAGAACCTCTTTTTGCTAAGAAGTCCAGGTTAAAATACTTTTCAACTTTGTTAAGAAACTATATTTCTTAAAAATAGGTTTACTACTCTAACGCAGTACGCACCTTTTTATCCGTGACAATAGGAGGGGTTGATTAGAGAGTACAACTCGGTTCTGAATACGCGAAAGCGACAGTTCCTGTTAAATTAGTTCTTTTCAAAGGAGAAAACATTGCCCATAAGTAGTTCCATTAACAAGTACTGGATTATCATTGATTACGTGAATTACATTCGAGCCTGTCTTTTATTTATTATTTAAAATTACAATTTTATTTACCATTGCACCCTTACTAAAACCCTTAAAAATAGTTGCCTTAGATAAACACCATAACAACAAGTACGATAGATTGACACTTGGTCTCTGTGGATTCGATAATCTTTTATATTACTTTGACGTGATTCGTACACTTGCGAAAAACACGCATCAAGTTTTTGGCGCCGTTGCCGGGGACCAATATCGTCAAATTTCATTACCCTGTAGTTATACCGTTTAGACTAAGGTTGTTACCCACCGGTCAATGCGAAAGACTCGCAGTGCCGGAAGTTTAGTAGACCCTCTAGCTGAACCTGAACGTTACGCTCGCGCACGTTTATTTTTCCATAGGAATAGGAGAGCTATGGCCGAAGATCAAAATCGAAGACCTCTTAAGGACTTCGCCCAACCATCAAACGAGGAACCTAGTTCCAGTATAGTAAACCCCGCTATCCCAGCCAATAATTTTGAACTTAAGCCATCCCTGCTGCAATTAGTGCAACAGAGACAATTCGCAGGTCTCGCTACTGATAACCCAAACCAACATTTAAAAAACTTTCTTCAGTTAGCAGACACCTTTAAGACCAATGGAGCTTCTCCTGAGGCAATACGCTTAAGATTATTTCCCTTTTCCCTCAGAGATAAAGCTCTATCATGGTTAGATTCCCTTCCACCCAATTCAATAACAACTTGGGATGACCTTAGAAAAGTTTTCCTTGCTAGATATTTTCCCCCAAGTAAGACCGCTCTTCTTCGAAACCTAATAACTAGATTTACCCAACACCAAGGAGAGTCGTTGTTCGAAGCCTGGGAGAGATATAAAGAACTATTAAGAGCATGCCCACACCATGGCCTAGAGAATTGGCTAATCATCCAAACCTTCTATAATGGACTTCTTTATAACACTAAAATGACCATCGACGCTGCCGCTGGTGGCGCACTGATGAACAAACCTTACCCTGAAGCTAGTGCCCTTATCGAGGATATGGCCCAAAACCATCAATCATGGGGAGTAGAACGAGCGACAGTGGAAAAGAAGGAAGCCCAAGGAGGAATACATGAGCTAAGCTCTATAGACATGATGCAGGCTAAAATGGACGCGTTGGCCCTTAGAGTCGAACATATGTGTACAACTCCGAATACTGTTGCCGCAGTTTCGCCGAATTGTGAGATATGTGGAACGCAAGGACACCAATCCGCCGAATGCAATCTGTTAAATGAAACCAACACTGAGCAAGTGAACTATACCCAAGGGAACCCATTTTCAAACACATATAACCCTGGATGGAGGAATCACCCAAACTTCTCCTACAAAAATAATAACCCTATCCAAAATACCGCACCTCCGAGACAACAAGGTTACCAAGCCCCTAGAACAAATCAACCTATGCAACCTGTACCACCTAGCCCGAGCTTTGAGGAAGTTGTAAAAGATTTTATCGTTGCTCAAAAACAACAAAACAAAGAGTTCATGAACCATAACGTCCATGTTAACGAACTAATTACCAAGTTAGGAACCAAGGTTGATCAAATTATTACTCATAATAAGATGCTTGAAACCCAGATCTCTCAGGTAGCGTTAAACCAAGCCCCACAGACTACACCTGGAGGACAGTTCCCTGGACAACCTCAACAAAACCCGAAAGGGCAAGCTAATGCCATTACTCTACGAAGTGGAACCGCTTATAAGGAACCTTTAAACCCTAGATTAAGTGAGCCCGAAACTTCTGAGAGGAATGAGGAAAAGGAACCAGAGAAGCCTGAAACCCCGGAAAGTCAAGAAAAAGGAGAAGAACCTAAAAATAAAACCTATGTACCGCCACCGCCATACAAACCACCAATACCTTACCCTCAAAGATTAAAGAAAACCCAAATCGATAATCAATATCAAAAATTCGTTAAGGTTATAGAAAAACTTCACGTAGAAATCCCCTTTACAGAAGCCATCACCCAAATACCTTCTTATGCTAAGTTTCTCAAAGACATACTTACAAATAAACGTAGACTCGAAGATCCGAAACCCGTGGAATGTAATTCTATTTCCGAAAATAGGTTAGCAAAGAAAGATAAAGATCCCGGAAATTTTTCCATTCCTTGTGTTTTGGGGAATCATGTCATCGAAAAAGCTTTTCTAGACTTAGGAGCTAGTGTGAGCTTAATGCCTTTAGCAGTTTGTGAGAGATTAAACTTAGGAGAATTACAACCTACTAAGATGTCACTTCAATTAGCCGATAGATCCGTTAAATACCCTATAGGCATACTTGAAGACGTCCCTGTTAGGATAGGTCAGCTGTTTATACCTACTGATTTTGTTGTCATGGACATTAAAGAAGATGACGACATACCAATCCTCCTAGGTAGACCGTTCTTATCGACTGCTGGAGCCGTAATAGATGTTAAAAAGGGAAAACTAACTTTTGAGGTAGGTGGCCAGAAGATAGAATTTATATTGTCAAAATTTCTTATGGCACCTGTGATAGGAGATTCTTGTTATGCCTTAGATATCATCGAAGAATGTATTAGGGAATTAGAACAAGAAGAAGAAACTGAATCTATAAAATTGCCACCAACCCTTATTTTGGAAGATGACAATTATAAAACACCCTACATTGATGATAACCTTCACGAATGTTTATCTCTTACCCCAGATCCTATGCCTTGCCCTATAAAACCGACCGTAAAACTTAAGGAACTGCCTAAAAACCTGAGATATGAATTTCTTGATGAAGATATGAACCGTCCAGTTATAGTCAGTGCTACCTTAAACCAAGAAGAAACCGATCAATTATTAGAAGTTTTACGTAGGTACCCCTCAGCCTTAGGATATAAGATCTCTGATCTAAAAGGAATAAGCCCATCCGTATGCATGCATCGGATTTTGCTTGAAGAAGATTCAAAACCTTCTAGAGAACACCAACGTAGAATAAATCCTATAATGAGTACTGTAGTTAAGACTGAAGTTCTTAAGTTACTAGAGGCAGGTATAATATATCAGATCTCGGACAGTAAATGGGTGAGTCCTGTGCATGTAGTACCTAAAAAGGGAGGCATCACAGTCGTGCAAAACGAGAAGGGCGAACCTGTAGCAAAAAGAACTGATGGAGGTTGGCGTATGTGCATAGATTATAGAAAATTAAATAAAGCAACTAGGAAGGACCATTTCCCATTACCATTCATAGACCAAATGTTGGAGCGCCTAGCCAGACACTCTTACTTTTGTTATTTAGATGGATATTCAGGATTCTTCCAAATACCTATTCACCCCGAAGATCAAGAAAAAACTACCTTTACATGCCCAGTTGGAACCTTTGCCTATAGAAGAATGCCTTTTGGACTTTGTAATGCTCCTGCAACTTTCCAACGCTGCATGATGTCTATCTTTGCTGATTATTTGGATGGAATCATGGAAGTATTTATGGACGATTTCTCAGTTTGTGGGTCAGATTTCAAAAATTGTCTTGTCAACCTTGAGAAAATCCTGGAGAGATGTGTGGAGGTAAACCTTGTGCTAAATTGGGAAAAATGTCATTTCATGGTCACCGAAGGGATTGTTTTAGGACATATAGTTTCCGAAAAAGGTATAGAGGTAGATAAAGCAAAAATAGAAGTCATAGAGAATCTAAAACCGCCGAAGACTATCAGGGAGATAAGAAGTTTTCTTGGACATGCCGAATTTTACCGACGTTTTATCAAGGATTTCTCCAAAATAACAAAGCCCTTAACTGGTCTTTTAATGAAAGATGCTGAGTTCATCTTCGATGAAAAATGTACTGAAGCATTTAATCTTCTGAAGCAAGCTCTGATTTCAGCACCTATAATGAAACCCCCTGATTGGTCGGAACCGTTTGAGATAATGTGTGACGCCAGTGATTATGCTGTTGGAGCCGTTCTAGGTCAGAGAAAAGATAAGAAGTTACATGTGATTTATTATGCCAGTAGAACCCTAGACGCTGCACAGCTCAACTACGCAACAACCGAAAAAGAGCTCCTAGCTGTAGTTTTTGCAATAGACAAATTTAGATCTTATCTAGTAGGAGCCAAGATTATAGTTTACACCGACCATGCTGCCATTCGTTACTTACTAAGCAAAAAGGATGCCAAGCCTAGGTTACTTCGATGGATTCTATTATTACAAGAGTTTGATTTGGATATCCGTGACAAGAAAGGCACTGATAATGTGGTAGCTGATCACCTATCTAGGCTAGAATACCTGAAACCTGATCCAGTACCCATAAATGACGATTTTGCCTACGATAGACTGATAGCCCAACTAGAAACCATTGAAGATGATAACCCAGACCCTCATGACCAATTTCATAAATCCTTACCTATAAGCAATGTACCTTGGTATGCAGACTTTGTTAATTACCTAGCCGCTGACATCATACCCCCTGATCTAAACTACCACCAGAAGAAGAAGTTCTATAGTGATGTGAGAAACTTCTATTGGGACGATCCATTTCTTTTCAAGAGAGGTAAAGATGGCATTTTCCGCCGTTGTGTTCCAGAAGAAGAGGTAAATAATATAATTGAGCATTGTCACTCTGCACCCTATGGTGGACATGCAAGCACATCTAAGACCTACGCCAAGATTCTTCAAGCTGGCCTATTCTGGCCTACTATGTGGCGTGATGTCCATGCTTTCATTGTCAAGTGTGACAGATGCCAACGCACAAGAAATATTTCAAGACGTAATGAAATGCCGTTAAGAAATATCCAAGAAGTAGAACTCTTCGACGTATGGGGTATGGACTTTATGGGACCGTTCCCACCATCTTTTGGAAATCAGTACATATTAGTAGCTGTTGACTACGTGTCTAAATGGATTGAAGCTATCGCCGCACCCACAAACGACACCAGAGTAGTCATCAAATTATTCAAGAATTATATATTTCCCAGGTTTGGAACACCCCGTTTAGTCATAAGTGATGGAGGATCACACTTCATATCGAGAATATTTGATAAACTTTTAAGCAAGTATGGAGTTAAGCATAGAGTAGCAACACCATACCACCCACAGACCAATGGACAAGTGGAAGTATCTAATAGGGAGATAAAACAAATCCTCGAGAAGACTGTCTCTATATCTAGAAAAGATTGGTCGCAGAAACTTCAAGAAGCATTATGGGCCTATAGAACCGCTTTCAAAACTCCTATAGGAACAACCCCTTATCAACTGGTCTATGGAAAATCATGTCACTTACCATTTGAGTTGGAGCATAAGGCCTATTGGGCCATCAAAACTTTGAATTTGGATTACTTGACAGCTGGTAAGAAACGTATCCTTGATATCCACAAATTAGAAGAGCTCAGACAATCTGCCTACGAAAATGCCATCATATACAAAGAAAGAACAAAAGCTTGGCATGACAAAAGAATCATAAGAAGAGACTTCAAAATAGGCGATCCTGTTCTCCTGTTCGATTCTAGGTTACGACTATTTCCAGGTAAACTCCGTTCGAGATGGACTGGCCCTTTCGAAGTATCTAAGATCCTGAGATCCGGTGCTATTGAAATCAAGAACCAAACATGTAAACCGTTCATAGTCAATGGACAGAGGTTGAAGCCCTACGAAGGAGGTGACATTCCAACAACATACACCTGTCATACTCTGAGTGATCCACCATATCCTTCCAATGATGTTTAAATATCGGTCGTCGAGCTAATGACGTTAAACAAGCGCTGCCTGGGAGGCAACCCATGGTTTTTCTTACTTTTGTACTTTTTATTTCTTTATTCTTACTTTATTTTAATCTATTATTATGTCAGGACTCACGATTGAATGTTTTATGTGCTTTCAGGACTTGTTTGCTAACCTTGTACAGAATGCAGAACCCTGATGACATGCACGTGGCCTTTAGAGATGATGCACAGAGAGAGCGTTACTATGTTCACATGAGACGCCCTATGGCTCCTACCAGGTACCCTGACCATGACTGCATGGATGCCTTGGGGATAGAGCCAAGCGTCAGATTTTTATGCCATCAACTCCAGTGGGACCAGTTTGACGACAGGAACGACACTTATAGGAACTTGACTCTTGAGTTCCTCAGCTCGTTTCATCATGACCCTTGGGCTGGACCCGATGGACTCGCTGTTTTCAGGTTGTTCGGAATTGACTACTCATTCTCTCACAAAGGGTTTGGTGATTTACTAGGTTTCCAGACTACTCCTGATGCTATTCCAGAGACTCCGATGGGGTATTTTATGAGCAGAGAAGTGGAAAAGTTTTGGACTAAAATATCAGGCGGAGGGAGCCAAGATCCTTCTACCCAGTTTTCTCAGGTAATCCACAACCCTGCATTGAGGTACTTCCAGATGATTCTAGCACATTCTTTCCTAGGTTTTCCAGATACAGAGACACTGCTAAGTGAAGAGGAGATTTTCCTACTGTTTTGTGCGACTCAGTCTCGCCCTGTTGCTTGTGGCAACTTTCTACTGAAGGGCCTTGCTAGTGTTGCCAGATCATCAGTAGGAATCATCCATGTCGGTGGGATTGTTACACAGATTGCTACTGCATTGGGTTTGTCTCGCAAGCTATTGCACCTCAGGACCTTCTGCTGCTACACCACCCTGGATATTGATTTTTGTCTTGATAGAGGACTGATGAGGAGGGCTTCTTTTGAGCCCAACATGTTTAGATTGCTGATCGACGGTGAAGCGATACACTACTTTACATTACCAGATCCGCTGATGACCAGTGTCCATGATCCTGCCAATTGGAGTTATGCTCTAGAGGGTTATGGAGAGACTGTCGAAGAGCCGAAATCGCCTCCCGCCGCTGAGTACACTCCTACACCTCTTACTCCCCGAATCACTGTTATGTCTAACAATATGTCTCTGCAGCCACCTGACCTACAAACATAGATTTATGAGCTCCGCAAGGAGACTGCCCTGCTCAAGCAGGAAGTGGCAGACTTAGAGTTACAGATGCAGGTTTCTGATCTCACTCATGCCTCGGAGACCGATGCTCTACATCAGGCGATCGACGAGCTTCGGAGGGAGATAGCTGAGATTCGTGGATCAAGCCAGGATAAGAAACCTACCACATGACTCATTCCACCCTGACAGCACTACCCTAAAAAAAAATATATAAGACAAAAATATGCAAGCCAATGCCTTGAAAAGAAGAAGAAAACGCTATTCAGACCCCCCGGAAGACAAAGGTGCAAGGAAGGCCCAAAGGAGGATCCAAAACCACAAGGCCCAGGAATTGGCCTTGTGGCGGGCGCCATAGGCCCTGTGGCGGGCGCCACACCGTACCATCAACAAATACGGGATTCAATCCCCATTTCCACCATTTTCATTCCTTTCTTCACCAAAAAACCCATTTTTCCAACCTTCCAAATCCTCCTTGAACCCCATTAAAGCTCCCCCATTTCCAAAATACCCTCCATCCATAAAACATATCCAACATCCATTTCCATTTTCATCCATCAAAAACCAAAAAAAATCAAAACTTTATCATTCCCCTCATAAACCACTTTTCTACTATTTTCACTACCTAAGGAGCTTTTCAACAATGGAGTTCAACGTATTTATTCTTCGTGATGGAAGACCGGGCGAAAGGCAACGGAAAATTATTCAGAGGCTTCAAAGTCGAGAAATCCTCTCGACTAGGTACGTCGACGATAACTGTCTGTATGCTTTGGGTATTTATCATAGTGTTTTTAATTTATTAGAATTTCTAGGCTTGCATAATATTTTCATTAATCAGGAACCTACCTATGAGAGGCTGACAACTGAGTTTTTGAGTTCTTTGATATACACTGTCAGTCCTAACACTGCTAGCACTGTCGGTACTGTTATTTTTAGACTGTTTGGAATTGAATATGAATTCAGTACCAATGAGCTAGCAGATTTGTTAGGAATCCCTCATAGGGAAGGTTCGATTTGTGAGGCACCTTTGGATGCTGAATGGTCGGCCGAGGTATTTACCTTCTGGCTAAGGCTTTCAAGTACTTCAATTAATTCTTTTGAAGGGATACTTGCGTCGACCATTCACAACCCGGCCATAAGAGTTTTTAGACTTCTTTTGGCATGTACTATTTTTGGCCGGGAAAGTCCAAACAAGGTTAATGCTCGTGAACTCCTATTTTTGCAAGGATGCCTCACTAGAACCCACATCAATCCGGTCCCGTTTATGCTTGCCCACATGACTTTATTTACTAATAAAACAGGACCGATTGTTTTTGGAGGGCTTGTTACGTCTATTGCTCGGGCTCTTGGCCTGAATGATGAGATAGCTACACTTGAACCACTACCTCCTCGCACAATTAATTTAAAATTTCTGAAAGACATGAAATTGTGCCGAACAAGGAGAGAAGGTGGTTATGAGTTGATGGTTCATGGGGTAGCTATCCCATCTGTTGCTTTACCATGCAGTAGACGTACTGATGTACGTGATGAAAGGAACTGGACCTATAATCTTAATGCTCCACGTGTTTTGGGTCCACTTCCTCCTAATATTCCCGATGGGGAGGCACATGACACTGATGATGAGTATGATCGGAGAGAGCAGTCTCCCATCCCTCACATGTCCCCCCATCGTCCTTCACAGTCACACACTGCACCATCTTCCTCTAACCCTGTTGCAGGTACTGCTCCTGGATTCTTTGTCACCGAGGAGATGTGGCGTGATATGACAGCTAGAGAGGAAAGGCGTGATGGCCTTCTCTCTACTATTTCACAACAGCTGACGGACAATATGAGCTTCATGCAACAATCGCGATTGGTTTCGGATCGTTCCTATAGCAACGTTTGCCGTACCTTGAACGCTATTTCATTAGAGCAGAACCGTCAGAGAGAGTTCAACAGCCGACACTACCAGCTCGTAGAGGCTACTCAGGGTTCCATCTTGGGTAACCTTCGAGAGGTCCGGAGTGCTCAGGCTGCTTTATCAGCACGACTCGACCGGAGGGACCAGCATCGTAGTAGATCCCGTCGTTCCAGACCATCACATCAGGACGGCGAAGGCACCAGTGCCCCTCCTCAGTAGTCTTTTTCCAGGTTACCCCCCTTATCTTATTTCGAAACATTGGGGACAATGTTCGATTTAAGTGTGGGAGGGGATTTTATTGCTTTCTGTTATTTCCCTTTTTAGTTAAATTCCTTTCAGTTATTTCCCTTTTCAGTAATTTATTTTTCTTAGATAATGCATGAGTCTGACGAGTCACCAGTATAGTGTCTTTTTAGTTCATTTTCATTTTTTCCCATTTCCTTAGCCTTACCAGAAAATTTTTAAAAAAGAAAACAATGTTGTTTCACATGTTTTTTGGGCTTTGAGACAGGTTTAGATTAGGATGTGGTGACTTAGGTCAACTTTTTGAAACATCAGAACCATTTTAGCACCATAGACCTCTTAAATATAGGAATCACTCCTAAACCCCACCACCATGGCCTTTACTATCATTCAAAAAATTGTCCTAAGTAGTTTATTTTAGCAGTCAGCTCCGGCCTAAGCATACTCTACGTAGGGGGCCGATGAATATAAGTGAATGATCCAGTGCTAATAAAAAAGAAAAAAAGGCAAACTCTGGTATAGGTGACCCTCACAAAGTCATTTAAACCGAAAAAAGAGAAGAAAAAAATTTTGCCACAAAAAGAAAAAATTGCAAGTCACCTATTGTTAGTTGGTTCAGAGGTATCTGGCACTGAACTTGGTAGGGCGGATTACGATCCGATCCCCCGCAGCTACATTTAGGCGAAATAAAAACAGGTTTACACATGCTTATGTGCCAGAAACCTTATGTTATGGATCAGAATCACTAACCGGTCACTCTACTATGAAGCATGTACGGATAACGGGCTTAATGTGATTGCGCCTGAATGAAAAGGACACAAAAAGATGAGAAGATAGGCCTAGGTATCGTGGGATGACATGGAGTGGTTAATATAGGATTGAAGTTTGTGTTTGTGTTACTATGGTACCCTTGGTTCACTTAGTTAGTATCTGTCACTGCATCCTTACTTGAACTTAGAATCCCTTTAGCCCAAAGACAAGTGTTGACACCATATTTTCTTAAGCTTTAAATGTTTGCTTGAGGACAAGCAAAGGTTTAAGTGTGGGAGAATTTGATCACACTAAAATTCACCGTATTTCTGACTCCGATTTCGCATGCATTCTTAGCTTTTATTGTTGTTTTGCTTTGTTATTGCTTTGTTTTCTTATGTTTTCAGGTTTTTATAATAATCGGAGCTTGAATCGGGAAAAGGAGCGAAAAAGGAGCGAAAACGGACGAAAACCTAGAAATTCAGCATTTTGCACTTGCGGCACCCACTGTGGCGGGCGCCATGGGGTTAGCCATGACGTGGCCACGTCTCAAGACCACTCCTCAACCTCCAAGACCCACGATCCCCACTCCATCATCCCCTGTAGGGACCGTGGCGGGCGCCATAGGCCCTGTGGCGGGCGCCACAAGGCAAAAATCCACAACCTCCACTTTTTAGTGGAGGGGCGTCCCGGTCATTTCGCGCTTTCAGTTTCTCCTATAAATAGGACCTTAGATTTTCGTTTTTCTTCATCCAGAATTAGAATTCTCTAGGCATATATCAGTTATAAAGCAGTTGCCATTCCACATCGGGGTGCCTCTGCAATCGAGTGATCGAGTCTGTAATCTGTCTGTGGTTCGAGTTTTGGAGCACTCTGGAGGAAGTTAATCCTGCCGCCATTTTAATTCCAGTTAGTATTTTATTTTTCCGCATTGCTTTACTTTTATTTATTTTCTCGCACTTTACTTTGTTTATTTCCCGCACTCGCACATTTACTTTGTTTATTTCCCGCACTCGCACATTTACTTTGTTTACTTCCCGCACTCGCACATTTACTTTGTTTATTTCCCGCACTCGCACATTTACTTTGTTTATTTCCCGCACTCGCACATTTACTTTGTTTATTTCCCGCACTCGCACATTTACTTTGTTTACTTCCCGCACTCGCTTTAAATTACTTATATGAAAAACTATAAAAAGAATATTTACTTTATCATGTCTAACTAATCCCATAAAGGTTAGAATGTAAGGATCGTAATTAAACCAGTAATCAGTATAATTGTTCGTGGAAACACCTAAGGGCTATTTTATCTTTCAATTCAAGTAATTGTTTTTAACTATTTCAAAAACAGCCAAAAGCGCTTTGTATAGTTCATTAGGAGTTTTTAGATTAAAAAGAAAAGAGATTTTAAAACGATTTTCGGACGCGTTATGAGATTTAGAGTCTGGTTCATAAGAACCTCTTTTTGCTAAGAAGTCCAGGTTAAAATACTTTTCAACTTTGTTAAGAAACTATATTTCTTAAAAATAGGTTTACTACTCTAACGCAGTACGCACCTTTTTATCCGTGACAATAGGAGGGGTTGATTAGAGAGTACAACTCGGTTCTGAATACGCGAAAGCGACAGTTCCTGTTAAATTAGTTCTTTTCAAAGGAGAAAACATTGCCCATAAGTAGTTCCATTAACAAGTACTGGATTATCATTGATTACGTGAATTACATTCGAGCCTGTCTTTTATTTATTATTTAAAATTACAATTTTATTTACCATTGCACCCTTACTAAAACCCTTAAAAATAGTTGCCTTAGATAAACACCATAACAACAGGTACGATAGATTGACACTTGGTCTCTGTGGATTCGATAATCTTTTATATTACTTTGACGTGATTCGTACACTTGCGAAAAACACGCATCACACTCAAAAGAAGTTCTCTTGAGAATATTATTAACCCCCGAGTACTTGGGAAGTTGATAATATCCGAAAGATGGGCTAATGACTTTGGGAACCTCTTAGAACCTTGTTCTGCAGGTACAAACAACCCTTAGTCCTTAAACCTTTGGGAAGGGTACACCTTTGCTCCATTGCTCGTTGCAAACCTAGGACGCCTCTTGTTTGTTTATCTTTATTGTCCTTATGTGAATACTTGTGTTTGCTGCATTCATATAACATCATTCTGCATTGGACTTCATGGGATTTACTTTCGTTTATGAACATTGTAGGTCACTATGACTTCAGATAAAAGACATACTGTGAAATATACTTTTAAGAGTCCCAAATTGGATGACCTAAAGAAGTTGTGGGGTTTCATCGAAGATCAAGAAGAATTCAAGACCAAGTATGGGAAGCTGATATCCTTGTTGGGTTGCTCAGTGAATGAAGGACTTCTTGCCACCTTGCTACAGTTCTATGACCCTCTCTACCATTGTTTCACCTTTCCAGATTTTCAGTTGTTACCTACATTAGAAGAATATTCCTTTTTGGTGGGTCTACCTATTCTGGAAGAATCTCCTTTTCCCTTCTTGGAAAAGGACCCTGATGAGAAAGACATTGCTAAAGCTCTCCATTTGAAGGTGTCTGACGTCAAAGCTAACCTAGTTACTAAGGATGGAACTCTTGGTTTAAAGACAGGTTTCCTAATCGAGAAAGCTTCCTTCTATGCTAGTTATTCTAATAAGGCTCCGTTCGAGGCAATTTTTGCTTTGCTTGTTTATGGGTTGTTTCTATTCCCGAGTTTCGAAGGTTTCATCGATCTCAAAGCATTCAAGATCTTTATGAAGAACAACCCAGTGCCAACTCTGTTGGGAAATGCATATCACTCTGTACATCTCCGAAACCTTCGTGGTGGAGGGATGATTACTTGCTGTGTACCTCTGCTTTACAAGTGGTTTATTTCGCACTTGCCGAAGTCTAGCTCTTTTACAAACATTGGCAAAGAGCATTGGTCTCCAAGGGTTATGGCTTTGACCCATTCTGACATTGATTGGTACAACCGAGTGTATGATGGAGTATTGATCATTGATAGTTGCAGTGACTTTGCTAATGTACCACTGCTCAGCTTTGATGGAGGAATCAGTTACAATCCTATCTTAGCCCGTCGACAGTTGGGATACCCGTTGAAGGAACCTCCCAAGAGTATTCAAGTAGAGGGTATGTTCTTCAAAGATGATATAGAGCTTCTAGGAAGAGTTCTGGACGCGTGGCGTAGGGTATACAAGAAAGGGAAGAGAAGTCTAGGGAAGCCTAACTGTGTGTCTTTAGAACCATACCTCCAGTGGGTCAGACAAAGGGCAACCAATCTAAAGATGCCCTATTCCCGTCAAGATCCCATAGCTCCCAGGAGAGAGCCCACTTATGTCTTTATGTCTAAAGCCGAGGAGTTAGAGGTGTCTTTAAGAAAGTCTCAACATGAGCTGGAGTCTTGGAAGAACAAGTACCAGGTGGCAGTGGCAGAAAATGATGAGTGTCAGAAGGAGAAGGTTGAACTTCAAAAGCGGAATGCTGAACTTCAAAAGCAGAATGCTGAATTTCAAAAGCAAGAAGGATGAACTTCAGAAGCAGCTACAATTGAAGGATGAAGAGCTACTCCCCTGCAAGAAGAGGAAAGTCATGGAGGATTTATTTTTCTCCGACCCACAATGCACTATTTGGAAAATAATTGTGGACAACCTTATCCGTGAGAAGGCGCAACTAGAAGAGCAGCTCAAGCAGCAGCATTCAAAGCTTCTTTAGTGTCTTTACTAGCTTTTATTTAGCTTTCATTTGGGACTCTTTAAAAGAATATTTATGTAGTCCGTTTCAAATTCAATAAAACGTTTTCTTTTACCGCAATGCCTATAAATAGAGGAATCCCATGAAGTCCTAATCATCTTGCATTGCATTCTTTTTCCATTGTTCACTTCAAGAAACTCAAATTCGTTCTGTAGGTGTTGTAATCATGGATTTCAGAAGAGAAACCCTGAAGTACACTTTTCAGAGTCCCAACCTCGAAAGCTTGAGAGAACTAGCCGAACTCGTCGAGGATCGCTTTGCCTTCGCAGCAGAATATGGAGGAGTTTTCCGCTTCCTTGAGCTAAGGATGAAAGAAGGATTGTTGGAAACATTGGTTCAATTTTATGACCCGATGTATCACTGCTTCACTTTTCCAGACTACCAGTTGATGCCGACCTTGGAGGAATACTCAGAACTCTTGAGGATGCCTGTGACTGTTCGACCGCTATTCACCGGAAGGGAGGACACGCCTAGTCACCAGGAAATTGCAAATGCTACTCATCTCAGCCTTGAAGATGTCCAGACACACTTAGCCACCAAGGAAGGAGTCCTTGGGTTCCCCTCCGACTTTTTGATCGAAAAAGTCCGTTACCATGCTGAAAGAAAGGAGGTTCTCATATCGGAAGCCAATTTCGCTTTGTTGGTCTATGGGACTTTCTGGTTCCCTAAAATTGACGACTTTATTGATATGGATGCAATCAAGCTGTTCATACTCAAGAACCCAGTACCCACCTTGCTTGCTGATACGTACTTCTCAATTCACTCGAAGAATGCCGAAGGAGGAGGACACATTGTATGCTGTACTGCCTTGCTGTACTCATGGTTCATCGCTCGTTTGACTTTGTATCCGTCCCTTTGGGACAAAGTAGCAACACCTCGATGGTCCGAGATACTTATGGCCCTTACCCACTCGGACATAGTCTGGTATGATCCCGCCTATGGAGGCGTGCCTATGATTCCTAGCATCGGAGGATTCCCCAATGTACCACTTATTGGAAGAGAGGGATGTATAAGCTATAATCCCGCCTTAGCCCGTAGACAGTTTGGACACCCTATGATCCAAGTGCCTGACCCAGTTTCGTTGGAAGAGATCTATTTCAAAGGAGAAGAGGACCTAGATCTCAAGACTGTTATCATTTATACATGGAAATACATTGATAGGGAAGGAACAGCTGCTTCAGGATACCCCGACTGTGCTGTTTCCGAGGATTATCTGCATTGGGTGCGAGAAAGGGCCCTCGATCTCATTAGAACTTCTCCACCAATGAACTTATTAGAACTTGACGAACTAGCGTTCTTGACGTAGGAGGCTTGGGCCTAGATCTTGCATTTAAAATTGGAATCTGGAATTCACGCCTTTGACATATTCATTTGTGGGAATGAAATCTATTTCCACTCGGAACTACCGCAGCTACACAAGTTGGTTAGCTATAGAAAACATACATGTAAAAAACACGATGATAACATGTAAAAAAACGCAAAGAGGTGGGGTCTTATGGTCAAAATTTAGGGTGCAACAGATGCCCCTATTTAAGTTACTCCTATTCGGAGATATGGAGATTGAAATCTCCGTCTCGACGAGATAGGAGGGACTTAAATACAAACATTGCACAAATTTTTGGCCATAGGAAGCCACCGAATGTAAATGATATGCAGTGATACAAAATGCAAGACAAATGATCCTGTGGAGAAATGGCGCCACAGGGGGAAACTAGATACGACACATAGGAAGGGAAAACTCAACAAAAGGAGACTCCACGAGGACGGGAAACAAACATCACTAGGGAATCTTCAGAAGTAAAACAATATCTCATATACCAGAGACATGGTGATGAGAAATAAGCTTGTAGTCGAGAGATGTACTTATCATAATGTTGGTGGGTAACAATCCGAGTGAGTGGAGTCGATGGTTCAGTTTTATTTGTATTTTTTCTTTTTCTCTTTTTTTTTCTTTTTCTGTATATCTTTTCTTTTGGAACCCAACTTGAGATGGTGAAATGTATAACTTCCCCAAGCGTCATGATAAGGGTACCACGAGCCGGTCTCAGTCTCTGCCTGAAATGTCAAAATTTTGTAGATGGTAAAATCGCTGTAGTTTGTAGATGTAGATGTTGTACTTCCCCTTGCATCATGGTACGAGAACCATGAGCTGGTCTCAGTCTCTGATGTTGAACTTCCCCTTGCATCATGGTATGGGAACCATGAGCTGGTCTCAGTCTCTGATGTCGAACTTCCCCTTGCATCATGGTATGGGAACCATGAGCTGGTCTCAGTCTCTGATGTCGAACTTCCCCTTGCATCATGGTATGGGAACCATGAGTTGGTCTCAGTCTCTGATGTCGAACTTCCCCTTGCATCATGGTATGGGAACCATGAGCTGGTCTCAGTCTCTGATGTCGAACTTCCCCTTGCATCATGGTATGGGAACATGAGCTGGTCTCAGTCTCTGATGTCGAACTTTCCCTTGCATCATGGTATGGGAACCATGAGCTGGTCTCAGTCTCTGATGTCGAACTTCCCCTTGCATCATGGTATGGGAACCATGAGCTGGTCTCGGTTCCTTCCCGAAATGATGAAAACTCGTGAGAGCACCTTCATAGGGGGTTGTAATTTTGTAGATTGTCGTTGTAAATTGTAAATGTTGATGTAATCTGTTGTTGTAGAACTGTAAATGTAATTTGTGGACTGTAGATGTAGTTCATTGTAGAACCCTGTAGGTATAGTTCGTTGTAGAACCCTGTAGATGTAGTTGTATAGTTTCACCAGGGATCTTCAGAAGAGATGTAAGTCGGTTGAATTGTATGTCTTCTCAGATCAAGAGAGACTATTGTGGTAAACTTCTTTGACTTCTTTGGGGAGATGTCATTTGACGGAAGTAAACTTATGTGATGAACTCATTGGGGAAGTTATTCCTGAGAGAAATGTCTGTAACTGTCTAATGTTGAAGGATCCAATGATGGTAAATGATCTGTCTTGTGAAAATTGTCGTTTTGTCGTTTTGAGTAAGATCCTGATCAAAACGAGTTGCTCAAGTAAAGAGATTGACGTTCGATAAAATCTTGTGACGCTATTGTTGAAGAGATGTCTGTCCTTAGGAATATTCTTCCTGGGGAAAAGGGTGCAAAAAATAAATGCACACTTAATCCACTCTTAAAGGCTGGAGATGTCCATGATGTGATTGCCAAAAGACCGAAGTTTGATTCGGGAAGTAGCCGAAAAGAAACTGTCAAGCAAGACTTGACCATTGAGGTGTGAACTCAAATGGAATTGTACTAAAATAACCGTCTTCCATGAGGGTTGAACTTCATGGGGAAAATGAAATATTATGCTCTTTCTGCCTAGGGATGAATCTAATTGGAAGGATAAGACACACCCAGACGCCTAGGGATAACTACAGCCAAGGCGATAGAAACAAATGCAAAGAATGCGAAATTGCACATGCCGTGTTGTCTACTTATATGCTATGTGTATGCCTATGCTGATAAAACAGACAGAAAGAGGTGACGGAGATGAAATAATCATCTCGAGATAGACGTCCGACCATTCTTCGAAGGTAGAAGTATCACTGAGGATAGATGGAGAACTAAATACAGAATCCCAATCCTGCTTCAAGACTTCAAAATCTTTGGGGGATAGAAAGCATTCCACTTGGGGATGTAACATCTTGATATGTGCGAAAGGTTGTCTGAAGTTGTAGACGGAGGTACCCAAACTGAAATGCCATAGGGGATAAAATGAATATCCTGGGTCGTCACAGTTGTTGAACATGCTGGAGTTGAGCTTCTTGAGGATGAACGTCCGCTTTGCTTCAAGTTTCAAATGCCCCAAGTCACATGGTTTAAAAAGCAACATCTAGAGAGGATTTTACAGAAAACTCGATGTCCAAATGCCCCACTGTTTTCAAACTCTCTAGAGATTCGCCGAATCTCGACGTAACTGCTCCTGATTGGCGGTATAACTGAGTCTTCCAATTTGTGCTTTAGATGAAAGCCAAACTTGTACGGATCAAGCTTTTTGAAGAATAAATTGCCCCAGGTGGGCAAGGTCTTCAAGTCCATCAAAGTCCGTGTAATCTTCCTAAGATGTCAAGCGTATTTTAGCAAGTCAGAAATGCCGATTTTGGAACGGTTAATGCAACACACGTTTGTCTTGAAGTTTTGAAAAGAGATATCGTTATAACTTGTGATCGAAATCACTAGTTGGGATATAAATTAAAATTATTTATAAAGCCGATTTAATTTGAGCATAGCTCAAGGAGTCAGGAAACAATATCTCATAGAGTATGCTTTCGAACTAAACCTTACTTCAATCAGGACTTTGAAGGTTGTATATGGGCTTAATTTGTGGCTTGCAGAATGGAGGAAGAAAAGGGTTAGTATATTTGAGCCCACCCAATTTGAAAAATGTTCCTTTTTGATGGTACCCTGCCCCAGGCTAAAAACGAGATTTTGGTTTGGGAGAAAAAACAAATCTTTTCTCAAGGCTTGAAAAAAAAGAGGGTTTAACTATGTTGGTGTTTAGGTGGTTGAAACAAGGCCTTACATCATCAGTAGGGTTCTTATTCGAAGCATACAACAAGAGATCATGTGTTTTACTTCATCATCCTCCTTCCAATTCTCTGTCAGAGCAAGAGATCGGGTAAACGTCGGCATTATAAATAATTTTGAAAACAATTTGAGTGAAAACGAATGGATTTCTTCAAGACAAATAGTTATTGCATTACTTATTCAAAATAGAAAGTTCTTACATGCCAAATATGCTTTCAATCAAAGAAATAAACATGAACAAAATGAAATAAACTTCTTTGGAGAGTCCTTTCTAGGATCTTTATTGTGCTTTCATGTAGACTGGAGAGACATGCAGAAATGTCTGGTGCGCAGCTTTCAGACGCGGTGTTGACGACCTTGAATCATGCCTGGGGAGGACGAACCTTGTTAAGATATGGGGCTATCTCGCACATAAGGGACGGAACCCTCAAAGAATAAGACTCCACATTTGACCAAACTTTGAACGTCTGCCTTCATACCGTAACAACTCTCAATGTCGTGCCCCGGAGCACCTTGATGATACAGGCAAAATCTGTTGGCTTTGTACCAGTATGGAAACTTCTTAGGTACCTTAGGTGGAGCTCTTGTCTGGATATGACCTCTTTGAATTAGAGCTGGAAATAAGTCAGCATACTTCACAGGGATGGGATCAAACTGACGAATTACTTCTCTTGGAGTATCCAGAGGCATCCTTTGATACCTTTTCCGAAATCGTCGATTCTGTGGTTGATCTGGAGAGGCCAACCTCTGCCTAGGAGATGGTTGTTGTTTACTCTGAGCGGGCATTGCATACTGGTGCTGAGGATGGGGCACCGGAGCTATGAATTCTCTGGAAGGGCCACAGTCATCTTCATTGTCTGGGGATATGCCCAAGTTGTGATGGTATTGCTTCACAAAAGCAAAAGCTAAGTCTTCCCAAGACTGAATGTGATTCCTTTGTAGTTTCATGTACCAAGTCAAAGGTGCTCCACACAAACTTTCTTGAAAGCAGTGAATCATTAGCTTGTCGTTCCCAAGGTAAGCAGTCATCTTCTGACAAAACATCATCAAATGATACCTTGGACAAATCGTACCTTTGTACACTTCGAAGGTGGGCATTTGGAATTCTGGAGGGACCACTAAGTTCGAAACTAAGCGCAGGTTATGAGCATAAAAACCAGGTGCACGGTTCCTCTTCATCATTTTCCAACGTTCCTTGAAGTCACGAAATTCATTCTCGAATGCTATAAGCCCAGGATCGTCCACTTCTTTCTCGGCATGAGTATTCTGAAAGTCAGCGAACGGGTTGTCTTGCACAGGCTGAAGTTGCATAGGAACAAAGTTGTCGGAGGGACGGCGAAGTGTCGGTTTAGACCTTACTCTGAAGTTAGTCGTGCGATCCATATCTCCTTACTATCCTTCGGTAATACCTCGAGCTTGGTCAGATGGTCGAGACGACGACTGACAGCAAAAGATGGGAAACCGAAATGAGCCACAACGAAGGAAAGACACATGCACAAAGGTAAAATGACATGCTAAATGCAGAATGTTAATGCGAAAATTCAGATGTAAGAGGAGACTTCAAGAAACTCAAAGTGTTTTTCAGTATTATAATGTAGAATAACTGAAAAACTTTTTATCCTCGAGAAAAAATTTAAAGCAAAGTACTCTTTTAAGAGTTTATTACATCGAAAGCAAAAAGAAAACTTAGAACTCTATCCCACAGTCTTCTCCTTCGTACGGAGCTCCTCGGTCAGCTGATCAATACGCTCCTGCAGCGCCGCTTTCTCGATGATGAGTCGTTCCACACACTCCTTCCAAGCCATGGTAGTTGAGGGGAGATCATCACTGGCGACAGCACTTGCAGAGGCATGAGGAGAAAATAAATCTCCTTGCGCCTTTCTCTTTCTGGCAACTTCTATTTTCGGAGTCTTTTGAAGTCTTTCCTTCTCTACCTTGAGGGTGGAGAACTTATTCTTCCAAGCAGTCCTCAATTTCCAGGCTTCATCTAAAGCAATCTTCACTTATTCTAATTCATCTTCCTCGAACCAGTCGGGGTCATGAGGAGACAACACCATAGGTTCATGGAAAGGAAAAGGCATCTTGAGATCGAGAGCCCTTTCTCGCACCCAATGCAGATAATCCTCAGAAACAGCATAACTGGGGTACCCTGAAGCAGCTGTTCCTTCCATATCAATATATTTCCATGCATAAATGATGACAGTCTTTAGATCTAGATCCTCTTCTCCTTTGAAATAGATCTCTTCCCATGAAACTAGGTCAGGCACTTGGATCATAAGGTGTCCAAACTGTCTACGGGCCAAAGCGGGATTGTAACTTATACATCTTTCTCTTCCAATAAGCGGTACGTTGGGGAATCCTCCGATACTAGGAATCATGGGCGCGCCTCCATAGGCGGGATCATACCAAACAATGTCCGAATGGGTAAGGGCCATAAGTATCTCGGACCATCGAGGTGTTGCTACTTCATCTCAAAGGGACGGATACCAAGTCAAACGAGCGATGAACCATGAGTACAGCAAGGCAGTACAACATACAATGTGTCCTCCTCCTTCAGCATTCTTCGAGTGAATCGAAAAGTACGTATCAGCAAGCAAGGTGGGTACTGGATTCTTGAGTATGAACAGCTTGATCGCATCCATATCAACAAAACTGTCAATTTTAGGGAACCAGAAAGTCCCATAAACCAACAAAGCAAAATTGGCTTCCAAGATGAGAACCTCCTTTCTTTCAGCATGGTAACGGACTTTTTCGATCAAAAAGTCAGCGGGGAAACCAAGGACTCCTTCCTTGGTGATCAGGTGTGTTTGAACATCTTCAAGGCTAAGATGAATAGCGTTTGCAATTTCTTGGTGACTAGGCGTGTCTTCTCTTCCGGTGAATAGGGGTCGAACAGTCACAGGCATCCTCAAGAGTTCTGAGTACTCTTCCAAGGTCGGCATCAATTGGTAGTCCGGAAAAGTGAAGCAGTGATACATCGGGTCATAAAACTGAACCAATGTTCCCAACAATCTTTCTTTCATCCTCAGCTCAAGGAAACGAAAGACTCCTCCATATTCTGCTGCGAAGGCAAAGCGATCCTCGACGAGTTCGGCTAGTTCTCTCAAGCTTTCGATGTTGGGACTCTGAAAAGTGTACTTCAGGGTTTCTCTTCTGAAATCCATGATTACAATACCTACAGAACAAAATTGAGTTTCTTGAAGTGAACAAGGGAAAAGAATGCAATGCAAGATGATTAGGACTTCATGGGATTCCTCTATTTATAGGCATTGCGGTAAAAGGAAACGTTTTATTAAATTTGAAACGGATTACATAAATATTCTTTTAAAGAGTCCCAAATAAAAGCTAAATAAAAGCTAGTAAAGACACTAAAGAAGCTTTGAATGCTGCTGCTTGAGCTGTTCTTCTAGTTGCGTCTTCTCACGGATAAGATTGTCCACAGTTAGTTTCTAAATAGTGCATTGTGGGTCGGAGAAAAATAAATCCTCCATGACCTTCCTCTTCTTGCAGGGGAGTAGCTCTTCATCCTTCAATTGTAGCTGTTTCTGAAGTTCATCCCTCTCCTTTTGAAGTTCAGCCTTCTGCTTCTGACACTCATCATTTTCTGCCACTGCTTCATGGTACTTGTTCTTCCAAGATTCCAGCTCATGTTGAGACTTCCTTAAGGACACCTCTAACTTCTCGGCTTCAGACATAAAGACATAAGTGGGCTCTCTCTTTGGAGCTATGGGATCCTGACGGGAATAGGGCATTTTTAGCTTGATTGCCCTTTCTCTGACCCACTGGAGGTATGGTTCTAAAGACACACAGTTAGGCTTCCCTAGACTTCTCTTCCCCTTCTTGTGTATGCTACGCCATGCATTTAGAATCTTTCCTCGGAGTTCCATATCATTTTTGAAGAATATACCCTCTACTTGAACACTCTTGGGAGGTTCCTTCAACGGGTATCCCAACTGTCGATGAGCTAAAACAGGATTGTAGCTGATTCCTCCATCAAAGCTGAGCAATGGTACATTAGCAAAGTCACCACAACTATCAATGATTAATACTCCATCATACGATCGGTTGTACCAATCAATGTCAGAGTGGGTCAAAGCCATAACTCTTGGAGACCAATGCTCTTTGCCAATGTTTGTAAAAGAGCTAGACTTCGGCAAGTGCGAAATAAACCACTTGTAAAGTAAAGGTACACAACAAGTAATCATCCCTCCACCACGAAGGTTTCAGAGATGTATAGAGTGATGTGCATTTCCCAACAGAGTTGGCACTGGGTTGTTCTTCATAAAGATCTTGAATGCTTTGAGATCGATAAAACCTTCAAAACTTGGGAATAGAAACACCCCATAAACAAGTAAGGCGAAAATTGCCTCAAACGGAGCCTTATTAGAATAATCAGCATAGAACAAAGCCTTCTCGATTAGGAAACCTGTCTTTAAACCAAGAACTCCATCCTTAGTAACTAGGTTGGCTTTGACGTCAGACACCTTCGAACGGAGAGCTTTAGCAATCTCTTTCTCATCAGGGTCTTTTTCCAAGAAGGGAAAAGGAGATTCTTCCAAGATAGGTAGACCAACTAAAAAGGAGTACTCTTCCAATGTAGGTAACAGCTGAAAGTCTGGAAAGGTGAAACAATGGTAGAGAGGATCATAAAATTGTAGTAGAGTGGCAAGAAGTCCTTCATTCACTGAGAAACCCAACAAAGATATCAGCTTCCCATACTTGTTCTTGAATTCTTCTTGATCTTTGATGAAACCCCACAACTTCTTTAGGTCATCCAATTTGGGACTCTTAAAAGTATATTTCACAGTATGTCTTTTATTTGAAGTCATAGTGACCTACAATGTTCATAAACGAAGGTAAATCCCATGAAGTCCAATGCAGAATGATGCTATATGAATGCAACAAACACAAGTATTCACGTAAGGACATAAAGATAAACAAACAAGAGGCGCCCTAGGTTTGCAACGAGCATGGAGTAAAGGTGTACCCTTCCCAAAGGTTTAAGGACTAAAAGTTGTTTGTACCTGCAGAACAAGGTTCTAAAGGGACTCAGAATCATCAGCCCATCTATCGGATATTATCAATTTCCCAATTACTCGAGGATTAATAATATTCTCAAGAGAACTTCTTTTGAGTGTAGCTTCGCGTAGCACTATTTCGGAAGTACTCCCTCATAGTCTCGCACTACGTCCTAATAAAGGCCAAAGTTGGATTAAGGTAACTACGGTCCTCAATATCATAGGCTCCAAGGTCGAAAATAATGAGTGTCTTCACGATTGCTCGTTCAACAGTACTATTTCGAAAGGGCCTCAACTGAGCGGGATTCTCGATTCAACTTAGTAGGGATTCAACTCCCTATAAGCCTCCTCGACTATATCACCATCCTATCTTAATTTCTCTCAAGTTCGGGTGTAGAAATTTATCTCACCACTCAAGAACAATAATCCCAACGGAAATACAAGAGAAAGCATGTAAACAATTAATCAAGTAGGCAGACATATAAAGCAGTAAACAAATAAAATAAGATAGGGAAACCCACTAGAGAGTCCCCAGTGAAGTCGCCATTTCTGTCGCGGTGAAATTTGAATACCAAACTATTGATTAGTTTGAACCTTTAATTCATTTTGCAACCGATCTTTGATTTGTCCAAAGGAAGGGATAAATATCGAAATTCCCACAATGCAATGCAAATGCAAGGTTTAGATTGTTTAGGTTCGGGGGTTGGTTAAACTTAGGGAAGGTACTAGCATCCTAAGTTTCTGTAGTACTCTACAGGAACCTCTTGTTTTATGTTTGTTTATTGCTAAGTGTTTATCTGCTTAATGGTTGAAAGACCCTAGTGGTTTATTTCTAAGTATACTCGATAAGATGTCGCATCTTATGCCTACATATCCTTACGGGAGTGGAATCAGAGTACTTGTAGTTCCCCTAAAGGGTTAGAGGAGCTCTTTGACTGTGGTCAAAGTTCCTACGAGTTTAGGGTAGTTGTTTTGATTGGGTTTAGGAGAAGAGATGTGTTATCATTTTAAGGGAGATATAACCGACACAAGGTGTAGGAAAATAGTCTTTGCATCGTCTTAAGAAAAGGGCTTAAGTACTCGGATTGTTTGACGAGTATGCCTTTTATTTCTCTTAAGGCAAAGTCCCTACGGCTTGATTGTATTGTTGTGGGGTGGAGATTCTATCTCGCTTAAGATGATTTGGCATCTTTTCTCTAGTGTGTTTGAATTTTGTATGTTGAGTTGAATGTTTGAATTATTGTTGAATTGATTGAGTTTGTTTGTTTGTATCTAAGTTGTAGAATAAAGACAAAGGTCCTCCTGTGGGGTAGGATCTAACTTAGAAAGATCAACTTGAATGGGATCAAGGATCATAGGGGAGTATGATGCAAATGATGTGCACTACACACAATTGTTGAATCATGTGTAGGATTTTCCTTTGGACAGGATGCAACGCAATAATATAGATATGATAATGCAAATTACTGAAGAATAAATGGCAAGGAAAGTAAACCATACATAAACACATGAAAGCGCTGAAGTGTGTGTGAGGGTGAATGTGTCGTGAAGTGAGATGTGATTGATTAAATAGTTGAAATTGATTAAGTTGATTTTAGTAAAAAAATGCATTTTGATCTTCTAAATAAAATTTATATTAATTATTATTATTTTATTTATAAAAGTTGCATAAACTATTTGAGTTGTAGGAAAGCGTACTCTTTTAGTGAATTTGATTTTATAAAAAAAGGTTAAATTAATTATATTAATTTTAAATGAAAGGTTTTATTATTAAATATCTAGCCATTAAATTGAATTATGTTATTTTAGGAAAAAAAAGGTTTTAAAAGTATAATAGGATAAGTTATTAAATAAATTGGTGTATATATAAAAATAGTTAATAAATAAAAGGTTGTAGTAATTATCATTTTAATTTAAAAACTGATTATAATAGGTATTTAGTTAATTATTACTAAAAAGGACTAAGATAAGATTTAGTTAAATTATAGCAGATTAAATAAGATTTAGGGGGTAATTAGAGGTTTAATTAGGTTAATTAAGTGATGGTTAGTGGGTGTGTGGTGGTGTTAGTGTGTGATTATTGAATTAACAGATTACAAAACACAAACAAAATTAAGAGGAAACACGGGAACCCTAGATCCCACATGGCCCCAAATCCTGCGCCGTCTCCCTCTCGATCTCATCTTTTCTCATACCCTCTTCGTCCCCCTTGCGATCCCGATTCGTCTTATCTTCCTCCAATTCTGTACCTGCAATTACATCGAAAGGATCAATGGATCAAAAAATGGATAAGAGTGAGAGATTCACCGAGGGTTGGTGGCGGCGTTGGCGTCGGAGCCGACAAGAGAGTGGAGTTCCGTTTTGTTGAACTTGCGGCGTTTGAGATGGCGGCAAGGGATGCTTCAGCGATTTGAATTCACGGCAGCCTGGGTTTCAAAGACGTAGACGGAAGGTTTTGACGATAGCGGTGGCTTGCGAACAGCTTTTGACGGCAATGAAGATAAGTGCTTCTTCTAGGTTTACGAACATGAGTTTTGTTTTGATGATATTTTCTCTCCCTATTCTCCTCCTACGTAGTCTCCTTATATAGGTCTCAGAGTTGAAACGTCTTGATTGGATTTGTTAATTGCTGCTTTGAATATGATTGAGCTTTTCCTTTTTGGTGTAAGCCAGATTTGAAAATTTCCCTTTTTCGTCTGATTCTTAATGATATGTATTGATGAAAATTCCAAATTGTGATCTCTTGTATCTATCGTGTTTAATGCCTTTGGATCTGTTTTAGAATCTTTTCTTCTAATCAGCATATTCTCCAATGGATTGGCAGGTACACGTAGCGCTTGAACAATCTCAAAGCCGAAGAAGTTTACACAAGGGTGGGACGCTGGCAGTTGAAAGAAGGTATCCTCTTGCTGATGTTATCTCAAAACTGAACCCAAAACGTCATCAACACTAATCGGGCTTCAACTTCTGAAGGCTGCCGTTGTGTATCAGTATTAGCTTGGCTTTCCAAACCGCAAGCTGGGATGTCATCATCAATAGTACATAGGGGAGTATCAACCATATCAGAAGGCTTATCATCTTTAGTTCAGACTGGCAAAGGCTTCCTGATGGACAAACATCATCTGGTGGAAAGTTAGTAAGTAGCTGCTCCTCTTTTATTTCTTTTCGATGCTCGTTGCAGCTGTGTTATATATCCCTTCCATGTGAATTTCGGATCCTCCATCGTGATCGATTATGTAAATGCTTTACAAAGTTGGATAGACCATATTCTGCCAGCAATCCAGGCGCAAATGACATAAAGGCACATCTCTCGTCTTCTGTACCGCTGGTTAGTATACTGAAATCTCATGGAAAGCTTGCAATGGTTGGTGGGGTACGAAACTCATCTTTCCAACACACGAATCTATAATGTTCCGAATATACTAATCGAAATGCCTTTTGCTTTACAGCTGCGACTTAACCAAATCAATCCCTCTTATCGGTAACATCGGCAACAACTTGGAATTGCTACCAGTTCCTCTTTCCTGTTCTTCATAAACTCTGTTTTCGAAAATAACATGAGTAACGAGTTTGAATGCTCATACATCCTCCTTATTGCCATGTAGGTTGCGAGGAGCTTGAGGTTGTACTGATGTCATTTGAAGGGAAACGATGAGGGTTGCTTGTCTGCTTGGTCTTGCTCGTATGAAATAGGTGTGACTTGAGTTGAACATAAGCACTTGGATGTTTGGCTGGTATGTGCAGGACTGAACTCAGGTGATGATACCATGTTGACTCCACTATTTCATGCTCTTACCTTAATTCTCAATGAATGCGTCGTAGCAAAAGGAAACAACTTTAAAAAGTGGCTTCGACAGAGTTGTGTCAGGTGTACTTTATTAGTGGGATTCGAGTCTTTCGCTCGTTGTCCATTCTTCATCTCAAGTTCTAGTCCACTGACTTCCTTTAATACATGCGTGGTTGCAGGGTTGAGACTTCGTTCACAGTCAGAGATAGTATCTGTTTGCAGGAATCTTTAAAGGGCGGGAGTACGCAATCGGGTCTGTAGGTATGTCACTTGGAAGCATTCACACAGTGGTCTGAATTATGACGGTCATCCGTTTTTGATCACTAGGCCATAATCTCTTCTGCGATAGTCACGACTGGTTCTACGTGGTTGTCAAGAATCCAGCGTTGATTATCTTCAATTTTCTGACTATAATTTCTGTTGTTGCAGATTCTGAGGACACGTTCGAGTTGTGTTCCTTCAGAATGTTGGTTCAATCAATGGCTTGTCGGTCCCATGTGTTTAGAATTCCCGCAGTGTGGACTTCATGCACCGTTGAGGTTATGAATATGCCTCAATGATATGAAGAAGTAATGGCAGCCTTAGCATAAATATGGTTACATGTGTTTAGTCTTTTATGTTTCCCTCTTGCAGGTGGTAGTATTATGAGTTAACTCCTTATCGGGAAACTTTCAAGTGGCGGGATAAACTGCGAAAGCTGAATCCGGCACCGATACAAGCTCACGTTGACGAATCAAACTATATGGATGAAAGGAAGAACACCTGCGTATTGCATACTGTGGGAGGCTTCACTGTTGCGGATAGTATTGTTTCCATCAAAATCGTCAACTTCAAATGAGAGGTAGAAATCTTGACTTCTTTTATAAAATAAAACAATTGCTAAGAACAAAAAACTTTGTTCACAAATCCTGATGCTGTAAATTCAGGAAGTTACGCCTGAAACCGCTGCACCGTTGATGCCGTTCAGAACAATTCTGCTTAGAGTTGTGCATTACAGAGTTTCCACTATCCCGTTCTCAAAACATGATCGTAGCTTAATTAGTCTTGAATCAAATTTGAACATATTATTGAATAACCCATAGCTGTTCAAAGATTATACTTGAGAATACCAGCTTTCTCATATAAGTTATTCCCAATGTACCCAAATATCTGTACTGATGTGCATCATTTTGCAGGTGTCGTCGCATAAGGATATACAAGGGTGTAGGACACTTCCAAAACCTCCCTTAAATTACAGCTACGTGACACTGTTGGTTTGGCACCGAACATGCATTCAAATGGGGAGCCCACTTGGGGAATCGCTCAGTAGTCCCCGCATTACTAAAATTTCTTATGATCTTTCCTTGTAATCTGAGCTTGGCATTATTACCTTGTAAGCAAAAGGGGCGAATATGTACTTCCTGTTTCTTTTAACATTAAACTTGTGGTGTATCCAGCAACAAATTTGAAATCATAAGCTTTGAAAATAAATAGCACCCTCTTATCATGAAACTAATGTTGATCTGTTTATTCTTGTGGGTTTTGAATGTTCTTGGATCTTAAATTCAAACGTGAAGATCAAACTTTGTAATGCTTCGAAATTGATGAATTAACCCGAACTTGTAACCTTCCTTGTAGCTTGGACTTGTAAACCCAATTTGAGCTAAAAGAAATTCGTAAAATTTCACTTCTCCACCAATGAACTTATTAGAACTTGACGAACTAGCGTTCTTGACGTAGGAGGCTTGGGCCTAGATCTTGCATTTAAACTTGGAATCTGGAATTCACGCCTTTGACATATTTATTTGTGGGAATGAAAGCTATTTCCACTCGGAACTACCGCAACTACACAAGTTGGTTAGCTATAGAAAATATACATGTAAAAAACACGATGATAACATGTAAAAAAAAACGCAAAGAGGTGGGGTCTTATGGTCAAAATTTAGGGTGCAACACCAGGGATGAAAAATTGATCCCTTATAAGACCCACATCTTAGAGATGGCTGAATATTTCGATGAAATTATCTTCAAGCACGTACCAAGGGCAGAAAATCACATTACCGATGTGCTAGCCATGATGGCATCAATGTGGAAGGTCCAGTTTGTCAACGAGGCACCTCTGATCCGCATCGAAAGAAGAACAGTACCCGCATACATCATGGCAATAGACGAAGAATTTGATGAGAAGCCATGGTTTCATGATATTAAGAATTTCCTCCAAAATCAAGAGTATCCCGCTAACGCGTCCACAATTGACAAAAGAGCAATACGAAGGTTGTCATCTAAATTCTTCATCAGCAATGGTATCTTGTACAAGAGAAATCATGACATGGTCTTACTCCGATGCGTCGATGAAAATGAGGCGAATCTCATAATGACCGAAATACATGAAGGAACCTTCGACACTCATGCGAATGGCCACGCCATGGCTAAGAAAATCTTAAGAGCAGGTTACTTCTGGTTAACTTTGGAGACGGACTGCATACTCTTCGCTCGAAAGTGTCATAAATGTCAGGTTTATGCCGATAAAGTGCATGTCCCTCCACATCCTCTCAATGTGATGACATCACCTTGGCCTTTTGCAATGTGGGGCATAGATATGATTGGGGCCATAGAGCCAAAAGCTTCCAACGGCCATCGCTTCATCCTTGTCGCAATCGATTATTTCACCAAATGGGTGGAAGCAGAGTCGTATGCAAACGTGACCAAGCAAGTGGTTGCACGCTTCATCAAAAAGGAGATCGCCTGCCGATATGGTATCCCTAACCAGATCATCACTGACAACGGGTCGAATCTGAACAACAAAACGATGAAGGAACTTTGTGAAGATTTTAAGATCAAACATCACAACTCGTCCCCTTACAGACCTAAGATGAATGGTGCAGTTGAAGCTGCAAACAAAAACATCAAAAAGATAATACAAAAAATGGTCGTAACTTACAAAGATTGGCACGAAATGCTACCATTTGTTTTGCACGGATACCGAACATCGGTGCACACTTCGACAGGGGTAACTCCCTTTTCCTTAGTATATGGGATGGACGTTGTGCTACCCATTGAAGTCAAAATACCTTCCTTGAAGATCTTGGCGGAAGCAAAGCTGGATGAAGACGAGTGGATAAGAGAAAGATTCGATTCGTTGAACCTCATTGATGAGAAAAGAATGACGGCCATGTGTCACAGTCAAATCTATCAACAAAAGATGACCAGAGCATTCAACAAGAAGGTTCGTCCCAAAGAGTATAGGGAAGGAGAGCTTGTGCTTAGAAAAATCCTGCCAACTCAAAAAGATATGCATGGCAAGTGGATGCCCAACTATGACGGCCCTTTCGTTGTAAAGACTGTTTTCTCCGGAGGATCTCTGATTCTTGAAACTATGGATGGCGAACAACTCAAGTATCCCATCAACTCAGACGCAGTGAGAAAATACTACGCCTGAAACGAAATACCTGGAAAGGGTATTTCAGTGCTTCATCAAGATGAAAGCCCAATGTTTGAAAGCTGGAAGACGTTGGGGCAGAGTCCTGTGCAGAATATTAGAAGAAAGGTCAACGCCTGTTGTTCTCGTCAGAAGCAGCAAAGCAAGTGAACTAGCAGTCGGAAGGACCGGATTATTATGGGATTCTGTAACCTTTTCTGTTGCCATTTTTTCAAACTTATAAAATTCCCAAGGCTTTGCCTTTTGTAAAGCTCTTGTCTATCAATAAAATCAGATTTTTGGCCAAATCATTGTTATGATCCGCTATTTTTGTTATGCAATTTCACTTATTTGTTAATAAGAATTTTCATGAAAGCAAAGTGTTTTGAAAAGCTTAAAGTCTTGTTTTGTAAAAAAGGAAAACATGATTTGACAAAATGTTTGAAAAATTCTAGAGGTAATATGATGATATTACACAGTTCTCGAAGTTGTGGAAGTTGCTGTTACCTTTGACCAAGCTAGAGGTGTCCGACAACAATTCTAGCTCTTAAGCTAAGACTTCTTCTCTGCATAATTACGAAGATATTATTGAGAAAAGATCATTATCTACACCAAAGAAGGAAGTGTCGCCTGACTTAAGGCATTTTGAAACTCAGCGCGACGAGTTCTCTCTTTATTTTGTTTTCCTTTGTTCCTACGAGTCGGTCTGCATCTTACATACAACATCATGCCAGTATACGCATTTGTTTGCATTCCTGCCTTTGAGATCCTTCGGTCATTACCTTTATCTTTGACTTGTTATTACAAAGTTCGCTTCAAAGTCGACCTCCTGGGGTTCCTTATTTTCGCGGGGAAGCTAGTGGTGACTAGCAATATCCAATTTACACAAACAGGGGATTGTTACCAATTTTCATCTTCGATTTAAGGTGGTCACCAACCAACTTTGAAAAACTAGTGGTCACTAGCACACGTTTAAAACTAATCACGGTCGGTATCTTGATTTAGTCGTTACCACCTATTTTCCAAACCCAGTTGTTACTGAATCTGTTATAAAGCAAACCAATCGTTATTAGAGTCCCTTTGATTCGGTTTTTACCAATCTGGCTAAAAATCTAGTGGTTACTAGTATTGCCTTCTAAAAAACAATGGTCATTGACATTGGAGTTGGTCGTCACCAAATTGTTATTGGTACCCTTTGATTCGGTTATTACCAATCTCTATAAGTCTAGTGGTCACTAGCCTTGTCAGTTAAGTCTAGTGGTTACTAGCATTATCCAGAACCAGTTGTTATTGGTATATCCGGATTTGGTCATCACCAGCCTCCTCTAAGTCCAGTGGTTACTGGCGTTGCTCGAAAACTAATCGTTATTAGTTCCGAAAGTTGATTGTTACCAATTCCCCCAGCCAGAGTCCTGTTGTTTTAACAATATTGTTGGAATTCCCAATTATAATTGGAACTTTGATTTGGTCGTTACCATATCCCCAGGAAGTCTGGTACTGTTTAGCACTTCTTGGAAACCGTTATTGATTTGGTCGTCACCATATCCCCAGTAAGTCTAGTGGAAACTAGCACTGTTTGAAGCTGTTTGTTATTCTGGTCGTCACCAGTCTCCCCAGCGTCATACCCCAAATTTGTCCTACCTTTTTTCAAAATTCTCATTTGCCCGACTTTGTTTTTAATTTACCTCGCTTATACAGCGTAGCGTATTTTTCAGCAAAAACAGACATTTTCACTTTTTAGCCCAATAGGAGCATGCCACGTGGCATCTTTTTATTTGTTATTATTTTTCTTTTTTTTTATATATTTATATTTTATTTTAAGATAACGTAATATTTTTTTAATAATTAGGTTAGATTTTTATTTTAAAATTTAGAATTTAAATTATATTTAGATTAGTTTTTTTATTTTATTTTAATTTTTTAAATTAGAATAGATTATTAATTAATTAGATTAGAATTGTTTAATTAAGATAAAATTAAAATAAGATTAGAATTAATTAGTTAAATTATTAGTTAGTTAATTAAATAGAAATTAAAAAAAAAATAGAAAAAATTTGAATGAGAAACACGGTTGATGTGTAGTTGGATATAAAAGGGTAACCTACCCTAGGTTATGGGGGAGGTTACTGTTCATGGAACCCTAAATTCGGCCGCCCCTAATTTCGAAGGGTAACCCTTTTCGTTCTCTTCGACCCGCCTTCCTCTTCTTCCGTCTCACCAAAACGAGCCGCCACCACATGTCTTCTTCCTTCCCTTCCGATTTCCTCAACCACCTTCTCATCACCATTTTTACACGACTTCACTCTTCCTAACAACACCCAACCTCACTAATTTCTCTAATTTTGAAGTTCCAAATCATTGCTCACAACATCCTTCATTTTCTATTATACAACTTTCGTTTTGCAGACCAACAGGACTGCGTCGTGATTCATCTTTTCCTCTGAATCCCCACCCTTGTACCACTTTCCTTGGTTTCTCCATACGCACACAAAGTGTTCGACAAAATGCACTTGAAAGAGATTGAGCTTCACTAAGAACAGCAACAAACGTAGCTAATCTCGTGTCGCAGCTTATTTTCATTCATGTGAAAATGGGTTCCGTTTTGAAGGCCTCGAATTCGTGAAGGTTATTTTGTTGTCTGTCAAATTCATGTACATGTTTTGAAGTAGATTCAAGATGGGAGTCGATTATGTTCGGGCTTTGAAAGCCATTGTCACGGAGTAACAAAACGGATCTACCGCAACAACAACAACTAGTTAGAAATGGAGGAAGTGTTAAGTTTGTACAGAGAGCTGTCATGTTATTTTTGAGCTATTTAATATGGCAAGCTTCTTTGGTAGTGTTTCATGTGTGTTTTTGTTTGGACATAAAATTATTCAAGGACGAAGTCAAGTCTCCTCATTTGTGCGGTGGAGACATGTCTCCGTTGTTTCTTTTGGATGGATTCCCATCAATGGACCATCAACTCAGGGTTCTCAGGATATGAACAAATCATATGCTGCCATGTTTGCTCCATTTTGGAAGGAGATAATCAAAAGCCTGCGTGAGGAAGATTACATTAATAATAGAGAAATGGACCTTTTTTCTATTCCCAGCAATGCAGGAACTTTGAGATTAGTTCAATGGCCTTTGTTTCTGCTAAGCAGTAAGATCCTGTTGGCGGTAGACTTGGCTGTGGACTGCAAAGATGCACAGGCAGATCTGTGGAGCAGGATCTCTAGGGATGAATATATGGCATATGCAGTTCAGGAGTGCTATTGCAGTATTGAAAAAATATTATATTCCTTAGTTGATAATGAAGGAAGACTTTGGGTGGAAAGAATTTTTCGTGAGATCAATAACAGTATATCAGATGAGTCACTTGTTATAACCTTGACTCTTAAGAAGCTTCCGCATGTTATGTCTAGACTTACGGCATTGACTGGACTTTTGATTCGAAATGATCCCACACTTGCAAATGGTGATGGAGGTTAGGGATAGTCTTGAAATTGCTCATACTGCTGAGTATTTGAATTTTTTGAAGTGTTATTTTCGGGCCTTCTCGGGGATACTACTGCAAATTACAAAGCCACAGTATGTGGACAATCCTGAACATAAGCTTAGGAATATTGTGGTTGAGATATTGAATAGGCTACCACACAGTGAAGTTCTTCGGCCTTTTGTACAAGACCTCTTGAAGGTTGCTATGCAGGTGCTTACAACGGATAATGAAGAAAATGGTTTGATTTGTATTCGTATAATCTTTGATCTTTTGAGGAACTTTAGGCCGACTTTAGAAAATGAAGTCCAGCCTTTTCTGGACTTTGTATGCAAGATTTACCAAAATTTTAAATTGACTGTTAGTCATTTCTTTGAGAACATGGCAATGACAGGGGAGGATGTCAAGCCGATTGATAACTCACTTTCGGATCAAGGTATAAACCCTGCTACTGCCACTGGCTCGCAGCTCAATCCAAGTACCCGTTCATTCAAGATAGTTACAGAGAGTCCACTGGTGGTGATGTTTATGTTCCAATTGTATAGTCATTTTGTCCAAGCAAATATTCCTCAATTATTGCCTTTGATGGTTACTGCTATATCGGTTCCTGGCCCTGAAAGGGTTCCTCCTCATTTGAGAACTCATTTCACTGAACTCAAGGGCGCACAAGTCAAGATAGTTTCTTTTTTAACGTATCTGTTGAAAAGCTATGCTGATTATATAAGGCCACATGAAGAAAGTATATGTAAAAGTATTGTGAATTTGCTTGTAACATGTACTGACTTTGTAACCATTAGAAAGGAGTTACTAATATCCCTGAAACATGTCCTTGGAACTGATTTCAGGAGAGGCTTATTTCCTCTGATTGACACTTTACTGGAACAAAGGAATCTGGTTGGGACTGGGCAGGCATGCTTTGAGACGTTGAGGCCCTTGGCCTATAGTCTTCTGGCAGAAATTGTACATCATGTTCGGCAGGATCTGTCCTTATCACAGCTTAGTAATGGAGCATTCCACGGACGCAATAGGCCCGCATTGAGATCGCTTACGGTAACGCGACAAAAACCAGGTAGCAGCCATAACAAGTTGAGGTAATAGCAGCTTGTAATTGTATGTTTCGACATTGGCTATGTTTTTCTCATACTTACGATGCTGACGCCGCATGGAGAATTTGATAGCATGCCTCATATGGGTGGTTTTGGTTTTAACAATGGAACTTTCAATCCAATGTTTCCTGCTCATGGACCAAGAAATGTCCAAAGAAGTTGTTTCCAAGCACAATCCACCAAATGTTGTTGCAAAGTTAATGGGCCTCGAGGCCCTTCCACTGGGAAAACATAATTTACCTGTGGAGAGAATCCCTGGAGGAGATTGTTCTCAGCACATTTGTGGTCATTCTGGGACATCATTCAACCATCGGCAGTTGGATGGTAGGTTTATGGACAAGAAAAATGCAGTTGAGGCTTATGTTTATGACATGAGAAATAAGCTTAATGACAAATACCATGAGTTTGTCCAAGCTTCAGAAAGCGATGAATTTCTTACGAAACTTCAGGAGGTGGAGGATTGGCTATATGATGATGATGAAGATGAAACCAAAAGGGGTATACGTTGCCAAGCTAGAAGAACTCAAAAAGCAAGGGGATCCAATTGAGGAGCGCTACAAAGAACACACAGACAGAGATGCAGTAATTGAGCAGCTTGTCTATTGTATCAATAGTTATGGAGAAGTTGCAATGTCTAATGATCCCAAATTTGATCACATTGATATCAACGAGAAATAGAAGGTCTTGAATGAATGCAGAGAAGTTGAGAACTGGCTTAGAGAGAAAAAGCAACAACAAAGTTTGCTTCCAAAATGTGCTACCCCGTCCTCTTGTCAGCTGATATAAGAAAAAAGCTGAGGCTGTTGATAGGTCATGCAAGCCGATTATGACAAAACCAAGACCGGCAAAGCCAGCTTCTCTAGCTACTCCAGAAACACCAACTCTTATCCACAAGACATAACAGAAGCGGAGACAATAACTCACCGATGAAACGCAAGGTTCATATTTGCGGCACAACTCGGCATGGTTTGTATCTCTAATGCGTCATAAGCAAGAACGTCGTCGCAGCTTCAATAGCACCCTAATCTAGTAACAGGGTAACTGTTTTGTTCTAATTTTCATTTTTGTTATAATTTCATTTTAATATATTGTATTGCTTCACTGCATATGTTTGAGTTCTTCGTGCATATTATACTGTCGCTTGCGAGTTGTATCACCTTGTGACAGGGCTGCTGCTGTAACTTATGTTTGGTGACGATGCTTCGAGCAATACTCTGCAGCAGCGATACAATACCATCAAAAGTTCACGCGGATCTTCCTTCGTAGCCACACACCACTCGTTAATTCCACCGACGGTGATTCCGACAATGCCACAAATTTAGTTCAGAAGCTCAAATTCGCAGTGGAAATTCGACATTTCAAGCAGTGCGAAAAAGGATGTTATTGTTTCTTCAGCTGATGTGGTTTATAGATCGATGAGCAGTAGAGCTTTTTATTATTGCGTGCTTAATTAGTGTCGCCAATTCCGTATGCACAAGTTCTACGATAACATCAACACAATGACTTTTCTTCGACTATATCTCGACATTTGGTAACACCTCAAACTAATTCATAATCTACTGTCATTCTACAGAAAAAGTTCAATCTCAATTGTATGCTTTTTTTTCTGATATATTGAACTATATAGACTGTAAATGCTTGAGCTGTTTTACTGAGTTTTGACCGTGCAAATAGATTCATGTAGCAGACCATTTTAAACTGTCATACAAATGCTGAAACATAGTTGTATTTCTACTACTGCGAATACTTCGTTATTTCGCTAACACTTCACACTACGTTGAACTTGTAAGTTGGTATTTAAAGATGAGTTACTATTGCTGCTTGTAATTTGGTCCTGTTAGTGATGCATATGCGTGAGTTGAGTTCAAAAACGGTAACTGTCTATTTTAGTTTTTGCAAGATATATAAGATGTATGTTGTTCTGAATTCTCTGCCATCACATGGTCAGTTTCAAACTCGCGAAATTGGTTTTTTTTCTATTCTATTTGGGTTGGCTGTTGATTTTGTGCAAGTCGCGACGTTGCTGAATCTCGATATCAGATGTGTTTCCAATCACACGAGTTTGAAGCCGCAGGGGATAAGTTCCATGAATCATGGTATCAAACATTGCGAAGCATGCGGATTCGACGGGCTCGGTAACGCTAGGCTGATGCTGCTGTTATTGTAAAACAAAGTTCGAGTTCAACAAGTTTAACAGGCGATGGCAACAAGGACTCGGCAAACATATAGAAGATGTACAGAAGTTGTTCGATGAAATCCCGTGAAATTGCAGCGTGTCGTTGTTTCTGCAGTTGGAGCTCAACGTAGCAACAACTCAGATTCGCAGGAGAACTTGGCATTTCAAGTAAGTGTTGAAGTGGAAGCATTCCTCACAACTACCCCAACACGATCGACAACAACCTCATCTTCAACAATCTCGTGGCAGCTCTCACTCTGTTATACGGCGTCGGTAAATCTTTGAATCCTTGTTCTTTGGTTCAATTATACATAAGCGCTCAATTAGGCTTGGTTGCTACTGGAGATTTGATGTATTTATCATTGTTTACAAAGTATTTTATGGTTGTTTTTATTCTAAATTTTTTTGTCGAATATCCGACGTGACGTCGTTAATATTCAAGCTGTTGTTTTAAATTAACAATATTAGTTCTTGGTTAGTAAATTATATCTAGCTGTTGTTGTGCTCAAATGTCATTTTCAAAAATATATTTCAAAAATTATTACCAAATAATATTTTAAATATTAAACTTAAACAAAACTACTTTATTAATAAAGTTAAAATATTTTTTCTAAGATATTAAACTTTTTTTCAAAACAATTAATAAAGATTAACTTTTATCAAATCAAAACTTTTTGCAATTGATTAATTTATATGAAAATTAAAACTATCTTTCTTAATTAAATTAAACTTTTTTTTCTCAATCAAATTATACAATCTTTCTAAAATAAATTTCAAAACAATTAAATTCTCGGATCTCACTTTCCTTGAATTTTTAAGCGACCGCTCTTGAGGTGCACACCTCGAGTTGTGACCCTTCCGATCTTATTTTCTAGAATACATAGCGCGCCTAGTCCGAGCACGCTAATATTCCT
Source organism: Lathyrus sativus (assembly GCA_963859935.3). NCBI lineage: Eukaryota > Viridiplantae > Streptophyta > Magnoliopsida > Fabales > Fabaceae > Lathyrus > Lathyrus sativus. The sequence continues at coordinate 596,614,202 of OZ012740.1, read as the reverse complement.
AATTTATTTTCCTAATCAACTTACGAAAAAATCGAGTTTTTGGAGTCGCGCATTCCTCGAATTCGAGAGTGACTGCTATCGAGGCGTACGCTTTGAATGGCTTGTCACTCGAACTTTCGCTCCTAAGACACCTCTTCTAATTACTTGGACAAGTGTTCACTGTCCAACAAATATATTTTATAATTAATGGAATGAAAGAGTTGTCGTTGGGATCTAGCATTCCAACGGTATCCCGACTAATTGGTTGTGAGGCCGACGTCTTGCTTATCAAATAGTCGTCATTCCTCCTAATTTTTCAACCCGCATAACCTCGTTTCTCACCCTCGTGTGATTGAATCAAAATCTCTTTCAATTCAAACTCTTTCGCGTCTAAACTATCCATCAAACATATTTCGAATGAAAAAGTATCGTTGGGATCTAGCATTCCAATGATATCCCAATTAATTTGATTACGAGGCTGACGTCTCGTTTATCGAGTAGTCGTCATTCCTCCTAATTTTTCAAACCATCTAATCTCGTTCCTCACCTTCATACGATCGAGTCTAAACACTAGTACGACTCTAAACTGTACGTCAAATCCAAATTATCTTCTTGATTAAATTGCGAAAGAATGGAGTTCTTGGAGTCTCGCACTCCTCGAATTCTTGAGTGATCACTCTTGAGGCGTACGCTTTAGGTTGTGGATTACTCGACCTTTTGTTTATAAAATACATGCCCTAGTTACTTTGACAAATACCTTAATTGTCCATTCAAGTACACTTTCATAATTAATTGAATGAAAAAGGTATCATTAGGATCTAGCATTCCAATGATATCCCGATTAATCGATTGCGAGACTGACGTCTAGTTTATCGAGTAGTCGTCATTCTCCTTTAAAATAATCCAACTCTCTTCTCTCGCCCTCGTGTGATTGGAACTTCCTCAAACATATTTCATAAATACTCGAATGAAAAAGTTGTTGTTGGAATCTAGCATTCCAATGATATCCCGATTAATTGATTGCGAGGCTGGCGTTTCGTTTATCGAATAGTCGTCATTCTCCATCAAATAACCTAACCAAGCTCCTCTTTCTCGCCCCTGTGCGATCGAAACATCAAACCTATTCAGATATATCCTCTAACCAAAACATCCAATGCGATAAACCTAATTCCTCACCCTCGTGCGATCTCCAGCTCAAACACTTTTACCAAAGAATATTGTTTAGTCCCTTCTTCCGCGCATAACAAACTAGTGCTTCAGCCTCCCCTAGCGAGCAGACAAGCCAATGTTTAGCAGTTAGAATGCGACATAAACTCTCGTTCAACTCATACCCACCTTTTATCAAGAATATTGTTTAGTCCTTACTTCCGCGCATGACAAACTCGTGCTTCAGCCTCCCCTAGCGAGCAGACAAGCCAACGTTTAGCAGTTAGAATGTGACCTAAACACTTGTTCAAATCCAAACCTTTTTACCGTAGTTAGCCGAACTACGGCTGCTCTGATTCTTCATTTCCTCTTGAATGTAAGATACGTAGGCACAAGATTGCGACGATCTTGGCGAGCACAATCCCCTCTTCTACCCGGAGTCCCACGAACTACGAATGCTCTGATTTTCCACTTCTTACAAGTGAAGATACGTAGGCACAAGGGCCCCAATCCTTGGCGAGCACCCTATCTTAAAACCACCCATTCCCCCTATAGGAGAAACCTTAGAAGAAAACAAATAAGCATAGTTAACTTTACTCTCGAATCGATCAAGAGGTTCCCGTTGAGTACAACGGACGTAGAGGGTGCTAATACCTTCCCTCTGCGTAACCGACTCCCGAACCTAGAATATTGGTTGCGATGACCATGTTCTTATCTCTTTAAAGGTTTTATCGATATTTTCCTATTCCTGCATTGGAATGAATAAAGTTCGGTGGCGACTCTGTTTCGAACAGTATTTTCTGCGTCCATCGCGAGGATCGTATTTTTCGAGGTACGACAGATGGCGACTCTGCTGGGGACAGTATTTTCCGCGTCCATCGCGAGGATCGTATTTTTCGAGGTACGACACCCAGTTGAAGCTTTTGCTTTTCCAAGTCGAGTCTCGGAGAACTAGTGGATACTAGTTTCCCCGGCATGTTCGGTCTTGTTTCTAACCTTTTCTTGAAGATCCCGTTTGAACTCTTCGGTATAGGGAATTTCTCATCTGGTTATCCCCAGTGAGATTCGTGTCTTCGTTTCGTCTTTTCCCCAGTGGATGTTGTTCCCCAGCGAAGTTTTCCCCAGTGGGTTTCTTCCCCAATGTGGTTTACGCCCCTTTCCTTTCATTTCCCCAGTGAAGAATTGTCTTCTTCCCCGGTGGGCTTCCTCATATGATTATCCCCAGTGAGGTTCGTATCTCCTTTCCCCGATGAAGATGTGTCTTCCCTGGTGGATCTGTGTCCCCTGTGCGAATGATTTCCTTGAACAAGCATCTTTAGTCATGTCTGAACTATCTGGCTTACTTCGCTTGGAATCTTTCCCCAGTGTGTTGAGTCCGCGTGAGTGGTTACTCGTCGTTTTACCGTTTCTTTTATCTGTGCTCATGTGTCTGCATTTGTCTAGCATTCAAGCATCATATAACATCATTTAGATTCATGGCATATTCGTATTGGCCCTTTTGCATACCATCGGATCTAAGGGACAAAATTTCTGGTTTGCTATATTTAAATACCTTTCACTGCGATTCTATGAGGATTGTCATCTCTCATTATCATCTAGTGAAGATATTTAAATAGGGAATCTGTTGCACCCCAAATTTTGAACCCTTAGATCCTCATCATCATTGTAGGATCATATTTGCTTGATTAACTAACCTTAACCCATTTTCAGTTTATCTTTGTTAAGATGTAGATGAATCAGGGTTCCGTACCGTCAAAATCGAAACTTCGAAGGTTTGATCAATCAATGTTTTGGATTGATCCAACTTCAAACAAGATCAAGGATGATACATTGGACCAAGAATGAGTGCAATTTGAGGTGGTCACCCGAGGATTGAGAACAGTACAATTTGAGATACCCGATTAGGGTTTTCGATTAGAAAAAGTCAACTGTAGCTTGACTTTTGATTCAAAGAGTATTTCAATGGTGGGATCAAGGTCCATTAAGCTCCTATGGCTTATTAAAGTACATCCAAAGAGTTTCAAGTCCTAAGGATGTCCGGATCACCAACAAGCGACTCAGTAGACACCGATCGATCGAAAGGTTGACCAAAAAGTCAACTCTCCAACAATAAGGAATTTGACTTCAAGGTGTGAATGAAAAATGTTCCTTATATCATATTACACCTCCCCATAAAATTTCATGACCATTGGATCAAGGGTTGAGAAGTAATTACAAAAATTGGGAAATTAGGGTTTCGAAAGGGGCAAGACCATAACTCCTCAACCACACATCCAATTGAAGTGGTTCAAAGTTCATTAGAAAGCTCTTGACAAATTCTAAAAAAGCCTCAAATTGGTCCATGATAAAAAAATGCTTAGAATTGGAGTTATAACAAAATTCATTTTTGAAGGGTAAATAACTTAGAAAAATTCTAAGTTATTTAACACTTGTAAGTGATTTTTTTCAGAACTTTGAAGGGTTTTTCAACCTAGTTCCATCAAGAATTTGGAAATTCACAAAACATGAAAGTTGTAGAGCTACTTAAGGGCTTTCCAAATTGTGGTAGAACTCCTCAATAGCATGTTTGAGCAGGAAGTTATGCACCATGGAAGTTGGGCATGTCAACACTTAAAACCACACTCCAACACTTCTCAAAAATCAGTTTTTCACAACTTGGACTATCCTCAACCCTTGGATTGTAATTCAAACTGATAATGTGAGGTGTGGATGAGGAGAAAACCAGAGAATGAGTTAGTTTGATAAGCATGGCAAGTTGTAGCAAGTTGGTATTAAAATAATCATTAAAAGGGAGGAAAGATAAACTTTTCTCCAAAGATGTGGCAGCTGCATCCCCCTACCTCACTAGCTTCATTTCAAGTCATCTCAAGTCCTTCATATCAGCTGTTCCTTGCTTGCATTGAGCCTTGTAACTGATGTGAAGATGGCTGCGACTAGATTTGAAATGATTTTCTTCCAAATCTCCCTCCAAAAATGGAAATGACAAAGGTTGCCCTCACCCTCACATCTCCTATAAATAGAGGCATCCTCACCATCTGCAAAAGACACCAGAGCAATCTCAAAAAACAAAAGAAACAATAGCTCTCAATCCCTTCTCATTTCCTTAAGAATTTCAAAAATCCAAAATCTCCATTTTTCACCAAAAAAGCTGTCTTGAGCAAAATTCTGCTCAAGATCAGTTCAAGCATCTCCAAGTCCCTCAAAACCACCTACACAATCCCTAAACATTGTGCAGAAGGTGTCCATACACTTAAACCTCTCAAAAATCTCATTTTCACAAAAGTCAACTCTCATGCTAAGCTACTTTGACCATATTGCATAAAACTGGCCAAAACTTGTTCCAGCCATTTTCTTGAGTTCCTAAACACTCAAACACCTTGCAAATATCCTACCTCAACTGTTCAAAGCCCTAAGAATCAGTGGTAACACTTGTTTCTCAAACTGTCTTAAGATTGGCACCTTGCTTCAAGAAGAAGGCAAGTCCAAGGCTTGGTGGTGTTGAAGCATTCTCTGGTTTTCTTTGACATTTTAGATTGCTTACAAGTTTGTCTACAAGAGGTAAGTCATCTCTAATTCAACTCATTTCATTATCATGATCTTTGCTTTGATTGTCATCAAATTTGCAATGTCACTGTTTTTGTTATGATCCATATGTTGAGTTTTAGCATTTGTGAAAGTGTGTTTGGTTGTTGCCTTAAAGCCTGTCCCTTATCATGCCTCTAATGTGTGTGTATGCTTTGATTTGCCTAGAACATCACCCTTGCCAAAATTGCTCTGCTGCTACAGCATGAGCAAACATGTTTGCATCAATATATTGATTCCATTTTGCATTGGCATTTTGGTTGGTCTATGAGTTGAAACTCATTTGTTATCTCATCTGTAGCATGTGTATATGTCTATTTCTATTCAAATATGCTTTATGCTGATTTTGGAATTGTTCATGCTTGGTCATGTTGCTAAGTAGCAGTTGGGATGCCATTTCCCATCTCAATCTCTTTTGGACCCTTCTTGGTGTTTAGACACTCTTGATATTATGTATGTATGATGTGTATGAGGTTACCTGGCCCAATTTTTGCATTCATTCTGACTTGACATACCAACTGCATCATATCATGTTTTAATTATCATCAAAATGCCATTGTTCATATTATCTTATTTCTAGTATCCATGTCTGTTTGAATCATTTCCATAACACACTTACAGTATGTGCACATGTTTGGTTTGACCTAAAACTATTTGGAACTCTAGTTTGATGTCACACTGCATTTCACAATTACACTTGAGCAGTTTGAACACCAAATCACACAATGTCTGGTCCTGCACTAAATTGATTATTTGAACTCATTTAAATACATATTTGCAGCTTGTGTATTTATGTTTGAATTAGACTGGATTATTTTGCAACCTTGAATTGATGTCTTCATACCTCAAAATGCCATATTTGCAATTCAAATGCCACATCTTATGACAGGCTGATTTGAACTTTGTTTGTTGCTTGACCATACTCTATACCATGTATATAAAGTGCCAGTGTACTTGATTTAATCAGTTTGTGCATAAAATGAGAATTGAGTACCATCATGCATTTACACTCATGACAGCTTGCAGCTAGTATGCCATATCTCATGACAGTTTTGTTTCATCTGATTTTAATGTTTGAATCCTTTCAATATCATGTGTATGAGATGTGCAGCTCATGTTGAAATACCAAAGTTTTTGACTGTCATCTCTTGTAGCTTGTTAACTGCTGTTTTATCAGAGATTTCATGGCCAGTTTGTAGTAGCCTTGCTGTGTTGTGATTTGTGTTATGTAGTGGCCTAACTTGAACTGGATCTGTTCTTATTCTGTACATAGTATACCTTGCTGTTCATGTTTGTTTTGAAGTTGAATTCATTAATGCACATTGCTTAAGTTACCAAAGCTGGACTGTTAGTGCTTGCAATGTAGGGTATGTGATCTATTATCCTACTCTATTTTCTCTTAACAAAAGCTTGATCTGTGTCATGTCCAAAACATGTTTCCTATGCCTCATCAGTACTTTTACTGTTTGGTTCATTGTTTGATTGAAAGTATGTTTTTTATAACCTTGGCTGTTAAAAATCTGTTGGTGTATCTAATTTCTAGCAGTATCTCATTTGCTATTATTCACAATGCCTTTTGTGTTGGTGTATCTGATTGTTGATAAGGATTGGTCTGTGATTTAACCAGTTTTTTAACCATATCATACTTGGTCAGTGCTTAACAAGTGGTTGTTGCCATGGCTTTTTTGTTTTAAATCCAAAATCTATTTATAGCCAATTCACTAATTTGGCAACTTGAAGGCCACCTTTTCATCCACATCCCACTCTAAGATTGAACTTGCTTTTTTCTGTCAAAAAACTGTTTTTTAGATTGATTGCCAAATCTGTTTCTCATGACCAAGGCCTGTTTTAAAACAAATCTTGGATATGTTCTTGACTTAATGTGTTAATTTTGTTTGATTCTTTCTTGACTTATGATCCCATGTGTGCTTTGAGCAGTCTTGAGTGTGGATTCAGTTTTAAGATTCTGGCTTATTTACTTTTAAAGTTAAGTTTGCTCAATTGGGGGTTTCACTCACTTTTTGATCCTTTTGCCACTGTCATGGACTATTATCAACAGAACCCTACACATGTTCAATTTGTTCTAGCCTCCGAGTTGCTAAAGCCTTGAGGACTTTTTTTTCTTAAGAGTCCAGGTGAGGCTAGGTTATTATTCTTGGAGGAACTTTTGTGCTTTGCTTAAAGTGTTGAGCAGCTGTCATTAAGACATGTTTGTAGAGCCTGTTTTTAAAAGAAGTGTCACACCTTTGGAATTTGGTACATTGTTATGCTAAGCATAGAGCTCCTTACTGTAGGTTATGTATGTTAGTTAGGATAAGATTGCCACCTTTTATCCATAACTGTTTCTGAAAGGAATCTGTCAACTCATATTCAATTACTGCCAGGGGTGTTTTGTCATTGATTAGGAAGTTGGTTTAGGCTGTGGTGAGTGGATGGCCAGGATTGCTGTTTTGATTTATGGACTGGTTCAGTTGCAGTCAGTTTGATTGCATGAGGGGGGACTTGTGAAGGCCTCAAGTTGGCTACATGACTATTATGTTTGAGGCAGGCTAGGAGTACGGAGTAATAGGATTAAGTAAGGGTCTTTGTTTGCTGAGTTTACAGAAGAAGAAACCATCACCATTTAAACTTAGGCCAGGATTGTGGTCAGTTATTTAGTGACTTAGTATAGATTTTATCTTGATGCTCTCTTTGCTATCCACAATTCCTTTGAGAAATCTGCCATTCAGGATCCTCATCAGGTTTGCATTTAGTCATCTAGGATCAGCTCAGTAACTCGTGCCTCCAGTACGGTTTAGATTGGTTGTAAGGAATCCATATATGTTGTGTTGTTATCAAGGCTCATAGTGAGTTGACTGATATGTTGAAATACTGTCAGCACCTAGGTTTTAGCAATCCCAATTTTCACTCCTTCATAACTTGCATGTGTTTTTTCCATTTAGATAGGTTGCAGCCACTGTGTTGGTTTTAACAGTATTGAAATACTAAACTTCAAAACACAACTTCACCAATGTGCAATTTGGTGTCCACTCCTTTGATTTATTAAGGAAACTATTTTTTTTCATTGAATTTAATCCTTGAGTGACCTATTTTTTTTCAAATCTGAGCAGACCTATGTTGGTCTTGGATTCACTCTCTTTTGTTTACTTTGAAGTAGCATGTGTCCAACTCATGACCATCATTGCAACTCACTTGCCCTTTTTTGATCCAGGGCTGTTTTGAACAAAATCCTGGTTAGAACTTATTCAGAATCACTTTTGTAAATTGCTTGTGCCTGGCCTAACCTCAAATTGCATCAGCTACATACTATGTCCATCAATTTGCATCTCAAAATGACAAGATGCATAAACTTTCGATTTTTACTATATGAGCATGATCTCAAAATTTGGTTGTTACCATCTTAATCCTCATCAAAAGTTAATCAGTTTTGACTAAAATATCGTGAAAAATGGTTAAGATTTGAACAAGTTGACATCAAAACGCATTTCTTGTAATTTGCCTTGTTCTTGCTCTTTCATGCTTGCCCAGAAATCTTGCCAAGCGCGCCATATATACTTATAGGGGTGGCTACATCAACGGATGTATAGCCACCCCAGTGGTAGAAGCATGCACCTTAAGTCACTCATCTTGTCCTTGGTCCCTGGTTCGATCCCTGGTTGGGACACCTTTTTGGCATTTTATTTAAATAACAAGCTTCATTCTTTTTTCTTCTTGCTATTCATTTCCTTGTCTCACGCGTGCTATTGGCCTAGTGGTTGGTGCCATGAGTTTGCAAACTAAAGGGACTGGGTTCAATTCCCAGTGTGACCCCTTTCCTTTTATTTTATATTTGCTTGTTCTAATTGTTTGTTTTATTGTCATAATTCATCAAATCTTCAAATATTCATAACTTCCTCATTTTTCACCCTTTTTGATCCATTCTTTTTGCAATATGTTCGTTATAATGTCTATTTTTATATGATATGGGAATATTACATGTTTTTTTTTTAAAATTGTGATGCCCTTTTGGCCATGAGGAAATGTGTTCATTTACTAACATCGTTATCTTACTTGTTGATAATTTCCTTTGAGCATGATTGAACTTCTTGTAAGATGTTTATCCCCCTTGTTAGTTAACATGTTAGGGTACCCCTTTTGATCTCACCATAATCTTGTCTCATAAATTCCTCCTAAATTATGAGGTTTAAACTGATTTAATCGTGTTTGAGTGTCATCTATGTACATTGTTGTCACATTTACTATGCTTTGAATTTATGACATGCCTACTTTCAAATTGTGATTTTTTCATATGATTGTTACTTTTATCATGCTTCAAATATTTGTTAAGATATGCCCCAAATCTTTGTTAAGATGATTGACTATTGGTTGTAACCCTTGATATCATTTGAAGTATATGCTTATTGTAATATGCATGCTTACTTGTCTTAATCTCATTTCATCTTGCTCATTTGTTTATTGCTTTGTTAAGTATTAATTCCCCAAGTGATGGAACTTTCTAGTCCTCATCCAAGTTGTCTTCCCCTCTCTCCTTCCAAAAGAAAAGTTTCTCCCTTGACCCTTGTGTCATTGGATAGCTCATTTACCCCTCTTGACTTTGTGAAGTCATCCTAACCCTAGCTTAGTTAAGTTAGAACATTCAAACCATTAGACTTTGCCGTAAGTCTAGAAAACCTACCTATACTAGGAGTGCTCCATCAATTAGAACCTTAGGATAGAGTTTGTAAACTCTATGTAAGAATCATAGCAATGATTACTTACTCCCTCTTTCAGTGTTTAACATAGATCTAGAAAGTTTTCTTAAACTCTATACAAACATTGTTATGTTTGTTCCCTTTTGAACCTTGATCATAATCAAGTGTTCTTCAACCCTAGTAAGGTGAACTACGATTGCTCTGATTCTATCCTAGTTAGGATACGTAGGCAGAGGACGCGATGTCTTTGCGAGCAAACTTAGAAATTATCTTTAGGTCTTAACCTACACCCTTTTACCCAACCCCGACCCTTAGCAAACATTTATCAAACTTAGCATGCAAACAAACAAAAGGTTCCTGTAGAGTACTACAAATGTTTAGGATGTGAAATATCTACCCTATGCATAACCAACCCCCGATCCCCGAATCTCTTAGCGTTGTTGTTACATCGCGAAAAGGCTTTTTCTTTCTTTAGACCTTTCCTTTGGATAAATCAAAGTCCGGTTGTAATCTAAGAATTTAAGATTCAAGTTAATCAATAGCTTGGTATCATGATTCTCACTGCAACACTTAGAATTCTATATAGTATGTGTTGTACCCCAAAATTTGACCAACCTTTTCTTGTACTTGGCTTATGTTTCATTTCATTTTTAGCATTTTTGCATTTGCATAACATTTTTCTTAGTAGGGGATCAAGATTTGTTGTTCCATTCAAGAGGAAAGTCTTATTGGCCTCAATCTCTAGCAAAGGTATTGGTGCAAGCCATCAAGTGTTTATCATCACCATGGAAGTTTCAAAGTTTCTTAAGGGGAGAAGTTTGTGTATTGGAATCACCTCTCATCCTGAAGATCATCAGAGGGTTCTCAAGGATTCATAAGGTCTTGTTATTGGTTGAGGCAGGGTGAAAAAGCTCATTGAGTACCTTAGGGTTCATTGTGGAGCTTGTGTACTCATTCAATTCATCTGCAAGAGCCACAGTCAAAAGATATGGAACTGGGGTTTCATTTGGACAACCCAAAGTCAACTGTGGACTTGAGAGGGTTCAAGACTTGGTTCTAAGGAACACAAACCATGGGAAATCATCTTAAAGCATATATGATGTCATTTTAAGATCAAATCAAGAAGAATCAAGAGTTCAAGAAGTTACCAATTTAGGGTTTCAGATAATTTCAGTGTAAAATCCCCTTCTTTGGTGTCTAACTTCAAGGACAATTTATCCTATGATGAAAGCTCAATCTCTTTTTCATGAAAACATGATACTTGTAGGGCATGTTCTTAGATTTCTTTTGAGTACAAGAACTCATCCATTGAGTTTGTACATCTCAAGTTATGATACCAACAAGTTAAGGTCCTCAGATGAAGATATTTTAGGTCAACTAAAAGTCAACTCACTTCCAAGGAATTTTTGGCCTAGAATCAAGTTTCTCCTAAACTTCAAGTGAACATGATAGTTTTTCCTCATGGTCTTAGCTTTCCAAAAAGTCCTAGAAGTCCTTTTTATCATTTGTACATCTCAAGTTATGGACCTCACAAGGCAGGGGCATTTTTGGAAAGTTCATTTTAGGTCATTTATTTCAATGGTCTTTTTCATGAACTTATCAACCTCAAATGCATTTCCAACCAACATGAAACTTATGCCTAAGAGTCTTATATCCATCATTGAACTCATGGTTCATGAAAATTGGTGAATTATGTGGCCATATGGACCATTTGAAAGTGAAAATTTGACTTTTGGTCATGATTTGGATTTCTTACATTACAAGTCATAAGATGAATTGATTTTTGAAATTTTGACATCTTTTTAGTGTCATATTGTAGTCATGCCAATTTTTACCTCATTTGAGCCAACATAAGTACATGTTATGTACCACTTTTTTAAGTTTCACACCTTAAGAAGCAATTGTTCAAAACTTGGTATCAATGCATTTCCAATCACTAAAATCACCTTAATTCATTCCTACACACCCTAAATGTTCATTTTCTGACCCCAAAAGAATGGTACAAGAAGCAAAACTTGTGTATGCACATGAATTACATTTTTTTGGCAAAATTGAAAACCAAGCAAACCAGCCATTAAGGGTCTGCATGAATGTCACTAAGCCCTCATACATAAGCTGAAAATTAACCCTAGATGCTGAGATTGGAAAGAATCACGCAGAAGAGCTCCCTCCATCAAGAAATTTCAGAAACTTTGTTCTCTTCGAATCTCACTTTTCTTTGGATATTTCTTCAAGTTGTGGCTCAATTCATCATCACAAAAGTGCAAGGAAGGTTTTGGAAGGTTTAAACAAAAGTTTGCTTGAGAAGAGAAGGGTCAACAGAACCTCTCCGTTAGGTAAGATTCTTTCACTTGAAACTTCCATGTTAGGCACAATTTAAGTTGCATATTGAGTACATCTGAAGCCCTATGTGGAGTAGGCCATGTTTGATTTGTTTTGGTGGCTGTTTCTGAACTTTTCATTTTGAGCTTAATTTCTTCGTGGCTGGATTTAACCCTTTTCCAAGGGACTTTATGAAAAATGGATGCCATTTTTGAGATCCTCGTGAAATTTCCCTTGGAATAGTGGTCTGGGTTAGCTCTTTTATGGTGGTTTTGGCACAGCTCTGGCGACCCCTGGCCGGAGAAGACGACCGGAGCCCTAGCTCCGGCGTCTGGTGCATTTGCAGATCAAAGCTGAGTTGGCCAGTTGGATTTGTTGAATGGATTTTGTGTCGTGCGTGCATTGGCTTGACCACTCCAACATGGGTGTTTGAATATGACTAGACTTAGTGAAACGCACCGTTTCACTTAAGTCTGATTGAGTTTGGACATTGGGCCTAGTCACTTGCTTTCCACGCCTCCCCTTTTTGAGCCCAGGAGCGAGATTACACTATTTTCAATTCATTTGCCATATTGTTGATCACACCCCCTCTTTCCTTTGCAATTATTTTATTTCATTTTAATTTTTGTTCTCATTTTAATCTTTTAAAAATACTTTTAACTACCAAAAAATTCTATAAAAATATTTTTCTAACACTTTGAAATGTTGTTTAATTTTCCATGTTTTTTTATTTCTGTTTTCCTTTTATTTTTGTATTTTATTAGGATTTTACAATTTGAAGTGCTTTTGGTGTTGTCTTTGCTTGATCCAATTCATTCGAGCCCCTAATGCAAATCCCCTCTGATCAAGGTTTCTTCTGGTATTAGAGGATGAATTGAAGCATCTTTAAGGGTGACTTTGGTTCATTATTGATCATTTCTTGGTTGACTTTGAGTTGATTTTTATTGCCCCTCGATTAATGCTCGATAAGGTGGAGCACCCTTAACAATTGAATTGTTTGGTGATGCCTTGAGATGGATATGACTTTGAAACTTTGGTTTCTGTTTGCCATTTGACTTATTTACTTTGTGCTTTTTATTTTGGAATTTATTGAACAATCTTCCTCTTTTTTATGAAGCTTGCAAGTCAATTCATCTCAAAAGATGTTCATACAAACTAGTTTGACCTAGTTCCTTTGGGAAATGACTTCAATTAATCCCATATGCACCCTATGAGTCTTGTTTATAACATGATTAAGGTGTCAGTTCTTTGGTTTTAAGTCATACATTTGTGTAACTTGTTTCACAAGTTACTTGGAAGTTAGGCATTTCCACTTGTTTTTAGGTGTTGAACATGAGATAGAACTTTGGTTCTTCCATTTTCCTTGACTTGGTTCTTGTTTTTGCCTTGCTTCTTACTTTGATTTGAGCCTTCCTCTCTTGGTTTCACTTCTGCCCTGCTTGCTTTGATCATTATTCAAGGTGATTTGGTGTTCATGTTTATGCTTTGAGTGTTCCTTGAATAATGCATCTCTTTTAGCACTTGTTTGCTCCTTTCTTTTACATGATCAATTTGAATGGTTTGATTGAGATACCTTACATGTGCTTGCTACCCAAGTTTCTTTCTCCCATCTTCTCTTTGATCATGGCCTTTTGGTTTTGGTTTTTGTTTAGCTTTAGCTTAAGTGATTGATGTTTGAATGGTTGTAGGAGTTGTAACTTCTCCTACTTCATCTCACTCTTTTTGACTTGTTTAAGTCAACTTGTTTTGATCCTTTCTCTTTGTTGCATCATTTGATTCTCATATCTCATCTTTGCATCTTTTCATATCATGTTTGCATTGCTTTTGACTTGTTTAAGTCAACTTGTTTTGATCCTTTCTCTTTGTTGCATCATTTGATTCTCATATCTCATCTTTGCATCTTTTCATATCATGTTTGCATTGCTTTTGACTTGTTTAAGTCAACTTCTTCTCATTCTTCTTTTCATCTGTGATTAATTTATTAAGTGTTTACTTGGTTTTGCCATGATCCCTTAGGATTCCTAGTCCCTTTGTTTAAGACGGGAGCAGGAGAGACATTAGGTGTTCAATCCTTTGCATGATAACATTAGGATATATTCTTCCCCTCTTGATCCTAACTTTAGGAACACATTGCATGATAACATTAGGGTTGATCAATTCCCCTTAGAGTTTGTGTCTTTGTCTTCTCATCTCCTAAACACCTTAAGACACTTAATAAAGGATAATAAATATTGTACGCTAAGAGCCTTAAGTACTTGAGGAATGATAGTTGGGGGGCCTCCTCTCAATCTGTCTAGAGTGTTTAGCGTATGCCCTTGGGCGATATGCGACGCATTTGCTCTCAAGTCATAGTCTTTAGTGCAACATGAGTTACAAACTTAACTCAATTCACTTCTTCATAAAAAACACAAAACAAAATATCAAACCTTTTTATCTCTCGGGATTATTTGAAAATCCTTTTCAGAAAGAGTGTGTTAAGTCTTTGTTCTACCGCAAACAGGTAACGCCTAAGTCTCCAATGGTCGAGCAGCAATACACCTAACTGCTAGAACGAAGGTTTAACCATACTCAGTTAAAACACTTGAACCAATTTGTGGTCGTGTCGGCCCGAACTACGTTTGCTCTAATTTCTCATATCAGATGAGGATACGTAGGCACAAGACGGCGATGTCTTGGCGAGCAGCCTTCCCCATCTTCACCAGTAGTTTTCCGAACTACGTTGACTCTGACTTTCCCATTGCACAAGGGAATATGTAGGCATATAGCGGCGATGCTCTATCGAGTCTCTTTTCTTTTCTTTTGTCCTTGTGAGCCAGCCTTTTGATAGATTAACACCATTTTAGATAGACAATAAGCATGGATCCCGTTGAATACAATGGACGTGAGGGGTGCTCATACCTTCCCCTTGTGTAACTGACTCCCGAACCCAAGATTTGGTTGCGATGACCCGTCTTTTCCCTTTTTTGTAGGTTTTCTATGATCGTTTCCTTTCCCTGTCTTTGGGATAAATAACGAACGGTGGCGACTCTTCTGTCTTTGTCGGCTCCCTTTTTCGCAACGATGTGATAATTGGCAACTCTGTTGGGGACACTTCCCATCCCCTATACGTGTCGATCCTAGCGTTTGCTTGTTTATCTTTGGGTGTGTATATATGTACATTTGTGTTGTATCTGTATTTTATCGCATTTGCATTTTACTTTCTCGCATTGTATCATGTTATTGCTCTGCTGTTGGGTGGGGTTTGTTCCTTTGAGAGATAGGCCAAAACCCAGGCTTGAGGATATATATAGCATTAGAGTGGAAAGTAGTGAGGACCTGTATGGTAGCATGCACTAGTCCTCACGAAATTCGCGTTCAGACGAGATTTTCTTTGAAGATGTCCCATCCTGTACATTGGTCAGGAGGGGGGTGTTGGATCTGAAAACTATCGACTCTGGAGACCGATCATTTGGGAATCAGCTAAGTGAGGCCGCTTCGTGTGACTATGATGCCAAACCAGAAGTGATGAACGTATCATCATTTCTTGAAAGTCTGTGACTCTAATGACCGCGTAGGATGCCGAACCTGATCAGATTAGGTCCATACCTTGTGAGTGGGAGGGTTATGCAGGAAAATTAACCTCCAACCTACCCAGTTTTCTTATCAGTGTGAACCTTTGATCCTGATTATTGCGAGTTTCCAGTTTCTCAGTGTTGTGATTTTGGGTAGTTTCTCGCCGAAGCAAAGCTCTGGTTCAACTCAGTCAGCAGCACATCAATCTTGATCCTCTACTTGCATTTTGCATATTCATTTGCATCCTAACATTTGCATCTATTTGTGTTTCAGGTGTATATTTTCTCCTTGATTCTAGTAATCTAATCCACTGTTATCATGGAACCTGGTCTCAAGAGAGCTGTTGTGTACAGGTTCTCGGTACCAGATGTAGGATCTTTAGTTGGCCTTATTTCTGTAGTTGAGCGTGGGGTTATGGAAGATTTCAGAAAAGAGTATGGGAGGCTTTTGAGCTTTGCCTGCAAGGTCTCCAAGTATGAGCTGGATGGTATCCATACGCTGCTGCAATTTTATGATCCTTAGTTGCGTTGTTTTACATTCCTCGGATATGTCTTGTTACCAACCTTGGAAGAGTTTGCTCAGTTGCTGGGGATTCCTGTATTGGAAGAAATGCCTTTTGTGCATTCTGAAAGGGAGCCTGATTTGATTAAGCTAGCCAGCGCTCTTCATTTGGATGTTTTTGAATTGGATGGGAAGATGGTATGAAGAAATGGAGTTCCTGGGTTCCCTCTATCATTCCTGGTGACTAAGGCTCAATGTTTTGCAAAAGAGGGATGTTGGGTCGTTTTCAATGCCATTTTAGCTCTATGCATCTATGGCATAGTATTGTTCCCCTGTATACCTAACTTTGTTGATTTGGACGCTTTCCATATTTTTGCTTCTAAGAATCCTGTGCCAACACTTTTAGGAGATGTCTATCATTCTATCCACTATAAGAATGAAAATAGAAGAGGGAGGAACATCTCCTATTGCACTTCGCTGCTATACAGATGGTTTATTTCACATATGCCCAAGTATGGACCCTTTATTGAAATGGAAAATACAATTGAGTGGTCTGAGAGGCTCATGGACTTAACACCGGAGAATATTGTATGGTTCAATAGAGATCTTCTTGGTAGTGAAATTATCTTCAGTTGTGGAAGCTTCCCCAACGTTCCTTTGATTGGGCGCAAATGTGGCATCAATTATAATCCTGCTCTCGCCATTAGACAGTTTGGCTATGCTCTAAGGGAACCCCCGAGGGAGGAGGAAATACAGGAATCTCTGTATTTCACAAGGTTAACTGATAGTGACATTCTGACTAGATTGCAACAAGCTTGGAGTAAGGTTCAACGCAAAGGAAAGATTGCTTTGGGCAAGAGCGATTGTAAAGCTTATAGACCATATATGGAATGGATCCAGGAGAGAGTTGAAAGACTGTTGCTACCATTTCCAGTCAGGGAGCCTTTGTATCCTTTAGTAGTTGAAGAACCAACGACAGTTGACATCCAGAAGTACAATCAACTGCGGGCTGAAAAGGAGGAACTACACAGAGTGAACGAAGAGTTGGAAAAAGAGGTCATTCAGCTTAGGAGTGAGAAGAATCAAGCCACTCATCTATCCAAGAAGTAGACAGATACCCTGGACAAGATGGGAAGGGAACTGACTGAAGAAATTCGCGTTAGAGAATCTCTTGGTCAGGACATGAGAAGCCTGGGTAACGCTCTCAAAGGCAAGAAGAAAGAGTTAGAGAAAGCGCACCTGGAAATATCAAAGTTCAACGCTCAGTGGAATGCCATCTTGACTAACAACAAGGAAAGAGAAGATGAGATTCATCAACAGATTGATAGGTTGAAGACTCAACTCCGAATCAAAGATGAAAAAGCTCCTGGAGAATCTGCTCGTCAGTATGAAAGCGACCGCAAACTACGAGAAGCTCTTGCAGCGTTGGAAGAGTACAAGTTGAAAGAAGACCTGAAGAATCCCAGACTTGGATGCATTTAGGGAGGATGCTTGGGAAGACTATGCTCAAGGATTACAAGCTACCATCAGCAGGAGAGAGTTGCTTATTTAAGGGTTAATTGCA
Organism: Lathyrus sativus; assembly: GCA_963859935.3. Lineage (NCBI taxonomy): Eukaryota > Viridiplantae > Streptophyta > Magnoliopsida > Fabales > Fabaceae > Lathyrus > Lathyrus sativus. Next base: position 596,596,865 of record OZ012740.1, on the reverse strand, counting down.
GACCTGATCACCCTGATACGAAGGAGTTATTGGAAGAATTCCAGATTCACTGTCGTACTTAATGCATTTTTCTCTTTTGCATTTTGTTGTTTTGTACTCCAACCATCACCAGGATTGTTGGATGAGGTTGTGTTGACTCAGTTGTATTTTCCTTGGTGATATGCTGATACTCTGTGTCTCATTTTATTTATGAGAGAGGTTTTGTGGCTCCATTTGTTGGCTCTTCATTCTACTATTGTTCCCGTGGAACTAGAATCAAGGGGAAGATTTCCCTGAACCATACTTACATGTCTGCATTTTGCATCATTTTTCATATTGCATCGCAGGATTGAAGATCGCACGATTCACCGCTATTCAACAAGGGGAAATCAACAAAAGTCCATGGACCAAATTCAACTTGAGCTACAGGAGTTCTGTGACTGCATGGCGCAATTCATGGACCTGATGCAAGAGGTTGCTAACGGTCAGAAACAACTGAAAACACTTGTTCAACCTCTAATTTCTAGGGTTGACGGAAGTGGAGTTCTGCATGGTGGGACCGCTGTTGTTCCTCCTCCAGCTGACAATGGCACTCCTCATGCCAATGTCATCCCAACAGCCGTTATTTGTAACACCCATTTTAATTATTTAGTCATTTTATTATTATTTTAAATATTATATGTTGGTGTACCCTTTGGTGGGGGTGTATTTGGTGATGTTTGGTGGGTGTCCCTAATGTGGGAGGATTATTGGTGGTGTTTTGGTGAATATAATAATATAGTGTATAATATTAATATTGGTGGGAATATTATTATTATTATTATATTTATTATAGTTACTATTGTTATTAATATTATTATTATTTTGGTGAGATAATAATAGTATTATTATTACTATTATTATTATTATTATTTTTATTATTATTATTTTATTAAGTTATTATTATTATTATTGGGATTAGAGAATTAAAATAGAGAATGTGAGGAGTTAGTAGTTTTTACGATACATTGCGAGAAGTTAGAGAAAGTGGAAAAAGGAACGATAGAAAAGAGAGAAGTGAGGAGAACGGAAAAGGGAGCGAAGAACGAAGGAAAAAGGAAATCAGAATTGGCCAAACCTTGGAGGGTTCTTTCATCGATCAACCAATTGACAAGGAAGGACCAACATATTCGTGGGAATTCCTCGATCTGAGTAATTAACCAAGGTAAGGGGGGAGAAATTTGATTGGGAATGGTATATACATGTATAGGGTAGTGGGGAGTCCTTGACCCCGTAGGAGATTGATCGATATATGATTTTCTGTAGTATATGTGGTGATTGTTGTTGATTGTTGATGGTTGGATATTAAACGTTGATGAATTGTTGTTTTTGGCCAATTTGGCATATAGGTGATTTTACGGTTTTTAGGGAAATTCTGTAGGGATTTTGATGTATCAATAAAGTGTCTAGGTGATGATTTTGGGATTAGGATTAGGAATCATTTAGGCTGAATTACGTGTAATGTTGGTACTGATGTTAAGGTGTGAATTGGGATAGGAGATTAGAGTTATTTGGCCTAGATAGCAATCTGCAGAACTGTCAGAAAAATTGGTAAATCGCAGCATTCGCTGGGCTTCGCCTGGCGAGTGTTGGCGAAGCTTCGCCTGGCGAAGGGAGGCGAGAGTTCGCCTAGCGAGCTGAGGCGAATGGCAGCGAATAATTCAGAATTAAATCCCAGACCTAAAGGGTAGGAACTTCGCCTGGCGAGTGTGGCCAGCGAAGGTTCGCCTGGCGAATGATTCCTTCGCCTGGCGAATGCACGATAGTGGAAAGGGGCTTCGCCTGGCGAATGCCAGCGAAGGTTCGCTCCGCTTCGCCTGGCGAATGCCAGCGAACGTAGCAAAACCAAAACGTGATTTTTGTGATATCTTGGCCTTGAGCTTTGGGCTTGTGTGATCCCTTTGGCCTTGATGCACTGTAAGGTTGGTGAGTGTGGGATTTAACTCGTGTACTTGGTGATGGTACGCGTTCCCCCTTAATATCGATTGGTGAGCAATTAGTTGATGTATATGTGTGTAGTGATCAGTAGGATCGTGTATTCCCCGAGCGGTGGGATGTGTTTATATTTGGTGATAGAAAGTGAGACTACTCACTGTGTGATTGAATTATATGACATTGGTATGTAATATATCTATACATACATGCATTGATGTATGATGATATGATCAGGAGGATCGTGTGCACTTAGTGTGCCTAAACATAATAGTTGTGCATTGGTGTCTTGCATATCATGGTGTTTTGGTGGGATGAATCATGTCTCAGGAGGAGCGTAAGTGATTCATCCGTACTCCTTTGTGGAGAATGGTGGGGGATAGATCATGTCTCAGGAGGAGCGTAAGTGATCTATCCAGGTTCGATTGAATGAACCAACGATTCGATACCGCATGCATGGTGTTGTGTTGCATAATTGCATTATAACATGTTGTATTGTAATTTGAACAGTAGGTTCGTTATATGGTGTTGTTGGGGTGAATGATTGATATGTGGGTGTGTTTTACTGCCTTATTTACATGTATTACATTACCATTATATTTTTGGTCATGTTTTCTCACCCCTTTGTTGTTGTTGTGGTCTGTGCTTCTTCGGAAGTACAGATAATCCAGGTGCTTAGCTAGTTTGGATTATGGTGTGACCGTCGAGTCTAGGATGCTCTGATACGTAGCACGGGACTTGGGCGTTTTTATTTGTTTTATGTTGAACTTACATTTTATCCTCCTGTGAACGTATCGAAACTTTATTGAATTTTATTATTTAATATTCCGCTGTATTTGGAGAAAACCTTTTTATAAGGAAACGTGGTTTTTATGTGATATCCCACTTGGGAAATTGGAACTCTGATTTTGTTTATTTATAATGTTTATTAATTTAATTGATTTTGGGAAGTGGGGTGTTACATTATTCCTCCGGGCGGAGGTAACTAGAATGGAGTCCATGTTCTAGGGGAAACATACGTTATACATGGAAATGCTGGTCCTCAGTGGGAGGAGGACGAACAAGATGATATTTTCTCCATGGGAGATCTGGGAACAGGTTTGCAGTCTGATGCAGACAGGAGGTTCAGATTGATAGAAGAGAAGATGAGGAACCTTGAAAATCAGAATTCTTTTGGTCTGGACATGTCTAACTTGGGATTGATCCTAGGTCTGAGGATCCCTCCAAAGTTCAAGCTCCCAGACTTTGACAAATACAAGGGGACGACCTGTCCCAGGGTGCACCTTCATTCATATTACAGAAAAATGTCTGCGTACTCTGATGACGAGAAGTTGCTGATGCATTTCTTTCAGGATAGCCTGTCTGGTCCATCCTTGGAGTGGTATATGAGTTTGGAGTCGGTCAATATTAGAAGCTGGAGAGACTTGGCAGAGGCTTTCATCCGACACTATCAATATAATAGCGATCTGGTGCCTAACCGTGTGCAGTTGCAGAGTTTGTCGCAACAGAGTAATGAGGGATTTAAAGAGTACGCCCAGAGGTGGCGCGAGCTTGCTGCAAGGGTTCAACCTCCCATGGTGGAGAGGGAACTCATTGACATGTTTGTAGCTACACTGCCTAGTGTGTACTACGAGAAGCTGATAGGGAATATGTCTGGTAGCTTCTCAGATTTAATCATCACTGGTGAACGAGTTAAAAATGGGATTAAACTGGGAAAGATCCAAGCGGGAGAGAGATCCTCATCTGGAGGAGGAAGGAAGAATTTTGGTAACAAGAAGAGGGAAGGAGAGACGAACGCGGTCTCAGGATACAGGAATAATAATAGAAATAGAAACAGAAATCAACAATATCATCAGCAACAACCTCAAGTTGCGAGTATTGCTATTTCAGCAGTACAACATCAACAACAACAACAACGTCCACAATAACAGCAGAATTACACACCGCGTCAGTTCCAAGACCATAGAAGGATAATGAACAGACAGTTTGACGCACCACCAATATCGTACTCACAATTGTTACAACATTTGATGCAACTGCAGTTGGTTCAGAAGAGGACGCTGGCACCTTTGACTGGCGTGCCACCTGTCGCACCCTAATTTTTGACCTTAAAATGCCACCTCTTTTTGCGCATTCTTTTCTATTATTCGACTTTATCTTAATATTTCTGTTTTTCGACTATTATTACTAATGTTATATTTATTTCTATCATATTTATTATTATTATATTATCTATTTTATTACTAACATTACTTCCATTCTTGAGCTATTATTGGATCATTACACCGAAAACATCTTTGGATGCGGTTTCTGATTACATCTCGATCAGGATTGGGTATCTTATAGGTCAAGGTTGTTAGTTATATCTCTCTATCAAATCATCAATTGAAAGCGAAGAAGGATTTGGATTTAAGGCATGAAGACCGTTCATTTGGGCTTTAAATTCGGCATCTGCATTTTAATCAAGTGGTGCTATAGGATATGATGTCAAGACCCCGGTTTTCCGGCATTTCGGTTCTTATTTCTTTGTAGATCCAACTTGTATCAATGTGTTTACAAGCCCACGGGAGACAGAAAACATTTGGAGATAAAGGTGGCAGGATTCACAATCCAAAATATTAAGGAAACAAAACAAAACAACTATGTTGCTATTAAGTAGAACATGTTATGGGATTGATAAAATCTACAACAATGCTTCAGGTCCCAGCTCTGTCAAATACTAGTGGAATTCAAATAGATTAATTTATAGCTCTTCTCAAATAAAATTACAAAACGAGTTCAGAATAATTACAAGACAAGCTCATGGTCATCACGAGACAAATCCATGATTATTAAGACTCAATTACTGCAACGGTAGAAGTGCTATGCTACAACAGAAGTTCAACCCGTCAAAACCGCAATTAAACAACAACCAAGATGCTACCAAGGTCTTAAACTAGCAGAATTTTCACGGCTGCATTCATCAAAGGGGTACAACTTCCCATTATTTCTGGAGCTTTCAAAGTGCAACGTCTAGCTATGAAGGCGCCGAAGCCACGCCGAAAGAACCATACGCGAACCTGATTGCTACAAATCGAAGAGAAGATGTTAGCAAAATTCAAATGCCATCCCTAAACTCCCAAATTTGAGGGAATCGAATCCTCGTGCAACATCTGGGAGTTCATCCTTGACAACTTGTCTTTTTTTTTTTTTTTAAAAAACAACACCAGACATCATTAGCATGAATATTGCGGAATCAAATCCAAAAGGAGTAAGAGTTAATTCCAAGCCCTCAGTTCAGCTCATCATCGGGCATGAGGTTCGAGCAGCCAGAAGGGCAACGACCGAAGCCGTCGCCGGCTTCCTACTGGGCATCAAACAATGTAAAATTCGAGCTGCAGAATTACTAAGTGGCATCCTGAAAAGAACATCAGTAGCAGCAAATCAGTAAAAAAACAGGCATACACATAGCAGCTGCAAACAAGGCAATTGAAAACAAGCATTCACCACAATGATGTAATATCAACAATATCATCGCCGGCCACAGGCAGCGGCAATGCAAAGTCCAACCATCACAAGTACGATACAGAGTCCAGGAACAGAAAATCAAGAGAAAGCATAACCCTCAGACCAACTCATCATCGGGCATGAAACTCGAGCAGCCGGGAGGACTATGACCGAAGCCATCATCAACTCCTTACCAAACATCGAGAGATTCGAATCTAGACAAACATGACAATTATCCTCAGAATTTTTTCTCAACACAGGCCAATGGCACCAACGGCACAACCTCAAGCACGCAAGTTCAGACTAGCAAGTCATCATCACCGTTATACATTTCCCGGTACCGGAGCTAAGACCAAGTGGACTCTGAACCAGCAACCTGAAGAAAGAAGAGAAATGTTAGCATCAACGAGTATATCAAACACAAACATCAACCAGCATTTGTTAGAAGGTAATGCCACTGCAGTACAAAAACAACATCAAGGCAACAGCGGCATTTCCATGTCTCCCACGGTTCAGGCTTAGGGACAATCCTGAAAGAAGAAGGAAATCAGTTTGGTTCAGAGCAACATCCCAAGAATCCGTCAAAAGAAATCAAACACGCCGACAACGTCGCATTTGCTTAAATGCCTATCAGAAGCAGTCATCTAAGTTTGACCGCAATTGTTAGCAAGTTTTAACAAAAATGGACGATAGAAAAATTCATCATTGACAGTCGTGAAGCCGAAGAGAATCCTGGAAGCATTTCCTAAGGGGATCAACCGAAAACACGAGCAAAACATCAAACTACGGCAGCACCGTCGCGACTCAGAATTATAGGTCATCATTGCCACTCCGAACATATCAGCCGCAAGCATCAACGCTTCATCATCTGCAAGCATTTCCAAGCCAGTAAGAACGAACAACACAACAGACATCCGAAGCAGCTTCATGTGAACCTCCTCCAAAGAGCATCAGATGACAGAGATCGAGTTAGTGCTGCTCTGGGCTGTTAACCTCCCCTGGCCCAAGATAAATCGCTTTCCACACCTATCAAATGCCAAATCCCAAATTAGCAATTAATCAAGGAATATACCGAAAGAATCTAATCCAAAACAGCTAGCGGATTCTTGTACATCTCAAAGCAATGAATCTAGACAAATAAAGCATTAAGCACGTTTGGACCAAATATCACAGATTGGGATTTTTCATTAAACATATATCAATCACGATCAAACAGAAGAGGAAAGTTTTCAAATAATTGTCTAAACCAAAACGGAAGGTTCAATCGACATTCAAGACGGTCTTAATCAGGTTTTAACACAGAAATTCCCCTTAGAGCCTATAAAAGGGAGGGATTCGAAGACGAAAAGGAGACGATCGATAATCACAAAAACTAGAGTTCATAAAAGGGATCAAAGGAGAACTTATCCGTCGGAGAGTCACCAGCTGTCGCGAGTCCAACCGACGAAGCTTCCAATCTCGCCACCCAGGATCCGCTACCGTCACCAACTTTCGGTAAAACCCCATTCTTATCAATGCTTTTGAAATATTGATGTTTTCTGGTTGCATTTCAGGTTCGAAGCGAAGAAACAGAGGAAAAGAGATGAACTCGAAGGAGAACGATGAGAGAGTGAGACCGAGAAGGGATAGCGGCAGAGAGGGGGGATGAGTTGGGCATCTAGGGTTTCTTTTTTCTCTTTCTATTATTATTATTATTATTTGTTTTGTAATATGTTAACTACACGTATCACACACACACACGTTGCACACACGATTAACTCTTAATCCTCCATCTCAATTAATCCGCTTAAACCTAATTAACCCATTTATTCTACACTTAATTACTAAACTAATTTTATTTTAATTAACCAAATTAATCCTTATTATAATCAGCTATTTTCTTTAATTAATTAACAATTAGTAAACCTTTTTTTAATTAAACTTTTTACCTTCACTTTTATCATTTTTAATCCTTTTTTCTTAATAGTAGTAATTTGTTTAAAACCCATTTTTTTTTCGCTTTTTAATCAACTTTTATATAATAAAATTAAAACTTTTATTTAACAAAATAACTTTTCTTTATACTTATAATATTTCTAAACTAAATTCAATTAAATCATAACTTAGTAATTTATAATCCCAAAATATTAAAATCATTTAATCCTAAGAGAAAATCCATTTTATTTAATAGTAAAACCTATTTTTCAATAAAAAACTTTTATAATATGACTATTTATTAAATAGGATCTCCAAAAAAAATATAATGACAACTAAGTTTATTTTATAATATAAAGACCTATTTCATAACTCATAAAAATATATATAATTTTATAATAGTAACAAAAACTACCTATATTTTAAGGAAACCTATTTTATTATTGATGCCTAAAACCTTTTTGCTGATAAAATTAATTTAGCTTCTCCCGTAAAATCAATTCAACCTTTTTTAAATCAAATTCACCTAAGTTAATCAAACCTCTCATAACCTAATAAATCTCGCCTAAAATCAATCATATAAACTAACCTCTTCCTAAAATCAATCCGTCTAAAATCAATTTCAACATCGTAATATAATCAATCGTGCACACCCATATTCACATACACAATTCACTCACCTACACCTTAGCGCTTTCATGCGTGTGTATGGTTTATTTTTCGTAATTTATTTTCGCAATTTACATTATCATATTTATATTTCCGCCTTGCATTCCGTCCAAAGAAAAAACCTACACATGAGTCAACACTTGTGTGTAGTGCATCTCATTTGCATCATTCTCCCATTTGATCCTTGATCCCATTCAAGTCGATCTCTTAGGATAGATCCTACCCCATAGGAAGGACCGTTATTTTTACAAATTAGAATAAACATACAACTCAAATCAAACAATATTCAAACACAATAGATAAAGATGTTAATCATCTTAAGCGAGATAGAATCTCCACCCCACAATAATACAATCGATATCGTAGAGACTTTGCCTTAAGAGAGATAGAGGCGTACCTCGTCGATCCCTATCTGAGTACTCGAGCCCTTCTCTTAAGACGATGCAAAGACCATTTTCCTACAACTTGTGGCGGTTAAATCTCCCTTAAAATGACAAGTCACCTTTTCTCCTAAAATCAATCAAACAACTACCCTAAACCCGTAGGAACTTTGACCACAGTCAAAGAACTCCTCAAACCCTTTAGGGGAACTACAAATACTCTAATTCCACTCCCGTAAGGATATGTAGGCATAAGATGCGATATCTTATCGAGTATACTTAAAAATAAACCCCTAGGTCTTTCAACCATTAAGCAGATAAACCTTAGCAATAAACAAACATAAAACAAGAGGTTCCTGTAGAGTACTACAGAAACTTAGGATGCTAGCACCTTCCCTAAGTTTAACCAACCCCCGAACCTATAACTCTCTAAACCTTGCATTTGCATTGCATTGTGGGAATTTCGATCTTTATCCCTTCCTTTGGACAAATCAAAGTTCGGTTGCAAATTGAATTAAAGATTCAAACTAATCAATAGTTTGGTATCCGATTTTCACCGCGACAGAAATGACGGCTTCACTGGGGATTCCTCAGTGGGTTTCCCTATCTTATTTCTACTTGTTTATTGCTTTATATTTGTTATTTGTATACTTGTTTACTTGTTTGTTTCTTACCTTTGGGTTGATACTTTTGAGTGGTGAGACAAAGTCCTACACCCGGACTTGAGTGAACTTAAGATAGGATAGTGATATGTTCAAAGAGGCTTATAGGGGGTGGAATCCCGACCAAGCTGACTTGAAAATCACACTCAATTGAGGCCCTCTCGAAAGATGTATTGTTGAACGAGTCCTTAATCGTGAAAACATGCACTATATTCGATGTTGGAGCCTATGATATTGAGGACCGTAGTTACCTTAACCCCACTTTGACCTTTATTAGGATGTAGTGCGGGGCTATGAGGGGGTACCCCCGAAATAGTGCTACGCGATACTACGCTCAAAAGAAGTTCTCTTGAGAATATTATTAACCCCCCGAGTACTTGGGAAGTTGATAATATCCAAAAGATGGGCTAATGAATTTGGGAACCTTATTAGAACCTTGTCCTGCAGGTACAATCAACCTTTAGTCCACATCCTTTGGGAATGGGTATACCTTTGCTCCATGCTCGTTGCAAACCTAGGGTCCCCTTTTGTTTGTTTATCCTTATGTTTCTATGTGCTTACTTGTGTTTGTTGCATTCATAAAGCATCATACCGCATTGGACTTCATGGGATTTACTTTTGTTTATGAACATTGTAGGGTACTATGGATCCTAATAGAAGACACACTTTGAAATACACTTTTAAAAGTCCCAAGTTGGATGACCTAAAGAAGTTGGTAACCTTGATTGAAGACCAAGAGAGGTTCAAGAACAAGTATGAGAAGCCGATATCCTTATTAAGTCGCCAAGTAGACGAAGGACTTCTTTCCACTTTATTGCAGTTCTATGATCCGCTATATCACTGTTTTACATTTTCAGACTTCCAGCTACTGCCTACATTAGAAGAATACTCCTTTTTGGTTGGTCTACCTATCTTAGAAGAGTCTCCTTTCTCTTTCTTGGAGAAAGACCCAGATGAAAGAGATATTGCTAAGGCCCTTTATCTAAAGGTATCCGATGCCAAGGGAAACCTGATTAGTAAAGGCGGTATTTTTGGTTTGACTACGAAGTTCTTAATCAGTAAAGCAATGTTTTATGCCGATTATACGAACAAGACTTCATTCAAGGCGATCTTTGCCTTACTTATTTATGGAGTGTTTTTGTTCCCAAGTTTTGAAGGGTTCGTCGACCTCAACGCAATTAAGATCTTTTTGAAGAACAATCCAGTACCAACTCTATTGGGTAATGCTTATCATTATGTGCATCTCCGAAACTTCTATGGTGGAGGAATGATCACCTGTTGTGTGCCCTTACTTTACAAGTGGTTTATTTCGCACTTTCCGAGGTCTACTTCTTTTTTGAATCTCGATAGAGGGCTTTGGTCTCTAAGAGTTATGGCGTTGACCCACTCAGACATCGTTTGGTACAACCGAGCATATGATGGAACTTTAATTATTGATGGTTGTGGCGACTTTGCTAATGTGCCGTTACTCAGTTTTAATGGAGGGATAAGTTACAATCCAGTCTTACCTCGTCGACAGTTGGGATTTCCGTTGAAGGAGCCGCCTAAGAGTGTTCAAGTGGAGGGCATTTTCTTTAGGGAAGACAAAGAACTCCGAGACAAGATTTTAGTTGCATGGGACCATTTGCACAAGAAAGGGAAAGAAAGCCTTGGGAAACTTAATTGTGTGTCTTTAGAACCCTACCTTCGGTGGGTCAGAGAGAGGGCAGTAAAGCTGAAAATGCCCTTTTCTCGTCAAGATCCTCTATCTCCAAGAAGGGAGCCCACTTACGTCTTTATGTCTGAAGCTGAGAAGTTAGAGGTTGCCTTGAGGAAGTCGCAACATGAGTTAGAATCATGGAAGAACAAGTACCAAGTAGTGGTTGCAGAAAATGACGAATGTCAGAAGCAGAAGGCTGAACTTCAAAAAGAGAAAGATGAACTTCAGAAGCAGCTATAGTTGAAGGATGAAGAGCTACTCCCCTGCAAGAAGAGGAAAGTCATGGAGGATTTATTTTTCTCCGACCCACAATGCACTATTTGGAAGCTGATTGTGGACAACCTTATCCGTGAGAAGGCACAATTAGAAGAGCAACTCAAGCAGTAGAATTCGAAACTTCTTTAGTGTCTTTACTAGCTTTTATTTAGCTTTCATTTGGGACTTTTAAAAGCAATTATTTGTACTCTGTTTCAAAATTAATAAAAACGTTTTCTTTTACCACAATGCTTATAAATAGTTAGGATCCCATGAAGTCCTACTCATCTTGCATTACATTCTTTCTTTATTCATTTCAAGAAACTCAATTTTATTTCCCAGGTATTGTAACGATGGATTTCAAGAGGGAAGCATTGGAGTACACTTCTCAGAGCCCTAACATTGAAAGCTTGAGAGAACTAGCAGATCTCATCGAGAACCGTTACGCCTTCGCAGCAAAATATGGGGAAGTCTTCCGTTTTCTTGAACTCAAGATGAAAGGAGGGCTGTTGGAGACCGTTTTATGTTCCATTGTACCATTGTTTCACTTTTCCGGATTACCAATTGATGCCGACTCTGGAAGAGTATTCTGATTTCCTGAGGATTCCCGTGACGGCCCGACCTATATTCACCGGCCAGGAGGATGTACCCAGTCACAAAGAGATTGCCAACGCTACTCATCTTAGCTTAGCAGATGTTCAAGCGCACTTGACCACCAAGGAAGGAGTCCTTGGATTCCCAGCTGACTTCTTAATTAGAAAATTCCGCTACCATGCTGAAAGAAAAGAGGTCCTTATCTTGGAAGCCACCTTTGCTCTGTTGGTCTATGGGATTTTCTGGTTCCCAAAGATTGATGATTTCGTTGATATGGATGCGATCAAACTATTCATACTCAAGAATCCAGTCCCTACTTTGTTAGCTGACACATATTACTCAATCCACTCGAAGAATGCCGAAGGGGGGGGGGGGCATATCGTTTGTTGTACCGCTCTGTTGTATTCATGGTTCATTGCTCGCCTAACTCGACACCCGTCTATTTGGGAAGAGGAAGAGTCGCCCCGTTGGTCCGAGATAGTTATGGCCCTTACCCACTCTGACATTGTGTGGTACGACCCTACCTATGGAGGTATATGTATGATCCATAACATCGGAGGATTTACTAACATACCACTCATTGGGAGAGAAGGATGCATAAGTTACAACCCTGCTTTGGCTCGTCTCCAATTTGGGCATCCTATGATCAAAGTGCCTGATCAAGCTCTGTTAGAAGGGATCTTTCTCAAGGAAGGAGAAGATCCAGACCTGAAGACCGTCATAATTTATGCATGGAGATACATCAATAAGGAAGGAAAAGCTGCTTTAGGATACCCCAATTTTGTTGTCTCTGAAGAATATCTACATTGGGTGCGAGAAAGAGCTCTCGACCTCAAGATGCCGTTTCCTTTTTATGAACATATGGTATTGGCTTTTCACGATCCAGATTGGTTTGATGTGAGCGAAGTAGTTCAATTGAAGGCCGCTTTGGATGAGGCTCAAAAACTGAAAGCCGCTTGGAGGAACAAGTTTTTCACACTCAAGGTAGAGAAAGAGAAGTCCCAGAAGCTGCTAGAAGTAGAACTCGCAAGGTAAAGGAAGGCGCGAGAGGATTTATTTTCCTCTCACACCTCTTCAAGAGCTGTCACCAATGATGATCTTCCCCCCAGCTGCTATGGCTTGGAAGGAATGTGTTGATCGACTCATCAGTGAAAAGCCCGAGTTGCAAGAACGCGTCAGTCAGTTGGAAGAAGAGCTCTGCGCATAAAAGGAGCGTAAGGAGTAGATCTTCGAGTTTATCTTTTGCTTTTGGTTAAATGTAATAAACTCTTAAAAGAGTACTCTGCTTTGTAATGCTTCGAATATCAAAATAAAATAATTTTTTCCCAATGTTACAATACCAGAGAAAATTTGAGTTTCTTGAAGTCTCATGATCATTTGCATTTTGCATAAGCATAACATTGTTTGCATTCCAGGGTCTCACTCTTGCTTCCTCTCTGCAGACAAGCTGAATCACCGATACAACACTCGAGCTAGTCAACGCCAGAAGATGGATCAACTAGAGTAAGAGAACAGAGTGCTCCGTGATGAAGTTGCAGTTCTGAAAGAAAGTTTGGAAAGGTTGAATGGTCTAGTGGAAGCTTTGTCCAATCAAGCCTCAATCAACAACCAAGAAGTTCTGAGGACTGTGATCTCTGAAGTGACACCAACACCGATCCCAGTGGTGTCTTCTGTTGCTGAAATGTCCTACAGTATGCCTCAAGGTTTCCCATGGGGATTGTCTCCTAATTTCTTTTTAACCGGTTACCGCCCGTCTGTGTCCGAGATCCCTGCTGTGACCGCTGTTCAAGCTACTCCTGTAGTTTCTGCTGTGATGACTACCGCATCTCCACACGTGAATGTCGTTCCGTATATTCTGGATGAGCCAATTTTACAAGGGTCGCCGACTGGAACTGTGGGTTTGGAAGAGAGGATGGATGGATTTCAAGACCAATTTTCTGAAATGCAAAAGGAGTTGAAAGCCCTTCGTGGAAAGGATTTGTTTGGAAAGAGCGCTTCTGAGCTGTGCTTGGTTCCAAATGTTAAGGTCCCACCGAAATTCAAGGTCCCTGATTTTGAAAAGTACAAGGGGAACACTTGCCCTCAGAGTCATCTTATTATGTACCCCAGGAAGATGTCTGCCCAAACTGATAATGATCAACTGCTCATTCACTATTTCCAAGACAGTTTGACAGGCGCTGCGCTCAAGTGGTATATGGGGCTGGATAGTACAAAGATTCGAACTTCAATGATCTAGGGGGAGCCTTCGTCAAGAAGTATAAGTATAATATGGACATGGCCCCCGACCGTGATCAATTGAGGGCTATGACTCAGAAAGATAAGGAGAGTTTCAAGGAATATGCTCAACGTTGGCGCGAGTTGGCCGCGCAAGTCACACCACCATTAGAAGAAAAACAAATGACCAAGATTTTTCTGAAGACCCTTGGTCCTTTCTTTTATGAGAAGATGGTAGCCAGTGCACCCAGTGACTTTACTGAAATGGTTAACATGGGAATGCGCTTAGGAGAAGGTGTTCGTGAAGGAAGATTGGCTAAAGAAGAGGTTGCTCCTAAGAAGTATGGGAGTGGTTTTGTGAAGAAAAAAGAATAAGGTGTAAATGCCATTCAAAAGGGACAATTTAGAAAGAGGTATTCACCATCACACCAAGTTGCAGCCGTATCACCAGTGTTTAACGCTCCAGCTTATCAGCCTCAACAAAGTCCGCAGCCATATCAACCACCTCAATCCACCAATGCTCAACAGCCACAGCCTCAGCAAAATCCGCAGTATCCTCAGCAAAATCGGTCGTTCAACAATCAGGGTTGTGCGTATAGAAGGATAAACTTTGAGGCTATTCCTATGAAGTATGCTGATTTGTTTCCAGCTTTGGTCCAAAAGGGTCACATTCAAACAAAAGCTCCACCTATGGTTCCTGCAAATCCTCCTCCTTCTTATAGAGCTGACAAGTTTTGCCCTTACCATCAGGGTGCTCCAGGGCATGATATTGGGAGTTGTTTTGGTATGAAAGCAGATGTTCAGAGGCTCATTAAATGCGGAATTGTGTCCTTCAAAGATTCTGACCCTAACGTGCAAGTTAATCCGTTACCCCCACATGGTTCACCCTCTGTTAACATGATTCAAGACTGTTTGGCAGATGATGATCAGAAATTTTCAGTTGAAAGGGCTGAAGAAGTTTGTGTTATAGTGCCTCACTTTAAAGAAATGGAGCGTATCGAAATTGTTTATAATAACAGAGAGCCGGTTGTTACCCCGTTGGTAATCAATGTGCATGGACCTGTCCCTTATACTTCTAGTAAGGCTATCCCTTATAGATATAACGCTACAATGTTGGAGAATGGAAAGGAAGTGCCTTTGCCCACTGTACCTTCAGTAGTTAACATTGCAGATGTCAGCAGAGTAACAAGGAGTGGTCGAGTCTACCCGACTGTACCACCGAAAGAAAAAGAGGTCTCATTGGAACAAACAAGCTCAAAGGATTCAACTGTGGGGCAATCTGGTGGATCTAATTTGTCCAATTCAGATGAGTGTTTAAAAGTGATTAAGAGAAGTAAATATAAGGTTGCAGATCAGCTCCTACAAACCCCGTCAAAGATTTCTGTGTTGCAATTACTGATGAGTTCTGAGGCTCATAGGGAAGCACTCCAGAAAATTTTAGAACAGGCGTATGTTGAACAAGACATGACTATGGAGCAGTTTGACAATAGCATTGGTAGTATCACTTCATGTGACAATCTGGGTTTCAATGAGGATGATCTCCCAGAGGAAGGAAGGAAACATAACATGGCTTTACATATTTCTGTGAACTGCGGAAACGACTCTCTGTCCAGTGTGTTGGTCGATACTGGATCTTCTCTAAATATGATGCCTAGAACTACTCTATCTAAGCTATCCTATCAGGGACCGCCAATGAAGCCAAGTCATGTTATTGTCAAAGCTTTTGATGAGTCAAGGAAAACAGTAATTGGTGAGGTGGATTTGCCAATGACCATTGGTTTGCAGACTTTTATGATCACGTTTCAAGTCATGGACATTCGTGCCGCTTATAGTTGTCTTCTAGGAAGGCCATGGATACATGAAGCTAGGGCAGTTACTTCTACCCTGCATCAGAAGTTGAAATATGCTTTTGAGGAAAAAACAGTTACAATTTGTGAGGAAAGAGCCTTGGTGGTGAGTCACTTGTCATCATTCTCATATGTCGAAGCTGAGGAAGAGGTCGGCATGAAATTTCAAGCTTTGTCTATTGGGGGCGAGGGTGTCCAGAAATCTCAGGCGTCTATGTCATCATTTAAATACGCGCAGCGAGTAGTGAACAGTGGTCATCAGACAATTTGGGGAAAGGTGTTGTCTTTTCCAGAGAACAAAAATAAAGAAGGTCTCGGTTTCACCAACAGTTAAGCTCAACAAACCACCAGAAGTCCAGGGTTTCCGTTGATTAATGAAGTGTACCGTAGTGGAGGAGTCGTCCATCATTCTCAGGTTAATGTTGTGTCAGAGGATGAGCTCGAAAGTTACATATCAGAGGGTTCTACAAGGTCCTCCATTCCTTACGAAGATTATGAACCCTATATGGAAGATCCAGGTTATGTTTCAGATGAATTTGACTATACCTTTGGAGTTTATGCTGTCTCCGAGGAAGATTCAGATGGGGATATTCCAGACTTTATGACCCCAGGTGTTTTGGTTAAGAACTGGAGTGTGGTTGAAGCCCCTGCTGTCGTTCATATATCTAAGTAAAGTATTTGTTTTTAAAATTTTCGCTCTGCCCAAGGCGAAACTGCATTTATTAGAGTTTATTTTTAATAATTCCTTTTGCTCTGCCCAAGGCAAAGGTTGCTCTATTGGGCGGGTCTTTTGGTTTTGCTATCATCAATAAATTACTTTCATTTTCATTTGTGTTTTATACTTATTTACGATGTTGGGAGATAATAAGTAGCATCTCGCGTACACACACTTTCCACTTTGCGAAAACTTATTAAAAATCACATCACTTCCGCAGATTGCTACATAAAATACATCCTGGGAATAATGATCCACTGCCTTCTCCGAATTTCGAGTTTCCTGTGTACGAAGCCGAAGACGAAGAAGATGATATCCCAGAAGAAATTTCCAGACTGCTTGAGAAGGAAGAGAAAGCTATCCAACCTCATCAAGAGCTAGTAGAAGTAATTAATTTAGGATCAGAAGAAATCCGTAGAGAAGTGAAAATTGGAGCACTACTCAAACCCGATGTGAAGAAACAGCTGATTGATTTGCTTGGAGAGTTTGTTGATGTGTTTGCCTGGTCATATCAAGATATGCCTGGATTGGACACTGCTATAGTCGAACATCGTTTACCTTTGAAGCCAGAGTGCCCGCCAGTAAAATAGAAGCTCAGAAGGACCCGACCCGACATGGCTCTAAAGATTAAGGAAGAAGTACAGAAACAGATTGATGCAGGTTATCTTGTCACTGCCGAGTATCCGCTATGGTTGGCTAATATTGTTCCCGTTCCGAAGAAGGATGGTAAGGTTCGCATGTGTGTAGATTACAGGGATTTGAATAAAGTCAGCCTGAAAGATGATTTCCCGTTACCTCACATTGACATTTTGGTTGACAGTACCGCAAGATATGAAGTTTTCTCCTTTCTGGATGGTTTTTCAGGTTACAATCAGATTAGAATGGCTCCCGATGACAGAGAGAAGACGTCATTCATCACGCCCTGGGGCACCTTTTGTTACAGAGTTATGCCGTTTGGATTAAAGAATGCAAGGGCAACATATTAGAGAGCTATGACTACTTTGATCCATGATATGATGCACAAAGAGATCGAGGTTTATGTGGATGATATGATAGCTAAGTCGAAAACTGAGGATGATCATGTCAAACATTTGTTTAAACTGTTTGGTCGTTTGAGGGAATATAAGCTCCGTCTGAACCCCAACAAATGCACATTCGGAGTACGATCAGGGAAACAATTGGGTTTTATTGTCAGCCAAAGAGGGATTGAAGTGGACCCCGACAAAGTGAAATATATTCGGGAAATGCCATCTCCCACCACCGAGAAACAAGTCAGAGGATTTTTGGGACGTTTAAATTATATCTCCAGGTTTATATCCAACATGACTGCTACATGTAAACCTATTTTCAAGCTTCTGAGGAAAGAACAAGGGTATGTTTGGACTGAAGATTGTCAAAAGGCTTTTGATAGTATCAAAGAGTATTTGCTTGAACCACCTACCCTGATACCACCAGTTGAAGGTCGCCTTTGATTATGTATTTGACTGTTTTAGAAGATTCGATGGGTTGTGTACTCGGTCAGCGAGATGAAACAGGAAAGCAAGATCATGTCACTTATTACTTGAGCAAGAAGTTTACTGATTATGAAACAAGGTACACTATGTTAGAAAAGACTTGTTGTGCTTTGGCGTGGGCCGCCAAACGTTTGCGCCAGTATATGCTGAATCACACCACTTGGTTAGTTTCGAAGATGGACCTTATCAAGTATATTTTTGAGAAGCCCGCTTTAACTGGGAGAATTGCTAGATGGCAGATGTTGTTGTCTGAATATGATATCGAATACCATACTCGGAAAGCGGTCAGAGGAAGTGTTTTGGCTGATCATTTGGCTCACCAGCCTATTTTGGATTATCAACCCTCAAACGATGACTTTCCCGATGAAGATGTTATGTTTTTAAAGATGAAAGATTGCAAAGAACCCGTGCATGGTGAAGGGCCAGAACCAGGTTCTCAATGGGGTTTAGTTTTTGATGGAGCCGTCAACGCTCACGGAAAAGGGATAGGTGCTGTTATCGGGACTCCTCAAGGGACCCACTTCCCATTTACTTCTAGATTGACATTCCAGTGTACTAATAATGAGGCTGAGTATGAAGCGTACATTATGGGTCTTGAGGAAGCAATCGATTTGAGAATTAAGAATTTGGACGTGTTTGGTGATTCCACAGTGGTAATCAATCAAATCACTGGAGAGTGGATAACTCGACATGATAATTTGGTCCCGTACAGAGATTATGCTAGAAGACTGTTACCGTTCTTTGATAGGGTCGAATTTCATCATATCCCTCGTGATGAGAACAGAATGGTAGACGCGTTGGCAACTCTGGCCTCAACGATTGTGGTAAACTTTTGGAATGAGTGTCCTCGGATTGAAGTAAAACGTCTTGACAGACCCGCCTACATATTTGCCGTCGAAGAAGTCGAAGATGGCAAACCCTGGTACCATGACATTGAAGTTTTCCTTAGAAGTCAAGAATATCCTTTGGAAGCTTCCAACAAAGATAAGAAGACTTTGAGAAGGTTGGCTGGAAATTTTCTTTTGAGTAACAATGTGTTGTACAAGCGAAATTTTGACATGGTCTTGCTGAGATGTGTTGACAAACAAGAAGCAGATATGCTGATGACGGAAATTCACGAAGGATCTTTTGGTACTCACGCCAACGGACATGCTATGGCTAAGAAACTTTTAAGGGCTGGCTATTATTGGATCACAATGGAATCAGATTGCTACAAGTTTGCTAGAAAATGTCACAAGTGTCAGATTCACGCAGATAAAATTCATGTGCCTCTGACTTTGTTGAACGTTATCTCGTCCCCGTGGCCCTTCTCTATGTGGGGAATTGACATGATTGGTATGATAGAGCCGAAAGCATCTAATGGACACCGATTCATCTTACTAGCCATCAATTATTTTACCAAGTGGGTTAAGGCCGCTTCCTATGCTAATGTAACTCGACATGTGGTTGTCAAATTTATCAAGAATCAGCTTATCTGCCGATATGGTGTGCCAAGCAGGATTATTACAGATAATGGTTCCAATTTGAATAACAGAATGATGAAAGAATTGTGTGAAGAATTCAAGATAGAGCATCACAATTCTTCTCCGTATAGACCAAAGATGCATGGGGCCGTTGAAGCCGCCAACAAGAATATCAAGAAGATCATTCAGAAAATGGTTGTTACTTACAAAGATTGGCACAAAATGCTCCCATTCGGCTTGCATGGATATCGTACGATGATACGCACATCGACTGGGGCAACTCCATTTTCACTTGTCTATGGTATGGAAGCAGTGCTCCTGATAGAAGTAGAGATTCCTTCTATGAGGATTTTGATGGATGCAAAATTATCAGAAGCTAAATGGTGCCAGAACAGATATGATCAGTTGAACTTAATCGAAGAAAAGAGGATGGTTGCGCTATGCCATGGGCAATTATATCAGCAGAGGATGAAGAAGGCATTTGACAAGAAGGTTCGACCCCATGTGTTCAAGGAAGGTGACCTTGTGCTCAAGAAGATCCAGTCTTTCCTCACTTACGTCAGAGGAAAATGGGCCCCGAACTTTGATGGACCATACGTGGTAAGGAAGGTTTTGTCAGGAGGCGCTTTGATGTTAACAACAATGGATGGAGAAGAGATCACTCATCCCGTGAATATGGACGCTGTCAAGAAGTATTTTGTTTAGAACTGGGAAGTTCACATCAATTTAGGAGAAGCAGGACATTATTCCCTTTATGTAATCGCTATTATCTTCAAAAGTGTTTATTCAATAAAAGTTTTTCATTTATCAAAAGTGTCTATTCTTGATAGCAAAATCCAGATTGACTTGAACTTTTTTCAAAACTTTGTGTTTACTTGATATATGAATAACAAAAGGATGACCATGGACGTTTATTTCATCCATGGAAGAACAACAATCTTATGTGCTTCTCTAAGGCAAGAGGATATTTATTTTATCCAGACATGAAGACTATCTCCGGTCAAGATACTTTCTTTGCATGTGATAAGAGATCTGTGGAGATTTTGCTCGAGTACCCCACCGTTTGAGGCGTTTGTTTCACTTCTCCCAGTCCGTCAGCATCCGCATAGCATATAAGTAGACAACATGGCATGTGCATTTTTTGCATTCTTTGTGTTTGTTTTATTCTATCGCTTTGGCTGTAGTTATCCCTAGGTGTTTGGGTGCGTCTTATCCCTCCAATTAGATTTGTCGACTATAGGTAGAAAAAGCACGATGTCTCATTTTCCCCATGAAGTTCGACCCTTGTGGAAGATGGTTATTCCAGTAGACTCCATTTGAGTTCATACCTCAATGGTCAAGTCTTGCTTGATAGTTTTCTTTTTGGCTACTTCCCGAACCGAATCCTCAGCAGTCACAGTGTGGATAATCTTTGATGTTGAGCATGGACTAAGTGTGCATTTATTGTGCACTTTATTCCCCAGGAAGAATATTTTCAAAGAATCTCTACGAAATAGATATTACTCCAACAATGTCACAGGTTTCTCTCAAACAACCTGCCTTTTGGAATGCAAACATCTCTTTATTTGAGCAACTCGTTTTGATCAGGATTCCCTTCAAAACGACAGAAGGCAGTCTCTTCAGGACGATCTTCCCATCCCTAGTGAGTTCTTCAACATCATCAATTCGTCAAACGGCATCGCTTCGCGAATTCATCAAAGAAGTCTGCCAAAGACATTACAAGACACTTCTCTTTATTTGAGAATTCCCACCATAAATATTTCTCTTTAGTTGAGAGTCCACAATGACACACATTTCTACAGCTACAACAAAGGTACTCCCCAGGAATACATTCCACAGTGAGTTTACCATACAAGTTTATTTATATCAAGCGACATTTCCCCAGAGAAGTCGAAGAAATTTATCACATTAGTCTCTCTTTACCTGAGAAGACATACATTATAATTCGACCGGCCTGCATCTCTTCCGAAGATCCCCGTTGAAATTCTATAATCTACAATACATTATGGCTCACAGCCAAGAAATTCTACAATCTACGATAATATTACGGCTTACAGCCGAAGTTCTACGATCACATCTACATTGACAAATCCCATCCACAATATACAATCTACAAATTATGTCTACAGAGTTTTACAACTTACATCGAGATCTACAGTCTACAATGACAATTACAAACTACAATTACATCCGCAACAACTACTACTACAAATTACAATGATTCTACAATCTACAAATTTTTCAACATTTCAAGTAAAGACTGAGACCAGCTCATGATTCCCATATCATGATGCTCGGGGAGGTCCTACATCAAAGACTGAGACCAGCTCATGATTCCCATATCATGATGCTCGGGGAGGTCCTACATCAAAGACTGAGACCAGCTCATGATTCCCATATCATGATGCTCGGGGAGGTCCTACATCAAAGACTGAGACCAGCTCATGATTCCCATATCATGATGCTCGGGGAGGTCATACACCAAAGACTGAGACCAGCTCATGGTTCCCATACTATGACGCTCGGGGAGGTTATACACTTTACTATTCCCAGTTGAATTTCAAAAAAGGGATATACGAAAAGAGAGAGAAAAGAATACGAAATAAAATCGAATTATCGACTCGATCAAAGAAAAATTCATTTAGACTATTACTTACCACTATGTTATGGTAGTAAGTCTATCCTTCGACTACAAGTTCCTCTCCTATTGTCTAAATCGCCATGTCCCTTGACGTACGTGTAACCATTATAATTTTAGAGATTTCCCACTGATAGTTGTTTCCTGTCCCCGTGGAGTCTCCTTTTGTCAAGCTTGTTCTTCCTGTGTGTTGTGTCTAGTTTTCTCCCCTGTGGCACCATTTCTCCACAGGACCACTGTTTTGCATTCTCATATCATTGCATATCATTTGCATTCGGTGACTCCTTAGGGCCAAAAATTCGTGCAATGTTTGTATTTAAGTCCCTCCTATCTCGTCGAGATGAAGATTTCAATCTCCATATCTCTGGATAGAAGTAACTTAAATAGGGGCATCTGTCGCACCTAATTTTTGACCTTAAGATGCCACCTCTTTTTGCGCATTCTTTTCTATTATTCGACTTTATCTTAATATTTCTGTTTTTTCGACTATTATTACTAATGTTATATTTATTTCTATCATATTTATTATTATTATATTATCTATTTTATTACTAACATTACTTCCATTCTTGAGCTATTATTGGATCATTACACCGAAAACATCTTTGGATGCGCTTTCCGATTACATCTCGATCAGGATTTGGTATCTTATAGGTCAAGGTTGTTAGTTATCTCTCTCTATCAAATCATCAATTGAAAGTGAAGAATGATTTGGATTTAAGGCATGAAGACCGTTCATTTGGGCTTTAAATTCGGCATCTACATTTTAATCAAGTGGTGCTATAGGATATGATGTCAAGACCCCGGTTTTCCGGCATTTCGGTTCTTATTTCTTTGTAGATCCAACTTGTATCAATGTGTTTACAAGCCCATGGGAGACAGAAAACATTTGGAGATAAAGGTGGCAGGATTCACAATCCAAAATATTAATGAAACAAAACAAAACAACTCTGTTTCTATTAAGTAGAACATGTTATGGGATTGATAAAATCTACAACAATGCTTCGGGTCCCAGCTCTGTCAAATACCAGTGGAATTCAAATAGATTAATTTATAGCTCTTCTCAAATCAAATTACAAAACGAGTTCAGAACAATTACAAGACAAGCTCATGGTCATCACGAGACAAATCCATGATTATTAAGACTCAATTACTGCAACGGTAGAAGTGCTATGCCACAACAGAGGTTCAACCCGTCAAAACCGCAATTAAACAACAACCAAGATGCTACCAAGGTCTTAAACTGGCAGAATTTTCACGGCTGCATTCATCAAAGGGGTACAACTTCCCATTATTTCTTGAGCTTTCGAAGTGCAACGTCGAGCTATGAAGGCGCCGAAGCCATGCCGAAAGAACCATATGGGAACCTGATTGCTACAAATCGAAGAGAAGATGTTAGCAAAATTCAAATGCCATCCCTAAACTCCCAAATTTGAGGGAATTGAATCCTCGTGCAACATCTAGGAGTTCATCCTTGACAACTTGTCTTTTTTTAAATAAAAAAAAAAACAACACCAGACATCATTAGCATGAATATTGCGGAATCAAATCCAAAAGGAGTAAGAGTTAATTTCAAGCCCTCAGTTCAACTCATCATCGGGCATGAGGTTCGAGCAGCCAGAAGGGCAACGACCGAAGCTGTCGCCGGCTTCCTAATGGGCATCGAACAATGTAAAATTTGAGCTCCAGAATTACTAAGTGGCATCCTGAAAAGAACATCAGTAGCAGCAAATCAGTAAAAAAACAGGCATACACATAGCAGCTGCGAACAAGGCCATTGAAAACAAGCATTAACCACAACGATGTAATATCAACAATATCATCGCCGGCCACAGGCAGCGGCAATGCAAAGTCCAACCATCACAAGTACGATACAGAGTCCAGGAACAGAAAATCAAGAGAAAGCATAACCCTCAGACCAACTCATCATCGGGCATGAAACTCGAGCGGCCGGGAGGACTATGACCGAAGCCATCATCAACTCCTTACCAAACATCGAAAGATTCAAATCTAGACAAACATGACAATTATCCTCAGAATTTTTTTCTCAACACAGGCCAATGGCACAAACGGCACAACCTCAAGCACGCAAGTTTAGACTAGCAAGTCATCATCACCGTTATACATTTCCCGGCACTGGAGCTAAGACCAAGTGGACTCTGAACCAGCAACCTGAATAAAGAAGAGAAATGTCAGCATCAACGAGTATATCAAACACAAACATCAACCAACATTTGCAAGAAGGTAATGCCACTGTAGTACAGAAACAACATCGAGGCAACATCAGCATTTCCATGTCTCTCACGGTTCAGGCTTAGGGACAATCCTGAAAGAAGAAGGAAATTAGTTTGGTTCAGAGCAACATCCCAAGAATCCGTCAAAAGAAATCAAACACGCCGACAACGTCGCATTTGCTTAAATGCCTATCAGAAGCAGTCATCTAAGTTTGACCGCAATTGTTAGCAAGTGTTAACAAAAGTGTGTCGCTACTAAAAAAAAAGCATCGCGCATTGACGGGGAGGTGAAAAAGATAGACGTAAGAGTCACCACCGAACTTTATTTATCCCATGAGGGGAAAGGGAAATATCGAGAAAACCTTTAAGAAACGAACGGATAAAATGGTCTCGCAACCAAGAACGAGTTCGGAAGCCGGTTATGCGAAGGGAAGGTATTAGCACCCCTCGCATCCATCGTACTCGATGGGAACCTTTTGTTTGTCGACGTGTGAATTTATTTGCTTAAATATTATGCTATAAAGAGTGTTCCAAGAGAAGAGAGAAGGGTTTAGAAACAAGGGAAGAGAGATAACGGGGGATAAGAGAGAGAGAACGGACTCGATAGGACTTCGTGGTCCTAGGCCTACGTATTCTCAACAAATGTGAGAAAGTCAGAGTCGACGTAGTTTGGGACTACGGATATGGGGGAATGTGCTCGGCAAGGATTGTGGCCCTTGTGCCTACGTATCTTTACTTGAACGAAGTAAAGAATCAGAGCAGCCGTAGTTCGGCCTACGGTTTGTTGATGTTTTTACGGATGATGCTATCGTGCGCATTCTAGCAGTTAGGTGCATTGCTGCTCGCTCGTTGGAGACTTAGGCGTTACCTGTTTGCGGTAGAACGGACGTAACATATCCCTTTTTGAAATGATTAGGTTTTCGCCATGCGAGGCAAGAGGTCACGTTTGATTGATTGGATTGTTTTTTAGGGGCGAGACATGTCCTCGGATAGTAACCCCTACGGGTAGTACCCAATTCTTTGTCTCAAAGTTTTTGTTATGAAAATTGTGTGACGAACGAGGCATCTTTGTATTGAAAGACGAGCGTCGAAACGACCCTCACTACAGTGGGCATCCCAACACTCGAAGAAGAAGAGGTCTACACCTAATCCTCTCTCTTTAATTCAACATAAAGAGAGCTTCGTTCTCTTATTAAAGTGTTTTTGGTTTTGAATGGTAAATGCTTTGTGACAGAGAACCCTACGGTAAATGCCAGCACTCGGGATAGGAGAAGGCCTACGCCTAACCACTCCACGACCATTCAAGTTTTTATTGTGAAAATGGTTTGAAAATGCGCTCGATGCGAGACCGAGGTTTTAGGTACGAGAGGTTGCGGAAGGAAGTTGTGAAAGTGAGATATGGTGGATAAAGTCGTGTCTTCTTATTGAAAGACGAGCGTCGAAACCACCCTCACTACAGTGGGCATCCCAACGCTCGGAGAGGAAGAAGACTACACTTAATCCCATCTCTTTAATTCAATACAAAGAGAAATTAAATTATTGAAAGATGGTTTGAAAATGGATTCGGTACGAGACCGAGGTTTTTTAGGAGAGAAAAGTTTAAAAGCGTCTTCGTATTGAAAGACGAGTGTCGAGACCACCCTCACTACAGTGGGCATCTCAACACTCGAAGAAGAAGGGGACTACACCCAATCCTTTATTTTTAATTCAATACAAAGAAATTGTTTACTAGATGGCTTGAGAAATGTTAATAAGATACGAAGTAAACAAACCCTAACAGAGGGCCAACTTCCAAGCAAGCAAAGGGTGTTGAGAATATCAATAATTTGAAATTTTATTTCATTAAATGAAGATAGTCATCATTGCGAACAATTTGCAAAAAGAATGAAACAAAAATATTGAAGTATGTAAAAGTTATGAACTTTGGAATTTTGTATATAAAAAAAGGAATAAAATAAATGACAAGAATAAAAAGATGGCCATGCCAAGAGTTGAACCCATGCTCTCAAGTTCACAAACAAAGTAAACTAACCACCAAGCCATTAAGCGTGCGCGTGAAATGTGAATGGAAGAGAAAGAGAAAAGCAAAGATCAAGGCAATAGGGAAAGGAAAGAAAAAGAAATAAAAAAGGGTTTTGATCCTCAGCAGGATTCGAACCCAGGTACTTGGCAATGAAAGCGTATGGTCTACCACTGGGGTGGCTATGCATCCAAGTACTAAGCCACCCCAAATATCATATAGGGCAAATGATGACATGGATTCTGAGCAAAGTAAAAAAAACAAGCCACAAGCAAATGCAAGAGAGATCAAAACTCTCTCAAAACTCCATGGAATTGAATAAAATTTGTGTCTATCCTGCGTGTTTTTCAGAGAGGAATACAGTGGTGCTATCCAAATTTCCACATGATGCGCATAAAATCAAACACGAATGGAAATGCAAAAATAAAGCTTTGGAATGCATCATGAACACCATAGACTAGGACTGATGTAAATATGAGCAAACAGGGGTCCACTCATATTTGAAATTCAATATTCATGGATTAAACTCTAAGAACAAACTCAGCTTCTCAATAGATCGAGAAACGGACACCAAGTTGCATATCATGGAAATAAACTTACAATAAGTCTCATATCCAACCAAAGTTAGGACCAAATCCGTATGACAGCAACTAATATCCAAATTGGCATGAGGACTAATCAACAGATATGACCTTAACGAAACAATCACCAAACAACGACAGCAGCCAAATATTAAAGGTCATGAGTTATCCCCCCACCTACAAAACTGTTCTGCAGCACACCCCAATCAAACTCATCAAAGCAACAAAAACACAAATTGAAAACATTGTCCAAAGGGCCAAAGCTAGTGTGCTAAGAATCTAAACAATCAGCAATGAGCAGCCAGTTTCAATGAGAAAGAGCAGCCAGTTTCAATGAGAAAGAGCAGCAAGTTTCAATGAGAAAAAATCCAAAATTCAACATGTGCCTTACTGTCAAAGATCATCACTTTCACCACAAACACAACATACACACATATAGGAACATAAACAGCATACACATTATTAACTAACACTACAATTACATACACATTATTTAAAATTACACACACTACAAATGCTACAACAGTAAAGCCACATAATATTACATAACAACATAGGTATATAAAACACTTACATAATGTATTATAAAATTCATCTTACATCATATATGATGTTACACATAACAACACACATGTGTACATATCAGACATACAACAACTACATACTACACAAAAACTACACACATTTGCACACAATTGCACACATTATTTGTCTCATTCCCTCTAACAGCCCAAGTGAGTTAACAAACTCAACTGATCACAAGCTCAAACACACCAAAACTTTCAAAGTCTCAACAGAAATTAGCAGCATGAAGATGTTAACTGACTTCTGTGTGAGCCAAAACAGCCAAGCCATAACCAACAAATAAGGTTCAAACACACATGAGTTAAGTTGATTGATAGACAGGTCTAGGAACTATGCACAAAGTTAGACCTTCCATGAGACACTTCAAACACAACAAAATTTAACATTAAGTCACAAAACCTAGGCTTCACATGTTGACAGTCTTTTTAACAGTTTAGTGATTAATTCAACAGCTACTGCAAAAGACATGTTTAAAAATTCAAAGACATGACAATGCTTTACCAGTCTTAAATTAACACCAAAGATAAACCTTAATTTACATAGGTAAAAAGAAAAACATGAAGGGCAGAATTATTATCCACATAAGTTGTTGAACACATACCAGCAGCTTTTGAGAGAAAACAGGAAATGTAAACATGAACATGATAAGGTTTTAGCAGGTTTGGCATAAATTACAATTCAAACATCAATTGACAACCAGCACACCAAACCACAAGCATGGGTTAAATAGCAGCATACATAACCAGCTCACAAAAAAAAACTTAAAACAAACACCAATGCACACAAACCTACACCATTGCTACTGAAATAACAGATCCCAACTTCAAGAAAAACTAAACCTGACCAAAGCTAGCAAATCCCAACATGACAGTGTTTTTATCCAAAAGTTAATAGACCAAATGTCATCCACATATGCTGGTTAATGAACTGATGTTAGTGAGCAAGCAAACAAGCTAGATGCAAACAAACAATCTTAAGCTAAAACAACCCTAAGACACTCTAACAACCCTTTTCAACCAAACAAAACAAAATCTAGGAAATTATCCCAACATCCTCAAATCTGCTTGCAACAGAACTGAACATAGTAAACTCAGCAACAGGTGGTTCAAAGAAAAATGACTTGGCATCAATCAGAACCAAATCAGGACAAGACTCCAATGATTCTTCATGAAATAAAAACAAACACAATCTAGAAAAAAAAAAAGAAACATGCTCCATACGACTTTAAATCAAAACACAACAGTTGATGCACATGTTATTTTGTCTCATGTATTTTGAAGTTAAGTCACAACTCTAGTATAAATAATGTCAAACCATGGTTTATATACACATGATGAAATGACTCAGGATTAAATACCTCTTGCAGACCTTCAATAGGAGCAAACAGCTTGCAACCTTGAGCAAGGTAAAACTTTCTTTGAACAAAGCTTGACACCCCTTCCTTCTCGAAGCAACACTCAGCTTTGGAGAAAAACCCTCAAAGAAACTCAAACTCTCTTTCTGATTTTTTTTATCAAAGTGTGGCTGGCCCCTAGGGTTTCCCTTCCTTTAACCCTTTATACCTCAGTTCCAAAAACTCCAGCTGTTGAATTTTGTCCCATTTGCTTTTGTTGGGGTGGGTTCTGAATAGGGATGCAGATGGTCAGGGTAGTGGCTGCTTGTCCATTGCCTTGACTGGAAAAGAATTTCAAAACTTAAGCAAACAAGTACTTCACTTGTTGGTCTAGATATGGCAAAGCTTGGTACAAGTTTTATGGAAAAAACAAATTTGCTCCAACTTGCAATTTCACTAGCATCTCCAAACACACACCTATATCATGAAAACTGATTATACCACATTAATCCTTGCAAAAAATCACACAGGATAGGCTTTTGTTTTGTTGAAAATGGTTGACTTTTGCTCAACTTCTCCTCCTTCACGTATGGCCAAAATTTGTGTTGTTCAAAATCTGCCCAGCCATGAAATAAGGTACTTATCAATTTTGGGGTGGGATAATCAATGGATGTATCACCACCCCAGTGGTTAAAGCAAGCGCGCAGCATGTGTGATGTCCCTGGTTCGATTCCTGGTGGAGACAAAATCCACCCCCTTTTTTATTCAAGCGTTTTTTTCCCAAATTTTTTAAATATATGCTTCTCTCCCCTTTGTTATTCATATAAGCATGAGTGGCTGAGTTGGTAAGGCATTGAGCTTGCAATCCAAGGGTGGTGGGTTCAAACCTCACCTTGTGCATTTTTGCTTCATTCATTTTTTTTAATTGGATTTTCTTTATATATGCCCCTGAGAACCACATACTTGTCTGCCTATCTCCAAAGATTTTGACTTGTATCTGATGACTTTGAACACAAACTCTTGATGAGGTCTATAAATCCTTGACAACAATTTTTTTTTAGACACACATTTCTTGATCCCTTGTAAAATGCAAAAAATGCTATGCAATGTAATGTTTTATGCAATATGCTGATGCAATGAAATGAAACATAAGCTAAAGAGGTTGGTCAAATTTTGGGGTACAACAGTTGCCCCTATTCCAGCGACTTGGACCTGAAGGTAAGAAAAAGCGAACAGCTTTCGAACATTCAGGTAAAAGACGGTTGAATACCCAAGGACCCGGAAATTTGACAATCGCGAAACGAACTTCTGACATCGCCGCCAGACACCCATATTAAGTGAAACGTCTGACCTCGCCGTCAGCTCTTTAATAGCATCTAACCTCGCCGTCAGATCTCAGCGTCAAAATTATAAATTAACTGACTTCATCGTCAGTCTTCAATATTTTCTGACTTCGCCGTCAAAAAATTTTTTTACAAAACTTTGGTAAAACCCCTGACTTCGCCGTCAGCTCTTCAAAATAATCTTCTGACCTCACCGTCAAATTTACAATATTTTCTGACTTCGCCGTCAAAATTTTCTTAAAAATCGTCTTCTGACTTCGCCGTCAAAATTTTCTTTAAAATCGTCTTCTGACTTCGCCGTCAATCCTCAGAATAATCTGACCTCGCCGTCAATTTTTCCGTTAAATACGAACAACCATTAGATTCAAAGATATAATTACTTTTGACATCGTCGTCAAAACAAATTTCCAACATTGCCGTTGAAAAACTAGATCACTTGACATCGTCGCCAAAAACAAACTTCTCAACATCGCCGTTGAAAAACTAGATCACTTGACATCGCCGCTGAGAGACACAATCACTTGACATCGCCGTCAAAACAAATTTCCAACATTGCCGTTGAAAAACTAGATCACTTGACATCGCCGCCAAAAACAAACTTCTCAACATCGCCGTTGAAAAACTAGATCACTTGACATCGCCGCCAAGAATAGACTTTCAACATCGCCGCTGAGAGAGACAATCACTTGACATCGCCGCCAGAACAAATATTCAGCATCACCGCTGAAAAATCAAATTATTGACATCGCCGTCAAAACAAATATTCAGCATCACCGCTGAAAAATTAAATCATTGACATCGCCGCCAAACCTTCGCTAAATATAAGCGAGAAACAAGATTCAAACGAAATTAAGACCATCCATTGGTGACAATCACAAAAGAATTCTGCTGGGGAAACAACATGAGCTGGGGTCTAGCCAACACACGGGCAAAGATACTAGTCATCTGCGGGATTCACTTGAAACAAAAGGGCAACGACTCAGCTTATGTTTCACATGCATATGTTTGGATATGACGAAATGCTCCATACGAAATGGAAATGCTTCGCGTTTGGGTAGATGTTATGCATGTATGAAGATGCAAATGAACCACTTTAGCAAAGTAAATGCTAAAGAGAAAGAGCCAACTCCGTTGTGGCAAGGCTAGATACGCTTAGCGCAAACAAACTCATGCTGGGGAATACAGGCCTTGGATGGCCTCCGAGAAAAACTTCTGAGTAAAACTGCTTTGTTAAGAACAAAACCAACCCGCTGGGGATCCAAATCAAACTCTGCTGCGGAAAACGTCCCGGGGGGCCTATCAGCCTACAACTCTTTTGGGAAACAAACAACTTGGCTGGAGACAACAACTCCACTCTGCCGGGGAAATCAAGCGTGAATGATTAGCCAGAATAACTCTACTGGGGAAACACAGCTGATTGCTGAGGAATAACTCTCTTCTGCCGGAGATTGAATCCACCATCTGCTAGGGATGTTGAATAAGATTTACTGGGAGGATTATCCCACACTCTCTCTGCTGGGGATGGATATAAACGGTCCCTGAGTCAGTTCCACTCTGTGGGGAAGGAAAATCAACTCCGCTGACTTGGCCGCAGATTAGATGAGGAAGGAATCCACATCAACCTCTGCTTGGGGGAAGGAAACAACAAATAGACAAATGTGTTGTACAGTCGGGGCCAAATTGCCACTTATGACTTTATTCAAACAAAAAAAACAAATGTCTTGATCAATAATTAGCAAAGCCCACAAGTTTATGTATGCAAGGTTTTTCATCAAAAATATCAGGCGTCTTTTGCAAACAAAACGGTAAAAGTTAAAACCAGAACAAAAGCTTTTCTGAATAGTATATTTTATTGATAAAGGGCCTGAAAATAGGCAATTTTACATCGGATGCAACTCCTGAAAAGAGAAAGCTGCGCAAAAAAGATAATTGCAAGAAAAATATACAAAATGTCGGCAATGTGGTACAGACAAACACCATGTAACGACTCATCCATGACTTGCGTGACTTTGACGCTTTCCGATATTTTAACTTCTGAAGAGACTGGTTTGAACGGTCGATCTTCGAGTTCTCCCTAGAGTCCATTATGCTTGGGGTGATCAATGCGCAGGCCGTAGTCATTTGTTTTAAAATCCCTAATTTTTGCCTGAATCGCCCTTGCGGGTTTTCAATTCACCAGGATACTCATTTTTGCCAAAGTTGCCCTTTCAGGTTTTCAACTTTGCGGGTTCACATTTTTTCTTATATCCCTAACTTTTGCCCGAACCTATCCTTTTATGGTTCGCCGGGATGCCCCATTTTTGCCTGGATATTCTTTTTCTTTCCAGCGGGTTCGTCTTAAGCGAAGTATTTTTTGACTGCGTCTGCGTTCACAGGGGATGTAAAATCTTCACCATCCATAGTTGAAAGTAGCAAGGCTCCTCCTGAGAACACCTTTCTTACAACATATGGCCCTTCGTAGTTGGGAGTCCATTTGCCTCTGTGATCATTCTGTGGTGGGAGAATTCGCTTCAACACCAAGTCGCCTGCCTGAAAGCTCCGAGGACGTATCTTTTTATCATAGGCGCTCTTCATCCTCTTCTGGTACAAACGACCGTACGCGAGAGACGCCAATCTTTTCTCATCCATCAAACTAAGTTGGTTCAACCTGTTCTTCACCCATTCTGCTTCATCTATTTTGACATCTGCCAGTACTCTCAAAGAAGGGATCTCGACCTCCAATGGCAGAACAACTTCCATGCCATATACCAACGAGAAAGGAGTTGCCCCAGTTGAAGTACGCACCGAAGTGTGATATCCATGTAAAGCAAAGGGCAACATCTCGTGCCAATCCTTATAAGTTACCACCATCTTCTGTACTATCTTTTTAATGTTCTTGTTAGCCGCTTCCACGGCGCCATTCATTTTCGGACGATAGGGAGAAGAATTGTGATGCTCGATTTTGAAACTCTGGCACAATTCCTTCATCATCTTGTTATTCAGATTAGAACCATTATCAGTAACAATCCTCTCAAGTATTCCATATCGACAGATGATGTCCGTTTTGATGAATCGGGCTACAACTTGCTTCGTGACATTGGCGTAAGAAGCTGCTTCGACCCATTTGGTGAAATAGTCGATAACTACTAAGATAAAACGATGCCCATTGGATGCGGTTGGCTCGATCTTTCCAATCATATCAATGCCCCACATGGAAAAAGGCCATGGTGATGACATGACATTCAAGGGGCACGGCGGCACATGAATCTTGTCGACATAAATTTGACATTTGTGGCATTTCTTGGTGTACTTGAAGCAATCTGACTCCATAGTTAACCAATAATACCCTGCCCTTAACAACTTCAGAGACATGGCATGTCCACCTGCATGTGTTCCGAAAGCACCTTCGTGGACCTCTTCCATAAGCAAATTTGCTTCTTTTTCGTCCACACATCTTAGTAGCACTAAGTCATGGTTTCTCCGATAGAGCGCACCGTCTGGATTCAGATAGAAGTTACCAGACAACCTCCTCAAAGTCTTCTTATCTTGGGTCGATGCCCCAGGCGGATACTCTTGATTTTTAAGAAAGTTCTGGATGTCATAAAACCATGGTTTACAATCAGAAGCTTCATCTATTGCGAACACAAATGCCGGTCTATCGAGCCGTGAAATGACGATTATCGGAGCATCGTTCCAGAAGTTTACTTTGTACATTGAGGACAATGTAGCCAAGGCATCGGCCATCTGATTTTCTGCTCTTGGCACATGGTGAAGCTCTACTTGGTCAAAGAAAGGTAGCAACCTTCTTGCGTAGTTCATGTATGGGATCAGATTTGGCTGGCGCGTTTCCCACTCCCCCTTGATTTGGTTGACCACTAAGGCTGAATCTCCATACATATCAAGGTTCTTGATTCTCAAATCAATTGCTTCTTCAATACCCATGATACATGCTTCGTACTCGGCCTCGTTATTGGTGCATGGGAATGTTAACCTTGCGGTGAATGGTATATGGGAACCATGGGGAGTTGTAATGATTGCCCCAATCCCACTACCGTAGGAGTTAACAGCACCGTCAAAGATCAACTTCCACTGGGAATCCAATTCCGGTCCTTCGTCCGGCAACGGCTCATCGCAATCTTTCATTTTCAAGTACATAATGTCTTCGTCAGGAAAGTCAAACTTCATTGGCTGATAATCATCGACTGGCTGCTCTGCGAGGTATTCTGACAGAACACTACCTTTAATAGCTTTTTGAGATACATATTGAATATCATATTCTGTCAGAATCATCTGCCACCTAGCGATCCTTCCCGATAGCGCCTGCTTTTCGAACACATACTTAATTGGGTCCATCTTTGAAATTAACATGGTTGTGTGGTTTAACATATACTGTCTTAGGCATTTGGCGGCCCAAGCAAGTGCGCAACAAGTTTTTTCTAACATTGAATATCTGGATTCACAGCCGGTGAACTTTTTACTCAAGTAGTAAATTGCGTGCTCCTTTCTTCCAGTCTCGTCGTGCTGACCGAGAACACAACCCATGGAATTCTCAAGAACTATTAAGTACATTATCAACGGTCTTCCAGCCACCGGGGGCATCAGTATTGGAGGCTCTTGTAGATATTCCTTTATTTTCTCAAATGCCTTCTGGCAATTCTCGTTCCAAACGACCGCCTGATCCTTCTTTAGAAGTTTAAACAATGGCTCACAAGTGGCGGTGAGGTGAGATATGAACCTTGCAATATAGTTCAATCTACCTAAGAAACCACGAACCTGCTTCTCGGTCTTTGGTGCTGGCATTTCTTGAATTGCCTTGATCTTCGCGGGATCAACCTCAATACCTTTCTCACTAACGATGAACCCCAACAGCTTTCCTGACCGTACGCCGAAAGTACATTTACTTGGATTCAACCTCAATTTGAACTTCCTCAACCTCTCAAACAATTTTAGAAGATTTACCAGGTGCCCCTCCTCCGTTTGGGACTTTGCAATCATATCGTCGACATAAACTTCGATTTCGTGATGCATCATGTCGTGAAAGAGTGTGACCATTGCTCGTTGATAAGTTGCCCCTGCGTTCTTCAACCAAAAAGGCATCACTTTATAGCAAAAAGTCCCCCAAGGTGTGATAAAAGTTGTTTTCTCCATATCCTCCGGCGCCATCTTAATTTGATTATATCCGGAGAAACCGTCCATGAAGGAAAACACTGAGTATTGTGCGGTGTTATCAACAAGCACGTCAATATGAGGAAGCGGGAAATCATCCTTTGGGCTTGCTCTATTCAGGTCCCTATAATCAACACACATCCTAACTTTGCCGTCCTTTTTAGGCACGGGCACGATGTTAGCGACCCAAGGAGGGTAGTTGGCCACAACAAGAAATCCAGCATCTAACTGTTTCTGAACTTCTTCCTTGATCTTCACTGCCATGTCTGGCCTTGTTCTTCTCAATTTCTGTTTGACAGGAGGACACTCTTCACGAAGAGGCAGACGATGAACCATGATATCCGTGTCGAGTCCTGGCATATCCTCATATGACCAAGCAAAAACATCCTTGTACTTTTGGAGTAACTCAACCAATCGTTGCTTGACATTACTTTGCAGCGTAGCCCCTACTCTGACCTCCTTCTTATCTTCTTCTGTTCCCAGGTTGATAACTTCAACTTCCTCCTGATGAGGCAGGATGACCTTCTCCTCTTGTCTTAGCAATCTGGCAAGCTCCTCAGGCAGGTCTTCGTCTTCTTCGATCTCTTCTTCGGCTTGAAAGATCGGATTGTCCAAGTCATACCGAGTCATAGACGAGTCTGAGTCGGTGGCATCTGAAATGTGTAACCTGCGATGATGATGATTTTATGCTTTTAAATGATATGCAAACAAAAACACAAACCACATTGCCATTTTATTGTTAAAGATAAAAAAAAAAGAACAACAAGGATCACAAAATTTTGAATGAAAAGACGCCTTTTAATTGATGATAAAAAGATTGTTCACATGCATAAAAGATAGGGCCCTACAAATAAAGTCCATTATGCCTCGAGCAGAGCATATGGAAGTACATTAATCAAAACAAAACAATTACTCTTCATAAGTCACTGTGATAACTTCTTCCATGCTCCAATTCTTCAGACCTTGGCCGGGGATGCATGGCTGGATCCACGCGTCCATGTCGCAGTCACTGTCTCCTTCCCCATCTGATATGGCATTGATTCGATCAAAAATGACCCCACTGCTAGTAAACTGGACAGGACCTTTGTAGTGTGGTGCGCTTCGTGAAGACGACGCATATGGGTTGTATCCCAGTCCGAACTTATCCTGCTTGTTTGGGACGTTTACCACCTGCCCCCATCCTTGTGCTGATCCAGACTTCACTACGGCTTGAGCGTCCTTGTAAGATGTCATAGAAACTTCTGGCGCCTTTGCTTCCACTGGTGCCTTCTCCTTGATTTGAATAGTCTCGAAAGCTTGGCACAAGGTTTCGTGAATTTCACCATCGACCTCCACATATTTGAATGAAGATAGATGGCTCACCATAATGTCTTCCTCACCGTAAACAGTCACAATGCTACCGTCCACCATGTACTTCAGTTTTTGGTGCAGGGTTGATGTCACAGCTCCTGCTAAGTGTATCCATGGCCGACCCAAAAGACAGCTATACGCAGGGCTGATATCCATTACATAAAACACTGTATCAAAAACCTCAGGACCAACCTGAATTGGCAGAGTCAGCTCCCCAAGCACTGACCTTCTTGTCCCATCAAAAGCTCTAACTACTAAGTTGCTTGGAGTACATATTATCCCTCGAATATCTAGCTTCATGAGGGCTTTCTTGGGTAGCACATTTAATGATGACCCAGTGTCGACCAATACATGAGACAACACAACTCCTTTACATTCGATGGATATGTGCAGCGCCGAATTGTGATTCCTTCCTCTTGGCGTTAAATCAAAGTCCGTGAATCCCAACCCATTTCCTGCATTAACGTGGGCCATCACTCCTTCCAACTGATTCACAGATATTTCTTGTGGTACATAAGCGTTGTCCAGAACCTTGAGTAAAGCACTCCTGTGAGCCTCAGAACATAGCAGCAACGATAAGATGGAAATCTTTGAAGGCGTATGTTGTAGATGGTCCACAATCTTATAGTCGCTCTTCCTTATCATGCGCATGAACTCCTCTGCGTCCTTCAGCCCGGC
This sequence comes from Lathyrus sativus, assembly GCA_963859935.3. Lineage (NCBI taxonomy): Eukaryota > Viridiplantae > Streptophyta > Magnoliopsida > Fabales > Fabaceae > Lathyrus > Lathyrus sativus. The sequence goes on along the minus strand of OZ012740.1, from coordinate 596,559,596 downwards.
TTCCTTTTCTCTAGCGTGAGAGCTTTCTTCTGCAACAAACTTCCCCTTACCTTTATCAGCCCTTTCTGCACTTGCCTTGGGAGGCGCAAATACTCTCCCACTCCGAGTCATTCCTCCAGCCCCTACCAAATTGTCAACTGAATTAAAAGGTGAATTCTTCAACTCCTGCTTCTGTCCGTTGCAATAACACTCTGCTCCATAGTTCCAAGGAATTGCCTTGGAGCTCTCATAAGGTACAGGTCCTGCCTTTGTGAATATGATGGTAGGTCGCGCCGGAGGCGCAGAAATAGTAATCGTCTTGTAAGGGATGGAGATGGTGGCCACCTCATCCTCCTCTTCACTGTTTATTTTCTCATTCTTCTCACAGATCTTGTCAAACTGTAGAACACCTTCATTCATCATACGCTGTATGTGATTCTTCAAGCTCTCACACCCTTCATGATGGGCGGCACATTCTTCACAATCCTTTTCACATCCAGGAAACATCCCACCTCCCAACAGCTTGCTTTTTACAAAACTCAAAGGAGTCTTCAGTTCTTTGACATCATATACCAAGTTTAAATCTTCTCCCTCAACAACAGCATTCACTCCACCTGCCCCATGATTCGGCATAGGGTTTTGAACAACGTTTGGCGCATCATGGTTAAAGTTGATAGCCTTACTGTCAACAAGGTCTTGTACCTTGTACTTAAAAGCTTTACAATTGTCAATATGGTGACCAGGAGCGCCAGAGTGGAAGTCGCACCTAGCATTGGCGTCGTAACCGGGAGGAGGCTGGCCGATTAGAGGTGCCATCGTCCTTTTCTGGACCAACTCTAATTGCAGTAAGTGTTGTAGTAACTGAGGGTAAGACATTGTTGGGGTGTCAAAGTGTCTATCCACCACCCTTCTTTGGTTTTGATATTGTCTCAGAGCATAATTTTGTCGTTGAGGTTGTTGTTGCTGTGGTTGTTGTTGCTGCAGACGTGGTTGTTGTTGCAGACGCGGTTGTTGTTGTGGTGGTAATGTTGCTGGAATGGCAATGCTAGCTACCTGTGGTGGTTGGTGATAGTAGGGTTGTTGCTGATATTGATTCTGATTCCGATTCCAGTTCCGATTCTTGAAACTTGACATTGCGTTTGCTTCATTTTCTCTTTTCTTAATGCCAAAGTTCTTTCTTCCACCTCCCAATGAGGTCCCTTCCCCTGCTTGAATTTTCCCCATTTTTATGCCGTTTTCAACCCTTTCGCCTGTGATAATCAAATCCGAGAAGCTTCCTGACATGTTACTCACCAACTTCTCGTAGTAAATTCCAGGCAATGTTCCCACAAATAAATCGATTAGTTCTCTTTCCACCATGGGAGGTTGAACTCTAGCGGCAAGCTCCCGCCATCTTTGAGCGTATTCTTTAAAACACTCATTGCTCCTTTGGGATAAATTCTGCAGTTGCACTCGATTAGGTGCCAAGTCACTATTGTACTGATAGTGTTGGACAAAAGCTTCGGCTAAATTCTTCCAGCTCCGGATATTGACAGGTTCCAAACCCATGTACCACTCTAGGGAAGGTCCTGCCAGACTATCTTGGAAGAAGTGCATAAGCAACTTCTCATCATCAGAGTACGCCGACATCCTTCGGAAATAGGAGCGGATATGCACCTTTGGACATGTTGTTCCTTTGTACTTATCGAAGTCCGGTAGTTTGAACTTTGGAGGAATCCTAAGTCCCGGAATCAATCCCAGATTGGACATGTCAAGCCCCATAGTGTTCTGGTTTTCGAGAATGCTCTTCATCTTTTCTTCTATCTCATTGAACCTTCTATTAGTGTCAGATCGTAATCCTCCCCCAAGGTCTCTCATAGAGAAAATGTCATCTTGTTCATCTTGGTCCCACTGAGGATCAACGCTGGTAGGTATGGCGCCCGCCATAACTGGGATAGGAATTCCGGTTTGTTCTCTTCTGCCCGGAAGGTTGACTACAGTTGGACCACCATTGACTTGCGAGGCTCCGCCATTAAACGGAGGAGGAATAGCAGCAGTTCCTCCATGAAAAACGCCACTCCCATCCACTTGAGCCACTAAAGGTTGAACCAAAGTCCTTAGCCGGTTATGCCCATTGGCCACTCCCTGCATCATCTCCATAAACTGCGTCATCTTTTCACGAAACTCCGTAAGCTCGGCCTGAACCTGATCCATAATTCTCTGTTGATTTCTTCGCGTGTTGTAGGAGTGTTGAGAAGTCAGCTTGCTCTTTCTCTTTCTCTCTTTCTCTCTCTCTCTCTGAAATGGCAAGCGGTGTAAGGTCGGGTTTCAGGGAATGCAAAATGATGCGCAAATATATGCAATGTTCAAGAGACTTTCAAAGCTTATGATTATCATCGGTATTATAGAACTGCAAATGAATAAATAAATAAAGAAGGCACAATTTAGACCAAAAAGCGAACTTTCATTAATTTGGGAAGATTCAATACAGGCATTCGCTGACTAAGCTGAAAATAACAATTCATATTACAAGGAAAACTGAATAACTGAAAATCAAGAATGACTAGAAATTCTTCTTTTGGAGACGCTCCTCAAGCTTCTTCGATTCGAACATGAACCTCCTAACCATTTGGTCGCAGAGCTGGATAAAGTGGTGAATAGAAGGAGGGATATCATTTCCTTCTAAGTCTTGAATTGCGCTCTCCAACCTCCATGGGATATCACGGATCATGAGGTTGCAATGCTCCACCAAATTGTTGTACCTAGCACGACACATATCTAGAGTCGACTGGTAATAACAAATAGAATCCGCATGGGTGTCCAACAACTCATTGAGCTGAGCCTCCTTCTTGAGCCACTGCGCGCTATCTCTTTGCAAAGCCTCGAAACGATTCCTCCACAGAACGGTTGTTTCTTGGGCAGTTTCCAACTCTTGACATTTGTTATTCCACATGTCAGATGTGACATATGAACCTCTCAATGCCTCCTCTTTGAGTCTTCGTTCATCTTCCACTAGGGTCAAGGCATTTCTCAGTTGTTCTTCAAGATCCCCAATATCAGCCTCAAGATTCTCTCGTATTTCCTTCTTTTCGGTAGAGGCTATCTCAAAGAAGTTCCATGCCCTATCACAAGAAGCTTTGGTGTCCTTTAAGCGTTGTCGGAGAGTTGTTAATGATGCATCAGCCCCTTCGTAACCTTGTTGGTACCTGACTCTCAGATCCGTTTCTAACTTCAGCTTCTTGCTACTCTCAGCCACTTGATCTTGTTCAAACTCCACCTTTCTTTTGTACTGACCACTCTCCACATTTGCTTGGTGGACTTCATTCTGAAGGTCCTGATTCTCCTTAGTCAACCTCTCTACCACTAGTTTTAGTTTTTCATATTCTTCTATGGATACATGAGTGGGAGCAGGAGGTGCTTCTCGCATAGATGGCTCTGAGGGAAATGGTAACGACCTTTCAGCTACTCTAGCTAGTAACCACTGGTTGTATGGCTCCTTTGCCACACAATTCTTTGCTTTTAACTCCTTCCTCCCCTTGGTATGAATCTTACCCCAAGCCTTAGCAATCTTTCTGACAAACGCAGGGTCCTCTGATGTGGCTAGCAAAAAGAAACTCTGAACCTTTTCTGCTTCGGGCTCGTCTTCCATAGCATAGCCCAACTGGCGTAGTGCCATGCTGGGTTATAGTTAATACAACCGGCCCTACTGATCAAAGGTACATTACCGAATTCCCCACAACTAAAAATGATTTCCACATCATAGTACTCATGAGAGTACCAAGCAATATCACTAGCTTTTAGAGACATGATGCGTTGAGACCATTTCAATTCCTTAATGTTTTCCACGAACGGCCCTTTCTTTGGCAAATGAGAAGCATACCACTTGTATAGTAGGTGAGAGCAGCATTGGATCATTCCTGCCTTCTTTTCACTCCTCCAATGAATAGAGTGATAAACATCGGCGAGGAGCGTGGGGATGGGGTTCTTCTGCATGAAGAGAATGATGGCAGTGATGTCTACGAAATTGTCCACATTTGGAAAGAGGATAATCCCATAAATCATCAGAGTAACACTAATACCGAACTTTTCCCAATCTCCATCGACCTTATACTGAGCAGCCTTTTCTAGCAGAAACTTCAATGGAAAACCCTGAACACCCCCCTTACTGGTTAGACCCTCCTTGACTTCTTCTTTGGTCATATGAAGAGCGAGAGCAATGACAACAGGCTTTGGTTCTTCTTCCAAACCAGTATAGACAGGTTGATCCTTAATCTTAATATTCAAAATGTGAGAATATTCCTCCAAGGTAGGAGCCAATTGATAGTCTTGGAAAGTGAAGCATCTGAGAGGCGCATCATAAAACTGAGCCATAGCGAACAAGGCCCAAGTATCGACTCTAGAATGGAGAAGATCAAGCAATTTCCCATGTTTTCCTTGAAAGCTAATCTTGATAACTTTTGGCACGCCAATCAGAAGGTCTTGAATTGATTCCACCTTTGGTTCCCTAAACTTTATGGAATTTGTGCTTCTTTTTCTTTGATCAGCCATTGAGTTCACCAATACCTGAGATAATCATAGCTTCTTAAGTATCTTGATATGAAAAATGATATGCAATGCAATGTTTTATGAATGCATATGATAATAGAACATCATCAAGATCAAAGTCACAAATCCTGCAAGACAACATCAAAAGGTATCTTTCCCCAACGGGTGAGCAATCTATTAGTTCAAGAGGGTATTTCAAAGGCTTTTCAAACAAAGTCCCATGCACTAACCCTCAAAAGTTTCCCATCAGAACGACTACTCGCAAGACGGTAATCCTTTCAAAAGGATGAGCACAGAGTTATGTTTTAGCAACCTTCGGAATAAGGTTCTACAAAAGGTCCTCAAAATCGCGGACTCCCAAGTTGGAAATAAGAACGACATTACGACTACTCGTGAGACATCAATATTCCAACGGGGTCTCATCTGAGCGGTGGAATTCGATCCAACTCAACGAGTCCTAAGTCTCACAAATCAGAAAGAAACCACCTCCTAATCTTAGTGTATGCTAGAAAGCTCGGGTAGGAAGCTTTATCTCACAAACCAACCCAATAAACCCAACAGGTTAGAAAGAAACACAACATAAAAAAAAATAGATAAAAGCAAACAAAAACACACACGTGACAAACGAATTAGGTCTGGCTCGCTAGGGGTCCCCAGCAGAGTCGCCAGCTGTCGCTACTAAAAAAAAATGCATCGCGCAACGACGGGGAGGCGAAAAAGATAGACAGAAGAGTCGCCACCGAACTTTATTTATCCCATGAGGGGAAAGGGAAATATCGAGAAAACCTTTAACAAACAAACGGATAAAATGGTCTCACAACCAAGAACGGGTTCGGAAGCCGGTTATGCGAAGGGAAGGTATTAGCACCCCTCGCATCCATCGTACTCGATGGGAACCTTTTGTTTGTCGACGTGTGAATTTATTTGCTTAAATATTATGCTATAAAGAGTGTTCCAAGAGAAGAGAGAAGGGTTTAGAAACAGGGGAAGAGAGGTAACGGGGGATAAGAGAGAGAGAACAGACTCGGTAGGACTTCGTGGTCCTAGGCCTACGTATTCTCAACAAATGTGAGAAAGTCAGAGTCGACGTAGTTCGGGACTACGGATATGGGGGAATGTGCTCGGAAAGGATTGTGGCCCTTGTGCCTACGTATCTTTACTTGAACGAAGTAAAGAATCAGAGCAGCCGTAGTTCGGCCTACGGTTTGTTGATGTTTTTACGGATGATGCTATCGTGCACATTCTAGCAGTTAGGTGCATTGCTGCTCGCTCGTTGGAGACTTAGGCGTTACCTGTTTGCGGTAGAACGGACGTAACATATCCCTTTTTGAAATGATTAGGTTTTCTCCATGCGAGGCAAGAGGTCACGTTTGATTGATTGGATTGTTTTTTAGGGGCGAGACATGTCCTCGGATAGTAACCCCTACGGGTAGTACCCAATTCTTTGTCTCAAAGTTTTTGTTATGAAAATTGTGTGGCGAACGAGGCATCTTTGTATTGAAAGACGAGCGTCGAAACCACCCTCACTACAGTGGGCATCCCAACACTCGAAGAAGAAGAGGTCTACACCTAATCCTCTCTCTTTAATTCAACATAAAGAGAGCTTCGTTCTCTTATTAAAGTGTTTTTGGTTTTGAATGGTAAATGTTGTGACAGAGAACCCTACGGTAAACGCCAGCACTCGGGATAGGAGAAGGCCTACGCCTAACCACTCCACGACCATTCAAGTTTTTATTGTGAAAATGGTTTGGAAATGCGCTCGATGCGAGACCGAGGTTTTAGGTACGAGAGGTTGCGGAAGGAAGTTGTGAAAGTGAGATATGGTGGATAAAGTCGTGTCTTCGTATTGAAAGACGAGCGTCGAAACCACCCTCACTACAGTGGGCATCCCAACGCTCGGAGAGGAAGAAGACTACACTTAATCCCCTCTCTTTAATTCAATACAAAGAGAAATTAAATTATTGAAAGATGGTTTGAAAATGGATTCGGTACGAGACCGAGGTTTTTTAGGAGAGAAAAGTTTAAAAGCGTCTTCGTATTGAAAGACGAGTGTCGAGACCACCCTCACTACAGTGGGCATCTCAACACTCGAAGAAGAAGGGGACTACACCCAATCCTCTATTTTTAATTCAATACAAAGAAATTGTTTACTAGATGGCTTGAGAAATGTTAATAAGATACGAAGTAAACAAACCCTAACAGAGGGCCAACTTCCAAGCAAGCAAAGGGTGTTGAGAATATCAATAATTTGAAATTTTATTTCATTAAATGAAGATAGTCATCATTGCGAACAATTTGCAAAAAGAATGAAACAAAAATATTGAAGTATGTAAAAGTTATGAACTTTGGAATTTTGTATATAAAAAAAGGAATAAAATAAATGACAAGAATAAAAAGATGGCCATGCCAAGAGTTGAACCCATGCTCTCAAGTTCACAAACAAAGTAAACTAACCACCAAGCCATTAAGCGCGCACGTGAAATGTGAATGGAAGAGAAAGAGAAAAGCAAAGATCAAGGCAATAGGGAAAGGAAAGAAAAAGAAATAAAAAAGGGTTTTGATCCTCAGCAGGATTCGAACCCAGGTACTTGGCAATGAAAGGCGTATGGTCTACCACTGGGGTGGCTATGCATCCAAGTACTAAGCCACCCCAAATATCATATAGGGCAAATGATGACATGGATTCTGAGCAAAGTAAAAAAAACAAGCCACAAGCAAATGCAAGAGAGATCAAAACTCTCTCAAAACTCCATGGAATTGAATAAAATTTGTGTCTATCCTGCGTGTTTTTCAGAGAGGAATACAGTGGTGCTATCCAAATTTCCACATGATGCGCATAAAATCAAACACGAATGGAAATGCAAAAATAAAGCTTTGGAATGCATCATGAACACCATAGACTAGGACTGATGTAAATATGAGCAAACAGGGGTCCACTCATGTTTGAAATTCAATATTCATGGATTAAACTCTAAGAACAAACTCAGCTTCTCAATAGATCGAGAAACGGACACCAAGTTGCATATCATGGAAATAAACTTACAATAAGTCTCATATCCAACCAAAGTTAGGACCAAATCCGTATGACAGCAACTAATATCCAAATTGGCATGAGGACTAACCAACAGATATGACCTTAACGAAACAATCACCAAACAACGACAACAGCCAAATATTAAAGGTCATGACTTATCCCCCCACCTACAAAACTGTTCTGCAGCACACTCCAATCAAACTCATAAAAGCAACAAAAACACAAATTGAAAACATTGTCCAAAGGGCCAAAGCTAGTGTGCTAAGAATCTAAACAATCAGCAATGAGCAACCAGTTTCAATGAGAAAGAGCAGCCAGTTTCAATGAGAAAGAGCAGCAAGTTTCAATGAGAAAAAATCCAAAATTCAACATGTGCCTTACTGTCAAAGATCATCACTTTCACCACAAACACAACATACACAAATATAGGAACATAAACATCATACACATTATTAACTAACACTACAATTACATACACATTATTTAAAATTACACACACTACAAATGCTACAACAGTAAAGCCACATAATATTACATAACAACATAGGTATATAAAACACTTACATAATGTATTATAAAATTCATCTTACATCATATATGATGTTACACATAACAACACACATGTGTACATATCAGACATACAACAACTACATACTACACAAAAACTACACACATTTGCACACAATTGCACACATTATTTGTCTCATTCCCTCTAACAGCCCAAGTGAGTTAACAAACTCAACTGATCACAAGCTCAAACACACCAAAACTTTCAAAGTCTCAACAGAAATTAGCAGCATGAAGATGTTAACTGACTTCTGTGTGAGCCAAAACAGCCAAGCCATAACCAACAAATAAGGTTCAAACACACATGAGTTAAGTTGATTGATAGACAGGTCTAGGAACTATGCACAAAGTTAGACCTTCCATGAGACACTTCAAACACAACAAAATTTAACATTAAGTCACAAAACCTAGGCTTCACATGTTGACAGTCTTTTTAACAGTTTAGTGATTAATTCAACAGCTACTGCAAAAGACATGTTTAAAAATTCAAAGACATGACAATGCTTTACCAGTCTTAAATTAACACCAAAGATAAACCTTAATTTACATAGGTAAAAAGAAAAACATGAAGGGCAGAATTATTATCCACATAAGTTGTTGAACACATACCAGCAGCTTTTGAGAGAAAACAGGAAATGTAAACATGAACATGATAAGGTTTTAGCAGGTTTGGCATAAATTACAATTCAAACATCAATTGACAACCAGCACACCAAACCACAAGCATGGGTTAAATAGCAGCATACATAACCAGCTCACAAAAAAAAAACTTAAAACAAACACCAATGCACACAAACCTACACCATTGCTACTGAAATAACAGATCCCAACTTCAAGAAAAACTAAACCTGACCAAAGCTAGCAAATCCCAACATGACAGTGTTTTTATCCAAAAGTTAATAGACCAAATGTCATCCACATATGCTGGTTAATGAACTGATGTTAGTGAGCAAGCAAACAAGCTAGATGCAAACAAACAATCTTAAGCTAAAACAACCCTAAGACACTCTAACAACCCTTTTCAACCAAACAAAACAAAATCTAGGAAATTATCCCAACATCCTCAAATCTGCTTGCAACAGAACTGAACATAGTAAACTCAGCAACAGGTGGTTCAAAGAAAAATGACTTGGCATCAATCAGAACCAAATCAGGACAAGACTCCAATGATTCTTCATGAAATAAAAACAAACACAATCTAGAAAAAAAAAAAGAAACATGCTCCATACGACTTTAAATCAAAACACAACAGTTGATGCACATGTTATTTTGTCTCATGTATTTTGAAGTTAAGTCACAACTCTAGTATAAATAATGTCAAACCATGGTTTATATACACATGATGAAATGACTCAGGATTAAATACCTCTTGCAGACCTTCAACAGGAGCAAACAGCTTGCAACCTTGAGCAAGGTAAAACTTTCTTTGAACAAAGCTTGACACCCCTTCCTTCTCGAAGCAACACTCAGCTTTGGAGAAAAACCCTCAAAGAAACTCAAACTCTCTTTCTGATTTTTTTTATCAAAGTGTGGCTGGCCCCTAGGGTTTCCCTTCCTTTAACCCTTTATACCTCAGTTCCAAAAACTCCAGCTGTTGAATTTTGTCCCATTTGCTTTTGTTGGGGTGGGTTCTGAATAGGGATGCAGATGGTCAGGGTAGTGGCTGCTTGTCCATTGCCTTGACTGGAAAAGAATTTCAAAACTTAAGCAAACAAGTACTTCACTTGTTGGTCTAGATATGGCAAAGCTTGGTACAAGTTTTATGGAAAAAACAAATTTGCTCCAACTTGCAATTTCACTAGCATCTCCAAACACACACCTATATCATGAAAACTGATTATACCACATTAATCCTTGCAAAAAATCACACAGGATAGGCTTTTGTTTTGTTGAAAATGGTTGACTTTTGCTCAACTTCTCCTCCTTCACGTATGGCCAAAATTTGTGTTGTTCAAAATCTGCCCAGCCATGAAATAAGGTACTTATCAATTTTGGGGTGGGATAATCAATGGATGTATCACCACCCCAGTGGTTAAAGCAAGCGCGCAGCATGTGTGATGTCCCTGGTTCGATTCCTGGTGGAGACAAAATCCACCCCCTTTTTTATTCAAGCGTTTTTTTCCCAAATTTTTTAAATATATGCTTCTCTCCCCTTTGTTATTCATATAAGCATGAGTGGCTGAGTTGGTAAGGCATTGAGCTTGCAATCCAAGGGTGGTGGGTTCAAACCTCACCTTGTGCATTTTTGCTTCATTCATTTTTTTTAATTGGATTTTCTTTATATATGCCCCTGAGAACCACATACTTGTCTGCCTATCTCCAAAGATTTTGACTTGTATCTGATGACTTTGAACACAAACTCTTGATGAGGTCTATAAATCCTTGACAACAATTTTTTTTAGACACACATTTCTTGATCCCCTGTAAAATGAAAAAAATGCTATGCAATGTAATGTTTTATGCAATATGCTGATGCAATGAAATGAAACATAAGCTAAAGAGGTTGGTTAAATTTTGGGGTACAACAAAGTGGATGATAGAAAAATTCATCATTGACAGTCGTGAAGCCGAAGAGAATCCTGGAAGCATTTCCTAAGGGGATCAACCGAAAACACGAGCAAAACATCAAACTACGGCAGCACCTTCGCGACTCAGAATTATAGGTCATCATTGCCACTCCGAACATATCAGCCGCAACAAGCCAGTAAAAACGAACAACACAACGGACATCCGAAGCAGCTTCATGTGAACCTCCTCCAAAGAGCATCAGATGACAGAGATCGAGTTAGTGCTGCTCTGGGCTGTTAACCTCCCCTGGCCCAAGATAAATCGCTTTCCACACCTATCAAATGGCAAATCCCAAATTAGCAATTAATCAAGGAATATACCGAAAGAATCTAATCTAAAACAGCTAGCGGATTCTTGTACATCTCAAAGCAATGAATCTAGACAAATAAAGCATTAAGCACGTTTGGCCCAAATATCACAGATTGGGATTTTTCATTAAACAGATATCAATCACGATCAAACAGAAGAGGAAAGTTTTCAAATAATTGTCTAAACCAAAACGGAAGGTTCAATCGACATTCAAGACGGTCTTAATCAGGTTTTAACACAGAAATTCCCCTTAGAGCCTATAAAAGGGAGGGATTCGAAGACGAAAAGGAGACGATCGATAATCACAAAAACTAGAGTTCGTAAAAGGGATCAAAGGAGAACTTATCCGTCGGAGAGTCACCGACCGCCGCGAGTCCAACCGACGAAGCTTCCAATCTCGCCACCCAGGATCCGCTACCGTCACCAACTTTCGGTAAAACCCCATTCTTATCAATGCTTTTGAAATATTGATGTTTTCTGGTTGCATTTCAGGTTCGAAGCGAAGAAACAGAGGAGAAGATATGAACTCGAAGGAGAACGATGAGAGAGTGAGACCGATAAGGGATAGCGGCGGAGAGGGAGAGATGAGTTGGGCATCTAGGGTTTTTTTTTCTCTTCCTATTATTATTATTTGTTTTGTAATATGTTAACTACACGTATCATACACACACACAGGTTGCACACACGATTAACTCTTAATCCTCCATCTCAATTAATCCGCTTAAACCTAATTAATCCATTTAATCTAAACTTAATTACTAAACTAATTTTATTTTAATTAACCAAATTAATCCTTAATATAATCAGCTATTTTCTTTAATTAATTAACAATTAGTAAACCTTTTTTTAATTAAACTTTTTACCTTCACTTTTATCATTTTTAATCCTTTTTTCTTAATAGTAGTAATTTGTTTAAAACCCATTTTTTTCCGCATTTTAATCAACTTTTATATAATAAAATTAAAACTTTATTTAACAAAATAACTTTTCTTTATACTTATAATATTTCTAAACTAAATTCAATTAAATCATAACTTAGTAATTTACAATCCCAAAATATTAAAATCATTTAATCCTAAGAGAAAATCCATTTTATTTAATAGTAAAACCTATTTTTCAATAAAAAAAGCTTTTATAATATGACTATTTATTAAATAGGATCTCCAAAAAAAAATATAATGACAACTAAGTTTATTTTATAATATAAAGACCTATTTCATAACTCATAAAAAAATATATAATTTTATAATAGTAACCAAAAGCTACCTATATTTTAAGGAAACCTATTTTATTATTGATGCCTAAAACCTTTTCGCTGATAAAATTAATTTAGCTTCTCCCGTAAAATCAATTCAACCTTTTTTAAATCAAATTCACCTAAGTTAATCAAACCTCTCATAACCTAATAAATCTCGCCTAAAATCAATCATATAAACTAACCTCTTCCTAAAATCAATCCGTCTAAAATCAATCTCAACATCGTAATGTAATCAATCGTGCACACCCACATTCACATACACAATTCACTCACCTACGTCTTAGCGCTTTCATGCGTGTGTATGGTTTATTTTCCGCAATTTATTTTCGCAATTTACATTATCGTATTTATATTTCTGCCTTGCATTCCGTCCAAAGAAAAAACCTACACATGAGTCAACACTTGTGTGTAGTGCTTCTCATTTGCATCATTCTCCCATTTGATCCTTGATCCCATTCAAGTCGATCTCTTAGGATAGATCCTATCCCATAGAAAGGACCGTTATTTTTACAACTTAGAATAAACATACAACTCAAATCAAACAATATTCAAACACAATAGAGAAAGATGTTAATCATCTTAAGCGAGATAGAATCTCCACCCCACAATAATACAATCGATACCGTAGAGACTTTGCCTTAAGAGAGATAGAGGCGTACCTCGTCGATCTCTATCCGAGTACTCGAGCCCTTCTCTTAAGACGATGCAAAGACCATTTTCCTACAACTTGTGGCGGTTAAATCTCCCTTAAAATGACAAGTCACCTTTTCTCCTAAAATCAATCAAACAACTACCCTAAACCCGTAGGAACTTTGACCACAGTCAAAGAACTCCTCAAACCCTTTAGGGGAACTACAAATACTCTAATTCCACTCCCGTAAGGATATGTAGGCATAAGATGCGACATCTTATCGAGTATACTTAGAAATAAACCCCTAGGTCTTTCAACCATTAAGCAGATAAACCTTAGCAATAAACAAACATAAAACAAGAGGTTCCTGTAGAGTACTACAGAAACTTAGGATGCTAGCACCTTCCCTAAGTTTAACCAATCCCCGAACCTATAACTCTCTAAACCTTGCATTTGCATTGCATTGTGGGAATTTCGATCTTTATCCCTTCCTTTGGACAAATCAAAGTTTGGTTGCAAATTGAATTAAAGATTCAAACTAATCAATAGTTTGGTATCCAATTTTCACCGCGACACCACCCCAGGGTATGACGCAAACACCATATGTGACTTTCACTCAGGCGCTCCCGGCCATCATATAGATAACTATAAGGCCTTCAAACATAAGGTTCAGGACCTTATAGATAGCAAGGGAATCAATTTTACAAATGATGCGCCTAATGTTGTTCAAAATCCTATGCCTAACCATGGAGCGGCTGGGGTAAATGCTATTGTGGAGGAAGAGAATTTGAATTTGGTGACCAACATTGAAGAGCTGAGAACTCCTTTGAGTTTTGTTAAGAGTAGGCTGTTGAAGGGCGGAGTATTTCCAGGCTGTATTGAAACCTGTGAAGGTTGTTTGGTTCATCTCGAGGGATGTGAGGACTTGAAAAATCATTTGCAGAGATTAATGAATGAAGGTGTGCTACAATTTGATAGAGTTGGTGAAGAGAAAGATGAGAAGGTGATTGGTCAAGAGTAGGATGAGGTTGCCACAATCTCAATTCCTTTTAGAACCATTAACATATCTACGCCACCGAGGCCAACTACTGTTATAATCACCAAGGCAGGGCCTGTTCCTTACGAAAGCACTAAAGCAATCCCGTGGAATTATAGGGTTGAAGTATTTTATAATGGCAAAAAACAAGAGCTGAAGGGCACGGCGTTTGATTCTGTGGATAATTTGGTGGGAACAGGCGGAATGACGAGAAGTGAGAGGGTGTTTCCACCTCTAGAGGCTAATGTTGAAAGACTGGATAAAGGAAAGGGGAAGGTTGTTGCTGAAGAAATTTCTCAAGGGGGTGAGAAGGATGCTTTGTTGAAAGACGCTGAGGAATTTATGCGTTTGATTAGAAAAAGTGACTACAAGATTGTGGACCATCTACAACAAACCCCGTCAAAAATATCAATCTTATCATTATTATTATGCTCTGAGGCACATCGGAATGCCCTTTTGAGGATTCTAAACACTGCGTATGTGCCACAAGAGATATCAGTGAACCAACTGCAAGGAATGGTGGCGCATGTGAATGCTGGAAATGGATTAGGATTTACTGATCTGGACTTGACACCTAAAGGAAGAAACCATAATCACGCCCTGCACATTTCCATTGAGTGCAGAGGAGTTGTATTATCTCATGTTCTGGTGGATACTGGGTCTTCACTTAATGTGTTGCCCAAAAAGGCTTTGATGAAGCTTGACACCCAAGGAGTAATATGCACTCCTAGTGATCTGATTGTGCGAGCGTTCGATGGAACGAAGGTCTGTGTTCGGAGAAGTGACTCTTCCTATCCAAGTTGGCCTGGAGGTTTTTGATGTTGTCTTTTACGTAATGGATATCCAACCAGCATACAGTTGCTTGTTAGGTCGGCCTTAGATTCACTCGGCAGGGGCGGTAACGTCGACTCTACATCAGAAGCTAAAGTATATGGTGGGTGGAAACATTGTCACCATCTGTGGTGAAGATGACATCATGATCAGCCATTTATCCTCGTTCAAGTATGTGGAAGTTGATGGGGGAGATACATGAGACTCTATGCCAAGCATTTGAGGCGGTCCAAGTCAAAGAGAAGGCACCGGTTATGGGCAGAGTTCCTCAGGTTGCTATGTCTTCATTAAAGAAGTGCAAGCTGCGGTAAAGTCTGGATCATCTCAAGGTTGGGGGCAGGTGCCGAGTATCCCTAATAAGCAAGATAAGTTTGGATTGGGGTACAACCCATCGTCTTCTTCTTCACATAGCGCTCCACGATACAGAGGACCGGTCCAGTTTACAAGTGGTGGGTGATATTTGACCGAATCAATGCTGTGTCTGAGGATGAGGGTGATAGTGACTGTGATATAGATGCATGGATCCAGCCATGTGTTCCCGGCCAGAGCCTGAGCAGCTGGACTATTGAAGAAGTTGTCCGAGTGACCCGTGAAGAGTAATTATCTTGTTTTCTGATTATGTGTAGCCCTATGTTCTACTCGGAGCATAATGGTCTTTGTCTGTATGGCCTTATCCTTGTTTATGTTTTGAACAATTGTTTTATCATTAATCAAATGGCGTTTTTGCATTCAAATATTATGATCCTTGTTTTTCTTGTTTTTATTTTTAACAATAAAATGACAATGTGGTTTGTCTTGTTTGCATATCATTTTAAGCATCAAATCATCATCATTGCAGGTTTCACATAGCAGATGCCACCGATTCAGAATCGTCTATGACTCGGTATGACTTTGATAATCCAATCTTTCAAGTTGAAGAAGAGATTGAAGAAGACGAAGACCTTCTTGAAGAGCTCGCCAGGTTGCTGAGACAAGAAGAGAAGGTTATTCTGCCTCATCAAGAGGAGATTGAAGTTGTCAACCTGGGTAAAAGGAAGCCAAGAAAGAGGTCAGAATAGGGGCTGCTTTAGAGGATGATGTCAAACAAAGACTGGTAGAAATGCTCCGAGAGTATAAAGATGTCTTTGCTTGGTCATATAAAGATATGCCCGGACTTGATACGGATATTGTGGTTCATCGGTTGCCTCTTCGATAAGAGTGCCCACATGTGAAACAAAAGCTAAGAAGAACCAGACTGAACATGGCAGTTAAGATCAAAGAAGAGGTCCAGAAGCAGTTGGATGCCGGATTTCTTGTCGTGACGAACTATCCTCCGTGGGTCGCTAACATTGTGCCTGTACCTAAGAAAGATGGTAAGGTAAGGATGTGTGTAGATTACCGTGATCTAAACAGAACGAGCCCGAAAGACGATTTCCCGCTCCCCCACATTGATGTGCTAGTTGATAAGACGGCCCAATATTCAGTATTTTCCTTCATGGACGGTTTCTCTGGGTATAACCAGATCAAGATGGCCCCGGAGGACATGGAGAAAATGACCTTTATCACGCCATGAGGGACTTTTTACTATAAGATAATGCCCTTTGGATTAAAGAATGTAGGGGGAAACCTATCAGCGGGTAATGGTCACTTTGTTTCATGATATGATTCATCATGAGATTGAGGTCTATGTTGATGACATGATCGCAAAGTTACAAACGGAGGAAGAGCATCTGGTGAATTTGTTAAAGCTTTTCGAGAGGTTGAGGAAATTCAGACTAAGGTTGAATCTGAACAAGTGCACTTTTGGTGTACGGTCAGGAAAGCTATTGGGGTTCATAGTCAGTGAAAAAGGAATCGAGGTTGATCTTGCAAAAATAAAAGCTATAAAAGAGATGCCAGCGCCGAAAACAGAGAAGGAGGTTTGTGGTTTCTTGGGTAGATTGAACTACATTGCAAGGTTCATATTTCACCTCATAGCCACGTATGAACCAATGTTCAAACTATTAAAGAAAGATCAGGCGATGGTCTGGAATGAAAATTGCTAGAGGGCATTTGAAAAAATAAAAGAATATTTGCAGGAGCCTCCGATACTGATGCCCCTAGTGGCAGGAAGACCATTGATAATGTACTTGACGGTTCTTGAGAACTCCATGGATTGTGTTCTCGGTCAACACGACGAGATAGGAAGAAAAGAGCATGCCATCTATTATTTGAGTAAGAAGTTCACAGATTATGAATCCAGATACTCAATGTTAGAAAAGACGTGTTGTGCACTTGCTTGGGCCGCCAAACGCCTAAGGCAATATATGCTGAATCACACAACCGTGCTGATTTCGAAGATGGATCCAATTATGTGTTCGAAAAGCAAGTGCTTTCGAGAAGGATTGATAGATGGCAGATGGTGTTGACAGAATACGAAATTCAATACGTCTTCCAAAAGGCTATTAAGGGGAGTGTTCTGTCAGAATATCTCGCAGAGTAACCAATCGATAATTATCAATCGATGAAGTTTGAATTTCCTAATGAGGATATCATGTTCTTGAAAATGAAATATTGCGATGAGCCGTTACCGGATGAAGGTCCTGAGATAGGCTCCTAGTGGCAAATGATTTTTTATGGTGCTGTTAACTCCTATCATAGTGGAATTGGGGCAATCATTACGACTCCCCATGGCTCCCACATACCATTTAATGCCAGGTTAACATTTCTCTGCGCCAATACAAAGCTCAGTATGAAGCATGTATCATGGGTATTGAAGAAGCGATTGATCTGAGAATCAAGAACCTTGATATTTATGGTGATTCAGCTTTGGTAGTCAATCAGATCAAAGGAGAATGGGAGACTCGTCAGCCTAACTTGATTCCCTACATGAACTATGCAAGGAGGTTGTTACCTTTCTTCGACAGGGTAGAGTTTCATCAGTGCCAGGAGCGGAGAATCAGATGGCAGATGCCTTGGCTACATTATCCTTGATGTATAAGGTGAATTATTGGAACGTCGCTCTGAGAATTGTCATCTCTGTCGCACCTCGAAAATTCATTTCGAACATACGATCCTCCCACGAAAGGCGCGGAAATGCGGTTCGACAGAGTCGCCACCGAACTTTATTTTTCCCGAATGAACGAGAGAGGAAAATATCGAGAAAACCTCATAGACGCGGAAGGAACATGGCCGTCGCAACCATATTCCTGGGTTCGGGAGTCGGTTACGCGAGGGAAAGGTATTAGCACCCCTCACGTCCGTCGTACTCGACGGGAACCTCTTAATTCGAGTTGTGATGAATATTAGTTAAACTTAATTCTTCTCTTCTCGCTACTAAATGCTAAAGGATACTATAAAAGGATAAAGACACTAGGGGAAAGGGGATGGTTAAAGGATAGGGTGCTCGCCAAGGATTGGGGCCCTTGTGCCTACGTATGCTCATTCGGACGAGAATGAGAAATCAGAGCGTCGTAGTTCGACTACGGGAAAGGATGGGGGGAAATGGAAGATGGAGGGGATTGTGCTCGCCAAGATCATCGCAATCTTGTGCCTACGTATCTTACATTCAAGAGTGAATGAAGAATCAGAGCAGTCGTATATATTTTACTTTTTTCTTAAAACTTTGTAAATATATATTAGTTAATATGTGTATATTATATTTTATATAGAATCTTTACTTTAAAGTTTATATATATATATATATATATATATATATATATATATATATATATATATATATATATATATATATATATATATATATATATATATATATATATATATATATATATATATATATATATATATATATATATATATATATATATATATATATATATATATATATATATATATATATATATATATATATATATATATATATATATATATATATATATATATATATATCATTTTATATTTTATTTTATTTAGAAGTTAGTATTAACTTTTTATTTAGATTTTCATATCTTTATTTTTAGAGTTAAATCTCATTTTCGCATGTGTTATTGGACATGTTGTCCCATTTTTCTTTGTTTTAGGTCGATGACGATACCCCAAAGTTATTTTTCTGTCAAATTATTGATGAAAAATAACAAACCCGAGACCAACCTTTTTTCAAACTTTTCATTTTATATTTTTTATATTTTTATCCATTTTATTCATATTATTCATATTGTCATATTTATTTTATTATATTATTATTATTATGATCATATTTATTCATTCTCACTCACCCATATTTGAAAACACTTAATAAATTATCGAAACTCCTAAAAGCCAAATTGGTGGAATGTTGTATCATTGGTTATTTGCAGGTATCTTGATTTTAAGTCGTGCCTGATTTTGCTCAAGGCGTAGTTTAGGACACAAATGCACACACACGGCTTTCTCTTGGGCTACCTTACAATGAGACCCCTTTATTTCATGCAATCCCGTGTAACTTACATGTATCCCTTCCCCATTCCGATGTATGTTTCGCATTTCTTTGATTATTAGTTTATCTCCTAGGAGCACCCATAGGGACTAGAGCGGATCAAACTATTTTCAAACTAATTCTCAATTCATCATCGAGCCATTTTCAAACCCTTGTAAGTCGAGTGCTCATACGCATTCGCCATCAACCTATTACATAACTCGACCCTTGACGCGTAAGTCAAGTCGGTCACGTTTTTCAAACCATTTCATTTTCAACACGTTTTGCACGCGATAATGAGTCAAACCCTTGATCCAACGTCAAGAGGATTTTCGAAACAAACTATCAATCAACTAACAACTATTCAATCCTTTTCAAGGTGTAAAGAGTGGGTTCAAGTCTTTGAGCTTGCTTTCCGTTGTTTATATGCGAGTTACCTTATTCGTGTGTGAGCAATTGACGCCTTTAAATAACATTAATAACTCGACAATACTCAACCATCTCCAATTACTCATCCTTTCGCTCACCTTTCAAACAACTTGTTTTATGATGAAAAAGAGAGTGTCCCAAGTCTTTGGTTCGCTCTCCCGAATACTTGGATCCGAGAAGCCTTTCTTAAGCTTCAAGTAGTCGTCATCCGACCAATCTCATCCTTTTATACACCATTTCAAATTCAAACAACCTTCTTTTACGATGAAAAAGAGAGTGTTCCAAGTCTTTGGTTCACTTTCCCGATTACTTGGGGTCTGTGAAGTCTTTCTTAGGCTTCAAGTGACCGTCATCATTTCAACCTTATCCTTTCAAACATATCATTCCTTGATGATGAAAAAGAGAGTGTTCCAAGTCTTTGGTTCACTCTCCCGATTACTTGGGTCCAAGAAGTCTTTCTTAAGCTTCAAGTAGTCGTCATCCGTACCCCTTTCAAACTCATTCAAATCCTATTCCTCTTCGTAGTCGTTACCACGAACTACGATTGCTATGATTCTTCATTCACTCTTGAATGTAAGATACGTAGGCATAAGATTGCGATGATCTTGGCGAGCACAATCCCCTCCATCTTCCATTTCCCCCCATCCTTTCCCGTAGTCGAAATACGACGCTCTGATTTCTCATTCTCGTCCGAATGAGCATACGTAGGCACAAGGGCCCCAATCCTTGGCGAGCACCCTATCCTCTAACCATCCCCTTTCCCCTAGTGTCTTTATCCTTTTATAGTATCCTTTAGCATTTAGTAGCGAGAAGAGAAGAATTAAGTTTAGCTAACATTCATCACAACTCGAATTAAGAGGTTCCCGTCGAGTACGACGAACGTGAGGGGTGCTAATACCTTCCCCTCGCGTAACCGACTCCCGAACCCAGGAATATGGTTGTGACGGTCGTGTTCCTTCCGCGTCTATGAGGTTTTCTCGATATTTTCCTCTCCCGTTCATTCGGGAAAAATAAAGTTCGGTGGTGACTCTGTCGAACCGCATTTCCACGCCTTTCGCGCGAGGGTCGTATGTTCGAAATGAATTTTCAAGGTGCGACAGGTGGCGACTCTGCTGGGGAATTTACTCCATGCAAGAGAGAGTCGAGCCTATCTTATTTTGAGTTGTTAGCTTGTTGTTTTTATTTCTTCTCGCTTATTTGTTGGTATCCTTGTCTTGGTTACTTGTGCTTGAGGCATTGTGGGGGTTGCTATGCTTATGGTTACTTTGTGAGATGGCTTTACACCCGAGTCCGAGTATAACCCTAGGATTAGGATGGTGGTTGTGTAGTGGAGACTTGCGTGGAGTCTTTCACGTTAAGTTGAAGCGAAAACCCCGCTTGGAGTAGATTCCTTGGAGATATTGTTGTTGTGGTGAGTCTTTGCCATGACAATAATGTTTTCGAGTCTGAATCGTTGATCCCAAGGACCATTAACCGTTTTATCCATGGTGGTTGGTAGTGTTAATCCTATGTGGATTAAATACGAACGCCCCAATCAGATGAGATCCCTTGAACGTATTACTTCCTTACAGTAGTATTTTCAACCTCGATCTATGACTCTAAGAACCTTTTCTAGAATCCATGTGTCGATGGTTGTGTAGTTGATGCCTCCGAGAAGTCTTTCTTGCGTGGAAGATGCGAGAACCTCACCTAGAGGAGATTCTATTGAGGATATTATCATTGTGATGAGGCTTTGTCATGGCAGTAATGTCTTTGAAATATATCCATGACTCTAGGCACCTACCCGTTTTAGAATCCTACCCGTGGGGGGTTTCTTTGAGCAGTGATTGTGATCCTTGAACCGTCCACCCGGCTAATCTCAGAATTGTTTGAATTTGTGATCCTGTGATCCTGGATCTTGCATCTTGCATTGCATATCATTTGCATTGCATCTCATTTGTTGTGCATCTTGCATTTTCCTTCCTTCAACAATTTCTCATGTTTCTCTTTCCTTCATATCCAGTAAATCAAGCTGAGTCCTCGACACCAGTACGCAAATAGAGCCAATATAAGACAAATGATGGAACAGATTCAACAAGAGCAAGTTGCCTTCAGGGAAGAGTTGGATTCTATGAAAGGAAAGATTGACCAGATCCTTGAAGCCACCCTCACGGCCAGAAGATAGGAAGAACAACGTGAAGCCGCTGCTGTCATCAACAACAATGGTCAAGGATAAGGGTCTACTGCCATCCCTTTGGTTCCAATTCCAAATCCTCATGGGATGCCATTGAACTTCAATAACGCAGCCGAAGGGAACACTTCTCAGCCAATCCCAGCGCCCGGAGTTACCATTGGAGCTATCCCGCAGGCCCAGCCTACTGTTGTGCAAATCCCAGCTCCCCATACCGAAGATACTCTGATGGATCATTATGATGACGTTCAGAACTATCACGCTACTATCCCCATTTCCAGTCTTGTTGCTGCTCAGGATTCAGAAGCTATGAAGATGTGCCGAGATCTAGCTGAGAAACTCCGAGCCATGGAGGGGCACAGTTCAAATTCTTTCAGTGCTTTGGAATTATGCTTGGTGCCTGATGTTGTCATTCCTCCCAAGTTCAAAGTGCCGGAATTTTCGAAGTACAAAGGTATCAGTTGTCCAAACATTCATATGAAGATGTATTGTCGCAAGATGGCTGCCTATGCCAGAGACGAAAAGCTCATGATTCATTGCTTCCAAGACAGTTTTTCTGGGGCATCACTCGAATGGTATATGCAGCTGGAACGTAATAGTGTGCGCACTTGGGCCGAGCTAGCCGATGCATTTGTCAAGCAGTACAAATGCAACACTGATCTTGCTCCGAATCATACTCAACTTCAAAGTATGACTCAGAAGGATAACGAATCCTTCAAGGAGTACGCACAACGATGGAGAGAGCTAGCCGCAAGGGTGCATCCACCTCTTGTTGACCGTGAACTAATTGACATCTTCATGGGTACTTTGCAAGGCCAGTACTATGAGAAATTGATCGGTAGTGTCTCCGCTGGATTCTCTGACTTGGTGATCGTTGGTGAGAGAATTGAAGAAGGGTTGAAGAGTGGAAAGATCCCAGGTGGTTCTAACAACCAAGCCAATGCCAAGAAGCCTTTCAACGGATACAAGAAGAAAGAGGGCGAAACAAATGTCATCTCTTTGCAGAAAGGGCAAGCTTCTCAACAAGCTCCTGCTCCTATGCCTTATCAAGTTCCCTATTATCAGTATCTGTATGTTGCTGCTGCGCAATATGCTCCAATGCCTTATCAGCCAACTGTTCAAGCAGTGCAAGCTCAGATGCCACGACAACAGGCTCCTCAGCAACAAGCCTACAACCAGCAAGGATATCAGTATCCTCCTCAACAACAACAAGGTGCTCGCCAACAGCGTCAACAGAGGACGTGGAAGCCTGATAGAGTATTTGATCGCCTGCCAATGACATATGCTAGTATCTTTGCTCAGTTGATGGAGAAAAAGGCTATTGTTCCGAGAGATTTGGCTCCCCCAACTGTCATTCCTGCCGACTACGATGCAAATACTCACTGTGAGTTTCATAAGGGCGCTCCAGGTCACACCATTGAGGATTGCAGGGTTTCAAGCACAAGATCCAAGACATGATCGACAAGGATGCTATCAACTTCAATGGGAAGTCTCCAAATGTCATCAACAATCCGATGCCACCAGTCAACTAGTGCCAACATCAGATCAAGCAGAGTCAAGTTCATTTCTCGAAGAAGGTCGTCATGTCGCCATTTCATATTATGCATTTCTTATATTAGTCTTTGTTTGTTTAAGTATTGTATGCTTTGAACAATTGCCATTCGTATTTGGTTTTCATTAATGTATTGTTTATGCATGTTTTGAATTAGTTATGTCGTATTCACTCATTTTCACTGATCACCGACACATTTATTCACTCCATTCTATTCACTGTTGTTTAGCTTGATTTGAGGGAGGATGATGAAAACGAGATACCCATAATTGCAAACCGTATGCTTTCAGACAGAATCTCGTCAATGATGTACAAGCATTATTTCAATTCCCCCAAACACTGGAGATATAAGGAGTTAATCCCTAGTAAACCACTTCGAGCCTAGGAGTAGCAGTTTCCTTCGGATATTCGAACCTTTACACTCAACCTGGGGCAGGGTAGTGTTCAGTTAATCCAACTCCGCACTTGAATCAACAAAGCGAAATCCCAAAGACGGTGGTTCATCAAAGACCCATGCTATGGCAGTCACAACCTTCCCAAAAATAAAAAATATCAAAAATCCTGCTAAGTCAGACACCTTAGAGGGGACTTAGGCAAAATCAAGGCAATCCCGATGGATCTGACAAGCAAAGTCAATCCATGCAATAGTTAGGGATCAACAAAAACAAAAGCAAAAGAGGACCCCGAAACCCTCAACAAAAATAAAATAAGATTCAATGGCCATTCAAATAGGGTCACTGATATCCATCAAAATAAGGTGACTGCCACATCGAGCAAACCTTAAATCATCAAGTTTACACCGCCAAGACAAGTGCAGAATTAACTGAACGTAGGACTGGAAGTCATTACGAAGAAGGGGTGGGTACAAATCACACTTTGCGCCTAATACCTTTGTTTCATAACCGCGAACCAGACCATGTTACAGCCCTTGAAAGACCTAATTGAGGCGAGGTTTATTTTGAAAGCATACTATTGCAAGGTTGCGTAACCTGACTCCTCACACGATTGTTAATCATCAGCATTGGTGTCATAATCTTTACTATATCTTTCACACCAGTCAAAATCAGCACAACATTTGAGATAATTCGTCTCACTACCACGACACTCTCAATAAATGACACACTTTTTCAAAACTTACATTGAACTTTGCATTAATATTACCATTTATGAATGTACGATTTTAATTGCAAATCAGTGCTAGGTATTCAAGGACATCTCAATAAGGGGCAATCAGGGAGGAACTTGACTTTCAGTGGCATACACGAGGCAAGATTATTTCAAAGCCCACAGGCTGGGGCAAATCATTCAAGAGCTCGAGCAGGGGCAAACCATTACCATATTCAGACTGGGGCAGAACCAAGTTACCCTGATCACCAAGCAGAGTTGCAGCCTTCTCTGAAGCAAATTCACAGCGAACCACCAAGTACTCATACTTGGGGCATCTAGAGTGTCTTCGTCTGCTTCAATCGTGGCGTCTTCAACAAACTGCGTGTCGAGGAAGTCAATCCCTCCCACCACCCAAAGTCCAATCCGCATTGGCAACTACCAAAAATCTACCATGTTGGCGTCTCCCTGCATTTCCAACTACCTGTCTGCAATCATATGCATCATACGCATCGCATTTGGCCTCATAAGTATCCTGCATCATATGCATACTCCAATCATATCATACTTCCCTAGCTCTTACCTCTCGGCGCGTCAGCATTTGCATTTGCACTTCCATCCGTTATGGAATATCATATCATCAAACATCCACATATGCAAGTCAAGGTCCAGGATCAATCCCGAAGATTTCCAAGACCATCATCAGCCCAATCAGGGGCAATTTTCCACAAGACTGTGGGTTCCTCCCACAAACTTCAAAAACTTCAAAAGCTTCAAAGCAATCATCAGCCCAGTCAGGGAAATCTTCTGTAAGCATGGGTTTCTCCCACGAAATTCAAAGTTATTCAAAGCAAGATTCAGCCCAGTCAGGGGCATTCTTTTCAAGACCATGGGTGTTTCCCATGACGTATTTCAACCTCGTGTTTGATCAGATCTTCAAGTCAACATTCAGCCCAGTCAGGGGCATACCATTCAAGACTGTGGGTGTTCCCCACGAAGTTGTTCAACCTTTTGTGGGGCAAATCCAAGAAGTTCAGTACAAGATCCAACCCGAGCAGGGGCATCTTCAGCAAAACCGTGAGCGTTCCTCATGAAGTTGTTCAACCTTTTGTTGAGCAAACCAAGACATTAGGATAAACTCGGTCCAGTCAGGGGCATCCTTTTCAGAGCTCATGGGCGTAACCATGAAATCATTTCAACAAAATTATGATCTCTAAGCAAGTCAGTGGTCGTCCCCGCTGATTCATTTCAACCCAACCTTCCTCTTGGGTGTTCCCCAATGAGTTGTATCCAGCAAGCGTGACTGTTGTCAATTGCCTTACTATCATCCTTTTGGTGATATCCGAACTTCGTCGGTTCAACCTAGCCTGCATCCTTTTGGTGTTGGTAGCCTTCAATTTGTGTTTGTTCTATCATCCTTTTGGTGATAGCAACCTGTGTGTATGTTTCGCTCCGTCATCCTTTTGGTGGGGGGTCTGTCATAGTCATTAATGATAGATTGTGTGATAGTTTATTAGTGTTTCGCTCCGTCATCCTTTTGGTGGGGGGTCTGTCATAGTCATTAATGATAGATTGTGCGATATTGCTTGGCGTGTGTTTCGCTCTGTCATCCTTTTGGTGAGGGGTCTATCATAGTCATTAATGATAGATTGTGCGATGGTTTGTTTGCGTTTCGCTCCATCATCCTTTTGGTGAGGGGTCTATCATAGTCATTAATGATAGATTGTGCGATAGTTGGTTTGTGTTTCGCTCTGTCATCCTTTTGGTGGGGGGTCTGTCATAGTCATTAATGATAAATTGTGCGATCTGTGTTGTGTTTCGCTCCGTCATCCTTTTGGTGAGGGGTCTATCATAGTCATTAATGATAGATTGTGCGATATTGTTCGGTGTGAGTTTCGCTCCGTCATCCTTTTGGTGGGGGGTCTGTCACTTGGATTGGTGATAGATTATGCGATATTGTTTGTGTGAGTTTCGCTCCTTCATTCTTTTGGTGAGGGGTCTATCATAGTCATTAATGATAGACTGTGCGATAGTTTGTTTATGTTTCGCTCCGTCATCCTTTTGGTGGGGGGTCTGTCGCTACTGCGAAAATCGGCGCCGGCTGAACAGAAGAGTCGCCACCGTGCGTTATTTATCCCACGGGAGGGAAAGGAAACGCTCAGAGTAAACCTCGCACAACACGGGAAAGGTATGGTCATCGCAACCAAAACCTGGATTCGGGAGTCGGTTACGCAAGGGGAAGGTGTTAGCACCCCTCACGTCCGTCGTACTCGACGGGATCCACGCTTGTTTTCGGGTATGGATTGTTACTCTATCTACTCTACAGGTCAGGGGGTTAAAAGAAAAGAAAATAAAAATGAAATGACTCGGCAAAGTATCGCACTTTATGCCTACGTATTCCCGTCTGGAACGAGAAATCAGAGTCAACGTAGTTCGCCTACCTACGGGAAAGGAGGGGAAGGTTGCTCGCTAGGATATCGCATCCTATGCCTACGTACTTTCATACAGCATGGAAGATCAGAGCAAACGTAGTTCGGGCCACGTACGACACAAGTCTGTCTTGATTGTTTTTATACCTCCTGAAAAAGGGTTTTTCTGATTAACAGTCCAAGAGGACAAAAATGACGTCTTGATGAGTTCACATTCTTTTACGGAAGAAGTGTCTTTTATTGTGTTTGAAATCTTTATGTGTTTTTCTGTTTGTTTTGAGAAAGAAAGAGACAGAACTCTAACCTACGGTTGCGAAGGGAAACAAGCTATCCTAATGTTATCATGCATGGGTTAAGACCTAGTGTCTATCATGCTCCTCTCTTGCACAGAGAGAAACAGAGATCCTACGGGATAGGCAGAAACAGAAACAATATCAGATATATATACAGTAAAACAGTAAAATGCATGGATGCAGCAATACAAGCGAGGCAAGGGAGTCCCACTCAACCTCGAACCTAGAAAACAATAGGCGAAAGTGAACAGGCTTCACCTTCAACCCAACAGGGTAAACAGCAAACAATACAGTTCAGAAAACCAATCAATACATCAGAAATGAAATACAGCAGCAGAAGAAACAGCATCAGCAGCTCTGAATCAACAACTGGCTTCAAGCAATCTCCAATCATTCACAAGCTTCAACAAGCATCAATCTCCATCTTCATGACCTTCAGGCATGGGTTTTGATCATCAGTCTTCCATCTGCAATGGCTTTTCTTCATGCTCAAACCTCCAGGATGAGGGATCAGTCACAAGAGTGAATTGGGTGTTAAGCAATCAGCTGACTACCAAAGGTGGTGAACAGACTGCTTCTAACACAAGAGACATTTTCTCTCAAGAGTTCTATCTCATAGACACCATCACCAAGCCTTCCAAAGGAAGGGGGTGAGTGTCTTAGAGAGACTCTGAATCACAGAGAAGAATGGATGCAGACAAGGCAATCCATGTTTGAGAAACAATCATTCTAATCTAGAGCTCTGCCTAGCTCCTAAACCCTAGTCTCCTCAGCAACTGCTAGCAAGAAACTCCTCCTCAACTCTGACAGTTGATCTTCAATCTTTGAATCTCCAATAGCTTCATCTTCACAAATCTTCAGCTTCCCCAGGGCCCCAGGCAATCCCAATACCCAATCAAACAAGCAACAATCCCCAGAGGGCACACCACACCAAACAACAGATATACAGACAGTAATAATATCAGTAGGGGAATCCTAACTCTTTCTAAGGGATCTAATAACTACCCATAGCCCCTATAGTCCCATAACTAATCTATTCAAACCCTAAGTCCTAAGGGAAATGAAATTAAACTCCTAAGTTGTCACCTAAAAACCCTAGTTTTATTCATGATATTCAAGTATTTATTAATCATCTAAAATTAACTCCTAAAAATGGGAACTAAAATATTTCTACAAGCTTAACCTCTCATCTAAACAATATGAAAAGAGTGATCAAAAAATATCAAAGCATGTGAGAGAACAAAGATCATAAAAATAATGCATGAAATGTAACTATTTATTATGACATTTATTTAGAAAATATGTAAAAAATATGAAATAAAACTAAAAATGAAATTTTATTTTCCTATAATATTCTAGACATTTTAATGAAAACATGGTAAAAAGAATGAATTAAAAAGCATTTTTTATGAATTATTTATGAATTTATGAAAATTGGTGAAAATTAGAATGAATTAAGACAAATAAAATTGAATTAAAATGAGGGAGGGGGGTATGAAGAGTAACTCGCCCCAGTTGATATCTGGATGGGCCCTCAGACAGGGGGGTGTTGGTAGCGTTTTGGACAAGGCCCAGCTTCGTTCAACATTAAAAAAACAAATAAAAGACGCTGGGGGTAAGAATAGCAACAGAATCACATGAGAAAAATGGTTTTGGGCTCACACGGGGGTGGGAATAACAATCCAACTCAGGCCCGCCCGTTTCAATTAATGAAACGGTGCGTTTAGGGCCAGGGTAATCTCCCTCCAATTTTCAGATTGAATGTAGGCCATTGGATCACTCTAAAAGTCAAGAGTCTTACACTCATTGGACGGCTAGGATTATCTCTTCTTCCTCATTCAACCTGAACCTAGGGTTTCTGCCACCATGGAAGCCATGCACGAGCAACTTTCTTCCTCTCTGTTCTCCATCTACACGCAGCCAATCCACACGATGTGAACATGAAATCTGCTCCAAATCTCTCCCTCTACAAGCTTAGGGCATCAATTCGCTTTGAAATTCACCACATCAACAAATTCGATTGAATCACATACTGACCACCATTGAAATGCACTGGTATGGACCCTCACCAATCTTCCCCAGACTTAGCCTAAATTGAACTACAACTAATGGAGGTTAACACATGCTATCAAGCCACGATTATAACACACTGATCTAAGAGATATTGATCTTAACAGTTCATTGCACCTGCTCACAACCATCACCAAACCTCTCCAAATTCATCTAAACTAATCTCCTAACCACCTAGATTGCATCTAAACTAACAAAATCAGGTCTAACTAACTGGATCGAGCAGTTTGAATGAAAACTTACCTTGTGAGAAATCTTGAAAAACAGCTATGGAAGATGTGGATCTGAAGCTTCTAGGTGTTGGATCTTGATCTATCCTTGGTGTATGTGATTCTGTATGCAATATTCTGGTGATTCCTTGCTTGAATTTTGCTGTCCAACAGAATTTGCAGTTTTGAGGTTCTTGAAGATAATGCACGAAAATGAATCCTAACCACCAAGTCTTTGCTTCAATTATGATCTATGATGATGATTGAATAAGATTGAATTGAAGTGGATGAAAATTGGTGAGGAATTTGTGAGATTTGGAATGAAACTTCAATGAAAAGTATGAGAGAAATTTGTGAAAATCTTGGTGCAAATGAGGCCAACCCTTGCCAAATTCTCATTTCATACTTATATAGACCCCAAATGAACATTCTAGATCCATCTTGCACATTCCCTTGTTTTCAAACTTTGGCTCATTTTTGATTATGTTTCTTAAATGATAAGCAACCATGGATAACTTCATTTTTTCCTTCTAAACTCAAAAAAGTGTGTGAACCATTGTTCTTAGAATTGTTTTTCCATTCAAAATCATATATTGGAAGTCTCCATTTGGACTTGTAAATCTCCCAAACCATTTTCCAACTTGAAATTATTCATTTTATAAGCCTTTTTAGTTCATATTTTGACCTATCATGCAACTCCATGCTATGAGCTTCTCCAATAACTTGTGACCTTCTTTCTAGACTTAAAATCCCATTTGGAGCAAGTTTGATGTTGTAAGTTTTTCCATTTGAGGCCTCCTTGTATGAGTTTTGGGTATAGGTTAAAATGACCTGTAATTCACAAATGCCCAAAATACCCTTTGCTTGCCAAGACCATAAGTTGAGTTCTCCACATCCTATGAAGGCATGCCATACCATTCTAGAAAGCTAAGACAATGAGGAACAACTCTTATGTTGACCAAGAATTCATTTGAAATCTCCTTGAGGGGCAAAACTAGCTTGGAAGTCAAGTCACTTTCACAGACAAAAATTCAGACACCCCAGATGACCTGTAACTTGTAAGGACCATAACTTGAGTTCTATAAATCTCCTTGAGGTCTTCCACCACTCAAATTAAAGGTCTTGAGATCCTCTACAAGTTTCATGTTGGCCAAGAAGCCATTTGAAGCTAGCATTTTGACTTATCTTGCTTGGAAATTTGACCTAAACTAGGGGATTTTACAGAGAAACCCTAATTTAGTAACTCCTCTTCTCCTTGATTTCTCTTGAATTCTCCTTGTCATATCTCCATATCTTTATCCTCCATGTCCAATATTGATCCCCACATCTCTCCAATAGACTTGAATGCCCTCTTAAGTCAGTCAATTGACCTAGGGTTGACCTAGGGTTGACCCAGATGAAACCCTAGTTGACTGTCTTCAACTATAGCTCTTGTGCACTCATCAATGACTTGTCTCCTTCTCCAAATGACTTTCTAAGTCTCTCATAATGTCTAGATACTCCTCATACTCTCCATTCACAGCTCACAACCCTCTTGTTGACCCTCAGATACCCTCAGCTAGGAGATGGGCTCAAGGCTTGATCTGCTGAACTCTTTGCTTTCAAATTCTTTCCTGATGACTTGAATGAGATTGAATTAGGATAATAACCTCTTGATAGGCCTCTAGAGATGAAAATAATGATTGGTCCCCTGTTGAATGACTTGCTATGCTTATGCTATGCAGATGGTTAGTCTATGTACATGACTCTACATACAAATGCTAATGATGATGAAACATAAACCAAGGAATAAGGTTGAGCAAATTTTAGGGTGCAACAGCTGCCCCTATTCAAGCGACTTGGACCCGATTGGATGAAGAGCCCGGAGCCTTCAGACATTCGCGGTACGAGACGGTTGAATACTAGTGAAACCAGAAATTTGCCAACCGCAGAAATAAACTGCGCTCCTGCTTGCGGAATGACATTCGTCAGCTGAATCTGACGGTTAGAGTAACCCACTGATCTCGCACGACCGTGCTGGGGATTGTCTTCATCGTTCTGAAGAGGATTCTGTCATAACAGATTGCTTGCTTGTCCACGTTAGGACTCTGTCTGTCGTCGATACGAAGAAATCTCAACTAAAACTTGTCCACGTTAGGACTCCCCTTACTGTCAACCCAGGAAAATCTCGGCAACTCCGCTGGGGATAATTCACCTGCATTTCAATAAACTGAATCGTCCACGTTAGGAAAAACTCTTCCACGTTAGGAATAACACCTGTCCACGTTAGGAATCACATCGTCCACGTTAGGAGTAACGCTTTTATCTTTCCACGTTAGGAAGCAATCTTCTTTCCGCGTAAGGAGAACTGCATCAATCTGTCCACGTAAGGACTCCCATACCACTTGACATGTCCGCGTCAGGACTCCGATCTTTCCACGTAAGGAATTCACCTTTGGTTCTAAATCTGTCCACGTCAGGACTCAACTTCTCGAATCTGTCCACGTCAGGACCCCAATTTCTCCGCGTAAGGAATAAACTTCTTTTCCATCTGTCCGCGTCAGGACTAAACTTTCTTTCCACGTCAGGAATACCGTCATTTCCACATAAGGAAACCTCTTCTGATACGTCCGCGTAAGGACTACATCGTCCACGTTAGGACCCACTTCTTTCCACGTAAGGAATAATAGTTTCTTTGATTTGTCCGCGTAAGGACACTGACCTCGCCTTGATATGTCCACGTTAGGACTCAGGCGTCTTCGACTCGCTGAGGAAATAAGATTGGTCCACGTAAGGACTCACACCTTCGACTCACTGGGGAAGTATCCGTGTCAGGACTTACACTTTGCCAACAACACGAAGAAGGATAAATTTGTCCACGTCAGGATTCTTGTACTTTGTCATCACAAAGAACTACAAACTTGTCCACGTCAGGACGCACATTTCACCATTACGAATGAAGATATCTGCTGGAAACAAATGATCCACGTCCGGATACCAACACGAAGAGTAACCAATCTTTTTTTTTTCAACGTTATGACCTCCCTTTCTCCAAATTTCGAGAGACCGAATCTATCCACGTCAGGATTAACACACCTTACCAATCCGGTAAAACAAACCTGTCCACGTTAGGACGCCCACTTCTGAAGGAATCCCGTCATTCTAGGAATAAATGGTCCACGTCAGGACTTAGTTCTTCAATGATCCTCACCCACAAACTTCTTAGCACTGACGTGACAGCGACTTTGAGGCGGACTCTACTGGGGATGTCTGAAAACCCACTATCGGACGCCTGCTTCGAAATTCTGATTCATGCGACTCGTTGATGACAAACGAACTCTGCTTGGGGATAAGAAGACACTTATCCTGGCCACTCTGGCTGGGGAAGATAAGATGCATTTGCATAAATGACTTTGCTGGAGACAAAGAGAGTTTTATCATGATAACTCTGTGGGGAATACCGCCGAAACTGACATTGTCATTGAATATCTCCTGCCGAGATCTTGACTGTTTAGTAATTTATTTGAGCAAGAGCTCTCTCCACCTGAACTACTAGAGTACAGAACTGCTTCAGCAAAATAAATGCTGGAAGGGTAACGCCGACTTGCCGGGGATAGCCTGATGCTACAAAATTATTCCAGCAAAATAAATGCTGATAGGATGAAGTCGACCCTGCTGGGAAGTTGGGAACTCAAGCCACACGTCTTGTTGAAGTAACCCCTGCTGGGGAATATAACTCTGCTGGAGAATAACAGATGCGCCTGGTACAATTGAGCTTCCGCTGGAACGTGAACCGATATCACCAGTATCTCTGACAAAATAAATGACAGGACCCACCATCAACTCTGCTTTGGAGAGTCTTGACCTTCGAATTCCACTGGAAGGAAAGAACACTCGCTGAAAAGAGAACTCCGCTGGGGATGGCTGGATTCTCTCGGGGAAAATTTACTGACTCCGCCGGGGGAGAATGCAGGACCCTGCGGGGGGAGATGAACCTGTCTGAATACAGCCTTACGATCCCGGAATCACCAAACTCTGCTGAGGACGAGTAACTTCTCTGGAGCACGTCCTTTGGATAAGCTACGGCTAGCTGGAGAATTCTATCCTTCTTCAGGAAGAACATGCATGACCTGCGTGGGGATCAAGCCCTTCACTATTGCAATCTTTTGATCACCTTCCTCGTACGGTTATGAAACCTGCAACAACACAAACAAGACACGCCAAGCCTATGCAATCCAAATCGATTCAGGTTAGTGACTTTACACTCAGTTAATTCAAAGCTTTAACAATTGTTGGCAAGGGCCAGTAATGTTATACTCATGCTAGCTTCAATAAACTTAGGCGTTTTATCATGCGCAAAACAGTAAAGAACAGGCATCAAGTACTGAATAACACATTTTCATTGATTGGGCCCCTGAATGGGCGGAGTTTTTGTACACGGGATGTAACTCCTGAAAAGAGGAAGCTACACAAAGCAAATATACAAGTAGGCAAGTATTCACAAGAAGCATAAATATTGACAAATTAAATTTTGTACACATGTCGGCAACTGGATGTAGATGAACACCACGAACTGATCCTCCCATGACTCGTCCGACTCTAATGCTTTCCCGGTATCCGTCTTCTGAAGAGGTTGTATCCGATAACTAATTCCTCAAATATATTCTCCCGCACTGATGCTCATTGAATAATCAAATTCGGACCGCAGTCATTTGCTTTTCACATCCCTAACTTTTGCGTGAACCGCCCTTTACGGGTTTTCAGTTCACCGGGATACCCCTTTTTGCCGAAGCCGCCCAGTGTAGGTTTTCAACTTCACGGGTGTACATTTTTTCAATTTTATCCTTAACTTTTGCCCGAACCTTTCATTCTGTTTTTTTGATTCGCCAGGATGCCCCATTTTTGCCTGGACTCTCTTTTTCTGTCCAGCGGGTCTGTTTTAAGCAAAGTATTTTTTAACTGCGTCCGAATTCACAGGTGATGCAAAGTCTTCCCCGTCCATGGTGGACAACAATAAAGCTCCTCCTGAAAAGACCCTCTTGACAACGTATGGCCCTTCGTAATTGGGGGTCCACTTGCCCCTGTGATCTGCTTGCGGCGGGAGAATCCTTTTCAGCACAAGGTCGCCCGTCTGAAAGCTTCGCGGAAGTATCTTCTTGTCGTACGCTTTCTTCATTCGTCTTTGATACAAACGACCGTATGCCAGAGAAGCTAGCCTCTTCTCATCCATCAAACTCAGTTGGTTCAATCTGTTCGTTACCCATTCTGCCTCGTCCAGCTGAACGTCTCGCAATACCCTCAGAGAAGGGATCTCCACCTCCAATGGTAACACCGCTTCCATTCCGTATACCAACGAGAACGGAGTTGCCCCGGTTGATGTGCGTACCGTCGTACGATAACCGTGCAAAGCGAAAGGTAGCATTTCATGCCAATCTTTATACGTCACCACCATTTTCTGGACGATCTTCTTGATATTCTTATTGGCCGCTTCGACAGCGCCATTCATCTTGGGTCGGTAAGGGGAGGAGTTGTGATGTTCGATCTTGAAATTCTGACAGAGCTCCTTCATCATTTTGTTGTTCAGATTAGAACCATTATCCGTGATTATCCGCTCGGGAATTCCGTATCGGCAAATGATATCTCTCTTGATGAATCTAGCCACCACTTGCTTCGTTACATTTGCGTAAGACGCCGCTTCCACCCACTTGGTGAAATAATCGATTGCTACGAGGATGAACCGATGCCCGTTAGAAGCCGTCGGCTCAATCTTTCCGATCATATCGATTCCCCACATTGAGAATGGCCATGGAGATGACATCACATTCAAAGGACTCGGAGGCACATGTATTTTGTCAGCATAAATTTGGCACTTGTGGCACTTTCTTGCAAATTTGAAACAATCAGTTTCCATCGTCAGCCAAAAGTAACCTGCCCTCAGCAGCTTTCTCGTCATAGCATGCCCACCAGCATGCGTACCGAATGCACCTTCGTGAATTTCCTCCATGAGAAGCTTTGCCTCTTTCTCGTCTACACAACGCAACAACACCAAGTCGTGGTTTCTTCTGTATAAGACACCATCCGGGTTCAAATAGAAATTACCCGCTAATCTCCTGAGAGTCTTCTGATCTTGACTGGATGCCCCAGCCGGATACTCTTTATTCTTCAGGAAATTAAGGATATCAAAATACCACGGTTTGCCATCAGACGCTTCATCAATGGCAAATACATAAGCTGGCCTGTCCAACCGAGAGATAGTGATCTGGGGAGCTTCGTTCCAGAAATTGACCTTGTACATGGAAGACAAAGTGGCAAGGGCGTCAGCCATTTGATTTTCTGCCCGCGGCACATGATGCAATTCAACTTTGTCAAAGAAAGGCAACAATCTCCTTGCATAATTCATATAATATATCAAATTGGGCTGCCGTGTCTCCCATTCCCCTTTGATCTGATTCACCACCAGAGCTGAGTCTCCGTATACGTCTAAATGTTTGATTCGCAAATCAATGGCTTCTTCAAGCCCCATTATACAAGCTTCGTATTCGGCCTCATTGTTGGTAACAGCAAAGGTCAATCGGGCAGTAAACGGGATGTGCGACCCGTGCGGCGTAGTGATAATTGCCCCTATTCCGCTACCGTAAGCATTCACAGCTCCATCAAATATCATCTGCCATTTGGACCCCGGCTCTGGTCCTTCGTCTGGTAACGGCTCTTCACAATCCTTCATCTTGAGATACATGATATCCTCGTCAGGAAAGTCAAATCTCATTGATTGATACTCTTCAATAGGCTGCTCCGCCAGATACTCGGACAACACACTCCCCTTTATTGCCTTTTGCGAGACGTATTGAATATCGTATTCGGTCAAGATCATCTGCCACCTGGCAATCCTACCTGACAACGCCTGCTTTTCGAATATATATTTGATCGGATCCATCTTCGAGATGAGCATGGTTGTATGATTCAGCATGTACTGCCTCAAACGCTTGGCGGCCCAGGCTAGCGCGCAACAAGTTTTCTCCAGCATTGAATATCGAGATTCACAGTCTGTAAATTTCTTACTCAGATAATAGATTGCATGCTCTTTTCTCCCCGTCTCGTCGTGCTGACCGAGAACACAACCCATGCTTCCCTCAAGAACCGTCAAATACATTATCAAGGGTCTCCCTGCCACTGGGGGTATCAAAATAGGAGGCTCCTGCAGATACTTCTTTATTTTGTCGAACGCCTTTTGACAATTATCGTTCCACGTTACAGCTTGATCTTTCTTTAGCAACTTGAATAATGGTTCGCACGTAGCAGTCAGGTGAGATATGAACCGAGCAATGTAGTTCAACCTCCCTAAAAACCCGCGCACCTCTTTCTCTGTTTTAGGCGTCGGCATTTCTTGAATCGCTTTTATTTTAGCAGGATCGACCTCTATTCCTCTTTCGCTTACTATGAACCCCAGGAGCTTACCCGATCTCACCCCGAAGGTGCATTTGTTAGGGTTCAGCCTCAGCCTGAACTTCCTAAGCCTTTTAAACAACTTCAACAGATTCACCAGATGCTCTTCCTCTGTCTGGGATTTGGCAATCATATCGTCAACATAAACTTCAATCTCTTTATGCATCATGTCATGAAAGAGAGTTGTCATCGCACGCTGATACGTTGCCCCAGCATTTTTCAAACCAAAGGGCATCACTTTATAGCAAAATGTTCCCCAAGGCGTTATGAAAGTAGTCTTCTCCATATCCTCTGGCGCCATTTTAATTTGATTATAGCCTGAAAAGCCATCCATGAAGGAGAATACAGAGTATTGAGCGGTATTATCAACTAACACGTCAATATGAGGAAGTGGAAAATCGTCTTTTGGGCTTGCTTTATTCAAATCTCTATAATCCACGCACATTCGAACCTTGCCATCTTTCTTTGGCACTGGTACGATGTTAGCAACCCATGAAGGATACTTCGTCACAGCCAGGAAACCAGCGTCCCACTGTTTCTGCACCTCCTCTTTGATCTTCATTGCCATATCTGGTCGCGTTCTGCGAAGCTTTTGTTTGACCGGCGGGCAATCCTCTTTCAGTGGCAGACGATGCACAACCATATCAGTATCGAGCCCTGGCATATCTTGATACGACCAAGCGAATACATCATTATACTCTCGGAGCATTTCAACCAGTTTTCGCTTGATATCACTTTGCAGTGCGGCTCCAATACGAATATTCTTCTCAACCCCTTCCGACCCCAAATTGATAATTTCGATAACCTCGTCGTGAGGCAGAATGGCTCTTTCCTCTTGCTTCACCAACCAAGACAGTTCTTCAGGAACGTCGCTATCTTCGACAACCTCTTCTTCGGTCTGGAACACCGGGTGCTCGAAGTCGGGACGAGTCATAGGTGGTTCAAGGATGTCATCTGAAAATGTTATCCTGCAAAAGAAAGGGTTAAGTGCTTCAAAATGCGTATAAAGCGGATAACCACGTTGCCATTTTATTGAAAAATACAAAACAAGAAAGACAGGGATTACAGTATTCGCACATGAAAAAAAACGCCATTTATTTAATGATTAACGAAGCAATGTTTATAACAACACAGCCCTAAGCAAATCCTGATGCCCCGGGCACGACATCAGATTATTCAACAATTAATAAAGCAAAGCATTACTGTTTAAAAGTCACAGGAACAAACTCCTGAATGGACCAGTTGCATAGTCCTTGTCCTGGCGTG
Source organism: Lathyrus sativus (assembly GCA_963859935.3). Classification (NCBI taxonomy): domain Eukaryota; kingdom Viridiplantae; phylum Streptophyta; class Magnoliopsida; order Fabales; family Fabaceae; genus Lathyrus; species Lathyrus sativus. Next base: position 596,521,540 of record OZ012740.1, on the reverse strand, counting down.
CTTGGCTGAATCCAAGCATCCATATCACAGTCGCTGTCCCCTTCATCGGATTCTGAAGCAGCATTGACAGATTCATGGCATACTCCACTGGCAGAGATGGTGATTGACTTTCTGAAATGAGGGGCCCCCACGGAAGGAGTTGATGACGACGGTCGGTACCCCAGTCCGAACCGATCCATTTTCACCGGAATGTCCAATACTTTGCCCCAGCCCGTGGCTTCTCCTGCCTTCACTAGCGCTTGAGCCTCTTTATACGAAGAGACGGCTATCTCTGGCACTCTGCTTGGCCCGGGACTCTTGTCCTTAATGCGCAAACCTTCGAATGCTTGGCATGGCGTCTCGTGGATCTCCCCGTCGACTTCCACATATTTAAACGAAGATAAATGACTGACCAGGATGTCTTCCTCTCCGCACACGGTGACTACACTGTCTCCGACCATATACTTTAACTTCTGATGCAGGGTTGACGTAACTGCCCCCGCCCCATGAATCCAAGGTCTTCCCAGCAAGCAGCTGTACGCAGGCTGTATATCCATGATATAAAACTCCGTTGCAAACACTTCCGGCCCCACTTGCAGAGGCAATGTGATCGATCCGAAGACTGTTCTCCGCGTGCCGTCAAACGCTCTGACTACCAAATCACTTGGTGTACACAAAATCCCTCGAACATCCAGCTTCATCATAGCCTTCTTAGGCAGCACATTCAAAGACGACCCGGTGTCAACCAATACGTGCGACATTGTCGCCCCTCTGCACTCAACAGATACATGTAATGCCATGTTATGATCCCTTCCTTTCGGAGTCAAGTCAAAATCAGTAAAGCCCAGACTGTGGCCCGCATTTACATGCGCCAATACTCCTTCTAGCTGGTTCACGGAGACATCCTGGGGTACAAAAGAAGTGTCCAGGACTTTCAGCAAAGCGTTTCGGTGAGCCTCCGAACATAACAGCAATGACAGAATAGATATTTTGGATGGCGTTTGCTGCAGATGCTCCACGATTTTATAGTCGCTCTTCCGAATTAAGCGCATGAATTCTTCGACATCCTTAGATGCTGCTCCTTTTTCATTTGCTTGAACCGGAACATTTTCCACTGCTTTCCCCTTTCCTTTCGCTAGCCTTTCGGCCTCTACTTCAGGAGATATAAAGATCCTGCCGCTTCTCGTCATGCCTCCTGAGCCCACAACATTATCCACAATCTCCGCGGACTGCTTGTTAACATCGATTTTAATCCCGTCACAATACACCTCTAGCCCATACGACCATGGGACCGCTTTCGTGCTCTCATACGGGATTGGCCCGGCTTTAGTTATAGTAATCGGTGGTCGCTGAGCTGGTGCTGAAATAGTGATCGTCTTCCTAGGAATTGTCACTGTAGCAACATCACTCCGATTATCCGCTACTGCCCCTGCCGGCTCATCAGTTGCTGTTCTATCAAACTGCAATACACCTTCATCAATTAAGGCCTGAATGCCTTTCTTCAAATCCTCACACCCCCCAGACAGGGCCCAACAATCTAAGCAGTACTCATTACAACCCGGGTAAACACCTCCTTGCAACAGTCGGCTTTTGATCTCACTCAGCGGCGTCTTTAAATCCTCAACATTCATAATCAGATTCAGACCTTCCTCAGTCAGCACGGCATTCGCCCCATGATTAGGCATGGGTTTCTGGACTATATTCGCACCGGTCGTTCCGAAGTTGATAGACTTGTTGTCCAAGAGATCCTGCACAACGTGCTTAAAAGCATGACAACCTTCAATATCATGGCCCGGGGCCCCAGAATGAAACTCGCAGCGCCTATTTGCATCATAGCCGAACGGGGGAGTTCCCGTTATCGGTGCCAAGGTTCTTTTCTCTACCAGATTCAATCCCAACAAGGTCTGCAATAAATCAGCATAGTTAGAGGGAGGCTTCTCGAACACCCTTCTCGGCTTACCACCCTGGAATTTTCTCTGAGCCTGCTGTGCCCCCTGCTGAGGCTGCGGCTGCTGTGGCATTGGTTGCTGCTGAACCTGTTGTTGTTGCTGAATTGGCTGCTGTTGATACGGGATGGTGACACTCGACACTTGCTGCGGCTGACGATATTGATTTCTTCCCCTGCCTCGGCCTCGGCCTCGGCCTCCAAATACAGCACTAGCTTCGCCCTGACGGCGCCCACCATAAGCTTTCCTATTACTGCCAGATGCAGCTGACTCGTCAACTTGGAACTTTCCTTGCTTAATGTTCCGCTCAATCTTTTCACCCATCAAAATCAGATCTGAAAAACTAGCCAGAGACGTATGAAACAGCATATCATGAAACAACCCGGTGAATGTGCCAACAAACATGTCGTTCATTTCTTTATCTTCCACAGGAGGACGAACCCTGGCAGCCATATCGCGCCACCTTTGCGCGTATTCTTTAAAACTCTCCCCCTTCTTCTGCGAAAGCCCGGCCAACTGGACCCGATTGGGTGCCAGGTCACTGTTATATTTGTAATGGGCTACGAACGCCTCTGCTAATTGCTTCCAAGTCTTAATATCAGTGGGCTCCAACCCCATGTACCACTCTAAGGAAGGACCCGATAGGCTATCCTGAAAGAAATGCATGAGCATTCTTTCGTCAGTGGAGTATGCAGACATCTTTCTGTAATAAGCTCGTACATGAACCTTCGGACATGTATCTCCTTTGTACTTATCGAACGCAGGCGCTTTGAACTTGATTGGCACCCTCAGCCCAGGTACCAAACCCATTGTTGCCATGTCCAGTCCTACAGCACTCTGATTTAGGACTCCCTTCATTTGCTCTTCCAGCATTCTAATCTTTTGAGAATCATCCATCGGCCCTTCAAAGCCTCCTCCAGAGAAGGCGTCCTCTTGTTGATCCTCTTGCCACATACCGTTTCCAGCCCCGTAGCCATCATATGCATTATTACGTCCAGCTCTGACCTGATTCATCCCCGGAACTCGGCCTCTGTTGCCATACCCTTGAACACCTCCAGCAGGACCACCAGCCATGAAACCAGCACCGTTTCCGTTTCCAAAACCTCCGTAGCCCTGATTGACCATACCATAACCATCTTGCCCAAAGCCTTGAGCATTAAAGCCATACTTGCCAGTATTGTCGAATCCCTGATCGTTGAATCCGAGCCCAGCGTTGACAAAGCCATTGCCTCCGAGATTATCTCCCACATTGACATCACCCAGCCCAGCGTTGTGGACAGCAGTTTCATTTCCAACCCCGACGTTACCATTCACAGCAGCGGTAGCGTTGTTGACGTTAGCAGCATTCACATTGACGACAGGCGGAGCCACTGGCGTGGGAGTGTCGTCTCCATGAGCAGTATCAACCCGGACAGACTGATGATCTTCGTTACCATGACCAGCGTTGCGAGCCAATAGAGGCTGGACCATGGCCTGCAAGTTCTCTTGCCCTTTTGCTATAGCCTCCATGGTCTGCATGAAGAGGGCGAGCTTCTCGCGTACATCCTGCATCTCATTCTGAATCTGGTCCATGACTTTCCGACAGTTGGATCGTGTAGAATAGCGGTGCGGATGTTGATCTGGAATCCTGTTAAGTACCTGAATCAAAGCAGGAGATAAGACACCATTCAAAGATTACCTGTTATGCAAGATGAATATGAATGCAATGCAATGTGTCTGTGCATTAGGGAAGTTCATTCCCCCAGTTCTAGTGCGAAGGTGCCGGTGCAGTGACAGTATTGACAATAAGAATACCGGAGCTGAATCATAGAAAGCCTCATATATAACAGAGAGAATCAATAAGCCCAGGGTACGATATCACTGAGAGTACAAAGATGGCATGACCTCAACCAACAATCCTGGTGATGGTCAGCACTATGCAAATAAAGCATACAAATAATGGAATGATCAGGTCAGATCCTCCCAAAAGTCTGGTACTCCTCTATCAACTTCTTGGTCTCCGGATGGCTTGGTCGATCAAGCAGCCCTTCAACAAGCTGGTTTCTCTTCTTAAGGACACGGCGTACGTCTTCAGCAGTTTCTTCCCATGTTGCTTCTCCGAAACAATCTTCTAACTTTCGCTTCTGGGACACTGCTTCGTCTCTGGATTTGATTGCCTTATTCAGTGCATGCTGGACACTATACCGGTTCATCACTTCCTCCTCACACTTCTTGATGCTAGACTTCAACTTCTCTTCGAGGTCGGAAATTTGCTGCTTTAGCTTATCTTCCCTCTGCTTGTTGTTGGTGAGTGTAGCATTCCAAGTCTTATTGCAAGAAGATATCTCTCGGTGTGCTGCGTCGAGCGCTTTCTTTTTGGCTTCCAGCATGTCATGGGAGCTTCTGAACTCTTGCCCCAGACGTTCGCGCCTTTTCTTTTCCTCGGTCAACTCAGATCCTAACCTGTTTACCAGCTCAATCCGTTGTTGGAAAGCATATACGGCCTTGTTCTTCTCACTACGTGCCTGGGCTAGCTCTTGCTCTAACCCTTCATTAATCTTCATTAAGGCTTCTTTCTCCCTCACAACTTGTTCATAGACTTCCCTAGAAACAGTGGTCGGCTCTTCTACCGGAATAGGATCAAGAATTGGTGCATCTGGAAACGGCATCTTCAACTGACTAGCCCTCTCCTGAATCCAAGCTCTATAAGGTGCATAGGCCCGACAGTCATTCTTTCCCAACAACGGCTTCCCTTTGCGGTTAATACGCGTCCAAGCATGTCGCAACTTGGCTAATAACTCCCCCTTCACGTCACCGGTGAAGTACAGAGATTCCTGTACTTCTTCCTCTTGAGGTGGATTCTTCAGCGCATATCCGAACTGGCGAATGAATAGAGAAGGGTTGTAATTGATACACCCTTTTCTTCCTATCAATGGCACATTAGGGTACCCAGCACAGCTAAAGATGAGCTCAGATCCCAACAGGTCTCTATCAAACCACTCCATATCTTCCGACGATAGCCTCATCAGACGCTCCGGCCCACCAACTGGAACTGTAGTCTCTGCAGTAGATCCTCTCTTAGGGAGGTGACTCTCAAACCACATACTCAACAAGGGTACACAAAGATGAACATTCTTCCCTCTTCCCTTCTCATTCTTGTAATGCAGCGAGTGGTAGAGATCTCCGAGTAAGGTAGGTACAGGATTACCAGCGGCAAACAAGTAGAAAGCATCGAAGTCCACAAAATCCGGTATATTGGGGAATAGTACTATGCCATATATGCACAAGGCCAACACAGCATTGAAAGCAACCCAGCACCCATTCTTGGCGTACTCTTGGGCTTTACCCACTAAGAACTGAAATGAGAAGCCTGGAACTCCACGGGAAACAGTAGTCACAAGTTCAGAAGCATCAACATGCAAGGCTTTTGCCAATTCCTCCGGCTTGGGTTTGGCATCATAATGAATGAATGGAACCTGGTTCTGCACAGGCAGCTCAACATACTCAGCGTATTCCTCCAGGGTTGGTCCCATAATAAAGTCAGAGAACGTAAAACACCTCAAAGCAGGGTCATAGAATTGCATCAAAGCATACAGCCCATCTAACTCTACCTCTGTAGGTTTGCACACCAATCTCAGTAATCTACCATAACTCATCCGGAAACTCCTACGAACACCCTCATCAGCAAGAGAGATCAATCCCAGTAAAGGAACAATATCAGGCGTAGGCAATTTGTAAGCAACTGTTCTCCGTAAGCTAGTCATGATCAAAACTCAGAAGTCTGGGCACTAGAACTAGGGAAATGCAAATGCACCTGCAGCACAGACACACGTTAGCGAAATGCAAATGATAATGTATATGCAGGGATGCAATGCAAGTAACATTCAACAGGGACCAAAGCTGCAGCTGAATAGCCTAAACCCAATCAAGAAAGGTCTCAGATAGACCATTCAGAAGTCACCAAACCCTGGTCTCAGATAGACCTAAAATAGGACTCCAACACTGGTCTCTGACGGACCTCAAACCATAACTCCACCTGGTCTCTGATATACCTCAAATCCCATCTATAACTGGTCTCTGACAGACCTCAAAACACCTCTCAAACTGGTCTCTAACAGACCTCAGAATACATCTCCAAATGGTCTCTGACAGACCTCAGAATAAATCTCCACATGGTCTCTGACAGACCTCAGAATAAATCTCCACATGGTCTCTGGCAGACCTCATAACTCTCCATAAATAACCCGGATCTCTGATCAAGAAATAACCGGTAGTCTGAAGGTCTAGTTACCTGCATAACCCTGAATCCCCTCACAGGTGGGTAGCCCTATAACTGGCACAAGGTACGGCATCCTATGCGGTCGTCGGCGTCACAGACTTTCAGGGTTAATGATACGATTCCCAGAAGGAGTGGCATCATCAAATCCTGAAGAGGCCTCACTCAGCCAACTTCCAAATGATCGGTCCCCAGAGTCGACAATCCAACTAACCAGCAACCCACGCCAACCAAAGGAAGGGGCAGGAGGCCAACCAGAGGAACCTCGTCTGAGTGTAGATTTCATGGGACACCAAAGCAAGCAAAGCAAGCGGGCGCCCACTAATTTCTACTCTAATTCTAGGTGCACTCAAGCCCAGGTCCGGCTTATCTCTCGATATCAGAACACCCGTCACACCCCAGATACAGCAATAATAAACAATATATATAAAGCTGGAAAATACAGGGTTAGAAACATACAATAACTCCATACAAAATCCTCGACGGGAAAACAAGCGCTAGGATTGACTCTCTCAAGGGACGTTGGATCCCAAATGCATAAGAACCATCGCAGTCCTTAGCAGCCAGGGGACGTTGGATCCCCAGCAGAGTCGCCAGCTGTCGCTACTGCGAAAATCGGCGCCGGCTGAACAGAAGAGTCGCCACCGTGCGTTATTTATCCCACGGGAGGGAAAGGAAACGCTCAGAGTAAACCTCGCACAACACGGGAAAGGTATGGTCATCGCAACCAAAACCTGGATTCGGGAGTCGGTTACGCAAGGGGAAGGTGTTAGCACCCCTCACGTCCGTCGTACTCGACGGGATCCACGCTTGTTTTCGGGTATGGATTGTTACTCTATCTACTCTACAGGTCAGGGGGTTAAAAGAAAAGAAAATAAAAATGAAATGACTCGGCAAAGTATCGCACTTTATGCCTACGTATTCCCGTCTGGAACGAGAAATCAGAGTCAACGTAGTTCGCCTACCTACGGGAAAGGAGGGGAAGGTTGCTCGCTAGGATATCGCATCCTATGCCTACGTACTTTCATACAGCATGGAAGATCAGAGCAAACGTAGTTCGGGCCACGTACGACACAAGTCTGTCTTGATTGTTTTTATACCTCCTGAAAAAGGGTTTTTCTGATTAACAGTCCAAGAGGACAAAAATGACGTCTTGATGAGTTCACATTCTTTTACGGAAGAAGTGTCTTTTATTGTGTTTGAAATCTTTATGTGTTTTTCTGTTTGTTTTGAGAAAGAAAGAGACAGAACTCTAACCTACGGTTGCGAAGGGAAACAAGCTATCCTAATGTTATCATGCATGGGTTAAGACCTAGTGTCTATCATGCTCCTCTCTTGCACAGAGAGAAACAGAGATCCTACGGGATAGGCAGAAACAGAAACAATATCAGATATATATACAGTAAAACAGTAAAATGCATGGATGCAGCAATACAAGCGAGGCAAGGGAGTCCCACTCAACCTCGAACCTAGAAAACAATAGGCGAAAGTGAACAGGCTTCACCTTCAACCCAACAGGGTAAACAGCAAACAATACAGTTCAGAAAACCAATCAATACATCAGAAATGAAATACAGCAGCAGAAGAAACAGCATCAGCAGCTCTGAATCAACAACTGGCTTCAAGCAATCTCCAATCATTCACAAGCTTCAACAAGCATCAATCTCCATCTTCATGACCTTCAGGCATGGGTTTTGATCATCAGTCTTCCATCTGCAATGGCTTTTCTTCATGCTCAAACCTCCAGGATGAGGGATCAGTCACAAGAGTGAATTGGGTGTTAAGCAATCAGCTGACTACCAAAGGTGGTGAACAGACTGCTTCTAACACAAGAGACATTTTCTCTCAAGAGTTCTATCTCATAGACACCATCACCAAGCCTTCCAAAGGAAGGGGGTGAGTGTCTTAGAGAGACTCTGAATCACAGAGAAGAATGGATGCAGACAAGGCAATCCATGTTTGAGAAACAATCATTCTAATCTAGAGCTCTGCCTAGCTCCTAAACCCTAGTCTCCTCAGCAACTGCTAGCAAGAAACTCCTCCTCAACTCTGACAGTTGATCTTCAATCTTTGAATCTCCAATAGCTTCATCTTCACAAATCTTCAGCTTCCCCAGGGCCCCAGGCAATCCCAATACCCAATCAAACAAGCAACAATCCCCAGAGGGCACACCACACCAAACAACAGATATACAGACAGTAATAATATCAGTAGGGGAATCCTAACTCTTTCTAAGGGATCTAATAACTACCCATAGCCCCTATAGTCCCATAACTAATCTATTCAAACCCTAAGTCCTAAGGGAAATGAAATTAAACTCCTAAGTTGTCACCTAAAAACCCTAGTTTTATTCATGATATTCAAGTATTTATTAATCATCTAAAATTAACTCCTAAAAATGGGAACTAAAATATTTCTACAAGCTTAACCTCTCATCTAAACAATATGAAAAGAGTGATCAAAAAATATCAAAGCATGTGAGAGAACAAAGATCATAAAAATAATGCATGAAATGTAACTATTTATTATGACATTTATTTAGAAAATATGTAAAAAATATGAAATAAAACTAAAAATGAAATTTTATTTTCCTATAATATTCTAGACATTTTAATGAAAACATGGTAAAAAGAATGAATTAAAAAGCATTTTTTATGAATTATTTATGAATTTATGAAAATTGGTGAAAATTAGAATGAATTAAGACAAATAAAATTGAATTAAAATGAGGGAGGGGGGTATGAAGAGTAACTCGCCCCAGTTGATATCTGGATGGGCCCTCAGACAGGGGGGTGTTGGTAGCGTTTTGGACAAGGCCCAGCTTCGTTCAGCATTAAAAAAACAAATAAAAGACGCTGGGGGTAAGAATAGCAACAGAATCACATGAGAAAAATGGTTTTGGGCTCACACGGGGGTGGGAATAACAATCCAACTCAGGCCTGCCCGTTTCAATTAATGAAACGGTGCGTTTAGGGCCAGGGTAATCTCCCTCCAATTTTCAGATTGAATGTAGGCCATTGGATCACTCTAAAAGTCAAGAGTCTTACACTCATTGGACGGCTAGGATTATCTCTTCTTCCTCATTCAACCTGAACCTAGGGTTTCTGCCACCATGGAAGCCATGCACGAGCAACTTTCTTCCTCTCTGTTCTCCATCTACACGCAGCCAATCCACACGATGTGAACATGAAATCTGCTCCAAATCTCTCCCTCTACAAGCTTAGGGCATCAATTCGCTTTGAAATTCACCACATCAACAAATTCGATTGAATCACATACTGACCACCATTGAAATGCACTGGTATGGACCCTCACCAATCTTCCCCAGACTTAGCCTAAATTGAACTACAACTAATGGAGGTTAACACATGCTATCAAGCCACGATTATAACACACTGATCTAAGAGATATTGATCTTAACAGTTCATTGCACCTGCTCACAACCATCACCAAACCTCTCCAAATTCATCTAAACTAATCTCCTAACCACCTAGATTGCATCTAAACTAACAAAATCAGGTCTAACTAACTGGATCGAGCAGTTTGAATGAAAACTTACCTTGTGAGAAATCTTGAAAAACAGCTATGGAAGATGTGGATCTGAAGCTTCTAGGTGTTGGATCTTGATCTATCCTTGGTGTATGTGATTCTGTATGCAATATTCTGGTGATTCCTTGCTTGAATTTTGCTGTCCAACAGAATTTGCAGTTTTGAGGTTCTTGAAGATAATGCACGAAAATGAATCCTAACCACCAAGTCTTTGCTTCAATTATGATCTATGATGATGATTGAATAAGATTGAATTGAAGTGGATGAAAATTGGTGAGGAATTTGTGAGATTTGGAATGAAACTTCAATGAAAAGTATGAGAGAAATTTGTGAAAATCTTGGTGCAAATGAGGCCAACCCTTGCCAAATTCTCATTTCATACTTATATAGACCCCAAATGAACATTCTAGATCCATCTTGCACATTCCCTTGTTTTCAAACTTTGGCTCATTTTTGATTATGTTTCTTAAATGATAAGCAACCATGGATAACTTCATTTTTTCCTTCTAAACTCAAAAAAGTGTGTGAACCATTGTTCTTAGAATTGTTTTTCCATTCAAAATCATATATTGGAAGTCTCCATTTGGACTTGTAAATCTCCCAAACCATTTTCCAACTTGAAATTATTCATTTTATAAGCCTTTTTAGTTCATATTTTGACCTATCATGCAACTCCATGCTATGAGCTTCTCCAATAACTTGTGACCTTCTTTCTAGACTTAAAATCCCATTTGGAGCAAGTTTGATGTTGTAAGTTTTTCCATTTGAGGCCTCCTTGTATGAGTTTTGGGTATAGGTTAAAATGACCTGTAATTCACAAATGCCCAAAATACCCTTTGCTTGCCAAGACCATAAGTTGAGTTCTCCACATCCTATGAAGGCATGCCATACCATTCTAGAAAGCTAAGACAATGAGGAACAACTCTTATGTTGACCAAGAATTCATTTGAAATCTCCTTGAGGGGCAAAACTAGCTTGGAAGTCAAGTCACTTTCACAGACAAAAATTCAGACACCCCAGATGACCTGTAACTTGTAAGGACCATAACTTGAGTTCTATAAATCTCCTTGAGGTCTTCCACCACTCAAATTAAAGGTCTTGAGATCCTCTACAAGTTTCATGTTGGCCAAGAAGCCATTTGAAGCTAGCATTTTGACTTATCTTGCTTGGAAATTTGACCTAAACTAGGGGATTTTACAGAGAAACCCTAATTTAGTAACTCCTCTTCTCCTTGATTTCTCTTGAATTCTCCTTGTCATATCTCCATATCTTTATCCTCCATGTCCAATATTGATCCCCACATCTCTCCAATAGACTTGAATGCCCTCTTAAGTCAGTCAATTGACCTAGGGTTGACCTAGGGTTGACCCAGATGAAACCCTAGTTGACTGTCTTCAACTATAGCTCTTGTGCACTCATCAATGACTTGTCTCCTTCTCCAAATGACTTTCTAAGTCTCTCATAATGTCTAGATACTCCTCATACTCTCCATTCACAGCTCACAACCCTCTTGTTGACCCTCAGATACCCTCAGCTAGGAGATGGGCTCAAGGCTTGATCTGCTGAACTCTTTGCTTTCAAATTCTTTCCTGATGACTTGAATGAGATTGAATTAGGATAATAACCTCTTGATAGGCCTCTAGAGATGAAAATAATGATTGGTCCCCTGTTGAATGACTTGCTATGCTTATGCTATGCAGATGGTTAGTCTATGTACATGACTCTACATACAAATGCTAATGATGATGAAACATAAACCAAGGAATAAGGTTGAGCAAATTTTAGGGTGCAACAGGGTCTATCATAGTCATTAATGATAGATTATGCGATAGTTTGTTTATGTTGCACTCCGTCATCCTTTTGGTGGGGGGTCTATCATAGTCATTAATGATAGATTATGCGATAGTTTGTTTATGTTTCACTCCGTCATCCTTTTGGTGGGGGGTCTATCATAGTCATTAATGATAGATTGTGCGATAGTTTGTTTGTGTTTCGCTCCGTCATCCTTTTGGTGGGGGGTCTATCATAGTCATTAATGATAGATTGTGCGATAGTTTGTTTGTGTTTCGCTCCGTCATCCTTTTGGTGGGGGGTCTATCATAGTCATTAATGATAGATTGTGTGATATTGTTTGGCGTGTGTTTCGCTCCGTCATCCTTTTGGTGGGGGGTCTGTCATAGTCATTAATGATAGATTGTGCGATAGTGTTTGAGTTTCGCTCCGTCATCCTTTTGGTGGGGGGTCTATCGTAGTCATTAATGATAGATTGTGCGATAGTTTGTTTATGATTCGCTCCGTCATCCTTTTGGTGGGGGGTCTATCGTAGTCATTAACGATAGATTATGCGATAGTTTGTTTATGTTTCGCTCCGTCATCCTTTTGGTGGGGGGTCTATCGTAGTCATTAACGATAGATTGTGCGATGGTTTGTGTCTGTTTCGCTCCGTCATCCTTTTGGTGGGGGGTCTGTTATAGTCATTAATGATGGATTGTGCGATATTGCCGGTGTGTGTTTCGCTCCGTCATCCTTTTGGTGGGGGGTCTGTCACTTGGATTGGTGTCAGATTGTGCGATAGTGTTTGTCCTATCATCCTTTTGGTGATAGTGGTCGGTGTGAGTTTCGCTCCATCATCCTTTTGGTTGGGGGTCTGTCATAGTCATTAATGATAGATTATGCGATAGTGTTTGGTGTGAGTTTCACTCCGTCAGCCTTTTGGTGGGGGGTCTGTCATAGTCATTAATGTCAGATTGCGTGATATTGTTTGTATGTGTTTACTCTATCATCCTTTTGGTGATAGTAGTTGTGTGTGTTTCGTCCCATCATCCATTTGGTGATGGTGACCTTTTTCCAGTTATTTTCAATTTATTCAAAGGTATACCTCATCCAACATCTTCAATTCCCGAGCATTTCTCCTCTTTTCGGACAAATTCAGGGTCTTCTTTGTATCTAATTAACTTATACCTCGAAAGAATGAATGCTACAACAATTCATCTTACTTGGTTTAAGCCAGTTAGATAGGGGCATTTGTCATACCCCAAATTTGTCCTACCTGTTTATCCTTTATCTGTACATCTTTCCATCAACCATTAATCTAAAAATCAAAAGGTATGTTGTTTCTACTTGTTGCCCCAAACTCAAGATGTCACAAGGCAAGGTCGAATGGAAATGAGGTGTATTTGAGGCTAGCAGGACGGTGGTATGTGGTAATCATTGAGGTTCATTGAAGGGTTATCTGTATCAATGTGTGGGCCCAGTAAAGGTTGGAAATCAGCCAGGTCATACCTGATCTTGGTCTGACAAGTTTTATTCCATGATTGAGGACTGGATATGATTGATTCAAGTAATAGGATTGATTCCTTTCAAGGCATGATTAATCGTTTTTAAGAGATTTTTGGAATATCTTTGTTTTTGTGTTCCAATATTCTTGAAGTCACATCCTAAGATCAGTATTGAGGTTATGAGAATTAAGCAAGATAAGTTATGGTTGGATTTATTTCAAATTTGTGCAAATTATGACAATTCATGCTTTAAAGGAGGAGTGACTCATGCTTGCCTCAATATTCATGTTTGAATAGGTTTTAAGATTAATATGTTGATATTTTGCAAATCATGGATAGAATTTTGTTCTCATTTTTATGTGATGAAAAGGTTGTATTTGCAAGATAGCATTATGGATTTTTGAGCAAGAAATCAGAAAATCAAGGATATGAGTCATTATCATTACAAGGATGGTACAAGCTCATGAAAAGAAAAACCCACATCCATAAGAGTAACATATAGAAAACTCCTTTTCACAAAAATCCCAAAGGTTTATTTCTCTTAAGTACAAAAGCACATGTCAATTTTGAGTCCATAGAATCTTATAAAATTCTACAAAAAAAAACCTTGATTAAAAAGGTAATTGTGAAGTTCATTACATTAAAGTGGCCAAGAAATACTAGGTTTCAGCAGTAAAGTTAGGATCCACTTCTTCTCCATAAGGAGCCTTGCAACATCCAAAATATGCAGCACTATTGTCACATTGCCACAAGCCTCATTCACTTCCGACAAAGCCGCATATTCCGCACCTCACCAACACCCATACCACAACAATTTGTAGAAACCATGACAGTTTGATCAGCAACAGAACCTCAGCTCCAATAATTCATGCATATCGTACCGCGACACAAACCATTCTATGACTAAGCTTCCATTCATCACAATTCCCCTCCTACTTCACAAACTCACCAACCTACAAATAAGCCAAGAAATTGGAATGAATAAGAGGTCCCACACAAATCAAGAAAGACTGTGCGAGTGAATAAAAGGCCCAGCTCATGTTGAATATCAAAGAGGAAAAAGTAAAGCAAAAGTTGGTTCTCACAGCAGGAAATGTACAAATCTGCAGCAGGCATCACCATCACTCTCCTTCAATATATGTGTCCCATAACAGTCCAAATTCTGCAGCAAGGACAGCTTGTCATTATGCAGACTTTGTACCTGTATAACACAACATATCAACTTTCACACACTCCACACCAGCTTTTACAATACAAACAAGTCCACAATGACAGAAAAGAGAGAAAAACAAAAACCTACATTTGAAACCATACCATCACGCCCAGCTACAACACAATTGTACTACCTGCATCATAACCTGCTACAAACCACACCAAGCCTACAACCTTCATACATCCTGCTGCGACATTTACACTCCCAAACAAAACCTTTCTGCCTTGACAGCAACAAGACCCAACATAATTACATAAGCCTCAAGCCTGGACACACTACTAAAATGCTTGTGCGCTGCTCCAAAACCGTGTGAGCTACCACTACGTGACAAAGCTCCTGCACAAATTATCCTGCAATAACCAAGCAACATGGACCAGCAAAGTTTGAGACAGAGAAGACCATCAAAAAAGTTTCAAAGATTGAATAGCTATGCAGATCCCACGCGACATCTACTAGCAAACAAATGGAAAAATTTTACAAAAATAGCTAATACAAATCAGCTTAACACCAACACATACACCTCTAAAAAATTCTATACACATGAGTCCTTCCATATAGCCACTTTGCAAAACATCAAAACAGGTTCTATGAAGTAGAAAGAAAAATCCCTAAGATTCCAACCAACACAAGCAACAATGCCATGTTCACCCATGTAGAAGCCATGAAAACCACACCTACTAATCACCCAGACCTGCAGCAAAATTACACCATCATCTTATCACCACACACTTCCATCGTTTTCCATCCTTCATCAACCAAATACTCTTCTCACAGCAAAAACAAAACCACATCTCATAAACTTCACCATCCTTCACTTACTTTTCTTCACACAATAGATGAAACTCGTCCTCACTCTCTTTATTTTCATCACCACTCCAAACATTATGCAGATACTACTCTTCTCTCATGAAATCCCTCATGCTTTCTTGGTAGCCACAACAATAATAAGTTAAATCCTCTCTTCCTCTCTTATTCTTGTTCTTCATCCCATTCATACTCACCAAACATCTCCTTCTTCCAGCATAAAACATATCCACACAAACCATCACAATAGAACCGTAACCTTCAAACTCCACTAAAATGGCCCAGAAAAACCCGCTCGAACCACCACCAAAAACCTGTTGCTTTAAATCTCATCTTCACCGCTGAATAACCATTTCCACCGTACCTTTGAAATCACCCTTCCACCACCTATGTTCATCATCTCTGTCATCCTCAAAACAGAAAAACAACTCTGTCAACCAACCGAAAACCCCAAACCTCATTACCATTTTTAATCAACCCAGAACAACACAAACACTTTCATATTTTCAAACAAGAACTCAAACAGAGCAGGAAAATAAGGTGAGGTAGAAGAAGAACCCCTGCGAACCAAAACCCACTATCACTTCCGTGCAAACCGCATCACCTTCAACATCAAGCTCTCAAAGCTATAACAGTGCTTTCATCGAACATGTGGTGGGCGATTTTTGCGTCACATTCTTCCATTAATCTTCACTGTTGGTTCTCAACTTCTTCAAACCTATTCTTCCAAACCAAAACTGTCATCACAACCAACAACCCCACAACTTCCATCCTCCATTCTTCAATCCAAACCCACAAACCAGAAAAAGAATGAGAAGAAAGAGAGTCGAGAATCTGAATCAATATTGAAAAGATATAAAGTGAGAACCTACCTCAATCTGAGATGAATCGAAGCGGTGAACTGAGGCAAGAATGAAAGAGAGAAGGGGATCGGGTTCACGAGGGCGTTATGTTGCCATTTTTCGGTCGTCCTTTGAATGTTGATGTGTGAAATGAAGTTCCTTCGTTTCTGAGAATCTCGTCGTTGTTCTTAGGTTAATCATTCCCTTCCCCTATTTTTTTTGATGCGTTACCCTGTTTCCAGACTGAGCGTTTGCGTTTCATTTTTATTTTATTTTATTTATTTCAGTTTTTTTTATATTACTATTCTGATTGTATTTAATTTTTATATTTATCTTCTAAAACAATTTTTTTGTTATGTATATACTGATTTAGTTTATTAGTATGTAAATATACTATTAATTTTTATTATATATTTTATATTTTACTTTTTTCTTAGAACTTTGTAAATATATATTAGTTAATATGTGTATATTATATTTTATATAGAATCTTTACTTTAAAGTATATATATATATATATATATATATAAAGTATATATATATATATATATATATATATATATATATATATATATATATATATATATATATATATATATATATATATATATATATATATATATATATATATATATATATATATATATATATATATATATATATATATATATATATATATATATATATATATATATATATATATATATCATTTTATATTTTATTTTATTTAGAAGTTAGTATTAACTTTTTATTTAGATTTTCATATCTTTATTTTTAGAGTTAAATCTCATTTTCGCATTTGTTATTGGACATGTTGTCCCATTTTTCTTTGTTTTAGGTCGATGACGATACCCCAAAGTTATTTTTCTGTCAAATTATTGATGAAAAATAACAAACCCGAGACCAACCTTTTTTCAAATTTTTTATTTTATATTTTTATCCATTTTATTCATATTATTCATATTGTCATATTTATTTTATTATATTATTATTATTATCATATTTATTCATTCTCACTCACCCATATTTGAAAACACTTAATAAATTATCGAAACTCCTAAAAGCCAAATTGGTGGACTGTTGTATCATTGGTTATTTGCAGATATCTTGATTTTAAGTCGTGCCCGACTTTGCTCAAGGCCGTGTGTGTGCATTTGTGTCCTAAACTACGCCTTGAGCAAAGTCGGACACGACTTAAAATCAAGATACCTGCAAATAACCAATGATACAACAGTCTACCAATTTGGCTTTTAGGAGTTTCGATAATTTATTAAGTGTTTTCAAATATGGGTGAGTGAGAATGAATAAATATGATAATAATAATAATATAATAAAATAAATATGACAATATGAATAATATGAATAAAATGGATAAAAATATAAAAAATATAAAATGAAAAGTTTGAAAAAAGGTTGGTCTCGGGTTTGTTATTTTTCATCAATAATTTGACAGAAAAATAACTTTGGGGTATCGTCATCGATCTAAAACAAAGAAAAATGGGACAACATGTCCAATAACAAATGCGAAAATGAGATTTAACTCTAAAAATAAAGATATGAAAATCTAAATAAAAAGTTAATACTAACTTCTAAATAAAATAAAATATAAAATGATATATATATATATATATATATATATATATATATATATATATATATATATATATATATATATATATATATATATATATATATATATATATATATATATATATATATATATATATATATATATATATATATATATATATATATATATATATATATATATATATATATATATATATATATATATATATATATATATAAACTTTAAAGTAAAGATTCTATATAAAATATAATATACACATATTAACTAATATATATTTACAAAGTTCTAAGAAAAAAGTAAAATATATAATATATAATAAAAATTAATAGTATATTTACATACTAATAAACTAAATCAGTATATACATAACAAAAAAACTGTTTTAGAAGATAAATATAAAAATTAAATACAATCAGAATAGTAATATAAAAAAAACTGAAATAAATAAAATAAAATAAAAATGAAACGCAAATGCTCAGTCTGGAAACAGGGTAATGCATCAAAAAAAATAGGGGAAGGGAATGATTAACCTAAGAACAACGACGAGATTCTCAGAAACGAAGGAACTCCATTTCACACATCGACATTCAAAGGACGACCGCGAAATGGCAATATAACGCCCTCGTGAACCCGATCCCCTTCTCTCTTTCATTCTTACCTCAGTTCACCGCTTCGATTCATCTCAGATTGAGGTAGGTTCTCACTTTATATCTTTTCAATATTGATTCAGATTCTCGACTCTCTTTCTTCTCATTCTTTTTCTGGTTTGTGGGTTTGGATTGAAGAATGGAGGATGGAAGTCGTGGGGTTGTTGGTTGTGATGACAGTTTTGGTTTGGAAGAATAGGTTTGAAGAAGTTGAGAACCAACATCGAAGATTAATGGAAGAATGTGACGCAAAAATCGCCCACCACATGTTCGATGAAAGCACTGTTATGGCTTTGAGAGCTTGATGTTGAAGGTGATGCGGTTTGCACGGAAGTGATAGTGGGTTTTGGTTCGCAGGGGTTCTTCTTCTACCTCACCTTATTTTCCTGCTCTGTTTGAGTTCTTGTTTGAAAATATGAAAGTGTTTGTGTTGTTCTGGGTTGATTAAAAATGGTAATGAGGTTTGGGGTTTTCGGTTGGTTGAAAGAGTTGTTTTTCTGTTTTGAGGATGACAGAGATGATGAACATAGGTGGTGGAAGGGTGTTTTCAAAGGTACGGTGGAAATGGTTATTCAACGGTGAAGATGAGATTTAAAGCAACAGGTTTTTGGTGGTGGTTCGAGCGGGTTTTTCTGGGCCATTTTAGTGGAGTTTGAAGGTTACGGTTCTATTGCGATGGTTTGTGTGGATATGTTTTATGCTGGAAGAAGGAGATGTTTGGTGAGTATGAATGGGATGAAGAACAAGAATAAGAGAGGAAGAGAGGATTTAACTTATTATTATTGTGGCTACCAAGAAAGCATGAGGGATTTCATGAGAGAAGAGTAGTATCTGCATAATGTTTGGAGTGGTGATGAAAATAAAGAGAGTGAGGGCGAGTTTCATCTACTGTGTGAAGAAAAGTAAGTGAAGGATGGTGAAGTTTATTAGAGGTGGTTTTGTTTTTGCCGTGAGAAGAGTATTTGGTTGATGAAGGATGGAAAACGATGGAAGTGTGTGGTGATAAGATGATGGTGTAATTTTGCTGCAGGTCTGGGTGATTAGTAGGTGTGGTTTTCATGGCTTCTACACGGGTGAACATGGCATTGTTGCTTGTGTTGGTTGGAATCTTAGGGATTTTTCTTTCTACTTCATAGAACCTGTTTTGATGTTTTGCAAAGTGGCTATATGGAAGGACTCATGTGTGTAGAATTTTTTAGAGGTGTATGTGTTGGTGTTAAGCAGGTTTGTATTAGCTATTTTTGTGAAATTTTTCCATTTGTTTGCTAGTAGATGCCGCGTGGGATCCGCATAGCTATTCAATCTTTGAAACTTTTTTGATGGTCTTCTCTGTCTCAAACTTTGCTGGTCCATGTTGCTTGGTTATTGCAGGATAATTTATGCAGGAGCTTTGTCACGTAGTGGTAGCTCACACGGTTTTGGAGCAGCGCACAAGCATTTTAGTAGTGTGTTCAGGCTTGAGGCTTATGTAATTATGTTGGGTCTTGTTGTTGTCAAGGCAGAAAGGTTTTGTTTGGGAGTGTAAATGTCGCAGCAGGATGTATGAAGGTTGTAGGCTTGGTGTGGTTTGTAGCAGGTTATGATGCAGGTAGTACAATTGTGTTGTAGCTGGGCGTGATGGTATGGTTTCAAATGTAGGTTTTTGTTTTTCTCTATTTTCTGTCATTGTGGACTTGTTTGTATTGTAAAAGCTGGTGTGGAGTGTGTGAAAGTTGATATATTGTGTTATGCAGGTACAAAGTCTGCATAATGACAAGCTGTCCTTGCTGCAGAATTTGGACTGTTATGGGACGCATATATTGAAGGAGAGTGATGGTGATGCCTGCTGCAGATTTGTACATTTCCTGCTGTGAGAACCAATTTTTGCTTTACTTTTTCCTCTTTGCTATTTAACATGAGTTGGGCCTTTTATTCACTCGCACAGTCTTTCTTGATTTGTGTGGGACCTCTTATTCATTCCAATTTCTTGGCTTATTTGTAGGTTGGTGAGTTTGTGAAGTAGGAGGGAAATTGTGATGAATGGAAGCTTAGTCATAGAATGGTTTGTGTCGCGGTACGGTATGCATGAATTATTGGAGCTGAGGTTCTGTTGCTGATCAAACTGTCATGGTTTCTACAAATTGTTGTGGTATGGGTGTTGGTGAGGTGCGGAATATGCGGCTTTGTCGGAAGTGAGTGAGGCTTGTGGCAATGTGACAATAGTGCTGCATATTTTGGATGTTGCAAGGCTCCTTATGGAGAAGAAATGGATCCTAACTTTACTGCTGAAACCTAGTATTTCTTGGCCACTTTAATGTAATGAACTTCACAATTACCTTTTTAATCAAGGTTTTTTTTTGTAGAATTTTATAAGATTCTATGGACTCAAAATTGACATGTGCTTTTGTACTTAAGAGAAATAAACCTTTGGGATTTTTGTGAAAAGGAGTTTTCTATATGTTACTCTTATGGATGTGGGTTTTTCTTTTCATGAGCTTGTACCATCCTTGTAATGATAATGACTCATATCCTTGATTTTCTGATTTCTTGCTCAAAAATCCATAATGCTATCTTGCAAATACAACCTTTTCATCACATAAAAATGAGAACAAAATTCTATCCATGATTTGCAAAATATCAACATATTAATCTTAAAACCTATTCAAACATGAATATTGAGGCAAGCATGAGTCACTCCTCCTCCAAAAATATCTTAAAAACGATTAATCATGCCTTGAAAGGAGTCAATCCTATTACTTGAATCAATCATCTCCAGTCCTCAATCATGGAATAAAAATTGTCAGACCAAGATCAGGTATGACTTGACTGATTTCCAACCTTTACTGGGCCCACACATTGATACAGATAACCCTTCAATGAACCTCAATGATTACCATATACCACCGTCCTGCTAGGCTCAAATACACCTCATTTCCCTTCGACCTTGCCTTGTGACATCTTGAGTTTGGGGCAACAAGTAGAAACAACATACCTTTTGATTTTCAGATTAATGGTTGATGGAAAGATGTACAGATAAAGGATAAACAGGTAGGACAAATTTGGGGTATGACAATCTCCTGCCTCGATAGGCCAGCGTTCGTATTTGCAATAGAGGAAGCTTCAGATGGGAAGCCATGGTATTATGATATCTGAAACTTTCTTAAGAATTAGGAGTATCCGCATGGGGCATTGAGCCGGGATAAGAAGAGCTTGAGAAGATTGTCTGGAAACTTCTATCTGAACAAGGATGATGTACTCTACCGAAGAAACTTTGATCTGGTTCTATTGAGATGCGTGGATGAAAAATAAGCAGGTTTGCTTATGGAGGAAGTCCACGAGGGCGCTTTTGGTACGCATGCAGGAGGACATGCAATGTCTCGAAAACTATTGAGGGCAGGCTATTATTGGATGACCATGGAGTCTGATTGTTTCAAATACGCCAAGAAATGCCATGAATGCCATATTTATGTTGATAAAATTCATGTGTTGTCGAGTCCTTTGAATGTCATGACGTCTCCTTGACCCTTTTCCATGTGGGGCATTGATATGATCGGTAAGATAGAGCCGATCACATTCAATGGACATCGCTTCATCTTAGTGGCAATTGACTATTTCACTAAGTGGGTTGAAGCAACTTCTTTTGCCAACGTCACCAGACAGGTCGTGGCTCAATTCATCAAGAAGGACATCATCTGTCATTACGGAGTGCCCGAACGAATCATTACTGATAATGGTTCGAATTTGAATAACAAGATGATAAAGGAACAGTGTCAGAGTTTCAGGATTAAACATCACAATTCTTCTCCTTATCGTCCGAAGATGAATGGCGCTATTGAGGCGGCCAACAAGAACATCAAGAAGATTATGCAGAAGATGGTTGTGACCTATAAAGGTTGGCACGAGATGTTGCCCTTTGCATTACACGAATATCGTACTTCGGTACGTACTTCAACTAGGGCAACCCCTTTCTCGCTAGTGTATGGTATGGAAGCTGTCCTACCATGGGAAGTTGAGATTCCTTCCTTGAGGGTTCTGGTTAACGTCAAACTGGATGAGGCAGAATGGGTGAGGAACAGATTGAATCAACTCATCTTGATGGACGAGAAGAGATTAGCATCCATTGCATATGGTCGTCTGTATCAAAGGTGGATGAAGACAACTTTTGATCAAAAGGTGCACCCACGGAGATTTCAGGCAGGTGACTTAGTGTTGAAGCGGATTCTCCCTCCACAGACAGATCACAGGGGCAAATGAACTCCCAACTACGAAGGTCCATACTTTGTAAGGAAAGTCTTCTCAGAAGGAGCCTTACTGTTGTCAACCATGGATGGAGAAGATTTCACATCCCCTGTGAACGCAGACGCAGTTAAAAAATACTTTTCTTAAAGAGACCCGCTGGAAAGAAAAATAAAATCCAGGCAAAAATGGGGCATCCCGGCAAACCATAAAAAGAATGGGTTCGGGAAAAAATTAGGGATAAAAAGAAAAAGAATGTAAACCCGCAAAGTTGAAAACCTGAAAATGCGACTTTGGCAAAAATGGGTTCCCAGTGAATCGAAAACTCGCAAGGGCGACTCAGGAAAAAGTTAGGGATTTGAAAAGCAAATGACTGTGGTCTGTGTATTGATATTTTGAGTATAGTGGATTCTGGGAGAACCCGAGGGTCAATCAATCAAGTCAGTCTCTTCAGAGGATGAATCATCAGGAGAAGCATCAAAGTCATGCGAGTCATAGATGAATCGACACATGGTGGTTGTCTGTACCATATTGTCGACATTTTGTATAGATTCTTGCATTTCTATACTATTTGCGCAACTTTCTCTTTTCAGAAGTTGCATCTGTTATAAATTTGCCTATTTACAGGCCATTTATCAATGAAGTATATATTATTCATAAAGCTTTTGTGCTTGTTTTAGCTTTTACTGTTTTGTTTGCAAAAGACGCCTGATGTTTTTGATAAAACTTTGCATACATAAACTTGTGGGATTTGCTAATAATCATTAAAACTTTGATATGCTTAAACGATGTCATGGACAATAACCGAGATAGCTCTGGTTGTATACAAGATACTTTGTTTGTATTTATTGCATGGCTCTCATTCCCGAGACTATTCCAGAGGTATCCCCAGTAAGGTCACCTTGTCTTTGTCCCCACAAGATGAAGATGTACGATCTGAGACTGGTGTCTCCCTAGCAGGTTGGATTTATGCATGAGATCAAAGGTTGCCTTCAGCAGGCTGAGACTAGTTTCTCCCCAACAGATTATCACTAGTTTCTCCCCAACAGATTATGACTAGTTTCTCCCCAACAGATTATGACTAGTTTCTCCCCAGCAGGTTGAGATTATGGTTATCCCCAACAAGTATTTGAGATTACTCCCCCAGCGGTAGGACGAGTGCAGTGTTGTTGTCCCCTAATAGTCTAGGTCACTGACTCATTCCCCAAGCAGAGGTTGATATTGATGAGTTTTATTTCCCTAAGAAAAGGTTGATATTGTTGAGTTTATTGCTCATTTCCCCAAGCAGAGGTAGATGTTGATTCCCTCATTGGGTGATCCCAGCGGAGTTGTTGTCCTACCAGAATCCAGTTGGTCATTGGTATTCATCAGAGTGGGTTTCCTTCGGGATATTTCCCCAGTTAATTTTCATCCCTTGCAGATCCCCAGCGAAGCTGCTGGAGTAGTTTTCTTCCTCGCAAAGTGGGATTGGCTTAGAGATTGGTATTCTCCATCAGCAGAAAAAGTTTGGGATATCTTCCCAGTAAATCTTATTCGTTATCCCTAGCAGAGTGAATTCAAACCTTCATCAGAGTGGAATCCCCGGGAGAGTGGAGTAATTCCCTGCAGTTTAATTTACTCCCCGGTAGAGTCGTATTCTGAAAGGCCATCCAGGGCTGATTTCCCTAGTATAGTGGATTTGTTCTCCCCAACCAAGTTGTTTGTTCCCTAGAAGAGTTGTATTCTGGTAGGCCATCCAGGGTTGTTTTCCTCAGCAGAGTTTGATTTGATCCCCAGCGGAGTGGATTTTGTTCTCAGCAGAGCAATTGTACTCAGGAAAGCTCTTTTCATAGAGGCCATCCAGGGCCTATCTTCCCCAGCATAAGTCTAATCGTACTTGGCACCCGGTCATCCCCGGCGGGTTGGTTTCGTCTCTTCAGCATTTATTTTGTTGGAGTGGTTCCTTTACATTTGCATTATGCATATCATCCTCCCAAATGCGTAGCATTTCCATTTCGTATGGAGCATTATGCCATTTTCAAACATATGCATTTGAAACATAAGCTAGGTTGTTACCTTTTATTTTTGGATGTATCTCCAACAGACGACAGTATTTCCTCTTGAGCCTGCATGGTATCCAGACCCCGACAAGAGTTCTTGACAGACGTGTTCGTCTTACTGATATTGGTCTGTTTCCTTAGCCCGTGCGATATCCAGACCCCAGCTTTCACCGGTTTTATTGGCTCAAGCCCGTGCAAAATCCAGACCCCGACTTCTACCGATCTATTTCCTTAGCCTGTGCGGTATCCAGACCCCGAATTTCACCAGTTTTATTAGCTCAAGCTCGTGTGGTATCTAGACCCTAGCTTCCACCGGTTTATTTCTTTTGCCTGTGCGGTATCCAGACCCCGGCTTTCAATGATTTACCTTTTTTCCCGTGCGGTATCCAGACCTCGGCAGAATATGATGTTTTCTTTAGCCCGTGCGGTATCCAGATCCCGGCCGATGATTTTATTTTTGCCTGTGTGGTATCCAGACCCTGGAAGATTGACATGTCTTTGACATATGCGTTCATCCTGTCACATTTTCCCCAACAAAGTGTATCAGTTACAATTATTAGTGACAGTTTCTTTTTGCAGTTGGAAAATTTCCGGGTTCTTTGGTATTCAATCATCTTTTACCTTGAATGTTTGAAATTCATTCGCTTTTCATCCCTTCAGGTCCAAGTCTTTTGAATAGGGGCAGCTGTTGTACCCCAAAATTTGACCAACCTCTTCTTGTACTTGACTTATGTTTCATTTCATTTTTAGCATTTTTGCATTTGCATAGCATGTTCTTAGCAGGGGATCAAGAGTTGTTGTGCCATTCAAGAGGAGAGCCTTACTGCCCTCAAGCTCTAGCAAAGGTATTGGTGCAAGCCATCAAGTGTTTATCATCACCATAGAAGTTTCAAAGCTCCTTGAGGGGAGAAGTTTGTGTATTGGAATCACCTCTCATCCTGAGGATCATCAGAGGGTTCTCAAGGATTCATAAGGTCTTTTTCTTGGTTGAGGCATGGTGAAAAATCTCATTGAGTACCTTAGGGGTCATTGTGGAGCTTGTGTAGTCATTCAATTCATCTGCAAGAGCCACAATCAAAAGATATGGAACTAGGGTTTTATCTGGACAACCCAAAGTCAACTGTGGACTTGAGAGGGTTCAAGACTTGGTTCTAAGGCACACAAACCATGGGAAATCATGTTAAAGCATCTAGGATGTCATATTAAGATCAAATCAAGCAGAATCAAGAGTTCAAGAAGTTACTAATTTAGGGTTTCAGATGATTTCAGTGTAAAATCCCCTTCTTTGGTGTCTAACTTCAAGGACAATTTACCCTATGATGAAAGCTAAATCTCTTTTTCATTAAAACATGAGACTTGTAGGGCATGATCTTAGCTTTCTTTTCAGTACAATAACTCATCCATTGAGTTTGTACATCTCAAGTTATGATACCAACAAGTTAAGGTCCTCAGATGAAGATATTTTAGGTCAACTAAAAGTCAACTCACTTCCAAGGCATTTTTGGCCTAAAATCAAGTTTCTTCTCAACTTCAAGTGAACATGAAAGTTTTTCCTCATGGTCTTAGCTTTCCAAAAAGTCCTAGAAGTCCTTTTTATCATTTGTACATCTCAAGTTATGGACCTCATAAGGCAAGGGCATTTTTGGAAAGTTCATTTTTAGGTCATTTGTTTCAATGGTCTTTTTCATGAACTTATGGACCTCAAATGCATTTCCAACAAACATGAAACTTGTGCCTAAGAGTCTTACCTCCATCATTGAACTTAAGATTCATGAAAAATGGTGAATCATGTGGCCGTATGGACTATTTGAAAGTGAAATTTTGACTTTTGGTCATGATTTGGATTTCTTACATTACAAGTCATAAGATGAATTGATTTTTGAACTTTTGACATCTTTTTAGTGTCATATTGTAGTCATGCCAATTTTTACCTCAGTTGAGCCAACATAAGTACATGTTATGTACCACTTTTTTAAGTTTCACACCGTAAGAAGCAATGGTTCAAAACATGGTATAAATGCATTTCCAATCACTAAAATCACCTTAATTCATTCCTACACACCCTAAATGTTCATTTGCTGACCCCAAAAGAATGGTACAAGAAGTAAAACTCCTGTATGCACATGGATTGCATTTTTTTGGCAAAATTGAAAACCAAGCAAACCAGCCATTATAGGCCTGCATGAATGTCACTAAGCCCCCATACATAAGCTGAAAATTAACCCTAGATGCTGAGGTTGGAACGAATCATGCAGAAGAGCTTCCTCCATCAAGAAATTTCAGAAACTTTGTTCTCTTCGAATCTCACTTTTCTTTGGATATTTCTTCAAGTTGTGGCTCAATTCATCATCACAAAAGTGCAAGGAAGGTTTTGGAAGGTTTAAACAGAAGTTTGCTTGAGGAGAGAAGGGTCAATGGAACCTCTCCGTTAGGTAAGATTCTTTCACTTGAAACTTCCATGTTTGACACACTTTAGGTTGCATATTGAGTATATCTGAAGCCCTACGTGGAGTACGCCATGTTTGATTTGTTTTGGTGGTTGTTTCTGAAGTTTTCAGTTTGAGCTTAATTTCTTCGTGACCTGATTTAAACCTTCTCCAAGGGTCTTTATGCAAAATGGATGCCATTTTTGAGATCCTCGTGAAATTTCCCTTGGAATAATGGTCTGGGTTAGCTCTTTTATGGTGGTTTTGGCACAGCTCCGGCGACCCCTGGCCGGAGAAGACGACCGTAGCCCTAGCTCCGGCATCTGGTGCATTTGCAGATCAAAGCTGAGTTGGCCAGTTGGATTTGTTGACTGGATTTTGTGTCGCGCGTGCATTGGCTTGACCACTCCAACGTGGGTGTTTGAATATGACTGGAGTTAGTGAAACACATCGTTTCACTTAAGTCTGATTGAGTTTGAACATTGGGCCAAGTCACTTACTTTCCACGCCTCCCCTTTCTGAGCCCAGGAGAGAGATTACACTGTTTTCAGTTCATTTGCCATATTGCTGATCACACCCCCTCTTTCCGTTGCAATTATTTTATTTTATTTTATTTTCTGTTCTCATTTTAATCTTTTAAAAATACTTTTAACTACCAAAAAATTCTACAAAAATATTTTTCTAACACTTTGAAATGTTATTTAATTTTCCATGTTTTTTTATTTCTGTTTTCCATTTATTTTTGTATTTTATTAGGATTTTACAATTTGAAGTGCTTTTGGTGTTGTCTTTGCTTGATCCAATTCATTTGATCCCCTAATGCAAATCCTCTATGATCAAGGTTTCTTCTCCTATTAGAGGGTGAATTGAAGTATCTTTGAGGCTGATTTTGGTTCGTGACTGATCATTTCTTGGTTGACTTTGAGTTGATTTTTATTGCCCCTCGATTAATGCTCGATAAGGTGGAACACCCTTAACAATTGAATTGTTTGGTGATGCCTTGAGATGGATATGACTTTGAAACTTTGGTTTCTGTTTTCCATTTGAATTATTTACTTTGTACTTTTTATTTGGAATTTATTGAACAATCTTTCTATTTTTGATGAAGCTTGCAAGTCAAGTCATCTCAAAAGATGTTCATACAAACTAGTTTGACCTAGTTCCTTTGGGAAATGACTTCTATGGATCCCATATGCATCTTATGAGTCTTGATGATTGTTTATAACATGATTAAGATGTTGGTTCTTTGGTTTTAGGTCATACATTTTTGTAACTTGTTTCACAAGTTACTTGGAAGTTAGGCATTTCCACTTGTTTTTAGGTGTTGAACATGAGATAGAACTTTGGTTCTTCCATTTGCCTTGACTTGGTTCTTGTTTGTGCCTTGCTTCTTAATTTTATTTGAGCCTTTCTCTCCTGGTTTCACTTCTGCCCCACTTGCTTTGATCATCATTCAAGGTGATTTGGTGTTCATGTTTATGCTTTGAGTGTGCCTTGAATGATGCATCTCTTTTAGCACTTGTTTGCTCCTTTATTTTACATGATCAATTTGAATGGTTTTGTTGAGATACCTTACATGTGCTTGCTGCCCAAGTTTATTTCTCCTATCTTCTCTTTAATTATGGTCTTTTGGTTTTGCTTTTTGTTTAGCTTTAGCTTAAGTGATTGATGTTTGAATGGTTATAGGAGTTGTAACTTCTCCCATTTCATCTCACTCTTTTTGACTTGTTTAAGTCAACTTGTTTTGATCCTTTGTCTTTGTTGCATCATTTGATTCTCATATCTCATCTTTGCATCTTTGCATATCATGTTTGCATTGCTTTTGACTTGTTTAAGTCAACTTCATCTCATTCTTCTTTTCATCTGTGATTGATTCATTAAGTGTTTACTTGGTTTTGCCATGATCCCTTAGGATTCCCAGTCCCTCTGTTTAAGATGGGAGTAGGAGAGACATTAGGTGTTAAATCCTTTGCATGATAATATTAGGATAGATTCTTCCCCTCTTGATCCCAACTTTAGGAACACATTGCATGATAACATTAGGGTTGATCAGTTCCCCTTAGAGTTTGTGTCTTTCTCTTCTCATCTCCTAAAGACCTTAAGACACTTAATAAAGGATAATAAATTTTGTACGCTACGAGCCTTAAGTACTTGGGGAATGATAGTTGGGGGGCCTCCTCTCAATCTGTCTAGAGTGTTTAGCGTATGCCCTGTGGGCGATATGCGACGCATTCACTCTCTCAAGTCATAGCCTTTAGTGCAACATGAGTTACAAACTTAACTCAATTCACTTCTTCATAAAAAAAACAAAACAAAACATCAAACCTTTTTATCCATTGAGATTGTTTGAAAATCATTTTCAGAAAGAGTGTGTTAAGTCTTGGTTCTACCGTAAACAGGTAACACATAAGTCTGCAATGGTTGAGCAGCAATACACCTAACTGCTAGAACGAATGTTTAACCTTACTCAGTTAAAACACTTGAACCAATATGTGGTCGTGCCAACCCGAACTACGTTTTTTCTGATTTCTCATACTAGATGAGGATACGTAGGCACAAGACGGCGATGTCTTGGCGAACTATGTTGACTCTGACTTTCCCATTGCACGAGGGAATATGTAGGCATAGAGCAGCGATGCTCTATCGAGTCTCTTTTCTTTTCTTTTGTCCTTGTGAGCCAGCCTTTTGATAGATTAACACCCTTTTAGATAGACAACAAGCATGGATCCTGTTGAGTACAACGGACGTGAGGGGTGCTCATACCTTCCCCTTGCGTAACCGACTCCCGAACCCAAGATTTGGTTGCGATGACCTGTATTTTCCCTTTTTCATAGGTTTTCTCTGATCGTTTCCTTTCACTCTCTTTGGGATAAATAACGAACGGTACCGACTCTTCTGTCTTTGCCAACCCCCTTTTCGCAGCGATGCGACAATATGCTCATGGCGGGTCAATCCTATATAAATATTACTCCTAATATTTGTACTTATATGAAGATTTGATAACTCTTTATCCATGATATGAGAGATGTGTTCGTCAGTCTATCCACATAATAGTCTCAATGATTTAATACTATCTCACTTCACAATAAAACTTGAGTATAGATATTTTAAGAATAATGTCCTTATGTTTAATGAGTCTCACGATAAAGTCACACTTAATGTTTTATCAAATAGACTAGCTATTATAGGGACTTATAACTTTGGAAAAATAAACATAATAAATTCATTCATCATTATTATTAATAGATAATTCAATACAAGTATAGTGTTATAATAAAACTATTGGTGTCTAGGGCTTACATCAAGAATCTCCTACTCGCACTAGCGTCAATAAGGCATACACCTAATACCCAACAATCTAGTATGATCATCATGCTTCTGTTGCACAAGAGGCTTTGCAACGAGTCAACGAAAGTTAGAAGTACTACTGACCAATCAACTAACAAGGTTTAAGGGGGGAGGGTGAGGGACACCCCTTAAAAGGATCAGAGTAGCACTTTGAGCCAATTTTTTTCTACTTCATTGAGCATTTTGACTTTCTAGAAATCATTTTTCATTGTCATTAAACATGTTATCGACAACATATTTACGAGGTCCAATACTTGAACCCCGACAACACAACCTTAACACACCGTAATATGATTATGATATTTTCACTAAGAGAAATCTATAACATGTATTAACACTTGAACTGTAACGTTGTTAACCCCAATGACACAATATCAACACTTGACACCAAATTGATAACGAGTATCAATACTTGAACCCTAACGATGCATTATCAACATTTGATATAAAATTGTTTGTTCAAATACAAAACCGTCATGATCAATATGTAGAATTGACTTACATAATGCATACATAATTACAATAGTTTGCTTATTTAGATGAACACTTTATTATGACATAAGTTAATAAAAAAAGACAATATATTACATACACATATAAACATGTCATTATAATCATCATATGGTTTGATGGATTCATAATACCTTTTTAACATACAAGAAAAAATATGTTTCATAATCACATAAAATATGTAATCACAAAAAAACTGGTTCATTATTTCGTAAAGGGAAACCACAATAGACACAAAAGATAAAATATAATATTTTTTCGATGGATCTTTAAGAACAGTCATGAGTCAGGGATTGCTTAACTATCTCTTGTAGTGCTAAATCTTTGATCGTCGAAACATATCAATCACGAGCACTACACGAATGACGTCGCTTCTACTCACTCTATACAAACATAATATGCCATGGTTGATTCCTCTATCTACAATGCTACATGTGAACGAACAGAAGTATTAAAGAGAACATGAACTTAGTGCAAATAGGTTTTTAGATTTCGTGAATAAGTCATTGTCACTTATAGAACCACTTACATGCACTATAACTTACGATGTACCATGTTTCTATAATTAGATCTAGTGCATCATAAGAATAAACCACTTAATCTTAAATGAATTATATTCATTTATTTAATCTCGGTTTATCTATTCTTATGTGTGTGAACCTGTATGTTCTCGTAACACTGAAAATAATATTAAATTTTTTGTTTAATATTATAAATAAAGAGTGGTGTCTAGTAACACATCACTACTATCAAAATTTCTGTGATAATGATCATGGGTATAATTACCATTTCCTCTTATATTTATATATATTTAACATAAGACATATTTTGTATCATCATTGCATAATTCAACATTATATTCCTTGATACCCAAGTATTATTAGTAACCAGGAATAAGCTCAATACCCCTTATTGACTTATTTCAGTTTGGCTAGACATTTTATAGTTACAATAACAATGGTTTCGTAGATATTACTTTTGCATATATAGGAATAAAAAATACCATCTAGGTTAACTATGTCCTTCCACATGACTCGTTGGATACTCAATTAACAGACTTTATAATTGTTTTGTTACATACAAAGTTTGATGGAAATAAATTAACTCCTAAACTAATGACTATATTGATTTCATTTCAAAGGGTGAAATACACTGCTATCGTTATGAGAATAATATATGATACTTATATAACACACTATGTAATATTCTTATGACGACCAATCAAGTATAAATATTATTCATAATATTTATACCTATGTGAAAAATTGATACCTTATAACCATGACATGTGATATATTGTCATCACTTTAATCATGTAATAGTCTCTACGCATTACGGTTTTCCTATTTAACACTAAGAATTGACTATGAATATTTTTTGAATGACAATGTTATGGTGTCTCACAAGTAAGTCACATTTAATGTTCCATTAATCAAATTAACTATTATATGGGTTTTAATATTTTAAAAATGAACATAATAAAGAAAATGTTTTTATTATAAATAGTAAACATGATATATGTTTTAAATTCAATCATAAAATGATTGACCTCTAGGACATACTAGATTGATCCATTATAATTTAAAAGCATAGTTGACACAAATTCTAATTTTATGCCTTTTGCTTAGTTATTATTATTATTTTTTGTATATATAGATTTTACAACATGTACATGTGATTATTGAATGATATGCATGAAGGGATAGTCGAACAACACTTAGGAGCCTGAGCTCTAGCTAAGAATATTCTTAGGACCGGGTATTATCGGTCGTCCATGATCTAAGACACCAAAGATTATGTGAAGAAATGAGGCCACTTCCAAAGACATGGAGACATTCATAACACTCCTCCATCTAAGTTACATGTGTTAATATTGGTATGACCTTTCTCTCAATGAGGCATGAGCATCCCCGTTCCATTTCCTTTAGCTCTGAGCCAGATGAAGTTCCTGATTGTGGTAGTAGATTTATTTACAAAATAGGTTAAAGTAAAGGCCTTGGAAAAGATCATTGTTGTTAATATTTTAAAGTTATTTAAAAGAAATATCCTAGCAAAGTACAAAATCCATCAATCTATTAGGATAGACAACAAGATGCAGTTCATAGAGGAAAACTTGAATAAGCTGCTGGAGGATCTGAGGTTCAAGCAACACTTAATTTCAGTTGAACACTGTCAAACAATGGGAAATTAAAGGAGGAAAATTATGCTCTATTGTGAGGATTGAAAAGAAGGTTTGAATCAGCTAAGGGGAACTTAGAGGAAGAGCTTTCACATGTTCTTCGGGCTTACATAACCACACCACATTAAAAAAATGGTGAAATGCTCTTTCACCTCACTTACATAACTAAATTTGCCATCTTTGTTTAAATAAGAGAGTTAAGCTGGAGAACAACACATCCTCTGCTAGAAAGAGATAATTCACAAACTATTAAAGAGGGGCGAACATTTTGGAAGAAATAAGAACTTCATCTGCCCTTATGATCGTTGTCGTGAAGCAATCAACTACAATAAAATACAAGAAGCGAGTATGATCTTGAGACTTCTAGTTGGGAGAATCAATTCCAAGGATATGGAATGCCGCCAAGCTCGTGCAATATTTTAGTTAAATTTTCCCCAAGTTAAATTAACATAAATTGAATATGATTACCTAATGAAATATTTTTGATATAAATAAATATCATGCTTTGTTCGAATTGTATGATTGTCTTTCCTAAAAGAAGAACAAAATATGAGATAAATAAAACACATAAGTCGCAGCTGACACACGCTTTCTTAATAGCTAACCACTCTAGAGCACAAACTCTGGAGCCCTGGTTATGCCGACCTTAAACCATATTTTTTATCTAGGGCACCAGGCAAAGGGAATTGACCATTGGTTGGGAATAATCATTTGAGACGTTAAAGCTTAACCTAGCCTACAAACCATACACGAGCATGATGAAATAAAACCGTGAAAGATTATATGATGAAATGAAATCAAAGAAGAACACATGATGAAATAATATCTTGACAAACTATACGATGAAATAAAATCATAGAATATCACATGATAAAATAAAATCATGGAAGACTATACACTACGTAAATCCATGCAAAGCTAAATAATGAACAAGCCAATCAAACTAAGTAACAAATAAATAAATTCATTAAAGGAATAGTCATTATGTGTTTGACATAATATTATTACAACCACCAGATCCTCTTAACTATCTCACCAACAATAGATGCAGGCCGGTCGTGAGAATTTTTGCCTTGGATTTTAGATGGCAGGTGTCTTGTCTCCTCTATATCCTCTCGCATAACTAGGGTCGTTTGCATTCGCTTTGTAAGAAAAGTCTCAGTCTCTTTTAGGTTCGCATTTATTTCGGTTTCAACTAGGGTCGTGGTAGGTGTCGAAAAGGAAGACGACACATCATCCTTCACCGAGTGGCTTATTTCCTCTTGAAGATATGTTCAAGAACACCCATGTTATGTGAAAAATAAAATAAGAAGACGATCAACAAAAATATTTTGTAAATAATAAAGAAAACATAAAGATAGTTTCCTCTCCTCACCAAAAAGATCTTTTTTCTCGAGGGTAGTAGTTGTTTCCACAATCAAATGTGTATTGGTATATCACCGTTTCTATTGTGGGGATGTGCATCTAAAGGGTTGTCTCCTTTTTCATAATCCAAACTCTCTTTAAAGGTAACTAAGTCATCTTTCAAATAATCTTCCTATGGGGTCAAAGAGTTAGAGGCAAATGCGTATGTTTTCGGAGCATGGAAGAAATATTGTCGAGCTCAATATATCGAATCTTGTCTTTATATTTCACCAACTCCGAATAAGGGGTCAGTGAGGGAAATACCATATTTTGGAAGGATTAAAAAAGAAGAGTGATTCTCTTGATTCAAGGTATCACTAAAAAGTAACAATCTTTAAAGATTTTCCAACTTTCAAGGTAGACGTTAAACATTCTAAAGGGATGACAAAGTGAGAGAAACCTTTGTCTCCAACCTCTGTTGGAAGTGCATGTCATATAAAATATAAGGAAGAATAAATTTAAGATCGACACCTTGCCCGAGTACTCACACTAATTTTGGAACACTTTAACGGATTCCCAAACCACCAGGTGCAGTTGAGAGGGGGAATTCTCAAGTGGTTCAACACCCCATTCTGGAAAACAAACATTCATTGAAAAGTATAAATCACCATTCTAAGGAGCTACATATCCTTTTGCTGGGACCGACATGGGAAATAAACCAATTAGAGGACGATTCTACTTCTCTGTAAGCATATTCTAGTTTCTGAGTGTTGTTGAAGAATGAAACGATTCCCAATGACTCTTCTTACACCCGATGATACTGAGCTGCATCGGCATGTATGACGAGACCTTGACGTTGCTTTCTAACTATGTCCTCTAAAATGTCATAAAATATATAATGCTTGTCATGAATTAGAGAATGGTTTCAAAAATTGAGGTGATCCCTAACCTCTATAATAGTAGGATCCTGACCATTTACAAATCTAAATGGATTAATAAAGAGACAATTTTATACACACACGCACACACACACACACACACATATGACGAGACCTTGACGTTGCTTTCTAACTATGTCCTCTAAAATGTCATAAAATATATAATGCTTGTCATGAATTAGGAAATGATTTCAAAAACTGAGGTGATCCCTAACCTCTATAATAGTAGGATCCTGACCATTTACAAATCTAAATTGAGCTATACACACACACACACACACACACACACACACATATATATATATATATATGTGTGTGTGTGTGTGTGTGTGTGTGTGTGCGCGCGCGTGTGTGTGTGTGTACACACACACGCGCGCGCACACACACACACACAAATATATATATATATATATATATATATATATATATATATATATATATATATATATATATATATATATATATATATATATATATATATATATATATATATATATATATATATATATATATATATATATATATATATATATATATATATATATATATATATATATATGATGGGGCCTATAGAACCATTTATTTTCCCACCAGGATGGGAACTCGAGGGTTCACTGTCATATTTGATAGAACCCCTACCAGAGTCATACTACTCACTAAGAACAATGAGGTTTACAGTGGACCGATTAACTTCTGAAGGTGCAATGTTTGACATTTCTAGGTTTACTATTTCGGTGTAAGATGAAACATCACTCACATCACTAGATATTTCTAGGACATTTGCAAGGTTGTCTCCAACATTAGCCATGACTAAAGCAAGGAAGGAAAAAATAACAAGTGGTAAGCAAGGAGAGAAATGGTAACTAGAAAAGCTTGAGGAAACGATTAAAGCAAAAAACAATTATGGGAATGCGATGAATCGAGGAAATGCTTTACCCAAAATTGAAAAGAAAAATCGGTAGAATATGGATCACCGACGCTCAAGGAAAAGCAATTTAGGTTTGCAGAAGAAGAAAAGCCTCGAAATTTGTGCAAATAGTGAAAACATGGTGATGAAGGTGAAGTGACCTTTATATATTAGGGCGAAACAGATAAATCAGCGGTCCTAAGTAAAATAAAATGAGTAGCTGAAAAGCAATGATCGAATTTGCCTCGATACTATAACAACACTCAAGTACACTTGACCACCATAGAGGAAGCACCACACCATATTCTAAGGAATTATGGCTATGTGTAAAAGAGATCCTACGAAATGTTTTAATGATGAGACTACCATTTAATGCACCTATTTTCAAGGTCTTTCACGCCGCGTTTCAATTTTTTCTTTTTCACTAAGTGATGGACACAACATAATAAGCCCAACCCAGTTTTCTTAAGGACTTCCCATTGTTGCGCCACAACAAGTCTTGGGAACAACTGGTCTAAGACAACACTAACCCAAAAAGAGGAATCTCAATCACCAGTCCTTGCCACTCTTCTAAGGCACCGAATGTACATTGCCACTTTACTCTAAGGCTTGACACTAGGGGATGGTACTTATCGTTAGATGTCATCAGGCAGTCTCTCACATTCCATGTTGAAACTATAGGAAACATCCATAATCGCCACTCATATATAAGACATCTCATGAGAGATTTGGGCTATTCTCTCTAACCCATAACTCATTCTACTCTTCATTCTCTTGCTGACTTGGACATTAGATTGTTAAACTTACAAATCCACCCCGGATTGTCGTACTAGAGATTCACTTTATCGCATCAAGACTTTATTCCATCATTTCACCAAACATTTTTGGTTCATTAACAAAACACAACTAATTATTACTTACTATTAATAAGCACAGATCTATTTTCCTATTTTCACATAATTCACCTTATTTATCAAAGAGTCAATATGTCATGATAGACTTACAATACTTTTTTTTGTCATGATTCAAATATGTATTAAGATTGAAACATGATTCAAATATAAAATAAATATGTTTTAAACGCACACATTTAAAAAAAAATCAAATTTTCTATTAAAAAACGAATATTTTACTCCTTTTCTTCGTTCTCTTCCTCCATCATTTTCATTTCACATTTCTCCATTCACTTTATCTATGACTCCACTTCTGCTCTCTAACTTTACTCACTCATGTTTTGGTATACATCGTTTACCGCCAAAATTTAAATATGCGCGTTGAATATATTTGACATTATTTTAGGTTTATAATATGTACTCTCTCCATTTTTTTTATAAGTAACTTTTAAATTTTTAAATTCATTTAATAAATAATTGAACTATATATAAATTAAATATATTAATTACTTAATAAATTTAAAATATTAAAATTTACTTATAAATAAGAAAGGAGGAAGTATTTAAAATATTTTACATATGTGTTTGTTAATAATAAAAAAAAATAAAATCACTAAATTATTAATTAATAATGTTTTCATGTTATTTTACATTTATGAGTTAGTAGAACTACTAATTTATTAAAGTTTAACTATAATAACTATTTTTCTAACCAAGTAGAGCGAGCACTAAAAAAATTCGAGTTGGAGCAGTATAATAGAAGACTGCTTTTTTTGGTAACCAAAAAGATAGCCTAGGTAAATTACTGATTCATTAGGCCAGATTACCTTTACTATTTCGAGTATTTCATACCTTTTTAGTTTACTTAGAGGAAAATACGAGTAATTAAAATAATTTTGATGAGAGAGAATGAAGTTAAGAGAAAGATAAAGAAAGCCACAAAAATACCAAAACTCTAGGTTGGATTGTCATTGTTCATGCTACCGATTGTATTTTTCTTTAAATTATTTCAAAAAGTAGCAAAATATATTGATTGTACTAGGCTATCACCATTCTTATTGAATAAAATACCAACACATCATTTTCATTGAACATGAGAAATAAAACATTAAAGTCTAGTCAAATTGTAACTTGAAAGATTCAAGTTTGAGAGTAACTCAAATGAAAACTAATACAATACTTGCTAGTACGCAAACTTTTAAGTGGCAAGGAGCTTCAAACCAGCAAATTAGTGCGCAAGTGAATTGTAACTTGAAAGATTCAAGTTTGACAGTAACTAAAAAACTGAAAACTAAGACTACTTGCTAGTAAACAAACTTTTAAGTGACAAGGAGCTTCAAACCAGCCTTTGATGGGAAACAGCAATATTTCTCCCTTAAAATCACATCATCTTGGCAAGACCAAGTCAGTCCTCTAGGAGAGCTGTTAGGCCACATAAACCTCTCAGAGAAAGGGTTCACTAAACTCCGACGAAATTGCTCCACAGTCTCACATAGCAATCCCTGCAGCAGTTTTTTTTTTAAACAAGTTAAATAGAAAGAAAGCATAGTTGTCAAAAGATGAAATACCAACTTGGATACTTTGTAGCCTAAAAAACATCCTTGGCTGGATTATTTAAGCCACCAGGAGTATTTTATTTTGGCTGCTAGATTAATCCAATTCCAGCCAGAGGTTTGCTATGATAATGAAGAAATACCTCCGATATGGATTTGATTTTTAAGTTGACATCATCACTAAGAAGGACAAGTTGTCCAGCATTATCTTTTCTTCTATATTGAAGAGCACAGTCAAGGATCTGATCTTCAACAATAGGAAAAGCATAGTCAAGGATATGAATCCACCACTTTGTCTTTCCCATGCATTCTTCAATCCATTCCAAGGCCAAAGTAGTCTCTGAGATCCTTCTAAAAACTCCAATCCGTTGTTTCATGCTGCCCAATTCTCTTATGACTGATAAAACAATGTCTCGTTGAGAACCACTTCAAAAACATCAACAATTCAAACAAAGTTACATGAAACATGACAAATAATACTTATTAATACCTGATTCTGGAATGATTAAGCGAGTCCCCTTGAGACCCTGTAGAAGCTGTAAAGCCTTTCTTGACTCCTCATTCATAAGAGAAGCAGCGTCTACAACCATATCCCAGCTTCTCTTTCGTTCTTCACTAATAGGCTGCAGAAGGTAAGCAATAAGCATATATAAAAATAAACTATTTCACAATCAGAATGATATTATATATCATAGGTCTTACAGAAGGTTCAGTGTGTTTGTCTGAAATATGTCTCGAATTACTGGTTCTAGCAGTGACGCAAAGAATGGATTTTGCAGCAGAAAATGGATTATTGAAAGGACTTGAGTTTGCCAAATTGCGATTGCCTCCAGAACTCCCTAGTGACTGTAAGGGTATCTCTTTTGCAGCAGAAAAAGGACTATAAAAAGGACTTGAGTTTGCCAAATTGTGATTGCCTCCAGAGCTCATTAGTGTCTCTTTTGCAGCAGAAAAAGGACTTGGGTTTGCAGAAATGTGATTGCCTCCAGAATTCATCAGTGTCTCTTTTGCAGCAGAAAAAGGACTTCCGTTTGCAGAAATGTGATTCCCTCCAGAACTCATCAGTGTCTCTTTTGTAGCAGAAAAAGGACTTGAGTTTGCCGAATTGTGATTGCCTCTGGAACTCATTAGTGTCTGTAAGGGTGTTCGCTCCACTCTCCTTTTTCTTAACCCTGCAGTATCACGACACTCCAGAGGCTTTCTCTCTGGCCATTGTTGGGCTCCCCTTGGAGTCAGGTTCTCTTTTGCAGCAAAAGGACTATAAAAAGGACTGGAGTTTGCCGAATTGTGATTGTCTCCAGAATTCATTAGTGACTGTAAGGGTGTCCGCTCCACTCTCTTTTTTCTTAACCCCGCACTATCATGACACTCAAGAGGCTTTCTCTCTGACTGCCATTGTTGGGCTTCTATTGGAGTCAGGTTTTCTTTGATTGAAAAGGAACTTGTACTTCGTTCTGCGGAATAGAAGTTGTGACTAAAACTAGCCTTCAACAAACTCTTTGACATCTGTGAATTGGAATTTTTACTATCTTCTAGGTTTTCTTTACTTGGAGTGAACATTTCTTCTTCATCCGAGACAGAGAAAAGATCCTTTTGCATAGGTGACTGTAAGGGTGTCCGCTCCACTCTCTTTTTTCTTAACCCCGCACTATCATGACACTCAAGAGGCTTTCTCTCTGACTGCCATTGTTGGGCTTCTATTGGAGTCAGGTTTTCTTTGTTTGAAAAGGAACTTGTACTTTGTTCTGCGGAATAGAAGTTGTGACTAAAACTAGCCTTCAACAAACTCTTTGACATCTGTGAATTGGAATTTTTACTATCTTCTAGGTTTTCTTTACTTGGAGTGAACATTTCTTCTTCATCCGAGACAGAGAAAAGATCCTTTTGCATAGGTGACTGTAAGGGTTTCCGCTCCACTCTCTTTTTTCTTAACCCCGCACTATCATAACACTCAAGAGGCTTTCTCTCTGACTGCCATTGTTGGGCTTCTATTGGAGTCAGGTTTTCTTTGTTTGAAAAGGAACTTGTACTTCGTTCTGCGGAATAGAAGTTGTGACTAAAACTAGCCTTCAACAAACTCTTTGACATCTGTGAATTGGAATTTTTACTAT
The DNA here is from genome assembly GCA_963859935.3 of Lathyrus sativus. NCBI lineage: Eukaryota > Viridiplantae > Streptophyta > Magnoliopsida > Fabales > Fabaceae > Lathyrus > Lathyrus sativus. Next base: position 596,480,973 of record OZ012740.1, on the reverse strand, counting down.
CTTCTAGGTTTTCTTTACTTGGAGTGAACATTTCTTCTTCATCCGAGACAGAGAAAAGATCCTTTTGCATAGCTTTACGTATGACACTGATATCCTTCAAGTTACTCATTACAAATTTAGTGTCAACATTAGGTGTGTTCAATAATCTACTCTTCCTGGTTTGACTCTGAAGCTCACTCACAGCCTTATCACAAGCAAAGGTTGAACTTCTCTCTGCTGAGTCTTCTACACAGCTTTCATAGTCCAAATCAAAGCATCCAGCCACAGCAACGAGAGATTGCGGGGTTTGATTCTCCTTGTCTGTAATATCTAAATCTGCGTCCTGAGCTACTGAAGGATTAAATGACTCTGTTTGAGAGGATTTCACAGTATCTTCAACTGTTTCATCCAGTGAGTTACCTTCTTCATCATTAGGTATAAAATTCTTGTATGCCTGCAACTCTTTGTCGCATTTATTTTCTTTTTCTCCGTCAGATAGTGAATCAACATTAACTTCTTCAACAATCTTGTCTTGTTGAAAATTGGCTACAGGATTTGCTTCTTCAACGAGTGAAGACTTGTTTTCAGACATGAAAAGACTTGCTACACTAGTTAAAATATTGTCAAGCCTGGCATTTTCTTCAAAGAAGAATTCTAATTTGTGTTCTCTAGGTTTTAAATTCACAGCAACTACACCATTTTCATTAGATGATGAAGGGTCCATGTTTTTAACTACTTCATTGAGTGAGTACCCTTCCCCATCAGAGAGTGATTCCACAGAAGCCTCCTCATCAGTATTGGTTTGATGAGATTCAGAATCAGGCATGACCTCAGAATTGAAGACGTTTGCTACTGTAGTTAAAATATCTTCAATCTTGTCACTATCTTTGAATGCACCATCAAAATCAGATTGCTTAGGTATCTCATCCATTGCAGCACCATCAAAATCAGATTGCTTAGGTATCTCATCCATTGCAGCACCACCTTTTTCATTAAGTGATGCTTCAGGATCAATCCACTTCTTTGCTGCAGAAGATTGTTGGTGCAATTCGTCTGCTTCCACAACTGGTTTACATAAGGTGTTTTTAAAACATTCCTTCAATGTGCAAAGCAAATTAGTCTCTCCCATCACCTCTACTTCGGGACAAGCTTCAACTATTGGTTCTCTTTCTGCTTCATCCACCGATTGTACATAAGGTGGAGATAGATAACAGACTTGAGATGTACCCAGTTCATTTTCACAACATGATGTTTCAGTCCCAAATGAGTCATTCTCATCATCAAATGTTTCTTCGTTAAATTGGCTCCTGATTTCATCATCATCACAATATAAAGAACCAATGTTCTGCATGCCAAAGCCATAAGATAAAAAGTAAAAACCAATGTTCTGGATGCCAAAGCCATAAGATAAAAAGTAAAAACCAATCGAAGATAAAATTAAACATTTCTTAACAATCAAACACAAACACCGAAAAAATAACCAAACATTCACCTCCTAAAACTAAAAGCTATTTCAAATAATAAAAAATTCATCATCCTAAAGGTTTTGAAAAATGGTCTGTGACCAAGGAAACGGCAGCAACAAACCCATACTGTTATTCACTCTTTACAAGTTATAGAACAAATTGTGGTTAATTCACACCGACCGTTTTTAAGTTATAGAAAAATGAACAATCAAAAGAAACACGGATGGAAAGTTCATCATCCTCCGATTCTAAGTAACTCACAAAATTCCAATTACACTTAGAATTGAACAGAAAAGAAAAGAGTAAAAATGAATAATTAAAAGCTATGAACCACATAAATCTCAAACTCGACCCCGACACTAACATGCCAGCACCTATAATAATTTGAAAAAATCAATAAGTTCAACGTAATCACAAGTGCCGGTGCAAGTGTCCGGCAGTAACACCGATACTTCTTTTTTCAAGGTGTCAGTGTGCTACATAGATTAAAAGAAACAAAAAATGTAAAATAGAAAATAAAAGAAACAGTGTAATATATCAAAATCAACATAAAATTGAAATAAGAATGGTACCTTCAATGCATTTGCATCGAATTGGGAGACAAAGCGAAGAAGGTAAACCCTACTGGAAACCCCAAGTCGAAAGCTATCACCTCCCTTCAATTCAACACTCACACCACGCTCGAGCTCTCTACCACTCACCCACGTTCCGTGCACTGTCACCATTAAGATTTCAAGAAACAATATAGTAATGAAAGAAAATGAAAAATATAAGCGAAAAAGGATTTGGTTAGAAATACCGGAAGATACATCTAGAAGCGAAATGGATCGAGAAGAGGGAGTGAAGCGAATCTGAAGGTGGAAGCGGCTGATGCTAGGGTGAGTGAGAACAATGTTGCAGGTAGGGTGACGACCGATGAGAATGATGTGATCGCCGTCGCTGTTGTTGAGAACAATGCAAATGTTCTTGATGACCGATTTGTTCTTGAAGACAGTCAAAACTGGAATTATCGATTCTTCTTGTTGATTAGGGTTTTCATCTGAATCTGCACTTGAAGCCATCGAGGGAGGAAGGAAGAAGAAAGAAGAAGCAGCAGCTGAAAGAAGAAGCAGCAGCTGAAAGAAATAAGCTCGTTTTGATGAGAGAATTTAATTTGTATATTGATGTTCAGAAAATGCAACGTTTGTGGTAACGGCTATTTCTTTAATAAGAGTTTTTCAATTATTTAGGTATTCGTTAGATTTTAAGTAGCTATTATTAACAAGTTTTTGAATTTATTCAAAAATATATATATAATTGCAAAAAGAAATATTATTGCGTTTTCTTGGAAATGTTTGAAGTTATGATTATGATGAGTAACGGTCGTTTAAATATAAATTTGTAATTGTAACTATTTCATTTGACATTTTCAAATATAAATAGACATGAAACAAAAAAATATCAAGATTTTAATTATGATTTATCTGTCCATGTAAAAAGTAATACACATATTTTTTAATCAAAATATTTTAAAGTGTTAAATCATTTAAATAATTTAAAATTTATAAGTTGTCTTGTCAGGATACATGAATGTTATTAGTTGACAGTGTAAAAATAATTTAAACGGTCAGTGCACCATCTCTTTTCTCTTTTAAAATTTGTGTTTTTTAGTGCATAATATGATTTTGTTTCTAAAGTTTATTAACGTGTTGAAATATATTGTTGAGTTACGAGGGAGTTTCTGGATCAACACATCGAGTTTTAGGAGCAATCACGTAAGTGAGAGAAACATCGCATATTAATCCAAAATCTTAAAGCATTTGATCTATGAGTCCAATCACTTTTCCATACTCACACTACCACTTGATATACCAACAATCTTTCCATCAAGTGTGAGTCCATCTATTCTTATGGTTATACTCCCCTTTAAATGGATTTTTTTTCACCCGTATCTATTTGCACTGCCGTTGGATGGACTCATTGGAACACACCATCTATACGCCCTTGTCAGAAAGACTTTCAATACAAAAAGTCTAGTCAAACTAGGCTCTGTTACCACAGTTGGGTCATGAGGGGGTATGAGGATCATCACAATGGGCTTTAGAAACAACTATGCAAGTGAGAGAGACACCATTATTAATCCAAAACCTTAAAGCACTAGGTCTAGAGGTTTTCTCACTTATAAAATGTTCAACATTCACTTTTCATCTGATGTGAGACTTTTATACTCACACTTGATATATCAACATATATAAGAAAATGTAAAATAATGTGACTGTCATTTTTTTATCCTTAAGATTTCACCTATCATATCATTTGCATCTCATCAAGGTCACAAACATGGCATTCTTCTAACCTTTACCTCTTTGGATTTGTCTTTATGGGAGATCACCAAACACCCTTTGTGTTTCTTTTTACCCTTATTACTTGCTTACATTCTAATTTTGCTAACCTTATTTAAAATACAAAAATATGTGTTGTTTCATTTTCTTATTGTACAAGGTAGGGACTTGTAATCAAAGGATCAAGTTTGGTTTCTAAATTAGGGTTTGGATTCTCAAAGTCAAAAGTTTGATCAACAAGTAGTCCACAAGAGCTTTCACTTTAAGACATGACCTATAATCTTAGGTCACATTCATGTCGAGCTTCATTCAACATCATTTGATCAAGAGAAGTTCAAGTTTGGTGCATGATTTTGAAGTTGATTCAAGTATGTTTCATGTGTTTATTTCCATACCATCTCCATTCAATTCTCAAGCAATCATTAAAGATTATTCAAGGGACAACCAATTTTCCTTCATTTGACATTCAATTGGGCCTTTGGATGCAAAGAAAAAGCAAAAAATCTCAAGTTGGCGCATGTTTGGTTTGCCTAAAATCAAGTATGGCATGTCACTTGGTCCAAACACCATAACTTTCTCATTTCACAATATTTTTGGAATCTACTTTGAGCCAAATGTCACATTTGAACTCCTTTATAACTTTGCTTAAAAGATCAAACATCAATTTAATTTCTAAGTCCATGAATTTTGGAATTTGCCAGGTTGCCCATGTGTGCATAAAAGTAGGCCCAATACCTAGTCAATGTAATGCCTGGCCTGAAATCCCAGGCCACGACCCTAACTTTGATTCAATTCCATTTTTAATTCAAGCATCCTTTTGATGTGGTTCTTTTGCATTGAATACTTTGCAATGAAAGGAATATTTGGCACAAACAAAATTAAAAAACGCACAAGTGGATTTCACTTGGTCTAGCTTCAAACATGGTACCTTGAGCTCTGCTTCTTGTTCAGTTTCAGGTCATGAATTTCATGCCAAATCTCAATTTGGGACCACTTGCACATGTTTGAACCTTTTGTACAACCAAAATGGGTGCAAGCAAGTAAAAACAAGCAGGTTTCATCATTGAATCACAATTTTCACCCTTGCCCTCACACGGTTTGAAATCACAAAATTCCAACCTGGTTCACACGTATTTCAGATCCATTTCATATGTGTGAGCTCAACAACACTTCTTGTATAAATATAGGAAGCGTTTGTCTTTATTTGCAACCTTTGAAAGCCAAAGAAACTCTGCAACCATTTGAACCTGATACCTTAAAAAACCAGTCAACCATTCTTTTGATTCAAGCTCTCTTAGCTTTGTTTCTTTGCCCAGAATCACTCACCTGAAGGTGAGAAAATACTTAGAAGGGGGGTTGAATAAGTATGAAGATAAAAACTTAGAAATAAAAACTCAAGTATTTTTATCCTGGTTCGTTGAACTCAACTACTCTAGTCCACCCTTCCTAGAGTGATTTGCCTTTCTCAATCAAGGACTTAATCCACTATTTAATCAACTGATTACAATAGTAAGCACTAAGAACAATTGTTCAAAGTCTTCTCAAGAATTACTGATCCTAACTGGATCTTCTTAAGGTTTTCTTGCAATCAAATGTAATAACAAATACAAGTGTTTAAATTGCTTCTAATAAAGCTTTATCACAACTGTGATTTTTCACTTAATATTAAGAACAAAGAAATTAATTCTAGAAAGAATGTGAATTGTATGAGAGCTTTCGGATATTGATTTCTTTTCAGGTAAAACGTCCACAGAAGAAGATGGGTGGAGACTTGCTTTTATAGGCAGCTTGATCCAAGAGAACTTCACGTTGAGAAGAGTGTACCAAAAGGTCTGAGCCTTTTTGTCTTCACATCAAGTGACCTTTCCTAGAAGAAGAAAGCACAGAGAAATCCGTTTTGTCTGTGTTCTTATGTCTAGCATAAATAAGGAAAGAGTTGTTTAGATTATTCCAACGGACATAATCTTTGAATTCTTCTTCATCAATTTTCAGCAAGAATCATCAGAGTCTAATTTGATCAGAGCCTTCTGATGTTGATCAGAGTTTTGCTGAATCAAAGTCTTTGCAGCAGGTGTGCTTTTAGCGTGTATAGGTTCAGAGCATAATTGAGTCAGATCCTCAGTACTGGCAGCTTTATTACTTTCAGAATCTTCTGTAGTAACTATGCTTGAAAACTCTTCATACAAAATTCTTCTTTGGTTCAGATGCTTCTGACTTGCTTCAGATTCTTTTGGAGCTTCTGCTTCAGATCCTTCTGGAGCTTCTGCTTCAGATCCTTCTGGAGGCTACGCTCAGGATCTTCTGTTGGCAGCATTCAGAATCTTCTAATGGATGCATCTAGCGCTTCAGAGTTTAGCATATTTCTTATGTTCAGTTCTGATTTGCTTCTGGAGTGATAATTACTTTAATATCTGCAGCAAACACTCTCAAGCAAATTTTAGAGTATATAATTCTTAATTACAAAATTTCATAATAGTTATTATCAAAACATAGAGATATTGTTAAGAACCAATCTGTGTTCTAACAATCTCCCCCTTTTTGATGATGACAAAAACATCAGAAATTTTGTTTAACTAAAAATAGAATAATTATAACTCCCCCTGAGATGATGAATCTCCCCCTGAATTAAATATAAATAAGGAATAAAAACTTCTCTTTTGTCTTGAGTATTTTTCAGAGTTAGAGCTTGATTGTTCTTTAACATTTGAGAGTCAGAGTGTCTTGCATATTTCAGAGTCAGAGTCTGATAATTGTCAAATGATCTGAGAGTCTCAGAGTTTCTTTTACTGAATGTACTTATCAAATGTTCTGAAATACTCAGATTTTATGTTAGATAAAATTGATATGTCTGAAGTTTCATTCTGGTGAAGTTTAATTAAACAGTTCAGATCTATATTTTCTCCCCCTTTTTTGTCATAAGCAAAAAGTAATAACTTTGAAAAGACAAAGAAAAGAAAACAGTAAATGAGATAAATCATGTGGAGAAAACTTTGAAGCATTCATTCATTCATTCATTTCAGAGCAAAAGTACACACATCAGAAGATATTCAAAATACATATGCAAACATTAGATGCAAACATCAGAAGAAAAAAATAAATAAACTAAGAGTGTTTTGACAAAAGCATCTTCAACAGATCTGTGATCTCAGAAGAGGACTGTTCTTGTTTTGACATCGACTTAGCCATTGTTTCATTCTTCTGATCCTGTTGGGACATCCACTGAGTCATGTCTTCAGACTTCTTATCTTGTTTAGCCATCCATGACTTGATTTCTGATTGACCAGCTTCCAGAACTGCAATCTCATCTTCAAGATCTGGATGTTCTTTCTTGATCTCAGATGAAGAAGGTGGAACAATTTTTGAAGCTTGAACAGAGTTAATTTCCATAGGGGATTTGGAGCTAGGAGCAGTAGAGCCAGAAGGATGTTCTATCAGAGTCATAGCCAGAGGGTTGTCTTCAGATGCAGATTCAGTATTCTATTCTGATGATGAAGGAGCATCTGTAAGAAGCAGTGGTCCAGATCTCTTAACAGTCCAAAACAGACTTCTAGCAGCTTCAGCAAATCTGAGCTTCGCATTGTCAGAACATACGTTCTTCATTTGATGCTACAATGTTGAATCTGTTTATGAAGCCATTCCAAATGACATCAGATTCCTTTGCATCCATTGTTGATGAACACTTCCTCTGTACAGAACCTAAATACATCTGTATTTCTTGCAAAAAACATGTAAATAAATTATCAACATTCAGTCTAGGTCTGGGGAGTAGGTGGAAATATGGATTTATGAATGAAGATCAGAGGAGGAGGATAGTAGGGTATGAATGGAATTTCAGATGATTTATCAGGTTTGGATCTGTTTAAAGCATTCATTAGATTTGGTTTTGCTTTTGTTTTATAGGAAACCACATCAAATGGTTTATCAGAGTAAGGTTTGAAAGTAGATTTAGCAGGTTTATCAGAAATAGCATGTTTATCAGATGAAATAGGTATATCAGATTTAGCAGATATAGCAGAGTATGGTTTTGGATCTGATGAAGGTACTGCTGACATTGTTTTAATATAGGATTGAAGCACAGATGGTAGAATGATGGTAAGTTTGGGTTTGAGAGGAATGATGGTTTCAGATGGTTCAATTCTGGTGTAGAAGTTTTTCAAGGTGAAACCAGAAGGAAGTTTGTTAGAAGAAGATAGTTTGCACGAAGCAGAAGGTACATGCTCAGATGTTCTTGGCTTGGGTGCAGGGGTAGGATTTGGAATGGTAATTTCAGAGGATGGTTTAGGTGTTGGAATAGGATCTGGAATAATAACTTCAGAAGAAACAGGGGGTTCTGGTTGGTTTACTTCAGAATCTCTGTGAGAGGGGGATACCAGAAAATCTGGGTGAATATCAGATTTTGAGGAATTAGATGATGAGGTTGGAGTGTAAGAGGTAGAGGACACTTCAAAAACAGTTTTGAGAGGTGTAATATTGAGAACCTCTGTCTCAGGAATATGGGTTTCAGATGGGTTCGATGTTTCTAATGTAGGTGGTTCTGATGTAGGTGGATCAGATGTTACTTTTATAGGTTCATAAGTAACTGGTACAGATGCAATGGGTTCAGATGTGTTGGATGGTGGTTTTTCTGGTTGTGGTTGTTTTTCTTGTTGTTGTGTTTGTGGTTTAGATTGTTTTTCTGGTTGTTGTGTTTGTTGTGATACAAATTGTTTTTCTTGTGGTTGTTGTTGTTGTTCAGATGGTTTTTCTTTTTGTTGTTCAGATTGTTTTTCTGGTTGTTGTGGTTGTTGTTCTGATTGTTGTTGTGGTGCAGATTGTTTTGTTGGTATTTCTGGTTGTGGAGTCTGATTTTGTCGTTTTGTTGTTGTTGGTTTTGGTACAGATGATTTTGTAGTAGAAGGTTTTATAGGTGAGATGGAAGCAGGATTAGATGATTTTTGTGGGGATGGAACAAATATATGAGGTGGAGCAGGAACAGATTGTTTTTGGGTAGAAGGTGGTTTTGGAATAGACTTAAATGTTGAATCATTTACAACAGTATTATTTACAAAAGATACAGAAGATTTGGTACCTTTAATCTTGATACGTTTTGCAGGAACAGAAGGAGTGTCTCCAGATGCTTTCCTCTTGATCAGCTTCTGAGGCTTCTCAGCGACTTTGGGCTTCTTCTGAACAGGCGCAGTTTCTGCTTCTGATTGACTTCTTTTTCTTGTAATTTCTTCTCCTTCAACAGGCAATGGCTCCCTTGCTTTTTTTAGAATATCTGCAGGAATGGGCGTTCCATCTGCCTTGCAAGCATCAATATAACTCACTATTATTTCCCTTGGTTCTTCAGCAAAGAACAGAGGGTAGTCATCTACTGGGATTCTCTTCTGACTGAGTTCAGTGATATTCAGCTTCTTGGGTGCTGTTGTAAGTTCTTCTACTATTTTTAGTCTCTGAAGACTCTTTGCATTCAGAGGTTTTCCAAGAATGAATTCAAGTTCATCTGTGACTCCAGCAGCATATAGAGCAGTCACCAGTCCATTTTCTGTCAGAAAATCTGAAATTAACCTTCCAAAGGGAATCCATGTTCTGATCTTCTGACCTTTTTCTTTCACAGATTCTCTGGAGGCATTTATGTGATTCCATAAGTGCATAAACAGAATGTAGGGAAGATCTACCTTGGTGCTCTGACTTAAGCAATACATAAAGTAGAGTTGTTCATTGTTTACGTAGTCTGGAGAGTTTGTAGACTTTCTATGATGAATGCATCCATGAAAATCTTTGCCCATATCTTGTAGTCAGGCTTCAGATCTTTGCACTTATTAGAAGCCTGTCCAGCAGTCATCACTTCCTCATATACTTCATCCATATCTACACGCCCAGCTGGCAGATGAGATACTCCATCTGTTTCCTCATATCCAATGAGTTTCCTGATCAGATCTTCTGTGATGATTATCTCTTTACCCAGAACAGAAGACAAGATAAACTTAAGGTATACAACAGCATGGATCCAGAATTCTTTCACCAGAAGGGGGTAGACTGGTCCAAAAAGTCTGTCAAAGTATTTCACCCATCCTTGAGCATCAATTATGGAGCGAAACTCAAATCCATTTTCAGCTAGTGAATCAAATTCCACCATTGATTCACAGAGAACTTCCAGTTTGTCAACAGGTGTTAACAAGGTTCTCTTTGGTGTCGTATATGGAGTCACACCCATATTTGCAGAAGTAACTGCAGCCATGGTTGATTGAAACTGTGCAGCAGTGGATGATGAAGTTGCCATTAAAGATGAGTTTGTCAAACGCTTAGGGTTTTTGTGAAGAGAGAAAAGGAGACAGAAATGCATAAAGATTGAGATGTGAAAAGTGTGAAAGTGGTGAGAAGTGTGATATTTATAGTAAACACTTAGGCATACAAATAGTCAGATAATGACACGTTCACACATAACATTTAATGAAAAAGAATAAAAATCATTTCAAGCATTTATTGATTCTGACAAATTGGGGGGAAAATCAAGATTTTCACTATTTAAACTTCACCTCAAACGTCTCTTCAGTAGTGTACACGCCACCTTTGCAGATTGAGAGTGACACATGTTTACTTGCATGTGCTTCTGAATTCTCTTGAGAAATGAAACGTTAACCAACGTTCAGATCCTCTGAGTATTGTTAGTTTAGAGTTTCACACAAAAAAAATAATTAAAGGAAATGAATAAGTAATCAGAAGAAATACTTCAGAGCATTAAACATTTTTGCATCTGTAAAATTTGCTTCTAACAAATATTATTCTGGACAAAAATCCATACCAATATTTTTCAAAATAAATTTGAATCTATCTTCAACAAGGGGTTTTGTGAAAATATCTGCCCATTGATGATCTGTATCAACAAAGGCTAAATTTATAATTCTCTTCTGAACATAGTCTCTGATGAAATGAGGCTTAATTTCTATATATTTTTCCTTAGAGTGTAAAATGGGGTTTTTAGACAAACATATAGCAGAAGTATTATCACATAATATAGAAATGTTACTTTCAAATATCTGATAGTCTTCTAGCTGACTTTTCATCCAGAGCATTTGCGTGCTACATCCAGCAACAGCAATATATTCTGCCTCTATGGTTGATAGTGCAATTGTGGGTTGCTTCTTGCTGTACCAAGAGATTAGATTTCTTCCTAGAAATTGACAACTTCCAAAAGTACTTTTCCTTTCCACTCTGTCTCCAGCGTAGTCAGCATCACAGAATCCAACTAATTTGAAATCATCAGATTTTCTGTAACACAAACCCACATTAGAAGTACCTTTCAGATACCTTAGAATCCTCTTGACAGCTGTCAAGTGTGATTCTCTAGGATCTGATTGGAATCTAGCACACAAGCATACACTGAACAATATGTCAGGTCTAGAAGCAGTTAAGTAAATAAGAGATCCTATCATACCTCTGTAGAGTTTCTGATCTACTTTCTTACTTACTTCTTCCTTGTCTAGTGAGCTAGTTGGATGCATGGGAGTCTTTGCCAGCTTACTATCAGTCATGTTAAATTTCTTCAGAAGTTCTTTAACATATTTGGTCTGATGTATGTAAGTGCACTCTGGAGTTTGGTTGACTTGAATTCCCAGAAAGAATCTCAGTTCTCCCATCATGCTCATTTTAAATTCTGCCTGCATACATTGAGCAAACTCATTTCCCAGCATAGTATTGGTAGATCCAAATATGATATCATCCACATATATTTGACAAATTAGAAGATCTTTCTTAAATGATTTACAAAAGAGTGTTGTGTCCACTTTGACTCTGATGAAATTTTTCTCCAGAATAAAATTGCTCAATCTCTCATACCAAGCTCTGGGAGCTTGTTTTAAACCATACAGAGATTTCTTTAGTTTGAAAACATGATCTGGAAATTTTTCACTCTCAAAACCAAGAGGCTGGTGGACATAAACTTCTTCTTCTATAATACCATTTAGAAAGGCACTTTTAACATCCATTTGATACAGAGTGATGTTATTTTGTGCAGCAAATAAAATAAGAAGGCGTATAGATTCTAACCTTGCCATTGGAGCATAAGTTTCAGTATAATCAATACCATCTTGTTGATTGTACCCTTGAGCAACAAGCCTTGCCTTATTTCTTTCAACTTCTCCTTTTTCATTAAGCTTATTTCTAAAGACCCATTTAGTTCCAATTATATTGAATCTTTTTGGTCTTTAAACTAAATCCCACACATCATTTCTGGTGAATTGATTTAACTCTTCTTGCATGGCAATAATCCAATCATTGTCTTGCAGAGCTTCATCTACAAAAGTTGGTTCAATTACTGACACCAGTCCAAATAATGATGCTTCAGATGATCTAAGAAAGGATCTTGTTCTGATAGGATCATCCTTCTTTCCAATAATAACATTCTCTAGATGAGAAGCTTTGATTCTGGAAGATGATCCTCTAACAGTTGATTCTTCATAAATGTTTAAATTGTTCATCTGAGAAGTTAAAGGAATTGCATATGGCGTTGCTTCTGGTTCCTTCACTTGAGCTTTGTCTACCTCTGAGCCTTCAGAGTCTGTGAAGACTACTTCTCTATCTGCAGAGTTTTCAGACTGCTTTGGCTTTTTATTGCCAAGCTTATCATCAAATCTAACATGAATAGATTCTTCCACAATCTGTGTCTCAGTGTTGTATACTCTGTAGCCTTTAGAGCATTCAGAATATCCAAGCATGAAACACTTCTGTGCTTTGGAATCAAACTTGTTCAGATTTTCTTTAGTATTTAACATATAGCAAATACATCCAAAAGGATGAAAATATGAAATGTTGGGCTTTCTGTTCTTCCACAGTTCATATGGAGTCTTCTCCAGAAGAGGTCTTACAGACACTCTGTTCTGAATGTAACAGGATGTGTTGATTGCTTCTGCCCAAAAGTGTTTTGCCAGATTAATCTCATTGATCATGGTTCTGGCCATTTCTTGCAGAGTTCTATTTTTCCTCTCTACAACTCCATTTTGTTGTGGAGTTCTAGGATAGGAAAAATCATGAGCAATGCCATTTTCATTAAACTATTTTTCAAAATATTTATTTTCAAATTCACCACCATGATCACTTCTGACTTTTATAATTTTGAAATCTTTTTCATTCTGGACTTGTTTACAGAAGTCAAAGAACACAGAATGTGACTCATCCTTGTGTTTTAAGAACTTTACCCATGTCCATCTACTATAGTCATCAACAATGACTAATCCATACTTCTTGCCTCTGATGGATGCAGTTTTCACTGGTCCAAACAGATCAATATGAAGTAATTATAGTGGTCTGGAAGTAGAAACAACATTTTTTGATTTAAAAGATGATTTTGAAAACTTCCCTTTTTGGCATGCTTCACAAAGAGCATCTGAGGTGAACTTCATATTAGGAAGTCCTCTGATAAGATTAAGTTTATTAATCTGAGATATTCGTCTCATATTAATATGCCCCAATCTTCTGTGCCAGACCCATTGCTCTTCATTAACAGACAAGAGGCATTTAACATTTTGAACCTTAAGTTCTGAAAGATTTATTTTATAAATGTTGTTTTTCCTTTTTCCACTAAATAGGATAGAGCCATCCTTTTGACTAATAGCTTTACAACATTTTTGATTAAAGGTTATATCATAACCATTGTCACTTAATTGACTTATGGACAATAAGTTATGCTTTAACCCTTTTACAAGTAAAACATTAGTAATAGAGGGAAGTTTACCATTTCCAATGGTGCCAGATCCAATGATCTTGCCCTTCTGATTCCCTCCAAATTTCACATCACCTCCAGATCTATGCTCCAGACTTTGGAACATAGACCTTTCTCCTGTCATTTGTCGCGAGCATCCAGAGTCCAGGTACCATGATTGGCGTCCTGACCTTGCTGCTAAGAACATCTGCAACAGGAATTATTTTACTTTTAGGTACCCAGATCTTCTTGGGTCCTTTAGGGTTAGTTGTTCTGAAGGTTTGTCTAAACTTCTGTTTTTCAACATAAGGTTTATTTTGACTAGCCTTAGATTTAAACACATGAATATTCTTTTCAGAACGTGTTTGTTCAATATCATTCAAGTGACCAAATTTAAAGTGGGAATATAAATGAGTCTTCTTGATGATAATTTTATCAACAGGTTTTGGATTTAAATCCTTTCCAGAGGAAGATTTATATCCAATTCCTTTTCTGTTATTTCTGCTAACTCCATAGATCATGGAAGCCATTTTGCTTTTGTCTATGCTTTTAGCAAGAAACTTCTGAAAGCTATAATCATATTTTTCCAAAATATTTTTGCATTCAGAATCAGAGTTTTGTTGAGCTAATTCAGAATCATTTTTTAATTTTAAGTTCTTTTCATTTAGCTCAGCTACTTCTGATTTGAGAATATTATTCTCAGATACAAGATTGCTTTGACGCTTTTTGTATTTGAGCTTAATATTGTTATAGCTCTTCAGAACTTCTGATAACACTTTGATAAGTTCTTCTTTAGTGAGTTTAGCCATTACCTCTTCAGCGTCAGAGTCAGATTCAGAGTCAGATTCAGATCCTGAAGTTCCTTCCTCCTGATCTTCTATGTCTGCCATCAAGGCTACATTGGCACATTCCTCTTCTGACTCAGATTCAGATTCAGATGTATCTGAATCATCCCAGGTGGCCATTAGAACCTTTTTCTTCTTATTAAATTTTCTTTTAGGCTTGTTTTTCATCACCTTTGGACATTCATTTTTGTAATGTCCAGGTTCTTTACATTCATAACAGACAACCTCCTTTTTACCAGATCTTCTGTGTCCAGAAGATTCTTTTCTTTGGTCAAGCTTCCTAAAGTTTCTGAACTTCTTTCCTTTATGTTTCCAGAGTTTGTTTATTCTTCTAGACAACATGGATAGTTCATCTTCATCTTCAGATGAGGATTCTTCAGAGGTTTCCTCTATTACCTGCAATGCTTTAGCAGATTTGTTAGATTTTAAAGCAATTGATTTACCTTTCTTTTGAGGTTCATCTTCCTCAAGTTCAATTTCATGACTTCTTAGTGAACTGATTAGTTCCTCCAAGGAGATCTTGTTCAGATCTTTAGCCATTTTCAGCGCAGTCACCATAGGTCTCCATCTGGTAGGTAAACTTTTGATGATCTTTTTCACATGATCAGCAGTAGAGTATCCTTTATCCAGAACCTTTAGTCCAGCTGTAAGTATTTGAAATCTGGAGAACATAGCTTCAACAGATTCAGAGTCTTCCATCTTGAAGGCTTCATACTTCTGGATTAGAGCCAGAGCCTTTGTTTCCTTGACTTGAGATTTTCCCTCATGAGTCATCTTTAAGGACTCAAACAAGTCAAATGCAGTTTCTCTATTTGTAATATTTTCATACTCAGTGTGAGATATTGCATTTAACAATATTGTTCTGGCCTTGTGGTGATTTCTAAATTCCTTCTTCTGGGCTTCTGTCACAGATTTTCTATCTACTTTCTTGCCATTCCCATCAATGGGATTAACATATCCATCTATGACCAAATCCCATAAATCAGCATCATAACCAAGGAAAAAACTTTCAATCTTGTCTTTCCAATAATCAAATTTCTCCCCATCAAACATAGGGGGTTTAGTGCTAATTCTGTCCCTTTCTTCATATTTGTTGTTAATGTTAGACATTGTATTATCAGCCATAGTAACAACCAAATATATATCAAAGTTTTTCTCACTGGATCTTTACTGTCACTGTGAAGTGGTAGCACACACAAAACCGGAGCTCTGATGCCAACTGAAGGTGAGAAAATACTTAGAAGGGGGGTTGAATAAGTATGAAGATAAAAACTTAGAAATAAAAACTCAAGTATTTTTATCCTGGTTCGTTGAACTCAACTACTCCAGTCCACCCTTCCTAGAGTGATTTGCCTTTCTCAATCAAGGACTTAATCCACTATTTAATCAACTGATTACAATAGTAAGCACTAAGAACAACTGTTCAAAGTCTTCTCAAGAACTACTGATCCTAACTGGATCTTCTTAAGGTTTTCTTACAATCAAATGTAATAACAAATACAAGTGTTTAAATTGCTTCTAATAAAGCTTTATCACAACTGTGATTTTTCACTTAATATTAAGAACAAAGAAATTAATTCTAGAAAGAATGTGAATTGTATGAGAGCTTTTGGATATTGATTTCTTTTCAGGTAAAACGTCCACAGAAGAAGATGGGTGAAGACTTGCTTTTATAGGCAGCTTGATCCAAGAGAACTTCACGTTGAGAAGAGTGTACCAAAAGGTCTGAGCCTTTTTGTCTTCACATCAAGTGACCTTTCCTAGAAGAAGAAAACACAGAGAAATCCTTTTTGTTTGTGTTCTCGTGTCTAGCATAAATAAGGAAAGAGTCGTTTGGATTATTCCAACGGACATAATCTTTGAATTCTTCTTCATCAATTTTCAGCAAGAATCATCAAAGTCTAATTTGATCAGAGCCTTCTGATGTTGATCAGAGTTTTGCTGAATCAGAGTCTTTGCAGCAGGTGTGCTTTTAGCGTGTATATGTTCAGAGCATAATTGAGTCAGATCCTCAGTACTGGCAGCTTTAGTACTTTCAGAATCTTCTGTAGTAACTATGCTTGAAAACTCTTCATACAGAATTCTTCTTTGGTTCAGATGCTTCTGACTTGCTTCAGATTCTTTTGGAGCTTCTGCTTCAGATCCTTTTGGAGCTTCTGCTTCAGATCCTTCTGAAGGCTACGCTCAGGATCTTCTGTTGGCAGCATTCAGAATCTTCTAATGGATGCATCTAGCGCTTCAGAGTCTAGCATATTTCTTATGTTCAGTTCTGATTTGCTTCTGGAGTGATAATTACTTTAAAATCTGCAGCAAACACTCTCAAGCAAATTTTAGAGTATATAATTCTTAATTACAAAATTTCATAATAGTTATCATCAAAACATAGAGATATTATTAAGAACCAATATATGTTCTAACATCAGCGACCTCCTTTGAAGCTAACTGAAACATTGTCGTGGCTTGAAGATCACCGAAACCTGACTTCCTAATCCGCGATTGTTGACCTTTGAAGCTTTAACTGAAAAGGTAGCTACGAGTAAAATTTCTGAGCAAACAAGTTACTAGTGTGTTCGTCTTGATTCACTAATCAAAATCCCTCAACTACCTTGAATTTATTCTTTGTATTAGTCATTTAATTTTACTTTGTAGAACTAGGGTTCTTTGTGTTCCTGAGCAAATTTCTGCTGCTTAGACTCAATCAATGGCTCCGATGCAGAGAGACATGAACGATGAAGTGTTCGGAAGTTACCTTCGCGTGTTTGAAAAACTAGGCGTTGGCGTCTTTTTTTAAACATTTGTATATTTTTTTATTTTATTTTATTTTTCTGATTTTTTTAAAACAATTTTTAATCCTTTTTGACTCAATTTTTTTCATAAATTCATAAAAATATTTTCTATCACATATATATTTTTGCATAATTTTTAAAAATAATTTTGCATTTAATTGATATTTTCTTTCATTTGTCATTTAATTTTTTTTTTGCATTTTATTTTTAATCATTTTTAAATATTTTTGCATCCAACTTTTGAGATCCATTTACTTGCAATGTTCTTGTTTTCTCGCAATTTTCTCAACTATTTATTTTATGTTTTGATGTTTCTTTTGGATTTTCCCTTTAATTTCCAATTTAAATCATTTTAATTTTTTTTTTATTTTGGTTTTGTTCAAAATTTTGGAATGTCTTGATATGGTCTCTTGATGATTGCTTGGTTGAACATATTTTTAACATTTCAAGTCCTTGATTGATGATCTTTTGGTTGATTCAATCTTCTTTGGTTCAAACATGTTAATGAATGATCATCTGATCATCTTTGACACTTTGTATCAGAGATAGGTTATCCATTGTTTGATCGTACTTTGAGTCATTCGACTTGTTAATTGATGATTCCTATGTGATTGCTTGAGTCTTCACTTTATCTCTTCTCATTCTTCTTTTGTTTTTGAGCTATTGTGTTACATTGTTTTAGAAGAATGGTTTTGTATCATTTCTCTAACATGCATGACACATAAATTGTTATTGATCGGCCTCAGATATGTGTGACTTCTACATAAGTCCACTTACGATTGCTTAAGATAGCGTTAAATTATCCCGACTCAGTTGGATTCTCATTAACACTAACATTGACATATTACTTGTGCTAACATCTAACATTTACTTTTATGTTCTTTACATTTATGTCCATTACTCTAATGTCATTTACATTCATGTCCTTTTATATTCTTGCTTTTTTTTATTTTGGCTTTTTACTTTATGCTTTATTTCTTTCTTATTTCAAAAGAACTAAAACATCATAACATGGCTAAAACCCTAAAAACTTTAATCTTATCCTATGGACTTTGTGTTACTATCCCTTGCTTGAGGAATATTGTGGACCTTGGACCTTAGGACTTAGTGTTTTCCCTTTGCTTTGAGTGGTATCTGAGACTTTGTGATTTATCTGAGGCTTAGTGATTCCTCTGGACCCTCTGATATTCAATACAACACTTGGATTTTCTTTGTGGCTTTGTAACTTGGTTGCCCATCTAGATATTTTGATATTCATCTGTACTTGTGTTTGTTTATCTTGTGGTTCAATCCAAAGGAAAAAGAATGCTTGTTGTGACCAATGTCTAATGCTTGCTCCATCTTGCAGTTAGTATACTTGCATACAGAAAGGCTTTCTCTTGGGCTACCTTTAAATGAGACCATTTTATTTCATGCTCTAGGATAGTCTCTTCATCTCCTTCCCTCTTCTTCAATTATCAAAACTTCTCCCTATTTCAAAAACATTTCTGTTTTTAAACTTCACATCTTTTTCTTAATAAACTTTGACTTTGTCAAGTGATCAAGAAAAACTCTTTTTTAATGAATGCTAAAACACTTAAGCATACTTAAACTCTTTCCCAAACTTATAAAAAAGACAAATCTCATCAAACTTCTTTTTGTGCCTTGGTGCACTTTTCTTTAAGAGTCGTTTTTGAAAGATTGGATACTAGTATATTCTTATAGTGATACAAACCACTACACTTGTACAATATATTGATAAATGATTTACATTTTCCACTTGAATGTTGAGACATGCTTGTGAGAAAGTCTAAGTAAAAGTTCTCCATATCAAGATGTTGCAAATGTTCATTTTCTCATACTTGTGGGCAGTAAGTTAAGTTTTCCACTCGAATACGACAAAATATCTTTTCAATTAAAATCAATCAACAAACAACCTAGCTTTTTCACAAACAACCTTGCATAACCAACCCTTGTATCCAGATTCTCTCTTTTTTTTTTTTTTTTACCTCTTGTGAGTTTTGTTTGACCTTTTCCCTTTGGAAACAATAAAGTTCGGTTGCGACTCTTACTTTTCGAGTTAAGTTAATCAATAGCTTAATCTCAAGTTTTTTCCCGCTGTGAGTCTTATTGGATAGGGGACCTAGACTTTTTGAACCTATATATGATTATGCATATGATACTTATGATTATATATCAAACAAAAAAAAAATACAAGGCTGTTTTTATTTCTATTTATGGATCCTTAATGACTTTTTACTTTAGTTTGAAGATAATCTTTCATTTTTTGAAATTCCTTTCCAAACATGATTTATAACTGAACTATGGCGTCATGGCCATCATCTTCAATCTTCTAACATTTTTAAATTCTGGAAACTCAAACTCCCTCGTTTCTCAATATTATGCAATGATGTAAACATGAAACTTGTTTAATTTTTCACAAGGAATCTAATGGTATCATTTAATTTTATTGATTTTCAACACACAACAAAAAATCAATTCAGAACCAGTAAGAACCCTAAAATAAGAATTCAAAATGATATTCCATATAAACCAAATTCAGAGGAATTGATAGAGGGTAAATGACCTTCACATGATGGCAAACAAGTTGGTATCTCAAATGTATGCAAATGGCATCAGAATCACATAGTTGGAGATGGAAATGAACTTACTTATTACAGCAAGGTCCAATGCCTCTTCAAAGTGATTACAGAAGTAATATAATGATCCAAGAAACTTCAATGATCCCCATTGATGCTTTTGGAATGCTTAGAATGACCTGGAACATCTTCAAACTTTCTGCAAATCCCTCTTGCAAAAATGAAAAATGCAAACTTGAACTCTAAAAAAATGATATTACAGTTGCAAAATGGTGTTAGGGACAACTTAAGACATGTTTATGGATGATGTTTAAAGGTTTGGATGGACTGGAAATGGATTATATGAAGACTTGTAAGGTTTTGTACAGAAAGTCAAACAGAATGAAGTTTTGAGGGTAAACTTTTTGAAACTGAGTGTTTTTTATGAAAGTAATGGTTGAAGCGGCTTTTTAGGTGTTTTATGATGTGTGTGGTTGATTGGTTTGAAGGTTTTGTGGTTGTGGAGTGTTTTGAACATGTTTGTGGAAAGTGGAGCATTTTGGCACAAAGTGGAAGTTTGAATGCAAGTTTTGGTATGAGGGATGTTTCACAATGTTTCTGGTGTGTTTGTTGTGTGTTTTGGACTGAGGAGATGTCCTCTATTTATAGGAAAAGGTTAAGGAATTGAGGGAGAAACAAAATTCAGGTTTAGTGTAAATGACTTGGTTGGATTCCAAGTGGTAGTTTCAGTGATCTTTATGGTTTCAAGACATAATACAAAGCTTTTCAAAAGTGGTTGAAGTCTTCAGAGATCTTGCTTCTGTGCCACAAAAGGTTTAAGTGCAAAAGGGATAAGTTAGAGTCTCAAGACAAATTGATTAGTGATTAAAGCCTCTTTATCAAAATGGAAGTGTAACCTTTCTTGCAAAACAATCCAAAAATGGAATTACAAGTTGGTTAATGGCTCAACTCTTTGGTCAATGCATCACAAAATTGTGTAAACTTCTGATTAAAGGAATATTTTCAAGTAACATGACCTGCAAAACAAGATCATTTAGGTTTGGCTAGGTTTTGCAACAAGAGTTTGACATGAACATGACTTGAAATTCAGCTTGGAGGAGCCAAATTCCCTTCTTCGAAACTCCTAGCTCAAGTATGATAAAAATTGTGTTCATGGACTCTTTGTAAAGCTTTAAACATCATCTACAACTTTCATGTTGACAACCTTTCTTGAATCAAAAGGGATCATGGTGAAAAATGGCCTCAAAGTGAGCTACTTTACAAGGCAGATTTCCATAACTTAGAAATTATGGCCTTGAGAAGTTGGGCGAAAATCATGAATTTCCATAACTTAGAAAAAATTCAATTTCTTCATTGCTGCCCGTTTTGCAAGTAACCTTACATTTCTTGATTTATCTTGATTGGTCATGATCCAAATCACTTATTATCATCATTCTTGACTTGATGAACCCATGTTTGACCAAAAAGTCAAAAGTGAAACTTGACTTTGATCGCTGGTTGACTTTTCTATCAGATGAAATCCAAATTGCATACTTCAATGAAATCAAACTCTTGAGCTTTTGAACACTATGGGTGGGCTCCAAAGGTGTCTTTGAGAGTCTTGAATCATACCCCGAGTCTTGAGATCATGTCTTGGTCAAAATCAAAGGTGTCGTTGACTTTGGCTCAGAAAACCTAATTTGCGGACCAGATGAATTTGGAATTTGATAAACTTGTGATGAGGCCAAAATACACTTGATTGCTAATGTAAGGAAACTATTGATCATGAGAACTTGATATATTGATGATCAAATCAAGACTTTGACTGGCCAACCAATAATCTCCTTGATGCAAATCCTAATTCACAAATGAAACAAATCAAGGTAATATTTTGATAATTTTGAGGGTTAGATATGCATGAATGACATACCTAAAATGTGTTGGATGCTATGTAAATGATGATGAAATCTAGGGGTAAAATTTAGGTATGATAGTTTCTCCTATTTAAATAACTTTACCGGATGGTATGAGTGATGACAATCCTCTTGAAATCAGGGTGAAAGGTATTTAAATATAGAAAAACCAGAAATTTTGCCCCTCGATGCAATGGCACGCTATGCTATGGAAAAATTAAATCTCTATGTACATGTTAGGGACAATGCTATGAAATGCAAAGAAATCTAGTATGATGATTTATAATGAATGATAAATGTGATATATGGAGAATGATGAAAGCGAAGGATAATGTCAAGGACAATGGGTAAAAACTCACTGGGGGTGACATATATTGGGGAAACAGAAACAAACTGGGGGATATCCAAAGTCGTTGATCAATAGGTTCAGACATGACTGGGTGACACTCTAGAATATAATTAACAAGAATAGATCTTCTAACAAGAGACCAAACCAAACATTGGAGTTTTCTGACCAGAATACATCCAAGTTGCTGGAAATTCCTTAACATGAAGAAGTCAAACATGTTCTTTAGGGAACATCAGGAAAAAAAATATGGTAATTAAACTCTTATGTATATGCCAAAGTGATTGGACTTAGACCATAAGCAAAGGTGCCAACTTCTAACAGATCGGCGCTAGTAACTACTGGACTTCAAAAGGGATGTTGGTGATAACCACACATCCAAAACCAAAAACAAGTTGGATAAGAGTGCCAATAACAATTGGACTTTGAATACCAATAATAATTGGATAACAAACGAGCTTTAAAGGTCATAGACATCAGATATCAATAACAATTGGATTTTGACAAAACAATTCCAGCAACAACTGGACTTTAGATACCAATGACAATTGGATTACAAAAGGGGATGCTAGTGGCAACTGGACTTTGATAGGGGATTGGTGACAACCAAAGATTTTTTTTACAAGATATCAGTAACAACTGGACTTAGGGTCAAAGGGCTACAAAGACTTAGGTTAATACCAAATCCACATGATTAGGCATGATGCGAATGATCATGATATTCAAATGTCGACTATGCAGAGAGATAAGGAGTTTGTGGAGACTCTCATGGGGAATATATAAACATTCACTTTGCTGGGGAAGAAGGGAGTCCTAAGAAATTCACTGACGAATAAAGGAGTCAAGAGATTCACTAGGGAACATATCCTTAACACCAATACATATGATTCACATGATGGAAACTGGGGAGATTTTCTTCATATTTGATAGTCACACACGACCAAAGGATCAATCTAAGAGTGCTGTCATCATGGGGATTTTTGTTGTAATGGTCTAAAAGTGCTTTTGCAACCTTGAGACTTCTTGGGGAAACAAAAGATTTCCTTTTAATCTTTCCATATGTCAAAGCAAATTTATGTTCTTTCATTATGCTTTCAAAAATGTTTTCAATTCAAAGCTTTTCACTTTCAAAATTCATTATTAACAAATAAATGACATTTTGCATAACAAGGAAAAGTAGCAAAAGCATAAATGATAAGAATCAATTAGGAAAAATATGTATTTATTCAAGAATGGTAGCTTGTAAATGGCAGAGCTCCATGGAGTATTAAAATTTGAAAATGACAACACGAAAAGGTTATATTGAACCAAATGGCACTACTAACCCTAATAACTAAGACTTCCCAAAACCTTGCTTCTGACGAGAGCGGCTGGATTAAACCTTTACTTTGATTCTTCTGTAATGACAAACACCATCTGATACAACGAAATGCCTTTTGTCCCTAATTTTTGCCTGGATCGCCCTTTCGGGTTTTCAATCCACAGGGACGCTCTTTTTTGCCTAAGTCGCCCTTCAGGTTTTCAACTTAGCGAGCTCTTATTCTTTTATTCTTATCCCTAACTTTTGTCCAGATCTCCTTCATATGTTTTGCCTAAGTCGCATTTTCAACTTTTCGACTTAGCGAACTTTATTTAGGCATAGTATTTTCTGACTGCATCATAATTTACGGGGTGCCCAAGCTCTTCATCATCCATTGTTGTAAGTTTTAGTGAACCTCTAGAGAAGGCTGTCTTCACAACAAATGGACCTTCATAATTAGGAGTTCACTTTCCACACATGTCTTTATGTACTGGCAATATTTTCTTAAGTACGAGCTCTCCTTCTCTGAATTCTCGAAGACGGACCTTCTTGTCAAAGGCTATCTTGATTCGCTTTTGGTACAACTGACCATGGCACATTGCAGCCATGTACTTCTCATTAATGAGGTTCAGTTGATCAAATCTATCTTGGACCCATTATGCTTCGTCCAATTTGGTCTCTATTAAGACCCTCATGGATGGTATCTCTACTTCGATTAGGAGGACTGCATCCATCCCATACACCAAAGAGAAAGGGCTTGCCCCTGTTGAAGTTTGAATTGAAGTTCGGTATCCGTGAAAAGCAAATGGTAATATTTCATGCCAATCTTTGTAAGTTTTCACCATCTTTTGCAGAATTTTCTTAATATTTTTGTTTGCAACTTCAACAACTCCATTCATTTTCGGATGGTAAGGGGAAGAGTTGTAATGCTCAATCTTGAAACCTTCACACAAATCTTTCGTGGTTTTATTGTTCAAGTTTGTCCCATTATCTGTAATGATTCGACTTGGGATCCCATAATGGCAGATAATCTCTTTTTTGAGGAAGCGGTCAACCACTTGCTTTGTCACATTGGTATAAGAGGTAGGTTCGACCAATTTGGTGAAGTAGTCAAGCGCAACCAGGATGAAACGGTGACCATTGGAAGCTTTGGGCTCAATTGCCCCAATCATGTCAATGCCCCACATAGAGAAAGGCCAAGGTGATGATAGAACATTCAACAGTGTTGGAGGCACGTGCACCTTGTCAGCATAAATTTGGCATAAATTTGGAGGCACGTGCACCTTAATCAAGAACTAATGCTAACGTTTAATTAGGACATAATCCATACCTTAAAAAATAGACCAAGGTTCACATTTTACCATATTGAACAAAAATGATATTGAATTCTAAAAAAAAACTATGAAAAAAATTTAATTATAGAAATAATGTAAAATAGAGAAAGAAAAAAAAACAAAGTAGTAAAAACAATCGGGCTTACAATTAGAAAGCCCATAAGCATCTTAAAAAAGAATAGCATGACACAATTTTTTTTATGCAAAGCAAACCGTGTAGGCTGATAGTATAAGCCCAAAATCCACTCCAAATGACTATCTTCCTCCAAAAACGTTAGCAAGATCAAACTGCTTCTTATCTTTCTCAAATTTACCAAGCACAACCTCCTTTCTTCTTCCTTCATTCCGCCGACGTTTTCTCTCGTGGTTTCACCTCTTTTGCCGTGCCTCCGTCTCTTCTTTTCAATGTCACGTCGTGATTTGTGAAAAACTTTGCGGTTTGGATGTGACGAATATGATGTATGAGTGTTTTTTTTTTGTGCGATTGCTTGTTTTTTCTAATGCATATATATATGACTAGAAAATAGACAAGAATGATAATCACAATTAACACAATATTTTTTTTGTTTTTTATAATAAGACAAGAATAAAAGGAGTTAAAAATAATGTTTTTTTTTATGACAAAAAAAGAAGAAAAGGAATTAAAAGTCATGTTTTTGTGTTTTTATGATAAGACAAGACTAAAAACAATTAAAAATTATGTTTTTGTGTTTTTTTATAATAAGAAAAGAATAAAAAGAATTAAAAATCATGTTTTTATGTTTTTTTAAAAAGAAAATATTAATAAACAAATTAAAAATAAAATTAATTAATAAAAATAAAAATTTACATTAAATATCTATTTAAATCTAAATAAATTAAATGATTATTTAAATAAAAATAATTAAAAAAACGAAATAAAAAGTCGGGAAGAAAAGTGCTTGAAAACATAAACTGAACACACCAAAATAATCAGCGCAAAATAAGCCTATTGGAAAAATATAGCGTTTGGTCAAATTTTGAAATAAATTTAGACCGATTTTCCTGTAAATCCAACAAATTTATTCTAACTAACATTTTGGATACTATGTAAGATGAAGTGCATGTTATGCTATGCAGATGATGCAAAATAGAATCTTTGGGTCAAAAATTAGGGTATGACAGATGCCCCTATTTAAGTTTCTTCTATTTAGAGATATGGAGATTAAAATCTTCGCCTCGACGTGATAGGAGAGACTTAAATACAAACATGCACAATTTTTGGCCCTAAGATGTCACAAAATGCTTATGATATGATATGAAATGAATGTAAGATAGGGATCATGTGGGAAATGATGCCACAGGGGATAACTGTATACAGAAAACACTAAAACATAGTTAAAGAATGGAAGGCCCGACGAGGAACAACTTAGCAAGACTCCACAGGAAAAGGTCCAACTCCACTAGGGATGAGACTCAACTTCATCGGGGAAAAGGCACTTAACCACCACTGGGGATAGCTGAAACACATGGTATCTCCAAAATAGAACAAAGGTGTGTATTGCCTACTACCAAGAACATGGTAGCCTAAACAACAGACAAGAAACTTGAAAAGATGGATAACCTACTACCAACAGATGGTAGCCTAAGCGAAGGTATCTAGTTGAAATAAAAGAACATATATTACATATTATCAAGTACATGATAGCCTAAGAAAAGGTAATAGACTTGAAAGGAGAGATCACCTACTACCAAACACGATAGCCTAACTAAAGGTATCTGACCAAAAAGATACGGTATATTATCTACTATCAAACATATGATAGCCTAAGCAAAGGTAATAGACTTGAAATGAGAGATCACCTACTACCAAACACGGTATCCTAAGCAAAGGTATCTGACAAAAAAGATACGGTATATTACCTACTATCAAACATATGATAGCCTAAGCAAAGGTAATAACCAAAATAAGCTTCCATGATCAAAATATGATTAAGTTTCTTCTTTAACTAAATGATTCATTTAGAAAGGGTAAATAAACTTCCTCACGTCTCGGGTCATAAGTCACAGACTGGTCTCAGTTTCTTCTTTAATCAAGTATTCCACTTGAAAAGGGTAAAATAAACCTCCCCTCGCTTCAAGGTTGTATGCCATGAACGAGTCTCAGTTTCTTCTTTGATCAAATATTCCACTTGAAAAGGATAAAATAAACCTCCTCTCACTTCAAGGTTGGATGTCATGAACGGGTCTCAGTTTCTTCTTTGGAAAGGGTAAAATAAACTTCCCCTCTCTTCAAGGTTGTATTCCATGAACAGGTCTCAGTTTCTTCTTTGAGAAAGGTAAAAAAAACCTCTCATCACTTCAAGGTTGTATGTCATGAACGGGTCTCAGTTTCTTCTTTGAAAAGGGTAAAGTAAACATCCTCTCGCTTCAAGGTTGTATGCCATGAACAGGTCTTAGTTTCTTCTTTGAAAGGTGAATACTTATGGGAGAATATCTTCACAGGGTATTGGAATTTTACTAGAGATTTATGACTTCAACGGGGATCCATAATTTACTGGAGATTAGAAAACATCATCAGGGATCTAAAAGAGATGCAAGCTAGTTGATTTGCAAAATATGTCTTCTCAAATAAAGAGAAAGATCATTTGAATCTTCATCAAACTTCTCTAAGAGATGCCATTTGATGGAAGAAAATTGAATAGTGGACTCGCTGGGGAAAACATCACTGAGGAGAAGTATTGTTGTAGTTTGAAGTTGCATTAAAGCAAATAAAGTCCTTGTATCAGGAATTCTCAAATAAAGGGAAACACTTGTAAAGTCTTCATCAAACTTCTCTGATGGATTTCCGGAGATATGCCATTTGATGGAGGATAAGTTGATAATGTTGATAAACTCATTGGGGATATACAAACTATCTTGAGGAGACTTCCATTTGTCATCCAAATAGAAAACCTGAGAAAGAAACAAGTTGCTCGAATAAAGAGCTGCCACTTGTTGTCTGGGTATAAATTGATGAGAAAATGTTGTAACACTGCCGTTGAGGAAATATTTTGTCTTCAATGGTGATCCTCAAATAGATTCTTCCCAGGGGAAAATTTTCAAAATAAATGCACGCTCAATCCAGGTTTAAAATCCTAGATGTGTCCAGAATTGTGATTTTCAGGGACCAAAGTTCAATTCAGAAAGTAACTAAAGAGAAACGATCAAGCAAGACTCTACCCAATGAGGAATAAACTCAATTAGGGTTTATCTTATCCTGAAATGGAAAAGAAAGCCAAAGCAACCGTCTTCCACGAGGATTGAACTCAGTGAGGAATTTAGAAATGTTGTGCTCTTTCTGCCTAGGGCTGACGACTCTACTTGGAGGGAGAAGACAAACTCAGTCACTTGGGGATAAACACGGCTAAAGTAAACAAACACACAAACATAAAAATGCAAAATGCACAGATGACATGTATCCATATGAATGAGTGTATGTTATGTTATGCTTGTGCTGACAAAATAAACAAGGAGAAGTAAACTGGAGATGAAATAAATATCTCGACATGGATACTCAGCCAATATTCACAAGATAGAAGCATCACTGGGATGAATGGGAAGCCACACATGGAATCGCAGTCTTGCTTTAAGGCTTTAAACTTCTCTAGGGAAAAGAGAGCACTCCACTTGGGGATATTATATCATGACTTCACTTAAGGTATTGTCAAGATGAATCTCGCTGCCCTGTTGGGATGAGAAAGATTCATTGGGAAATGATCAAACTCATGATCGAAACAACTTCATAGGGGATAAAATAAATATCCACTTCATTAGGGGAACTCAGATCAAAGTTGTAGCTGCAGATATCAGAGTTGAGACTCTATAGGGATGAAATAAACATCCAATTTTCCGGGGAAGATTGAAGTTGTAAGAAGTCTTTTGAGGAGTGAAATAAAATTCACTTCACTGGGAAGGTTGAAGCCAAGGAAATTCATTGGCATATTCTTAGGTTACCAATAGGGGAAATCTTGCACCAGACATGTCATAACTGCTTGAAGTGGAGATTCACCGGGGAATTGTCATGACCACCTGAAGTAGAGACTTACTGGGGACATGTGTGAAGAATATTGTGAGAACAAATTAGTTCTGCATTGATGAACTGTGTGGTGGTCGCCATTTCGAACAAGAGTTCTTGTGAATGGATGAAATAATATTCAATTCTCAAATCCCCCAGAGTACATGATTTATGAGAAAATGTGATCTCAAGAGGATTTTACAGAAAACTTGGTCCAAAATGTTCCAATATTTTCAAACTCTTAGAGAGATTCGTCGAATCTCGACGTAACTACCCCAGATTGACTGTATTATATATAACTGAGTCTTCAAACTTTCTCCTTAGGGATGGTTAGACTATGAAAGCAACAATTGAGAAACAACTTACCCCTGTTTAGCAGAGTTTTCAGGCAACATGCCCTTGGATATGGTCATTATTGAAATGATTATTCGTTTACATATCAGAGTTTCAAGTCTCAAATGATTAAGCTAATCATTTCTGTTTGTATACAAGCTTCTACGATATCAAGCAATGTTAGTGAGCAAACAAATGTTAATTTTGAAACCGCTAAGGCAACACACATGTTAGTCTTGAAGTTTTTATTGAAAAGACATCGCAATAACTTGTGACCGAATCACTAGTTAGGATGTGAAATTGATTTATTTTACAAAGCCAACACAAATTTGAGCATAGCTCATAGGAGTTGGGAAACATTATCTCATCAAGTATGCTTTCAAAATAAACCATGCTTCAATTAGGTCTTTTAAAGGTTGTATCGTGGCTTGGTTCACGGTTTAAGAAACAAAGGATAAAAGGCTTTTGTACCCACCCATTCTTTATGATGTTCTCCAATCCTATGTTCAGCTAATTCAATGCGAGCACTCATCTTTCAAGGAGAGTTTTGATATGGTTGAGAAACCACTGAGGCTTTGGACATGGCAGTCACTCACCTTTTTGCTTTTGGTGTTTGATCACACGACTTTGTTATTTACTTGAGGATTTTTCTTCGTAATCCTTTGTTTTTTCTTTTCGTGTTTCCTTTTATTATTATTTTGTTTTTATTCCTTAACTTTTTCCTGGATAGAGTCTTTGGATTTGACTTTGAATTCCAGCAGAATGCCTTAATTTTGTCTAAGTCTCCTTCATAGGTTTTGACTTAGCGGGCTTTTTATTTTTTTATTTTTATTTATTTATGAACAAGTCGTGTGACTCTAAGTTATTTTGACATTTTTTGAAAGGATTGTAACTGCCTCACTCTTTAGATAGTCGAGGGATAATCATTGTGGTTTTTTAACTTCCAGCATCATAATATGTGAGGAATAGATAAAATGGATTCTCGAATGTTCACTCCTCCTTTTTGAGAGTCTGGGTGCTCGATCAGTTTAACTGAAAACTACCCAACCCCAGGTAAAAATTGAGGGTTTTTTGTATGTAAGGAAAAGAAAACTCCTACTTCAAGGCTCAAAGGGGTTAACAAGGGTTTATCTCCCTTATATCTCCAGTGTTTGAGGATTTGAAACAATGCCTTACATCATCAGTCGGGTTTTATTCAAAAGCATATGACCAAAGATCTTGCGTTTTTGATTTCGTCATCCTCCCTCCAATTCTCTATCAAAGCAAGAGATTGGGTAAAGCTGGCATTATAAAACATGAAAATGCATTTCATGAGTGAATACAAATGGATTTCTTCAAGACAAGCATATTTATTGCATTAATTATTCAAAACAAACAAGTTCTTACATGCAAATCATGCTTTTATAATCAAAGGAAATAACGACAAATGCAAGAAAACAAACGAACAGGATGATGAGCTCTGCTCTTGATTTCATTGACTTGGAAAGGACTTTCTTAAGTCTTCATATCTTTCAGCATAAAGGTGTTCCATTTACAACTGGGCTTCCTTCTTTGAAGGTCAGATGCTCATCGTCGATCATCCCTTGGACTTTTTCTTGGAAAACCTTACATTCTTCAATCGAATGCCCCATTGCTTCATCATGAAATTCACAACTGGTATCTAGATTGAACCAAAGAGGGCGAGATTTCATGGCTCTTGTCTTTCTGGGTGCCATTGCCGAATTTCTGGTAAAATAGGACCACAATTGACTGTAAGTAATTGGGATTGGGTCAAAACTTCTTTTGAGCATGACTCTGATGTGTTCTCTGACGAAACTGTGATTGAAAATTCGAAATTACCCAAGCGGTAGGAGCAACATTAACAATAACTTTCTTACCACCTTCCAGTATGGTAGCATCGTATCCACAAGGCACAGGAGAATATTTCTTATTGTTGCACGTAATTACCACTGGTTCTGGCATATTAAAATGTGAAACTATGACATTCACCCTTCTAGTGATACGAAGAAGTTTTTGATCCAACATATCCTGGAGATCCATCTTCACAACAGAACATCTACGAGGATTCTTTGAACAAATTTTGCAAGAAAGCATGATTATGCTCATAATGGGTAAGCCTACATAAACCTACGTGCATATCCACCAAAGATCCTCTTACTAAATTCATGTCACAGATATAGTAATCTCCAAGACATCCTTCCACAGTGTTTCCATACTTGGGTAATAGACTCGCTGAGACATTGGGTCCATAATTTTCAAAAGACAAAATACCACTTTGTACCAGCTTTTGTACTTCAACTTTCAGAGAAAAACAATGTTCAATGTCATGACCAGGCGCCCCTTGATGAAATGGACAAAATCGATCATACTTAAACCACCATGGTAGATTCTTTGGGATGACCAACAGAGTCCTTGTTTGCACCATATTCTTTTGTACTAAAGCAGGATATAATTCACACTAGGCCATCTGGATCGGGTGAAACTGATCTATGTGTTGTTTACTTTTGTCATGAAATCCTCCATGTTTCTCCCGAAAAACAACTTGTTCCTTCTTCTTGGGCAAACCTTCCACAAACTTCTTAGAGTTGTTAGAAGCGCTAATGGGAGTCACAGGAATGGGCATTAGCATGATTTCAGAAATCACGGTCCTTTGAAGCGGATTTTGAGAAATATGAGGAAAAGCTTGATTTTGAGTAGCAGCCAGAGTTTCAACCAAAGAAGAGAGTCTTGCCATACCAGCCCTCAAAGTAGTCACCTACTTACAAAGTTCATGGTTTTCTCGCTCACTGTTATCCATCTTCTTCCTTTGATTGACCCTAGTATCATACTGATGAATTAACTTGTATCCTTTAAGGGGAAAAGCAAGAGTGAGAACCTGAGATGCAAATAATACAATGCTAATGATGAATGCAGATGCGCCAATGCAGATGAGTTTCAAGGAACTCAAAGGCAAACACCACAAAGTGGACAATACTTTTGATAACTGAAAATCTCATTTTATTGAAAAAAGAGTATAATTTCAAAATCCAATGGTAAAACCTATGATGTTTGTAAACAAAATTTTTGAATTCCATAAAAATTTCACGAACATGATGTTTATGAGTGTATGTATGCTCAAATGCAGGTATACACAGATCCATATATACACTCAAACAGGCAAAGACTTAGGTTTGAAAAATCAACGAGCCAGGAGGAAGGGTCTACCCATCCCAAATGGTGTGGACTAAGGGTTTATTGTACCTGCAGAACAAAGGTTCTAAAAGTTCCCAAAGTCATCAGTCTATCTTTCGGATATTATCAATTTCTCAAATACTTGGTAGTTAATAATATTCTCAAGAGAACCTCTTTTGAGTGTAGCATTGTGTATCAACTATTTCGGGACTACTCCCTCATAGTCATCACACTACATCCTAAGAAAGGCCAAGTTGAGTTAAGGGTAACTAAAGGTCCCCCGTATCACAGGCTCCTAGGTCGAAAATAATAAGTGCTTTCACGAATACTCGTTCAACAGTACTATTCTCAAGAGGGCCTCAACTGAGCGGTGATCTCTCAAGTTAGCTTGTTCGGGAATCAACTCCCTATAAGTCTTCTCGAATATATCACCTTCCTATCAAAAGTGTATTCAAGTCCGGGTGTAGAACTTATCTCACCGTACGCAAGTAACAACTCAAAGCGGAAACATATATATACAAATAAACAAATATATATATATATATATATATATATATATATATATATATATATATATATATATATATATATATATATATATATATATATATATATATATATATATATATATATATATATATAAAATAAAAACACAAATAAGCAGGTTAGGGGAAACCCTCGAAAGAAATTCCCCAGTGAAGTCTCCGTTTTTATTGCAGTGAGAATTGGATGTCAAGCTATTGATTAACTTGAATCACAAATCATTATTCACCACCGATCTTTAATTTATCCAAGGGAAGGGAAAAAGAGCGAATAACCCAAAATATGAAATGCAATGCAAAGCAAAAGAGAATCTAAGGTTCGGGGGTTGGTTATACCTAGGGAAGGTGCTAGCATCCTAAGTATCTGTAGTACTCTACATGAACCTCTTGTTTTATTGTGTTATTTGTTATTTGTCTGCCTAAGGTGTTATTTCTAAGGATGCTCGCCAAGACATCGCATCTCGTGCCTACGTATCATGACAGGGATGGAATTAGAGCATTCGTAATTCCCCTAAAAGGGTGGATAAAAGTTTATTGATTGGTTTTAGGAGAAAAGACAAGTTGTCATATTAAGGAGAATACTCAATTTAAACCACCACAAACATGTGGAAGACGAGTTTTTGCTTCGCATTAAGAGAAGGGATCCAACTCAGATATAGAATCAACGAGTATGCCACATACCTCTCTCAATTGGAAAAGAATCAATATCTTTCTCAACTATGTCATGGGGTAGGAGAATTATATCTTGTCTACATAGATGACTCATGTCTAATTCTTTCGTGGGAGAATGAGAATTTAACTTGTAAGTTGTCTAAGTTAATGTCTTGAGGGACTAACCTAATTTTATGACCTAATATTGAGATTAAAAGGGGAGCTATTATAGAAATTATCATGAAATAGTTCAAAAACCTAAAGTCTATACTGATTTAATTTATCGAAGATAAGGTTGAATCAACATCCTAAGGGGAGTGTAACAATTTAGAAGCAAACAACCAACAATACTAAGCATTAAAGCCAGTCCTCGATCATGTATACCGAGATCAAGACAAAGATTAATAAGAATATTCATAAGAACTTAGCAAAGGAAAAAAAAAACCAGGATCATAATCTAATTCAAAATTGATTGACATCAAAACCAAATTCATTCAACACTAAGAATTTAATCAAGAATTAATGCTAACGTTTAATTAAGACATAATCTATATCTAAAAAAATAGACCAAGGTTCACATTTTACCATATTGAACAAAAATGATATCGAATTCTAAATAAAAAAAATTATGAAAAAAATTTAATTCTAAAAATAATGTAAAATAGAGAAAGAAAAAAGAAAAAAAAAAACAAAGTAGTAAAAACGGTCGGGCTTACAATTAGAAAGCCCATAAGTATCTTAAAAAAGATTAGCATGACACAATTTTTTTATGCAAAGTAAACCGTGTAGGCTGATAGTATAAGCCCAAAACCCACTCCAAATGACTATATTCCTCCAAAAACGTTAGGAAGATCAAACTGCTTCTTCTCTTTCTCAAATTTACCAAGCACGACCTCTCTTCTTCTTCCTTCATTCTGCTGACATTTTCTCTCGCGATTTCACCTCTTTCGCCGCATCTCCATCTCTTCTTCTTAATGTCACGTCGTGGTTTGTGAAAATTTTTGTGGTTTGGATGTGACGAAGATGAGGTATGAGTGTTTTTCTTTTTTATGTGATTGCTTATTTTTTTCTAATGCATATATATATAAGGCTAGAAAATAGACAAGAATGATAATCACAATTAACACAATGTTTTTTTGTTTTTTATAATAAGACAAGAATAAAAGAAATTAAAAATCATGTTTTTATGCTTTTTATGACAAAACAACAAGAAAAGGAATTAAAAATCATGTTTTTGTGTTTTTTATGATAAGACAAGAATAAAAAGAATTAAAAATTATGTTTTTGTGTTTTTTATAATAAGACAAGAATAAAAAGAATTAAAAATCATGTTTTTATGTTTTATTAAAAAGAAAATATTAATAAGTAAATTTAAAATAAAAATTAATTAATAAAAATAAAAATTTACATTAAAAATTTAATTAAATCTAAATAAATTTAATTATTATTTAAATAAAAATAATTAAAAAAATAAAAAGCTGGACAGAAAAGTGCTTGAAAATATAAAATGAACACACCAAAATAATCAGCATGAAATAAACATATTGGAAAAATATAGCGTTTAGTCATATTTTGAAAGAAATTTAGACCGGTTTGCCTGTAAATCCAATAAATTTATTATGACTGACATTTTGGACACTATGTAAGATGAAGTGCATGTTATGCTATGCAGATGATGCAAAATAGAATCTTAGGATCAAAAATTAGGATATGACATTGATATAGTTGTCCACAAGCTACCTCTTCGACTTGAAGATCCGCCTGTCAAACAGAAGCTCAGAAGAACCCGACCTGACATGGCTCTCAAGATTAGAGATGAGGTCAGAAAGCAGATAGATGCAGATTTTCTAGCAGTGTCAAAATATCCATAATGGGTAGCCAACATTGTACTTGTGTCAAAGAAATATATGAAAGTTAGAATGTGCGTAGATTACAGGGATCTGAACAAAGATAGTCCGAAGGACGATTTCCCTCTGCCACATATAGACACTTTGGTAGACAATACAACTCGTTTCATTGTCTTCTCTTTCATGGATAGTTTCTCAGGATACAATCAGATAAGGATGGATCCCGAAGACATGGAGAAAACCACTTTTATCACACCATGGGGAACTTATTGTTATAAAGTCATGCCTTTTGGTTTAAGGAACTCATAAGCCACTTATCAGAGAGCTATGGTCACATTATTTCATGACATGCTGCACAAAGAAATAGAGGTGTATGTCGATGATATGATTGCCAAGTCTCAAAATGAAGAAGACCATCTTGATCACCTGTTGAAGTTATTCGTAAGACTCGGGAAGTATCAGTTAAGACTGAATCCTACAAAATGCACTTTTGGAGTAAGGTTTAGAAAGTTACTCGGCTTTATCGTCAGTTAGCGCAGAATTGAAGTGGATCCTAACAAAGTGCGAGCTATTCAAGAGATGCCTGCTCTGTAGACAGAAACGCAAGTTTGGGACTGGAAGCAACAATTGATCTCTACAACAAAATTCTAGAAGTGAGAAATGACTCAACTTTAGTTATTTATCAGATGAAAGGTGAATCAGAAACCAGAGAGGAGAAACTGATCCTGTATAGAGCTTATATTGTGGAAATGATTAAGTATTTTGATGAGGTAACCTTCAAGCATGTGTCAAGGTCTGAGAATCACATCACTGATGCTTTAGCTATGATGGCTGCTATGTGGCTGGTCCGTTTTGTTAATGAAGCAACGCTTATCCGAATTGAGAGGAAGATTGATCCTGCTTATTGCCAGATGGTGGAATAAGAGTCTGATGGGAAGCCGTGGTTTCACGACATTAAACAGTATTTACAAAACTAAGAGTATCTAGTTGATGCAACTTCGCTTGACAAGAAAACTTTAAGAAGGTTGGCATCCATGTTCTTTCTTAACAATTATGTGCTTTACAAAAGAAATTTTGACATGGTCTTGCTTAGATGTGTCGACAGACGAGAAGCAGACTTGTTAATGCAAGATATTCATGAAGGAACATTTGGCACCCATGCCAACGGATATGCTATGTCAAAGAAAATTCTAAGAGTTGGATACTACTGGTTAACTATGGAAACTGATTGCATCCAATATGCCAGGAAATGTCATAAGTGTCGGATCTATGTGGATAAGGTGCATGTATCTCCAACTTTGCTAAACGTGTTGTCATCGCCTTGGCCATTTTCAATGTGGGGCATTGACATGATTGGAGCAATCGAGCCAAAGGATTCCAATGGACACTGTTTCATTCTTGTTGCTATCGACTACTTCACCAAGTGGGTGGAAGTTGCGTCCTATGCCAATGTGACTAAACAGGTGGTTGCCCGTTTCATAAAAAAGGAGATTATCTATTGATATGGAATCCCTAGTCGTATCATCGCGGATAATGGTACCAACCTGAACAACAAAACAATGAAAGAGTTGTGTGATACCTTCAATATTGAACATCACAATGCTTCTCCTTATCGACTAAAGATGAACGGAGCTGTTGAAGCTGCGAACAAGAACATCAAGAAGATCGTGCAAAAGATGGTAGTAACCTATAAAGATTGACATGAGATGTTACCATTTTCCTTGCACGAATACAGAACATCCGTTCGCACTTCAACAGGGGAAACCCCATTTTCTTTAGTATATGGGATGGATGCAGTCCTACCCATTGAAGTTGAGATACCATCTCTAAGGGTCCTAATGGAAGCAAAGTTGGAAGAAGTAGAGTGGGCCAAGGAAAGGTTTGATCAGTTGAATCTCATTGACAAGAAGAGAATGACTACCATGTGCCACAACCAGCTATATCAGAAGAGGATCAAGAGGGCCTTCGACAAGAAGGTCTGTATCCGCGAGTTCCAAGAGAGAGAACTCGTACTCAGAAAGATATTGTCAGTTTATAAAGACATGCGTGAGAAATGGATGCCTAACTATGATGGCCCATTTGTTGTGAAAACAGCTTTCTCTGGAGGCTCGCTCATTCTCACGACGGTGGATAATGAGCAACTTGCTCATCTTGTAAACTTTGATGCAGTCAGAAAATATTATGCTTAAAAAACTCGCTAAGTCGAAAACTAGCAAGGGTGGCTAAGGCAAAAAAAATAGGTATCCCGGTGGATTATAGCCTATGAAGGAGATCCATGCAAAAATAGGGATAAAATAAAGAAAGAAAAAGCTCGCTAAGCCAAAAACCTAAAAAAGGCGGCTTAGGAAAAAATGAGCGTTCCGGTAAATCAAAAACCCGAAAGGTTGGTTCAGGAAAAAGTTAGGGACAAAGGCATTTCGCTGCATCAGAGGTTGTTACCATCGCCAAAAATTACTAAGGAGGTTCACTTCCACTACTCTTGTCAGAGGCGAAAGTCTGGGAAACTCTTAGTTAGTGGGACAGGATTGTTATTGGATTCGATGTAACCTTTTCCCTTTTGCCATTTTCAATTTTAAAATATTTCATGGAGTTTTGCCATTTGCAAGCTACCGTTCATGAATAAAATCAGTTTTGGACCTTTCATTTGCTTGCAATTTACTACATTCTTTACCTTTCTTTGTTATGCAAAACATCAATTATTTGTTAATAATAATTTTTGAAAACTAAAAGTTTTGAATCAAAAATGATTTTAAAGAAAAATAAAACAGAACAAGTATTTACTTTATTTTGTGGAAGTTTAAGTGGAAATCAGTTTTCTCCCAGGAATTCTAAAAGTGGCTGAAACTTTGACATTGCCATCTCAGCAGTACGTAACCCCACTGAAAATGTTTTCTCCTGTACCCTTTGTGTGATGAAGTGTCAACACGATTGAAGACTCATCCTAAGATTAGATGATTTGACTCCCCAAAGAGGTTGTGATCTATCTTTAGAAAGCTTGCCAAAGCCTTACATGGTGCCCCAATGAAGTGAAGTGGGTTTAACCCTCATGTGTTGTTTGGAACACCTTTGTTCTCTGGATTCAGTATGTTTCCTTTGTTTCCCCGACGAAGTAAATTGTTATCTACCTTCCCTTTTGAGCCTCTTATTCCTATGTCTCTTGTTAGAGTCAGTTCTTGCGCATCTTTGGGCATTTGCATCATACTATAGCATGTGCATTTAGCATATCTTTTGGTTTGTGTTGTTTGGCTGTAGCTTTTGATTCTAAGTCCAGTTGTAACTGGCAATGTTGTTACATCCTTTGTGATTGTTGTTTGTTCCTACTTCCAGTGGTCACTGGCACCCTTTTTTAGGTCTTTAGGTCATCACCTTTTCCCTTATCTAAATCCAGTTGTTACTGGCATCTTTTACCCCTTTGGTTGTTACCAATTCCCCTAAAGTCTAGTTGTAACTAGCAATATCTGGTGAATAATCCAATAGTCATTGGCACTTATGCAATTTCAACCTTCGTAGACACTGTCTGTCTGGTAGTTACCAGTATTCCCCTACTAGTCTAGTCGTTACTAGTTCATCAACTCATTTGTTATCTGGTGGTTACCAGTTTTTCCCCAGAAAGTCCAGTAGTTACTGGTATCGCTTAAATCCAATTTTTATTGGTATTGTCGATTTGGCCGTCACCATATCTGCTTGAAAGTTCTGTGGTTACTGGCATTGCTTAAATCCAATTGTTATTGGTATTGTCAATTTGGTCGTCACCATATCTACTTGAAAGTCCTGTAGTTACTAGCATCACTTAAATCTAATTGTTATTGGTATTGTTGACTTGGTCGTCACCATATCTGCTTGAAAGTCCGGTAGTTATTAGCATTGCTTAAATTCAATTGTTATTGGTATTACTGATTTGGTTGTCACCATATCTGCTTGAAAGTTCTGTAGTTACTGGCATTGCTTAAATCCAATTGTTATTGGTATTTTTGATTTGGTCGTCACCATATCTACTTGAAAGTCCAGTAGTTACTAGCATCAATTAAATCTAATTGTTATTGGTATTGCTGATTTGGTCGTCACCATATCTACTTGAAAGTCCAGTAGTTACTGGCATTGCTTAAATTCAATTGTTATTGGTATTGCCGATTTGGTCGTCACCATATCTGCTTGAAAGTCCAGTAGTTACTGGCATCGCTTAAATCCAATTGTTATTGTTATTTCTGATTTGGTCGTCACTATATCTGCTTGAAAGTCCGGTAGTTACTGGCACTGCTTAAATCTAACTGTTATTGGTATTGCCGATTTGGTCGTCACCATATCTGCTTGAAATTCCAGTAGCTACTAGCATTACTTAAATCCAATTGTTACTGGTATTGGTAGTTATTAGCATTGCTTAAATCCAATTGTTATTGGTATTGCTGATTTGGTCGTTACCATATCTGCTTGAAAGTCCGGTAGTTACTCGTATGGCTTAAATCCAAATGTTATTGGTATCGCTGTTTTGGTTGTCACCAAGAGAGTCTGTCGCTACTGCAAAAATCGGCGTCGGCTGAACAGAAGAGTCACCACCGTGCGTTATTTATCCCAACAGAGGGAAAGGAAACGCTCGAAGTAAACCTACCGCAAAGACGGGAAAGGAATGGTCATCACAACCAAATCCTAGATTCGGGAGTCGGTTACGCAAGGGGAAGGTATTAGCACCCCTCACGTCCGTCGTACTCGACGGGATCCACGCTTGTTTTCTAGTACGGATTGTTATTCTATCTACTCTACAGGTCTGGGGTTAAAAGAAAATAAAATGACTCGGCAAAGTATCGCACTTTATGCCTACATATTCCCGTCTGGAACGAGAAATCAGAGTCAACGTAGTTCGCCTACCTACGGGAAAGGAGGGGAAGGTTGCTCGCTAGGATATCGCATCCTATGCCTATGTACTTTCATACAGCATGAAAGATCAGAGCAAACGTAGTTCGGGCCACGTACGACACAAGTCTGTCTTGATTGTTTTTATCCTTCTGAAAAAGGTTTTCTCCTGATCACGCGTCCAAGCGGACAAAAATGACTCTTTGATTGGTTTACAGTCTTTTACGCAAGAACTGTTTTTTATTGATGTTTATCCTTTTATTGTATTTTTCTGATTGTTTTGAGAAAGAAGAGAAACAACAACTCTAAAACCTATGGTTGAAAAGGGAATCCAAATCTACCCTAATGTTGGCATGCATGGATGAGAGCCTAATGTCTGTCATATTTCTCTCTTGCGCAGAGAGAAATAGAGATCCTAAGGGGATAAACGGAAAAACAACAGCATATATATAGTAAAGCAGTAAAATGCATGAATGCAGCAGTACAAGCGAGGCAAGGGAGTCCCACTCAACCTCGAACCTAGAAAACAATGAGCAAGGTGAAACAGCTTCACCTCAACCTCAAGGGGAAGAATTAACAAACAATACAGCAAAGAAAATAAACCCTAAAAACCCAGCTTTGACAGCTCACCCAACTCTGACAGCAGCAGCTTCAGAAAGCAGCAAACCCTAACTTCAACAGTTGCACAGCTTTGACATGCACAATCTTCATCTTTGTCCATCTTTGATTTTCTTCCCTATCTTCAATGGCTTCTCTCTTCAAGACAAGCTCTCCCAGATGAGAATTGATTTATCAGAATAAGTTGAATGTCAAACAGTTCATTGACGACCAAAGGAAGCCTATAAACAGTTGACATTGTAACAGACTGTTTCCCTCAAAGTTCTACCTCCTAGATAAAGCCACCTATCCCTCCAAAGGAGGGAGGTGAATATCATAGAGGGACTTTATGTCATAGAGAGGAATGGAAGCACAGGAAGCTATCCATGTTTGTGAAAAAATTTGGTCTATTCTAAAGCTCTGCTTATTTGCTCATATTTCTCCTAAATCTTCCATCAGCTCCAAGCTCAAGCAATCTTCAAGCTTCAACATTTGATTATTATCCTCAATCTTCTCCTTTGATGTCTTCATGCTCCATAAGCCCAAACCCCAAATAAAAACCCAAAAGCCCAAGCAGACAGATAAAACCCTAAGTGGGCACACCAAACAACCACATAATTCGCAAAATATACTAAAAATAGTAAAATAGTAATTAACATTCTAAGATTTATTCTAAGGGAAGTTCTATATCTACCCTACATACCCCATATGTCTCATACCCTAAATCATGCTAAAAAACCCAAAATAAAATGGTAGAATGCACCTACGTTGATTTTAAACCCTAATTATACTATCCTAATGTTTTCTAATCAACACTAATCGAAATTAATCCACAAAAATATGGAATAAATCTCTAAGGGAACTTAATG
Source organism: Lathyrus sativus (assembly GCA_963859935.3). NCBI lineage: Eukaryota > Viridiplantae > Streptophyta > Magnoliopsida > Fabales > Fabaceae > Lathyrus > Lathyrus sativus. The sequence goes on along the minus strand of OZ012740.1, from coordinate 596,439,570 downwards.
CTCTACTCTAGCTAGCACAAAAAAGAACGGGATCAAAATGCGAGTTTAAATGCCTAAACAAAATTCGACAATATGTATGTACAAACAATATGAAAATAAAATGCCATTAAATGCAAAAATTACTAAAAATAGGAAAATGCTCAGAATAATATTTTTATTTTTCTCACAATATTCTTGAGACAATTATTAAAGTGCAGCAAAAATCCGCATATTAAAATGACCATTTTTGAATTTTTTATGAATTATTTGGGAAGCTATATACAAAAAAAAAAAAAAGAAACAAAAAGAAATCAATTAAATGGAAAACAGGGGAGGTGCTAGAAGCAACCATTTACCTTCAGAATGCAAATTGGGCCCAGGATGGGGGGTGCTGATAGCACGTTGGGCCCATGCTCCTAACTCAAAAAACAAAAAAACAAAAAGATAACCTAGGGGGGGTACTGATAGCGAGAATACCCCTTGTTATTCATTCTGGGCCCAATTTGGGGGTGTAAGCAGCAACAATGTTAAGCCCAAACGACAATTCCAAAGGGGAGGGGGTTTCGCAAGGAATAATGGGAGTATGGCTTGGTAATCCCTGTGATTGGGCTTAAGGCCCGAGACTCCATGATGACCCATCTTCAGTATAATCAAAACCCTAAAACGAACTTTCCTGAATATTGACTACTGTTCATCCCTTCCCCCAAATCGAAAACCCTAGCCCCGCCCTCCATCTCTAAGTTCTCTCTCTCTGAAACAAAACACTTCACTATCTTCTTCATCCTTACGCTCAAACTACTCTTCATTAACACAAACCTCACCAAGAAACCCTCACGAACTCTCACCCAGATTGTCCTATCCTAAACAAACCCTAGTTCTACAACTACACAATCAACAAATTAAGCAAGTTTAATGGATTTCGAAGGGAACCTGGAGATACGAAGGAATTGGTGGTGCCGGTAACGTCTTCTTCAACGTCAGCAGGTGTTCAGCGAGTACCAGATGAAGACGGTCTTGACGCGCGAGGAGGCAACTTCGCTGAAGTTCTTGAAGCAATTTTTGGGGAAAGGAAGAACACGGTGAAGGATCTATGAAGACGATGAAGGTTGATGTACGAACGTCACGAAGAACAATGGAGATCCTTGAAGAATGCAGAGTGCGATGGATCTTGACGGATTTGCCAGAATCTGGAGAACGTAAGAAGATCTTGGAAGATCCTTGAAGAATTTCTGGAATTTGATGAACGCAATGAGAGATGTTCTTGAGCGATTGCAGCTTTCTGGCGAAATCTTAGATGAACAATCCAGCGGATGAGCGATGATTATGGATGAAGACGGAAAAAACTTCGTTGAAGGTTGTTACATGTTCTTGAGAAACAAAGGTTTCTGGAAAAATTCTATGAAGGATCTATGAGTTTGGATCGGAGAAAATGAAGTTGGGAAGAATTTTCTGAGAATTTTACAGTTTCCGGTGATTAGCGGTGGTGGTTAGGACGGTGGCCGCCGGCCCTTGCATGGCCGGCGGTGGGATTCCGGCGAGGTGATGTGGTGGCAAGAGGGAAGCGTGCATGGGCTACACGTGTGGCTGGGGAGAGGCTGAGAGTGGACAAGTGGCAGGTTCTGGGTGAGAGAGAGTGTGAGGTAGAAGAAGACTTTGGCAAACGCGTGGCATTGCCTTTTAAATGACAAGTGGCACTGCGAATTGGATCTGAACTCTGGGCTCAATCAATGGATAATGGCCCAATTCACTTAATGATGGATTAATGACGATTAAGGACTAATTAAGACTAAAAAACCTGATTAAACCCTAAACTAAAATCAAAAATAAAATCTAATTAATCTCTAATTACCCTAATTAACTAAAACGAAAATTAAACATAAATCCCTAATTAAACTCTAATAAACCCTAATTAATCATAAAAATGAAAATTAAAACTAAAACCTAATTAATATCTAATTAACCCTAGTTAATCTATAAAACAAAATAAAACCTAATTAATCTGAAAAAACATTCTAAAACTATTTTTTAATATCTACAAAAAAAACTTTTTTTTATAAACCCTATTTAAAATCTGAAAAAACAATTAAAAATCTAAAAAAACCATACTATCTATTTTATTATTTTTCTTTATTAATTCTTTATTTAATAAAACTCTAATCTAAAAAAACACTATCTATTATTATTATTATTTTTTCTACTCTTTTTAAAAGAAAAAAACTATTTATCTATTAACTATTAAAAGAAAATTAGTTTCTAAAATTTGTTAAAAATCTTTAATATCTATTAATTTCTTTAAAAACCTATTAATTTCTAAAAAATGAAAAGAAAATTTATTTAAACTCTACAAAATATTAAAAAAACCCTAGTAAATCCAGAAAAATCCAATTAAGTGCATTAAAATTCAGAAAAATGACAGAAAAATCCTAAAAATGCCAGGAAGCCGATTAAACCGATTAAAACCCAATTACGCAACCGTAGCGAAACCCGGGCACCGAGATAGCCTGAAAACACCAGGAACGAGCCCCAATTCTCAACAAACTTTCATTCTGACGGGCCTGTACTGCCTGAAACACCAGGGGCTCTAATCCTGATAAAAGTCAATCTTGATTGATAAAAATGTCATGCATGCCGTATGCAAATGCGAATGCAAAATGTATTGAAACATAAACCAGATAGGGAACCGGTTGGTCAAATTTTAGGGTGCAACAGCTGCCCCTATTCAAGCGGCTTGAACCTGAAGGGTTGAAGAGCGAACGACCTTCAACCATTCAAAGGTAGAAGACGGTTGAATACAAAATAAACCCGTAAATTTGCCAACCGCAGAAATAAACCGCACCCTCGCTTGGGGAACGCCATCCAGAGAACTGAATCCAATTATTATGGCAACAAACTGACCGATCACCTGATAACACTTCTGATTTCAATATTAATCTTCTGTGTAACATCAAATCTGTAAATAACCTGGACGACTTCGCTGGGGAAGCATTGTTTTTTTTTCTTTCAAAATTATACCGGAAAACTCATCCGCCTGCCTCGTACGGAGAAACTAGCTACAACCCGCCTGCTTCATACGGAAAAAACTAGCTTTGTGAGTACTGGAACATTATCTACGTCCGCCTGCTTCTTACGGAAGAAAACTATACACGCCCGCCTGCTTCATACGAGACACTGATCTACATTTGATACGAATCTGATTAACTTGTCAATAGAAATAAGCTTAGTGACTTCACCGTGGAAATATTTTTTTCTCTTTGTTTTTCAAATATCTGAACACATCCTGTCTATCATGGGACCACCGTTTATCTGAATACGAAAAATTCATCCGCCTGTTCCATACGGAAAAACTATCTACTCCCGCCTGCTTCATACGAGAAAACTATCATATTTGCCTGCTTCATACAGAACAAGTGATCTTGACATCCGCCTGCTTCTTATGGAAGAACTTATCTGTCTGATTCTTACAGAATAATTCTTTTGATATCCGCCTGCTACCTACGAAAAAAAAACTCATATGTCTGATTCTTACAGAAAGAGCTTTTCTTACATCCGCCTGCTTCTTACGGTGCAATCCATTATATGTCCGCCTGCTCCCTGCGGAAGAACTTATCTGTCAGATTCTTACAGAACAATTCTTTTGATATCCGCCTGCTACCTACGGAAAAAAAACTCACCTGTCTGATTCTTACAGAAAGAGCTTTTCTAACATCCGTCTGCTTCTTACGGTGCAACTTCTTTATATGTCTGCCTGCTCCCTGCGGAAGAACTTATCTGTCAAATTCTTACAGAACAATTCTTTTGATATCCGCCTGCTACCTACGGAAAAAACTCACCTGTCTGATTCTTACAGAAAGAGCTTTTCTTACATCCGCCTGCTTCTTACGGTGCAATCCATTATATGTCCGCCTGCTCCCTGCGGAAGAACTTATCTGTCAGATTCTTATAGAACAATTCTTTTGATATCCGCCTGCTACCTACGGAAAAAAACTCACCTGTCTGATTCTTACAGAAAGAGCTTTTCTAACATCCGCCTGCTTCTTACGGTGCAACTTCTTTATATGTTTGCCTGCTCCCTGCGGAAGAACTTATCTGTCAGATTCTTACAGAACAATTCTTTTGATATCCGCCTGCTACCTACGGAAAAAACTCACCTGTCTGATTCTTACAGAAAGAGCTTTTCTTACATCCGCCTGCTTCTTACGGTGCAATCCATTATATGTCCGCCTGCTCCCTGCGGAAGAACTTATCTGTCAGATTCTTACAGAACAATTCTTTTGATATCCGCCTGCTACCTACGGAAAAAACTCACCTGTCTGATTCTTACAGAAAGAGCTTTTCTTACATCCGCCTGCTTCTTACAATGCAATCCATTATATGTCCGCCTGCTCCCTGCGGAAGAACTTATCTGTCAGATTCTTACAGAACAATTCTTTTGATATCCGCCTGCTACCTACGAAAAAAACTCACATGTCTGATTCTTACAAAAAGAGCTTTTCTTACATCCGTCTGCTTCTTACGGTGCAATCCATTATATGTCCGCCTGCTCCCTGCGGAAGAACTTATCTGTCAGATTCTTACAGAACAATTCTTTTGATATCCGCCTGCTACCTACGGAAAAAAACTCACCTGTCTGATTCTTACAGAAAGAGCTTTTCTAACATCCGCCTGCTTCTTACGGTGCAACTTCTTTTAACATCCGCCTGTTCCATACGGAGTAAATCCATCATCTGCCTGATTCCTACAGAAGAACATTCATCCTTTTGATTTTTACTGATTATTTCTTGTTCTTATCCGCCTGTTTCATACGGAAAGACTGTCTTGCACATATCTTCTTTGCCTGTTTGTAACAACAACTAACTCTACTGGGGATATTCTGAAAAATAAACACCGAACACTCATCTCATCAACAAGTGAACACTCCCGAAATTTTGATTTTATGAAACCCTGAAATGCTGCCGCGGCAACCAACTTGAAAAGACGTTCCGCTGTTCGGATCCTCTTCATTAATAACTCTGTGGGGAAAACTGAATTGAATCACATCATCACCTGTCTCTCAGCGAGACTCCGATTGTCTGAAAATACATTTGATCTTTTAAACTCCATACTCCTATCGGAAAGAGGATAAACTCCATATTCCTGTTGATAAATAAACTCCATACTCCTGTCGAGAAACGAATTTTGTACTCCTGTTGAGAAATAAACTCCATACTCCTGTCGGGAGACAAATTCCGTACTCCAGTTGAGAAATAAACTCCATACTCCTGTTGATAAACCCCTGAAATGCAAAAGGTTAACCAACCTGATTTATGTTCCAAAATGCGCATGTTTGACAATGGCGTAATACTTCATACAGTATGGAAATACTACGCGTTTTTGGTATATGCAAATATGACACTATATGCAAATGCACATGCAGGTTCAGACTGCTGGGATAGCTCTAACAGGCTCGCTTCATCAATCTTGGCCGTCGAGGACAAATATCAACCTGCTGGGGAGGGAACGGGTATCACAAAGTATTCTGGCAAAATAAATGCCAGGACACACAACCAACTCTGTCGGGGAGAGTTTTAACCTTCGATTTCCACTGGGAGGAAAACAAACACTGGCTGAAAAGAGAGAACTCTGTTGGGGATAAAACGACTCTCTTGGGGAAAATTAACCGACTCCGCTGGGGGGAATAGACTGTCTGGGTACAACTCACAAGTTTGGAAATATTAGTCTTCTGAGGCTAAACAACTCTGCTCGGGATAGGGAATCCTTTTAGGGGACATTACGCTGTCTGAAAACAGCCTACAACCTTGGAATCGCCAAACTCTGCTGAGGGTAAACGACCCTGCTGGAGAATATCCTTTGGATAAGCTGCGACTAGCTGGGGAATTTGATCCTTCTTCAGTAAGGAACACTGTCATCTCAGCTTCAGGGAGTGAAGTGCGACTTGCATGGGGATTCACTTCGCATAACGATCAAGTCTTCGTTACGAGCCTCTGGTTAGGACTGCAATCTTCTGATCGTCCACCTCATATGGGCAAGAACCCTGCAACACCACAAACGGGACAAGACAAGTCTATACAACCAAATCTATTCAAGTTAGCGTTAGTGACATCATTTTCAGTCAATTCGAAGTTTTAGCAATTATTGGCAAGGGCCAGCAACGTTATGCAACTACTAGTTTTATCAAAACATTGACGCTTTTCACATACAAAACAGTAAAGAACAAGCATCAAATACTGAATAACATGTTTTATTAATTGGGCCCCTGAATGGGCAGAGTTTTGTACACTGGATGTAACTCCTGAAAAGAGGAATTTACGCACAACAAATATACAAGTATGCGCAGGAAGCATAAATACAATGACAAATCAAATTTGCACATATGTCGGCAACGTGATGCAGACAAACGTCATGAGTTGATCCTCCTATGACTCGCCTGACTCTGGCGCTTTCCCGGTATTCAAACTTCGGAAGAGATTGTATCTAATAATCGAATCCCCAGGTGTATTCTCCTGCACCAATGTGCAACGTAGTATCAAATTCGGACCGCAGTCATTTGCTTTTCAAATCCCTAACTTTTGCGTGAACCGCCCTTTGCGGGTTTTCAGTTCACCGGGATACCCTTTTTTGCCGAAGCCGCCCAGTGTAGGTTTTCAACTTCGCGGGTGTATATTTTTTCAATTTTATCCCTAATTTTGCCCGAACCTTTTATTCTGTTTTTGGTTCGCCAGGATGCCCCATTTTTGCCTGGACTCTCTTTTTTCTGTCCAGCGGGTCGATTTCAAGCAAAGTATTTTTTAACTGCGTCTGAATTCACAGGCGACGTAAAGTCTTCACCGTCCATGGTGGACAACAATAAAGCTCCTCCTGAAAAGACTTTTCTGACAACGTATGGCCCTTCGTAGTTGGGGGTCCATTTGCCCCTGTGATCTGTCTTTGGCGGGAGAATCCTCTTCAGCACAAGGTCGCCCGTCTGAAAGCTCCGAGGATGTATCTTCTTATCATACGCTTTCTTCATCCGGATCTGGTACAACCGACCGTATGCTAGAGAAGCTAGCCTCTTCTCATCCATTAAACTCAGCTGGTTCAACCTGTCTTTCACCCACTCTGCCTCGTCGAGTCGGACACCTTGTAATACCCTCAGGGAAGGAATCTCAACTTCCAGTGGTAACACTGCTTCCATTCCGTATACCAACGAGAACGGGGTTGCCCCGGTTGATGTGCGTACCGTCGTACGATAACCGTGCAAAGCGAAAGGTAGCATCTCATGCCAGTCCTTATAGGTCACCACCATCTTCTGAACAATCTTCTTTATGTTCTTATTGGCCGCCTCGACAACGCCATTCATCTTGGGTCGGTACGGAGAAGAGTTGCGATGTTCGATCTTAAAACTCTGACACAGCTCCTTCATCATTTTGTTGTTTAAGTTCGAACCGTTGTCGGTAATAATCCGCTCAGGAATTCCATATCTGCAAATGATATCTCATTTGATAAACCTGGCCACCACCTGCTTGGTCACATTTGCATATGATGCCGCTTCCACCCACTTGGTAAAATAATCAATTGCTACCAAAATGAAACGGTGTTCGTTAGATGCCATCGGCTCGATCTTTCCAATCATATCAATTCCCCACATCGAGAATGGCCACGGTGACGACATCACGTTCAGAGGACTCGGAGGCACATGGATCTTATCCGCATAAATCTGGCATTTATGACACCTCTTCGCAAACTTGAAACAGTCAGTTTCCATAGTTAGCCAGTAATAACCTGCCCGCAGCAGCTTTCTCGTCATAGCATGCCCACCAGCATGCGTACCAAACGTACCCTCATGTATTTCCTCCATAAGCAACTTCGCCTCTTTCTCGTCTACATAACGTAGCAGCACCAAGTCATGATTCCGTTTGTATAGGACACCGTCCGGATTCAGATAGAAATTACCAGTCAATCTCCTGAGAGTCTTCTGATCGCGACTGGATGCCCCAGCCGGATACTCCTTGTTCTTCAGGAAATTTTGGATATCAAAATACCAGGGTTTATCATCATACGCTTCGTCAATGGCAAATACGAAGGCGGGTCTGTCAAGCCGAGAGATAATAATTCTGGGAGCCTCATTCCAGAAGTTGACTTTATACATGGAAGACAAAGTGGTCAGGGCGTCAGCCATCTGATTTTCGGCTCTCGGCACATGATGCAATTCAACCTTGTCAAAGAAAGGCAACAATCTCCTCGCATAATTCATGTATGGTATCAAATTGGGCTGACGTGTCTCCCATTCTCCTTTTATTTGATTCACTACCAGAGCTGAGTCTCCGTATACATCCAGATTTTTGATTCGCAAATCAATGGCTTCCTCAAGCCCCATGATGCAAGCTTCGTATTCGGCTTCGTTATTGGTAACCGGAAAGTTCAATCGAGTAGTAAATGGGATGTGCGACCCATGTGGAGTAGTGATGATTGCCCCTATTCCGCTACCATAGGAATTCACAGCTCCGTCAAATATCAACTGCCATTTGGACTCCGTCTTTGGCCCTTCGTCCGGCAACGGTTCTTCCCAATCTTTCATCTTCAGGTACATGATATCCTCGTCAGGAAAATCAAACCTCATCGATTGGTAGTCCTCAATAGGCTGCTCAGCTAGATACCCTGATAACACGCTCCCCTTTATAGCCTTCTGTGAGACATACTGGATGTCATATTCGGTCAAAACCATCTGCCAACGGGCAATTCTCCCCGATAATGCCTGCTTTTCAAATATGTATTTGATAGGATCCATCTTCGAGATGAGCATGGTTGTATGATTTAGCATGTACTGCCTCAAACGCTTGGCGGCCCAGGCTACCGCACAACAAGTTTTTTCGAGCATTGAGTACCGAGATTCACAGTCAGTAAACTTCTTACTCAGGTAGTATATCGCATGCTCTTTACGCCCTGTCTCGTCATGTTGACCGAGAACACAACCCATACTCCCCTCAAGAACCGTCAAATACATAATCAAGGGTCTCCCTGCCACTGGAGGTATCAAAATAGGAGGCTCCTGCAAATACTGTTTTATTTTATCGAACGCCTTTTGACAATTTTCATTCCATGTTACAGCCTGGTCTTTTTTCAACAGCTTGAATAACGGCTCACACGTAGCTGTTAGGTAAGATATGAACCGAGCGATGTAGTTCAATCTCCCTAAAAACCCGCGCACCTCTTTTTCTGTTTTAGGCGTCGACATTTCTTGTATTGCTTTTATTTTTGCAGGATCAACCTCTATTCCTTTTTCGCTTACGATAAACCCCAGCAATTTACCCGATCTCACCCCGAAGGTGCATTTGTTAGGGTTCAATCTCAGCCTGAACTTCCTAAGCCTCTTGAATAACTTCAGCAGATTCACCAGATGCTCTTCCTCCGTCTGGGATTTGGCAATCATATCATCGACATAGACCTCGATCTCCTTATGGATCATGTCATGAAAGAGAGTCGTCATTGCATGCTGATACGTTGCCCCAATATTCTTCAATCCGAAGGGCATCACTTTATAACAAAATGTTCCCCAAGGCGTAATGAAGGTAGTCTTCTCCATGTCTTCTGGCGCCATTTTTATCTGATTATAGCCCGAGAAGCCATCCATGAGGGAGAATACGGAGAATTGAGCGGTGTTGTCGACCAGCACATCGATGTGAGGAAGTGGAAAGTCATCTTTTGGGATCGCTCTGTTCAAATCACGGTAATCTACGCACATTCTCACTTTACCGTCTTTCTTTGGCACTGGCACAATATTAGCGACCCATGAGGGATATTTTATAACAGCTAGGAAACCAGCATCCCACTGCTTTTGAACCTCCTCCTTAATCTTCACAGCCATGTCCGATCTAGTTCTTCGGAGCTTCTGCTTAACTGGCGGGCATTCTTCTTTTAGCGGCAGACGGTGCACAACCATATCCGTATCCAGCCCAGGCATGTCCTCATACGACCAAGCAAAAATATCGATGTACTCTTTGAGCATTTCAACCAATCTTCGCTTGACGTCGCTCTGCAGCGCGGCCCCTATACGGATGTTCCTTTCGACCCCTTTCGACCCCAGATTGACGATCTCAATGACCTCCTCATGAGGCAGAATGATTCGTTCTTCTTGTTTTACCAACCAGGACAACTCTTCTGGAACGTCGCCATCTTCAACAATCTCTTCTTCAGTCTGAAATACCGGGTGCTCAAAGGCGAAGTGAGTCATAGGCGGTTCATAGATGTCATCTGAAATAGTAATCCTGCAAAGGAAATGGTTAAATGCTTCAAAATACATACAAAGCGAATAACCAAGTTGCCATTTTATTGTAAAAAAATAAAAACAGGAAAAACAGGGATCATAATATTTGTACATGAAAAAACGCCTTTTATTTAACAATTAAACAGTGCAATGTACATAACAGAACAACCCTAAGCAAAATCACGATGCCCTGGGTAGGACACCGGATTGTTCAACAATTAAGAAAACAAAGTATTACTGTTTAGTTATCACAGGAACAGTCTCCTGAATAGACCAGTTGCAAAGCCCTTGTCCCGGCACACTCGGCTGAATCCAGACGTCCATATCGCAGTCGATGTCTCCTTCTTCGGAATCTGGAACAGCATTGATGGTCTCGTGATATACTCCACTAGCCGTGATTGTTATTGGTCCTTTGAAACGGGGTGCCCCTGCAGCAGGCGTTGATGATGACGGTTGATATCCCAGCCCAAATCTGTCCATCTTCACGGGAATATCCAGGACCTTGCCCCAACCCTTTGTCTCACCAGTCTTCACTAGAGCCTGAGCCTCCTTGTATGATGATACTGCCACCTCTGATGCTTTACTCGGCCCTGAGACTTTGTCTTTGATGGGCAACCCTTCAAAGGCTTGACAGGATGTTTCATGAATCTCGTCGTCGACTTCCATGTACTTGAATGAAGACAGATGGCTGACCAGTATATCCTCCTCTCCACAAACTGTGACCACGCTGTCCCCCACCATGTACTTCAGCTTTTGGTGAAAGGTAGATGTGACTGCCCCAACACCATGGATCCATGGTCGTCCAAGAAGACAGCTATATGCTGGCTGGATGTCCATAATGTAAAATTCAGTTTCAAAAATCTCCAGCCCTACCTGCAGAGGCAAAGTTATGGATCCAAAGACTGACCTCCGTGTACCATCAAATGCCCTGACCACCAAGTCACTAGGCGTACAAATGATCCCCCTGATGTCCAATTTCATCATTGCTTTCTTTGGCAGCACGTTCAAGGAAGACCCGGTATCTACCAGCACGTGGGACATGACTGCGCCCCTGCATTCAACTGAGACGTGCAATGCCATATTATGCTCTCTTCCCCTCGGGGTCAAATCAAAATCCGTAAATCCCAAGCTATGGCCTGCATTCACGTGCGCCATCACCCCCTCCAACTGATTCACAGAAACATCTTGGGGTACAAACGACGTGTCCAGGATTTTCAATAATGCACTCCTATGGGCTTCGGAGCACAATAACAGCGACAGTATGGATATCTTCGACGGCGTTTGTTGAAGGTGCTCAACAATCTTATAGTCACTCTTACGGATAAGGCGTATAAACTCTTCTACATCTTTCAGTGATGTTTCTTTTTCATTCCTCTGCACAGGGACATCCTCATTCACTTTTCCTTTACCTTTTACCAATCGTTCAGCCTCTACCTCAGGCGATATAAAAATTCTCCCGCTCCTTGTCATCCCTCCAGTGCCGACGACATTGTCCACAACCTCGGCTGGCTGTTTACTAATATCAAGTTTCTCCCCATCACAATACGCTTCCAGCCCATAAGTCCAGGGTACTGCCTTAGTACTCTCATAAGGGATTGGCCCTGCCTTTGTAATAGTGATCTTCGGTCGCCTGGCTGGCGCCGTTATAGTTATCGTTTTTCGGGGAATTGTCACTATAGCGACATCACTTTGCTCATCAGCTAATACTTCTGCAGGTTTCTCAACTGTCGTTCTGTCGAATTGCAACGTGCCTTCATCTATCAAGGTCTGAATACCCTTCTTCAATTCAGCACAACCCCCAGCTTGGGTCCAACATTCTAGACAAAATTCACCGCAGCCCGGATACACACCTCCTTTCAATAACCTGCTCTTTATTTCACACAACGGCGTTTTCAGTTCATCAACATTCATGATCAGATTCAAACCCTCCTCAGTCCAAAATAGCATTTTCCCCGTGGTTGGGCATTGGCTGTTTTACTATGTTCGGACCTGCTTGTCCAAAATTTATGGCCTTGCTATCCAACAAATCTTGCACTACATGCTTGAAAGCGTGGCAAGCTTCTATGTCATGTCCGGGCGCCCCAGAGTGAAATTTGCAGTGTTTGTTGGTGTCGTACCCGTACGGAAGTACCACCCCTTTAGGTGGTGCCAGAGTCCTCTTTTCTACCAAATTTAACCCCAACAATGTTTGAAGCAACTCTGCATAGGTAGAAGGAGGAGCGTCGAACACCCTTTTCGTCTTCTGAAACCTTCTCTGTCCATAATCCTGCCCTTGCTGCTGTGGTTGCTGCTGTGGCAGTATCTGTTGTAGTGGTATTGGTTGTTGATGAAATGGAATTGTGACGCTTGCCACCTGTTGCGGATGATTGTATTGATTCTGTCCTCTGCCCCGGCCTCGGCCTCGGCCCCCGAATACTGCACTTGTGTCACCCTGACGGCGACCACCAAAAGCTTTTCTGTTACCTCCAACTGAAGTGGACTCCTCAGCTTGGAATCTCCCCATTTTAATATTACTTTCAACCTTCTCGCCCATCAAAATTAGATCCGAGAAACTGCCCAAGAAAGCGGGAAACAGCTTATCATAAAATATACCGGTGAACGTTCCTATGAACATATCATTCATCTCCTTCTCAACCAAAGGAGGATGAACCCTCGCAGCCATGTCGCGCCACCTTTGCGCATATTCTTTGAAACTCTCATCTTTCTTCTGTGACAACCCCTGCAGCTGGACCCTGTTCGGTGCCAGGTCACTATTGTACTTATAATGAGTCACAAACGCTTCGGCCAGTTGCTTCCATGTCTTTATCTGAGTAGGCTCCAACCCCATGTACCATTCAAGGGAAGGACCAGACAAGCTGTCTTGAAAGAAATGAATCAGCATTCTCTCATCATTCGAGTAGGCGGACATCCGTCTATAATAGGAGCGAACATGCACCTTCGAACAGGTATCTCCCTTATATTTGTCAAATGTGGGAGCTTTAAACTTCAGCGGTACCCTCAGGCCAGGCACCAAACCCATCGTGGTCATATCTAAACCAACAACACTTTGATTCACAACATCTTTCATCTGCTCCTCGAGCATCTTAATTCGCTGAGTATTGTCTACAGGACCTTCAAAACCTCCACCAGAGAAAGCATCCTCTTGTTGGTCTTCCATCCAATTACCATTCTCATTCCCGTACCCATCATACCCATTGTTACGAACAAATCTAGTCTAATTCATTACAGGGTCCCGTACCCTGTTGCCAAATCCTTGAGTGACCCCGGCAGGTCCAAAAGGCATCATTCCAGCACCATTTCCGTTACCGAATCCACCATAGCCCTGATTGGCATTACCAAATCCATCATGTCCGAAAGCCGGAGCGTTGAAGCCAAACTTCCCATCCTGGTTAGCATAATCAATCCCCTGGTCGTTATAGCCAAATCTGTTGTTACCAAAGCCATTACCTCCATTATTATCCCCGCCCAGATTGGCGTCTCCGAACCCAACGTTGTTAATGACAGTCTCATTACCGATTCCTGTATTACCATTCCCGGCGCCAACGCCATTGTTCACGTTCACAGCAGGTATATTCACCACAGGTGGAGCTACAGGTGTAGGAGTACCATCCCCGTGAATGGTGTCAACACGTACAAAATTGTGGTCTTCGTTTCCATGCCCAACATTTCTCACCAGCAATGGCTGCACCAAAGTTTGCAAGTTTTCCTGCCCTTTCACAATTGTCTCCATCGTCTGCATGAACAGCGCCAACTTCTCACGCATGTCCTGCATCTCGCTCTGCACCTGGTCCATAACTCTTTTGCAGTTGGTACGAGTAGAGTATCGGTGAGGACGTTGACTTTCAATCCTGGAAAAACCTAGATAATGCAGGAAATGAGATACATTTCAATAATCACCTGTAATGCAATATGAATGTGTATGCAAATGCAACATGTGTCTGTGCATTAGGGAATATCACTCCCCAATTCTAGTGCGGTAACAGTGATAGCAGTAAGAAGTTCGAAACCCAATCATAGAAAAACATCTCATATATGGCAGAAAAAACCATCAAGTCAAGAATACAATGTTATGAGCGTACAATAAGAAGGCATGACCTCAGCCAACAATCCTGGTGATGGCCAGCACAATGCAAATAAAGCATACACATGAATACATGAGATAGTCAAGTGCGACCATACGCCTGGTACTCCTCCAATAATCTCTTAGTCTTGGGATGATTTGGTTGAGTAAGCAAACCCTCGACAAGTAAATCTCTTCGCTTGAGAACATGTCGTAAATCACCAGTAGATTCCTTCTGTGCCCCTGCTCCAAAGCGATCCTCTAACTTCCGTTTCTGAGACACCGCCTCCTTCTTGCACTCGATGGCTTTGTTCAATGAGTTCTGAAGACTATATCTTGTCATCACCTCCTCTTCATACTTTCTCTTGCTAGCCTTCAACTGATCTTCGAGTTCAGAATTTTGCTGTTTCAATTTGTCTTCCCTCTTTTTGTTGTTGGTTAGCGTAGCATTCCATGTTTTGTTGCACGAAGAGATTTCCTGGTAGGCGGCATCGAGTGACTTCTTCTTGGACTCTAACATATCATGAGAGCTTCTGAATTCTTTTCCCAGGCGTTCACGCTTCTTTTTCTCTTCTGTCAGTTCAGCACCTAGCCTGTTTACCAACTCAGTCTGCTGTTGGAAGGAATGCACAACCTTATTCTTCTCACTCCGCATCTAAGCCAATTCCTTCTCTAACTCTTCATTGATCTTTATCAAGTCCTCTTTTTCTTTCACAACCCGCTCATAGACCTCAATAGCCACAGTAGTTGGTTCCTCCACTGGAATGGGAGCAGGACGTGATACTGCTGGAAAAGGCATCTGCACCTGTCTTACCCTCTCTTGAATCCACGTCTTGTAAGGCATATAGGCTTGACAATCATTCTTGCCTAGCAATGGTTTCCCTCTTCTGCAGATATGATTCCAAGCGCGCTGAAGCTTAGCCAATAATTCCCCACTCAGTTCACCAGTGAAATACAGAGATTCCTATATTTCTTCTTCCTTCGGCGGACTCTTCAAAGCATACCCAAACTGTCGAACCAACAAAGATGGGTTGTAATTAATAGATCCCTTCCTTCCAATCAAAGGAACGTTGGGAAACCCGGCGCAACTGAAGATAATCTCTGACCCCAATAAATCTCTGTCGAACCAGATAATGTCTTTTGAAGAAAGCCCCATTAGACGCTCAGACCATTCAGCTGTATATGCAGATTCAACAAAAGGACCCTTCTTGGGAAGATGGCTCTCAAACCACATATTCAGCAGCGGTACACAACAATGGACATTTTCCCCCCTTCTGTTTTCATTCTTATAATGCAAGGAATGATAGAAATCTCCAATCAAGGTAGGCACCGGGTTGCCTGCAGCAAACAAGTGGAATGCATCCAAATCAACGAACTCAGGCAGATTAGGGAACAATATAATCCCATAGATGCACAAGGCAAGAACAGCGTTAAACACGATCCAGCAACCACTTTTGGCATATTCTTGAGCTTTGCCAACCAAAAAATTGAGAGAAAACCCAGAAACTCCATGCCAGGAAGTCAACAACAGCTCAGCAGGATCCATATGCAAGGGAACAACTAAGTCTTCCAGCTTAGGCTTAGCATCAAAGTGAATGAAGGGCACTCTATTCTGAACTGGCAACTCTAGAAACTCAGCGTACTCCTCCATGGTCAGAGCCAAAATGAAGTCCTGGAACATAAAACACCTCAAGGAAGGATCATATAACTGCATCAATGTGTATAACCCATTCAGCTCATATGTAGTTGGTCTGCAAACCAAATTCAGTAGCTTCCCATAACTCTTTCTAAAACTTCTCCTCACATCATCGTCAGCTAGGGAAATCAGACCCAACAGAGAAGTCACATCAGGGGTAGGCAACTTATACGCAACAGTCTTCCTCAAAGTACTCATAATAACAGATAGAAGTCCGGGGCACTAGAATCGGGAAGTATGCAAATGCACCTGCAGCACAGACACACATTAATGATATGCACATGATGATGCAAACAATGCAATATGCAAGCAATGCAACAAGGGATCAAATGCCCCTGGCTGAGAAATCCAATCCACAACACTGGCCTCAAATAGACCCACAAACTGCTCAAGATCATCCACAATGCTCCAACCTGGTCTCTGAAAGACCTAATAACACTGTCCTCAAATATCACACCACTGAATCTCAATCAAGAAAACCGGTAATCTGGAGGTCAAGTTACCTGCATGTCCCAATCCCTCTCACAGGTAGGTGTCCTAATAACTGACACAAGGTATGGCATCCTATGCGGTCGTTGGCGTCACAGACTTTCAAGACTGATGATACGATACCCAGAAGGTGTGGCATCATCTTGTTCTGAAGAGGCCTCACTTAGCCAACTTCCAAATGATCGGTCCCCGGAGTCGACAATCCAACTAACCAACAACCCCCTCAACCCAAAGGGTTGAAAAAGAAGTCAACCAGAAGAACCTCGTCCGAACGTGGATTTCATGAGACACTAGTACATGCAAAGCATGCACGCGCCCACTAATTTCCACTCTAATTCTAAGTGCACTCAAGCCCAGGTCCGACTTATCTCTCAATTATAGAACCCCCTCATACCCACAACAATAATAACAATAATATAATGCTGAATGTAAAATACAGAAAACGTAAATCCATACAAAATCCTCGACGGGAAAACAAGCGCTAGGATTGACTCGCGTAGGGAACCGTTGGAGTCCCCAGCAGAGTCACCAGCTGTCGCTACTGCGAAAATTGGCGCCGGCTGAACAGAAGAGTCGCCACCGTGCGTTATTTATCCCAACAGAGGGAAAGTAAACGCTCGAAGTAAACCTACCGCAAAGACGGGAAAGGAATGGTCATCGCAACCAAATCCTGGATTCGGGAGTCGGTTACGCAAGGGGAAGGTATTAGCACCCCTCACGTTCGTCGTACTCGACGGGATCCACGCTTTTTTTCTAGTACGGATTGTTATTCTATCTACTCTATAGGTCTGAGGTTAAAAGAAAATAAAATGACTCGGCAAAGTATCGCACTTTATGCCTACGTATTCCCGTCTGGAACGAGAAATCAGAGTCAACGTAGTTCGCCTACCTACGGGAAAGGAGGAGAAGGTTGCTCGCTAGGATATCGCATCCTATGCCTACGTACTTTCATACAGCATGAAAGATCAGAGCAAACGTAGTTCGGGCCACGTACGACACAAGTCTGTCTTGATTGTTTTTATCCTTCTGAAAAAAGGTTTTCTCCTGATTACGCGTCCAAGCGGACAAAAATGACTCTTTGATTGGTTTACAGTCTTTTACGCAAGAACTGTTTTTTATTGATGTTTATCCTTTTATTGTATTTTTCTGATTGTTTTGAGAAAGAAGAGAAACAGCAACTCTAAAACCTATGGTTGAAAAGGGAATCCAAATCTACCCTAATGTTGGCATGCATGGATGAGAGCCTAATGTCTGTCATATTTCTCTCTTGCGCAGAGAGAAACAGAGATCCTAAGGGGATAAACGGAAAAACAACAACATATATACAGTAAAGCAGTAAATGCATGAATGCAGCAGTACAAGCGAGGCAAGGGAGTCCCACTCAACCTCGAACCTAGAAAACAATAAGCAAGGTGAAACAGCTTCACCTCAACCTCAAGGGGAAGAATTAACAAACAATACAGCAAAGAAAATAAACCCTAAAAACCCAGCTCTGACAGCTCACCCAACTCTGACAGCAGCAGCTTCAGAAAGCAGCAAACCCTAACTTCAACAGTTGCACAGCTTTGACATGCACAATCTTCATCTTTGTCCATCTTTGATTTTCTTCCCTATCTTCAATGGCTTCTCTCTTCAAGATAAGCTCTCCCAGATGAGAATTGATTTATCAGAATAAGTTGAATGTCAAATAGTTCATTGACGACCAAAGGAAGCCTATAAACAGTTGACATTGTAACAGACTGTTTCCCTCAAAGTTCTACCTCCTAGATAAAGCCACTTATCCCTCCAAAAGAGGGAGGTGAATATCATAGAGGGACTTTATGTCATAGAGAGGAATGGAAGCACAGGAAGCTATCCATGATTGTGAAAGAATTTGGTCTATTCTAAAGCTCTGCTTATTTGCTCCTATTTCTCCTAAATCTTCCATCAGCTCCAAGCTCAAGCAATCTTCAAGCTTCAACATTTGATTATTATCCTCAATCTTCTCCTTTGATGTCTTCATGCTCCATAAGCCCAAACCCCAAATAAAAACTCAAAAGCCCAAGCAGACAGATAAAACCCCAAGTGGGCACACCAAACAACCACACAATTCGCAAAATATACTAAAAATAGTAAAATAGTAATTAACATTCTAAGATTTATTCTAAGGGAAGTTCTATATCTACCCTACATACCCCATATGTCCCATACCCTAAATCATGCTAAAAAACCCAAAATAAAATGGTAGAATGCACCTACGTTGATTTTAAACCCTAATTATACTATCCTAATGTTTTCTAATCAACACTAATCGAAATTAATCCACAAAAATATGGAATAAATCTCTAAGGGAACTTAATTCTCTACTCTAGCTAGCACAAAAAAGAACGGGATCAAAATGCGAGTTTAAATGCCTAAACAAAATTCGACAATATGTATGTACAAACAATATGAAAATAAAATGCCATTAAATGCAAAAATTACTAAAAATAGGAAAATTCTCAGAATAATATTTTTATTTTTCTCACAATATTCTTGAGACAATTATTAAAGTGCAGCAAAAATCCCCATATTAAAATGATCATTTTTGAATTTTTTATGAATTATTTGGTAAGCTATATACAAAAAAAAAAAAGAAACAAAAAGAAATTAATTAAATGGAAAACAGGGGGAGTGCTAGAAGCAACCATTTACCTTCAGAATGCAAATTGGGCCCAGGATGGGGGGTGCTGATAGCACGCTGGGCCCATGCTCCTAACTAAAAAAAAAAACAAACAAAAAGATAACCCAGGGGGGGTACTGATAGCGAGAATACCCCTTGTTATTCATTCTGGGCCCAATTTGGGGGTGTAAGCAGCAACAATGTTAAGCCCAAACGACAATTCCAAAGGGGAGGGGGTTTCGCAAGGAATAATGGAAGTATGGCTTGGTAATCCCTGTGATTGGGCTTAAGGCCCGAGACTCCATGATGACCCATCTTCAGTATAATCAAAACCCTAAAACTAACTTTCCTGAATATTGACTACTGTTCATCCCTTCCCCCAAATCGAAAACCCTAGCGCCGCCCTCCATCTCTAAGTTCTCTCTCTCTAAAACAAAACACTTCACCATCTTCTTCATCCTTATGCTCAAACTACTCTTCATTAACACAAACCTCACCAAGAAACCCTCACGAACTCTCACCCAGATTGTCCTATCCTAAACAAACCCTAGTTCTACAACTACACAATCAACAAATTAAGCAAGTTTAATGGATTTCGAAGGGAACCTGGAGATACAAAGGAATTGGTGGTGCCGGTAACGTCTTCTTCAACGTCAGCAGGTGTTCAGCGAGTACCAGATGAAGACGGTCTTGACGCGCGAGGAGGCCACTTCGCTGAAGTTCTTGAAGTAATTTCTAGGGAAAGGAAGAACACGGTGAAGGATCTATGAAGACGATGAAGGTTGATGTACGAACGTCACGAAGAACAATGGAGATCCTTGAAGAATGCAGAGTGCGATGGATCTTGACGGATTTGCCAGAATCTGGAGAACGTAAGAAGATCTTCGAAGATCCTTGAAGAATTTCTGGAATTTGATGAACGCAATGAGAGATGTTCTTGAGCGATTGCAGCTTTCTGGTGAAATTTTAGATGAACAATCCAGCGGATGAACGATGATTATGGATGAAGATGGAAAAAACTTCGTTGAAGGTTGTTACGTGTTCTTGAGAAACGAAGGTTTCTGGAAAAATTCTATGAAGGATCTATGAGTTTGGATCGGAGAAGATGAAGTTGGGAAGAATTTTCTGAGAATTTTCCAGTTTCCAGTGATTAGCGGTGGTGGTTAGGACGGTGGCCGCCGGCCCTTGCATGGCCGGCGGTGGGATTCCGGCGAGGTGATGTGGTGGCAAGAGGGAAGCGTGCATGGGCTACACGTGTGGCTGGGGAGTGGCTGAGAGTGGACAAGTGGCAGGTTTTGGGTGAGAGAGAGTGTGAGGTGGAAGAAGACTTTGGCAAACGCGTGGCATTACCTTTTAAATGACAAGTGGCACTGCGAATTGGATCTGAACTCTGGGATCAATCAATGGATAATGGCCCAATTGACTTAATGATGGATTAATGACGATTAAGGACTAATTAAGACTAAAAAACCTGATTAAACCCTAAACTAAAATCAAAAATAAAATCTAATTAATCTCTAATTACCCTAATTAACTAAAACGAAAATTAAACATAAATCCCTAATTAAACTCTAATAAACCCTAATTAATCCTAAAAATGAAAATTAAAACTAAAACCTAATTAATATCTAATTAACCCTAGTTAATCTATAAAACAAAATAAAACCTAATTAATCTGAAAAAACATTCTAAAACTATTTTTTAATATCTACAAAAAAACTTTTTTTTATAAACCCTATTTAAAATCTGAAAAAACAATTAAAAATCTAAAAAAACCATACTATCTATTTTATTATTTTTCTTTATTAATTCTTTCTTTAATAAAACTCTAATCTAAAAAAACACTATCTATTATTATTATTATTATTATTTTTTCTACTCTTTTTAAAAGAAAAAAACTATTTATCTATTAACTATTAAAAGAAAATTAGTTTCTAAAATTTGTTAAAAATCTTTAATATCTATTAATTTCTTTAAAAACCTATTAATTTCTAAAAAATGAAAAGAAAATTTATTTAAACTCTAAAAAATATTAAAAAAAACCCTAGTAAATCCAGAAAAATCCAATTAAGTGAATTAAAATCCAGAAAAATGACAGAAAAATCCTAAAAATGCCAGGAAGCCGATTAAACCGATAAAAACCCAATTACGCAACCGTAGCAAAACCCGGGCACCGAGATAGCCTGAAAACACCAGGAACGAGCCCCAATTCTCAACAAACTTTCATTCTGACGGGCCTGTACTGCCTGAAACACCAGGGGCTCTAATCCTGATAAAAGTCAATCTTGATTGATAAAAATGTCATGCATGCCGTATGCAAATGCGAATGCAAAATGTATTGAAACATAAACCAGATAGGGAACCGATTGGTCAAATTTTAGGGTGCAACAGAGTCCAGTAGTTACTAGAATTGTTTAAAGTCTAATAGTTATTGGCAATGTTCACCTATATCCCTGATAAATCCAGTTGGTTTGTTTTCTTCTCCAGTTGTTTCCTGAAGATCTCGTTTGAACTCTTCACTATAAGGAAATTTCCCGTTCGGTTTTTGTCCCATGTGGAGTCTTGTTTTGTCCTGTTGGTTCCTCTTATCAGAGGTCAACTCCTTGTTTTTAACCTGGTCCCCAGTGGAGATTCTGTTTTCTTTCTAGATTTCCCCAATGGAGTTGTTCTACCATTTCTACCTCCATTGGGAAGTTTCTTTCCTCTAGAGTATCATAATGGTCACGTTTGAACCATGTGCCTGATCACTCTAGATTTCCATGGTGTTTGTCTTTCCCACTGTGTGGTTACTCGTTGTGTTGGCATTATTCTTGTTTACTATTGTCGTCTGCATTTTGCATCTTTTGCATCGTAGAGCATCATTGTAGAGTTCATAGCATGTCAACACTTGCATAGTTTTGTCGTCCTTAGCATATCATTGCATCTAAGGGAAAAATATTCGATTTACTATATTTAAATACCTCTCACCATGATTTTATGAAGATTGTCATCTCTCATGCCATCTGGTAAAGCTATTTAAATAGAGGCAACTGACATATCTCAAATTTTAACCCCTAGATTCCATTGTCATTATAGAAGCATCAATTATTATTTCCTAACCTTAACCTTGTTTCAAGTTTATTAATGTTGAGGCCCATCTGAATTAGGGTTTTGCATCTTTGGAGTCAAGAGGATTATTGCTTGATCAGTCAATGTTTTGGATTGGAAATCATCAAATCAAGGTTCCATTTATTCAAGGAGCTTATATTCAACAAGAATCAAGTGCTAATTGATGTCATTGCAAGATCATTGAAGCCCAATTTCATTTGGCCCCAAATTAGGGTTTTATTAGAAAAAGTCAACTGTGCCTTTGACTTTTGATCTAAGCATGATCCCAAGCCTTGAGACATGATTCAACATGTTCATATACATCCTTGGAGCCTATCTAGTATGTTTTAGAAGTCCAAAGATGAAAATTCATTGAAAAGCACACAGTTGAATTCATTTGGTACAAATTTCATCTAACAAAGTCAACTCTTTGACTTTTAGGGTTTTTGGTCCAAATTGAAGCATCCACACCAAATTTTATCAAGATATATTTAATCAATAAGTTTGATCATGAATAAACCAAGATTGGAGAGGTTTCTTGCAAAAGAAGAAAACTTGGTTAAACTTGAATTTTTTCCAAGTGTGGAAAAAACCTCATTTTGGCACCAACTTGGAGAGATCATAATTTTCAATCCACACATCCATTTTTTGGGTTCCAAATATAAATTTGTAGATATCATCATGTAGTACAAAAGTTTCCTAATGACCTATGAGCAAAAGATGCTTAGGAAGAATTTCAAAACACTTAGAATATTTTCAAGATAAATTTGTTCCTTCATTTTTCAGCCAACTTCAAGGCCAGTTTTCATCGTGATCCCTTTAGATTCAAGATTTTCATCAAACATGAAAGTTGTAAGGCATGTTTAGGGCTTTCTAAAAAGTACAAGAACTCCTTCATAACATATGTGATCTAGGAGTTTCGAAGGAAAGAATTTGAGGTCCAAGAACTTGAAATACAAGGTTCAAACTTGTTGTGACATGTTGCAAAACCAATCTTTTGATAATAACCTTGTTTTTTTCATATGTTTGATGGTAAGATACCCCTTTATCAGAATAATACACGAAAATACAAGTCATTTCCAATGATTTTGAGGCATGAACCAAGTGATGGTACAAGTGGTCATCTCCATTCATAGTACAAAGCATGTCATTTCCCTTATTTCAGCATGGAGCCACTCCTAAAGTCTATCAAGTACATATTCATCTATAGAAGTCTGCCCAAAGCCAACCACTTTGTAATTGATGACTTGAACCATACAAAAAACCATCATCATAATTAGTTCGAAATTGAAAATGAATGGTTGGCAAAAGGTCGGATTCTGACCACACCATAAACATCCCATTTCCCTATAAATACCAAGTCAAATTTCATTGCTAAAGACAAGAAAAGACCCTCAGAAACTTCACAAAACACTCTTGCATTCCTGTGGTTTAGTATTCTTGCAAAACACCCCAGTTTTTGCAAAACCTCTGACCAAAATCATTCCACTCGTGCCAAACTCAAACAAGCATCATAAACCTCCTATGCACTCTCATTAGAACTTGTTCCAACCATTGAACAAGTTATGCGACCCATTAAACACCCTACACCATCTTCAACCTTCATTATTGCAAGAAAAATTGTGTTATGTGTTCTAGCCTATTTCCAACTAGATCAGCCATCCAAACAAGTTCTAAAGCACTTAAGGAAGCTAAGAAGGTTGTTATCTTCCATATGCAGTAGCTGAAAAGAAGCCTTGGACTTTCTCCAAGAGGTAAGGAATTATGACTTTCAAACTCTCATATTCATGCATTGTCTTGTTGATATTTGAATAGAAAAAATGTAGTATGTTTGGTGCTTTGTGATTCTGATTGGATTTTTGCCTTGTTTGGTTTGAATATTACATGTTTAACATGTTGAACTTTCATGGCGTTAGTTGTTGAGTGATTTTTGAATTACTCAGTTATTTTTAGGACGAGATATTGTTATATTCTTGATCCTTGTGAAAAATATTGTGACTTTGATCTTTACATCATTGAAAATGGTTGAGAGTTGAAGGAGTTCTGAGGAAAAGAAATTATGGCCATGGAGTTTTGTTTAGGGCACGGAAGAGAGAAGCGAGGAAGAAGAAGATAAAAGCTGAGGTGGAGGTGAGTTAGCATGACATGGCGCGAATTTGGCCATTTCCTGGTGTTTTAAAATAAAAAACAATTGAAGGCGTATTATGTTTGGATGTAATATCCACCCGGTGGTAGAAACTTAGTCATGCCTTTCCCTTTAACCTGTCGTGCCTGGGTTCGATCCTGCTGATCAACCCTTTTGTTTTTTTTTAATATTCATTGTATTTTGATATTTTATTGATTGCTGGCATCTCAGGCTCACCACACGCGTGTGGCCTAGTTGGTATTAATTTTGAATGGTAATCTTAAGACCGTGGGTTCAATACCCCTAGGGTGCATTTCCATTATTTTGGTCACTTTTTTATTTATTTTTATGGTTTTCTAATACAATTTCAAACTTTCATAACTTATTTGTTTTTTATCCTTTTGATCCCATTATTTTTTGCTAAATTCTCATGAAGATGCCTATTTTATGTTTGTAAAAAGAAAGTTCCAAAAATTTTATTTTTCTTGCACTTATGAGTGATCGAAGTATATGACTTTTTTAGGGTTTCTTAGGTTTCCTTTTAATCTTTTGATTGATCCTTTGATTCTCCTTGAACTTCTTGAGTTGTATGTACCATATGCATCTTGTATGAACCTCATTTGATATGATGAACTTACATACCCTTGTTGTTACATTGTTGTTATTACTCTTTTCAAGTTCATGTCCTTATGTGAATACATGTTTGAATCTTTTGAGACCATGGTTGTTACCTTGCCCTTAGCCTGTGATTATCTTCTATGATCAAGTGATTTGACTGGACATATGCTTGATGTCTCTCATACCATGCCTTAAGTTTTCTTAGATACTTGTTTTTTTTTCTTTGAAAGATGTTTATTATGCATGTTTGTATGAATCAATCCTTGTGATTGTTTCTCATCTTACTCAAAGACTATAATTGAACCCTTTTACATGTTGTTTGTTACTTACTTGTTTGACATGTTCATCTCATATTCATAATGTTTCCAAGAATTTTTGTCACTCATATGATATGATCTTGATGTCTACAAGTTATCCTTTGAATGTTTACACTTCAACTCACATGCTGTTGTCACATATGTCTCACTCTTATTCAAAGATATTTTGGTTGTTACCTTTGCCATACTTTAGTTTGATATCCATGCTTTAAATATTTTCATGACTTATGCATGTTGATTTTGAGTTTTGATCTCCACCATGATAATTAATATTTTGAATTATACATGATTTGTTGGTACTTCAAATTTCCATCTCTGATGTTTGGTCTTGTAAGAACCTTATTTCATGATCTTTTAGATGTTGTGACATCTATGGTTACCTTTTGATTGTGACCATTTGCCACACCCTCATTTTCACCTTTAGCCTTTCATACCCTACATTCGTCATATCATACATCGTTCTAGTGCATATTGAGCATGTGGGTTTACAAGGTAAGGATTAGGTCGGTTTGTTGCTTTCCATTTCAAACAAGAGAAATTGTCTATCATGGGTTACATTGAAGAGAAGTTCATCATCTAGGGTTTGGTTCAAGTTGGAAAGTCTACTCATGTAGATTTCTTCAAGAAGAAGTTACTTGAAAAATATTAAAATATTCAAGATCAATATTCTTAATGAACATGAAATGCAAGGCCTAATTCAAGATATCTTCATCCAACTTTGTTTCAAATTCTTGATCAAGTGGAGTTCAAATTTGCAAAGCATGAGTCAAGATCACAAGTGCATAATTTAAGACTTCATTCATTTCAAATTCAATGGTATAAGGGAAATCCATAATTCAAAGTTTAAGATTCATGAATTCAAGGCTAGAATTTTACAAAGGGAAATTTCATGACATTTGCAAGAATGTCACATTTGTTACACAATTTTCTAACTCTAAGCAATGGTTAGAAAATTAAGCTATTTCTAGTCTTAATTCAAGTTTCTAACTAACTTCATGTTATGGTACTCTCCATGCCTCATCAAATCTCCATTTGCTACATATAATTCATAACCCACAAATATCCAAGGTAAATAATTAAGGTTGAATTCAACATTGGAGCATTTCAAAAACAAAACCATTAATGCTTATTCATGGGCAATTTCAATGCATTTTAAATTGATCCAAAACAACCCCATGACCAACTAATTTCCAACCAAATAAACCATGTCACAAACTTAAGGAATTAGTTCATGTTGGTTCACATGCATACCAAAATTCAGATTTTTGAAAATGCTGTCAAATGTAGAAGCATAGACCACAAGGACATCCCAAGAATAAGTGAACAAAGGAGAGTAATGCAAAAAGGGCAGCAAAAATTCAGCACTAGGAAAGTGCAGCAGCAAAAGCAAAAAGCAACATGCTATAAATGGAAAGAAATGGTGTTGCACCAAGAAAGTGGTAATAAGTCTTTCCAAGTATGGAAGTTCTGAAACTTGAAGCATGTGAAAAACCCATTGCTTTGGTACAGTAGCAAAAGTGCAGCAGAAAAGTAGGATTTATAGGGGAAAAGGATGCATCAAGAAAGGGGCATTGGATTTTTCTAAGGGTAGAAAATCTGGAGTTTGAAAACAGTTGTAAACCCCAATGCTTTGGATATAAAAGAAAAGTAACAACAGTAGAAAAAGGGGACATTCAGGATTCACACATTCACTACACATTGAGATAGAAAGATATTGAGAGCAAAGAAACATAGAGAGAAAAAACAGAAAAAAGGAGTAAGAGAAAAAAATAGAAAAAGGATTGAAAAGAAAACTTTGAGAGAACAAAAGAGTGTTAGAAAATCAGAAGGAGGAGGACATCCAACAAAGCCATTGATGTTGAAGGAAGCTAGTAGTTCTTGGGTATCCTTCCTTTAAACTCTCACCTCTTTACTTTTTGCATGTTTTTATTTTCATGTTATTTTTGCTTGTGTTGTATGTTGTAATAAGGTCTTGATATGACCAAGAAACCATTGTAAAAAGAAGTAAGAAACAAAGATATAGCATAGTGTAGCTTCCATGGTGACATGAGTTGAAAAACTCAAAATACTGTCACGTTCGCTGGCAAGTTCGCCTAGCGAACTTTGCGATGGTTTCCCACTGTTTCCATAAAAGAGGCTTGGTATGGGAAAAACAACATGAAGTTCTCCTAGTGAACTTCTTGATATTTTTTTCTGTCATGTTCGCTGGCACCTTCGCCTAGCGAACTTTGCCCCTTTTCGCCTCTGTTTGCGTTCGCTAGAGGTTCGCCTAGCGAACTTCTTGTTGTTTTTTCTGGGCACCTTCGCTGGCACCTTCGCCTAGCGAACTTTGCTCCTTTTCGCCTCTGTTTGCGTTTGCTAGAGGTTCGCCTAGCGAACTTCTTGATGTTTTTACTGTCATGTTCGCTGGCACTTTCGCCTAGCGAACTTTGCCCCCTTTTTCCCTCTATTTGCGTTCGTTGGTTAGTTCGCCTAGCGGACTTCATGATGTTTCTGGGCATCTTCGCTACAGCCTTCGCCTAGCGAACTCCCTTAGTTTTTTTCTAGTTTCATGCTGTTTTTTTTTCTTCATGTTTTGTGTTGTTTATGCCGACTAACCCAATGTGGTTGCATGACCTTTGTATGTGAATTATTATGGTTACGTTTGACTTTTGGTTCCAAAACTATTTTCAAAAATAAACTCTCGATTTCATCGAGCCACTTTCACCCTTGTAAGTCGTCCGCCTTGTGCGTTCGCCATCGACCTTGTTCGCATCACTTCAAACATTTTCACAAACAATAAAACCATTGATCCAACATCAAATGGTATTTTTCTCATAAAAAAATCTAAAACATAATAAAGATACGATTAGGATTATATGCCATGAATTTAAATTGGTGGAGAAGGAATGAGAATGTAACCCTCATACACTCGTTCCGAATGTTTTGAATACAAGGCGCTCGACTTGGTTATTCGAGACATTCATCTCTATCCAAAGTTTTGTGTAATCCTAATCAAGAACAATTTCATTTCAAAAAAACGAAAAATGACATCAACTCATCAAACTTCTTTTCTCCTTAGGGCATCAATCCGAAAACCCTTTTTTAAGGTATAAAATTAACCAACAAACAACCATTTCACAAGCCTCCGAACTACAGAGCTTTGATTCTTCACTTCTTTTAAGTGAGGATACGTAGGCACAAGGGCCACAATCCTTGGCGAGCATTCTAAATAAAAAACAACCCCCCTTTTCCCTTAAGTAAGCACACTTTTAATAAAAACACCCATTCACGCTAAACAACCTAGAAGGTTCCCGTCGAGTACGATGGATGCGAGGGGGTGCTAACACCTCCCCCTCGCATAACCGACTCCCGAACCCTAAGACTTGGTTGCAATGACCATGCCCTTTCTCCCAAAGGTTTTATCGCTATTTCCCTTTCCCTCCTTGGGATAAATAAAATCCGGTGACGACTCTATGTCATTTTTCGCGTAGCGACACCATTGTTTTTTATTCTAACTACTAAGGATGGATGCTAGGTTGTAACCTTGTCATCTATTTTACTTTATCAAAGATTTTCTTGATGTTGTCACATGCTTACCCTCTTCTTCTTGGTTGTTACCATGATTATATGTCTTCATCATGTTTGAATGAATATATGTGTGCTTGAAGCTTGTTAAGTTTCCCCAAGTGATGTAGCTTGTTAGCTCTCATCCTAAAGAGTTCCCTTGTGTTCCTAAGTCCAAAGGAAAGTCTCTCTATTGACTCAATGTTATAGATATCTCATTTATTCTTTTAGCCTCCCCCTTGACCTTGTTAGAGTCATTAAGAATTTAAATTTAGTCTTAAGATAAAACCTACACCCCTTTTGACTTTGTTTCAGTCAAAACCCTAACCCACCTTGTTAAGAATCCTATAACTTAGAACTTAGGTCTAGAGTTTGTTAACTCTATGTGTGTACCATTGCCATGTGTACTCACTTCCCCTCTTGACTTTTAAAGTTAATCCCCAGTTAGTTTTCCACTTAGACTTAGAGAGTTTGTTAACTCTATATAAAGTATCATTGTTATGAATACTTATTCCCCTTGGAACCTTTACCATAGTCAAAGAGTTCCTTCACCCTAGTTAGGAGAACTACGGTTGCTCTGGTTCCATCCTTGTTAGGATACGTAGGCACAAGATGCAACGTCTTGGTGAGCATATTTAGTGTACATACCCATAGGTCTTTACCTTTAGCACGTAAACATTAGAAGACAAACATTAGGATAACATAATTACCTAACAGGAGGCTCCTATAGAGTACTACATATACTTAGGATGCTAACACCTTTCCTAGGTATAACCAACCCCCGATCTTTTAGATTCGTTGTTACATAGAGAACTTAGGGTTTTCTTCGATCTTTACCCTTTCCTTTGGATAAATCAAAGCTTGGTGGTGAATATTTAAAGATTTGTGGTTCAAGTTAATTAATAGTTTGATATCTAATTCTCACCGCAACACATACTACCCTACACCTGTTAGCATCATTTTTTTTCAAACTTAACATTCCTACCATTCAAAACATTGTGCTCTAAGATAACATCTTTGAAATATCCATGCCAAATCCGTAAAAGCCTAGAGCTCCATCTTCTTCAATCCAGCACATTATCCTCACCATAAAGGATCATTCATATGAAAAGAGAAAAAGATAATGTCAGCAAGTAATGACAATCCCGAAGCAATGAGCAAACGTGCATAGCGACAATAATGACGAGTTCATGGTGTAAAAAACTTCCAAAACGGAAATCAAGTGAGCAGACAATGAGCAGACAAAGATACAATAGCAGGATAGATAAGCAATCATACATCTTTGAACAAATAATTAATGACCAAGGACAATAAAAGGGAAAGAAATTAAGTGCATCAACCGCCAATTATCAATCAGTAGACACGAGCAACACAAAAAGGGAAGTTCATGAATTATAAATCATGGAAAGTATGCAAAGATCACAATCATTAATCAAATAATCACAAAAAATGGCATGAAATCATAAACCATTCAAAATCAGATTGTGCAATAACAAGTCTTGATTCATCAAATATTTCCAAATCATGATCTCACGAAAATAACCATTTAATGCACAAATCTCATACTAGATTATTGCTCATAAAACCTTTGATTCTCACATTGAATGGCTCAGCCTATAAAAGCTAACAGACCATAAGGGACTCACGGATACACACATCTAATACGCACAAAAATCTAAGAAACACAAAAGATTCACACGTCTAATAGAAAAGACACAGACGAAGGTTCATATACGGAAGTATGCACGAGGAGACGAGAATAGAGAGGAAGAAAGTCATACCTGTGTCGTCGCCATATTCATCCCTTTGGGTAAGAATTTCGCTACGTTTTCTCTTGCTTGCATTGATTCATGTCTATTATGCTTGATTAGCCTTGAATCCTCTTAGAATTGTTGATGTTTATGCTTGATTTTGGGTTAGGTTTTGTATTCTTATTTATGATTTCATGGGTTTGTGGTACGATTTCAAGAAATCTGAGGGCAGATCCAAGCTCAGAAGGTACGATTTAGGATATGTGAGGGCTTTGATCAGAACTTGGGGACATCCACGGCGGCACCGCCGTGATGTTCTTGGCCACCGCCGTGATCTTCATCTTCATTGCCGTGGGAATTCATAAGCACCACCGTGGTTGATCCATTGTTTTGGGTTCTTAATGTTGTTATGATGTTTGTTCATGCAAGAGTGAGAGAGAAAAAACAAAGAGATATAGAGAGAGAGGGGAAAAAAAGGAAATGAAATGTTATTCTATCTTTCTTAGGTTATGACGCCGTCTTTTTCCCATGTATGCACACCCATATGTCGTACCGTGCACCCTACATCAGAGCCTTTGATTTGAGTCAATGATCTGAGTCATTCTGATTTGACGCACAAGATGCATTGGTGGTAGTCAATTTTGACTAGGGGTCCACGATGGACCCCCATATCCCTATTTTTTTTAATTTTTATTTTCTTATTTATTTTGTTTTTTTTTTTTATTGTTTTTTTTATTCCTATTTTCTATCATTCTTATTTTTCAATTTTATTTAATTTAATTAATTAAATTATTAATTAATTTCATTAAATAAATTTATTTAACTTAGTTAATAATTTAGTACTTTTGTTTGATTGTGTGATTTTCAAGTTTCATGCCTTTGTTCCCGTGTCTGTTTTACTCATGCCATAACGTATTGCATTCCACCCCTCACTTATAACCCTAAAACTTTTTTTTTTAAAACTTATTCTTGATTTATATCAAGCCATATTCATACCTTGTAAGTCGGTCATTCATGATAGCCATCAACCTTAGTTATTAGGTTCGTTCCTTAAGCGTTTCAAATACTCGTATAGTTCCGTATTTAAAACCTCGATCAACATCGAGGATTTTTTCCAAATAATTAAAACATAAACTTTTATTAAAACATTAACGAGGTTTTGAATCTTCAAAATTTCTCCTCAATTGTTTGGATGTGAGATTTCTTTCTCCTGTTCAAACAATTTCCCACTTAAAATACATAATTATACTTTAACAATATTTTGATAAAAGATGTAAGAAGCAAGTGGAAACTTTCACTCTTTTCTTTCAATTAATTGGGTGCGAGATATTTTTCTCATGCTCGAGTAATTGATTTCTATAAAAAATACAAATCCACAAATTGTAGTACGAACTACGATTGCTATGACTTTCCCATTGCACGAGAGAATACGTAGGCACAAGGGCCCCAATCTTTGGCGAGCACCCTAATAACTAAATCAACGAATTTTCCTTAAACCCTAGTTAAAAACTTTAGCAAACTTTTTCCTTTTTATTATTCAAAGATGACAAATAAGAATAGTTGACACTCAAAATCACTAATTCGACTAAGAGGTTTCCGTTGAGTACAACGAATGTGAGGGAGTGCTAGTACCTTCCCCTCACGTAACCGACTCCCGAACCCGAATATGGTTGCGATGATCATTTTTCATTTAAAAAAATGTTTTTCTCTATATTTTTTATTCCTTCATATTGGAATAAATTAAAATTCAGTGGCGACTCTGTTTGAATAACTTTTTCCGCGTTCTTCGTGAGGATTGTATTTTTCGAGGTACGATAGAAGACAAAAATGAAATTCACAAAAGTAATTGTATCCTTGCATAGCGGTCTGTGAAAATAGGAGACATAATGGTACAATATTAATGTCCTTTTTCCACAAATTCAGTGTAGTGGAAAGAATACTGATCTTGTACAGTATACTCTTTTCTCACGTAAAACTTTTTTATTTTATATTTAATTATTTATAGGCTTCAGATAAAAATGATGACGAATCATGCATAGAAGAAGAATTAGAGTCTATATGAGGGAGTCTTTAGAACCTTGTCTTTAGATTCTTTAGAACCTTGTCTTTTGAGTCTTCAGAACTTGGTTTTCAAAATTATTGAGCGCAAACTTCAAAGCTTGACAACGTCAGAGGCATAATTTGGAGCTTTAGATGAGCGGTGCTAAAAAACGTTGATCAGAGTAATCCAGAGCTTGATTATCTTTGTATAACACATATCTCAAATTCAAAGTGCACTTGGTTTAGAGTCTGATAATGTCACACATCATTTCTTTAGAGTCAGAACTTGTATCTAGTATCTGCACACTTAATAAAACCATTAGGATACAAAATTTTCCTTTATGAATCTATGTATTGTTATCATCAAAACATACGGCCAGATGCATAACCAAAACTTATTCTTACACCAACAAAATTATTATGAATAGTGTTACGTCCGATAAAGGAAATGAATAAATTAATCATGAAATAAAGTATATAGAGCTCAATAGAAGAAATATACCTTAGATTAAGATGAAATATTTGCGAATTGACGAAATGAATGCTAAGCAGGATGGAAATCCTAATCAGTAAAATTCCCAAATCAACAAGCATGCCTTTTCGAACATCATAATCGATATGAAAAGTGAGGGGAATCAGGATGAAGTCTTGTAGAGAAACTCCAAAAAAGCATATTGATACACCTGGAAAAAAAGGAGATTACAAACAAGAATGAAGGTTTAAAATATAGAAATAATGAATAAAAGGATGAAAAGAGAAACACATGTGCAGCTAAAAGGAATCCCATCATAAATAGTATCGAAAACACCAAGTTGAAACCACTACAAAAGGCTAGATAAAGGCCAACATTGACGTAAATTTGAACAAAAAATGAGGATTGTGTGCGATCTTCATAGATGAAGAATGTGAACCTCTTGCAGTTAGTTCAATAGAAATGGAAGGAGATGATTAAAGATGGCAACGGGGCGGGTCGGGGACGAGTTTTACTATACCTGCACCCGCACCCGCCTCCATGTAACACACCCGCCCCCGCCCCCAAACCCAATCGGGGGTAAAAATTTACCGTCCAGACCCGCCCCCAGTAGAGAACGGGTGCACCCGCACCCGCCCCGCCCCCACCCGAAAAAAAATTAATTTATTTTTAATTGCAATAAAAATTAATAATTTAATTAAAAAATAAATAAATAAATTATTTGTTTAATTAAAAATTTAATTAGTAAATGAATATTAATTTGATTGATTTAATTATTTTAATTGCAATAAAGATATTAATAATTTAATTAAAAATATAATTAATAAATAAATATTAAAATAAGTAAAATAAGAGAATTAAACTAAAATGCATTATTCGGGGGCGGGGCGGGGCTGGGTGCGGGCGGGTCTTAGTGTCTCCCCGCATCCGTACTCGCACCCGTACCCATTCAAACCGGGTTTTCTCCGCTAATTTTGGGGCGGGTCCGGATTTTTTTGCCATGCCTAGAGATGATAACTTAAAGAAGTCCCAAAATACGTCCAGACCCATGTCATGTACGAAAAGTCCGCTTAATGATTTTTTTTTTCTCTTTTTAAAAAGAAAAAATCACAATTGAGCTATAAGTGAACATTATTTTAGGAAATTGGTTATCTTGAAAAATAATATTTGCAAAAAAAAAAACTTATTAAAAATATATGCAAAAAATAAAAATATTTTTTTTAGAAATAGTATACTAATTTTTTTAAAAATTTGAATTTTATTTTTCCAATTCAAATTTTTTAATCTTTTATTTTCATAACATATGATCTTATGACACAAATTAACATGATTTTAACTTTTAATTAACTTAAATTTATGATTTTAATCTATATTATATATGTCACAAATTTTAACACAATCGACAAAAAAAAAATTAATATTATTAAATTAGACGTTAACAACAACGTCCAAAAATTGACTATTAGCATTTGTGAATTTTTAATAGTTTGTGAATTTTTAATATACGCTAAAACATGTCATTTCATAAATTTGCATCTTACTTTTTTTTGCTTTTTATTATAAATTGTTTTGTGAAAAAATTTACACTAAATTATAATGTATTTTATAATATAAAAAATTATTAATATAATTTTTTATTATACTCTTAAATATTTATCATATTATCATCTTCTAATTATTTAAATTTATTTTCTCGGGTTGTTTGTAATTTTTTTCATACAACAATAGTTATAGTACTTGTTTTAATATGTGTGAAATATCTTAAATGAAACTTATAATAAAAAACCAAGGGTTTATATATTTTATACAGAAAATTTCACCGGTTGAAAAGTGGTAGAGTATGTATTATACGATGTCATAATATATATATTTTGCAATATCGAAGAAAATAGAGAGTAAGTTATCCTCCACTCACCCCAAAGCATCTTCTTCTTCTCTAATGATAATAGAAACAAAGTGATGATTGGTATTTAGAAAGTATCAAAGATGCCAAGAGTTAGAGTGCAAGAATCGTAATATCCGGAAGATCCCTTAAACTTGTTACATTACTGTTCATAATTACACCCACCACTATCATTCCAAACTACATATATACGCAAGTATTTCGAAACAAGACAACAGCTGTATATACTGCATCTTAGGATGCAGACAACTAACATATGGATGCTGGTGTCTCATATTAAATAAACTTTTTCCCTGTACTCAAAATACTACACTGCATGATTTCCCGGATCATGTCATATACGTATTTTATCTTAGGGTTAGGGCCACACCACAGCATTAACATGTTATACTTAGGTTTACTAAAATATTGAAACATGATTTTTATTTTTTTTTAGGGTGAAATATAGAGAACAGTAGATAGTGGTGGCATGTTTACTTACTCTACTGCTCTTTCCCCATCCATCAATTTATCATTCTGAATGACTGACAGGATTGATATGCAAACCGACCACACCACCTCTCTTCAAATTCAACCCCCACCACTCCTTTTCGAAATTTTCATCATCTTCACACGCAAACCATCAACACTCACGCAAACAGAATAAAACATTGCCACAAAACTTTCACTTTTTTGTAGTATAATATATTCATTCATTCAGTTTTTCTTATTTTTTATCTCTGAGATATATTATTAAAACAATAAGCATTTTTGAGAAAAGAGAACATTGAAAAAACCCTCACGTGGGGTTGTCTGACACATTCAAAAATTTCCACTATAACCTGAATGAGAAATTGAGAAACCTCTTTCAAGTACTTGTCCTTGCTCGTTTTCTAACACACTACACACAGTCACACACACCCTATCTTGTATCTTTAGTTTACTTCATGTTTTATCTATATCCATATATACACGTACTTGTTTTTTTATTAATTAATTTATTTTCTCCCGCAAAAGAGAAAAGATATGAGTAATAAAGAAAAGGGTTTAGTTTTGGGAGTTTGTTTTTGTTTTGTCTTTGAGATGTGGGGTAGCAGTAAGGGCTCACGTGGGT
This sequence comes from Lathyrus sativus, assembly GCA_963859935.3. Taxonomy (NCBI): domain Eukaryota; kingdom Viridiplantae; phylum Streptophyta; class Magnoliopsida; order Fabales; family Fabaceae; genus Lathyrus; species Lathyrus sativus. The sequence goes on along the minus strand of OZ012740.1, from coordinate 596,403,513 downwards.
ATATCTGACATCAAGGCATGTTTTTCTACATTACCTTTTTTTTCTTCTTTCCATCCTCGTTTTACCTTTTCATACATCAAGTTGAGACAAAGAGGTTTCTTGCATTTGGGTTTAGCTTTTTTCTTTCTTTTTACTTATACATGTGCACGAGGGGGTTGTATTTATTTATATTACACTTTAGTGGTTTCATTATCAAAATATACTGTAATATCTTAATGAAAATTTAAATTATCTTTTTATTTTTTATTTTTTATTTTACACACAATTGAAGAACCTAATTCTTCACTCTAAAAATGACTACATTGAACAATAAAAACCTCAACTAAAATATTTAACTTTGCTGAATTCTCAAGACATGAATTCGAATATAACAAATTTGATTAAAATTTTATAAATATTTATTTGATTATACATTGGTTAATATATAAATAAAAAACTATAAAAATATATATTGAATTAAAATTTTAAGAAAAAACTTTTATAAATTTAAAATTTTAATGCAAAAATTCTAAAATGAAATTTATATATTTAATACATTAATATATGCTTAATTATAATTATATTATCCATTTTTATTTATTAATAATTATAACAATTATCTACTCACAGTATAAACAAATTAATTTAAACTATTTTTAAAATTATGATGTTAAATGTTTATATTTCATTTGAAATTTTTTATATTTAAACTTGATAAATATTTATAATTTTTTACTTACAGCCAACTGAATTGCATTAATATTAGATTTTTGTTATCTCATGTTGCAATTCTGAATTTTATCTCTATTTAAAATTAATTATTATTTTTATATACAAAATAATAAATATTTATATTGTTTTACTTCTAACTTAACTGATGTACATTATAATATTAGAATTTTTATATCATATTACAAGTTCAAAATTTTCTCTCTCTATTTAAAAATAATTACTATATTTATATAAAAATTTCTTGAGTTTTTTTTGTTTTATAAATTTTTTAAAATTTAAAATAAACAAATTAATTTTTTATACAAATATTTAATTATGTTACATCTTTTTTTAATATGTATTAAATATATTTAAAAATACTAAAGAATCTTTCTTCAAAATTCTACAAATATTTAAAACATTTACTATTTCAATCAACAGTTTTAAATTTTTTTATCCAAATAATCTAGTTTTTAAAAACCAAATTCTCAAAATAACCCACATTTTAAATTATATCATAAACTATAACACTTTTTTAAATAAATCGTCAAAGTATTGGAGTCAGACCAATTGGCGTTTACAACTAAATTTTAAGAGGAGACACCAATTGGATTGACGCCTGCACTTAGTGCTGTCAATCCAATTGCCGCTTATGTGTAACGTTATAATGTTGGTGCCAATTAGCTTGGCACCCGTGTGTGTTGTGTTTTGTTTTATTATAATGATTGACATTTTATATAAAAGTCAAAATCATAAATATTAATACTAATATTAGGTTAAGTTTACATACGAAAACCAAAAATTCTAACGTCGTTGACCAGGATGACACAACCAACCATTGCTTCCACATCCCATAACTACCCTAACGTGTGGCCCAAGTCCATGTTGATGACTCACTCAGGTGTTTGAGGATTTGAGGACACAGTAACATCACCATCACCATCACCAAATTTCCTAAGAAGTTCAGTCAATTTCATGAAGTCCTGTGTATGGAATGACACGCTACCGCCGTAACTGAATTCGTGACCCATGTCAGAGTAGTTGGGGTGTGTTTGGGTTATTAGTATGCGGTCGAGGCGATTGAAGGGAGACATTGGTGAGAATGGTTCGTTGGTGAAAGGTTGAAATGGTTATCGTGGTGTTTGGTAGCCATATGGTTGTTGCATATTTTGGTCTTGTGATGTTTGGGTTTCTTGGCTATAGTAGGAGGAACGGTTGATGTTAAATTATGATGAGTGTTTTGGCTATGACGGCTATGGTAGGATGATGTGATGGGGGCATATCGATGTTGGGTGTCTTGATAATGATCATCTTGTTGTACGAGTATCCTCTTAGTATTATGGTTGGGTGTTTTGGCATGTTAAGGTTGTAGGTTTGTCTGTTTGCTGGCTGATAATTTTATTGGATAGAGGGTTGTGAGTAACCGGTCTGGTAATTTTGTGGGGGAATAAATGTTGAACCTTCTTGTGTGTAAGTGACTTGACGTAGGTCTTATAGGTACATATCCTCGGCGAGAAACTCAAACTCAACCAATCTATACCAAGCCATATAATTACAAGTTGATTTTTCTTTGGTTGGTATCACAACGTCACTTAAGACATGGCCATGTCGGTGCTTCCATTTTTGACACTCAGATCTAGCGAAGCCTTACTAAGGGTTAAAATTCCATTGGTCATTAACTCTTCATAGATGTCATTCTCTGAGGTCTGTCAAGGGATCTAGGATGTATTGAAGCATGTCAAACTGCAGTTTAACACAGTCACTATGGTTAATCACCACAGTGGTGAACCTTATGACCGGTGTGCATGCAATCTAAATAGCTACATCTTATTCGTTGATTTCATGTTCATGATCCAAGTTTAGATATGGACGCTAAATGAACTGAAGAGAAAAATATATTAGATTATAAAATAAATGATATTAAAAACAAATTATTATGAATTGATTCGTTTAGTGGCAATACATCTGCTGGTCTAAGGTGATCCAAGAGATTGCGATACTGAGTAATACAATGTCTAGGACATTTATTGTAAGTCATATCATAAGTCGACCATCTACACCAAAAAAGTAAATATATTATTTAGAGATAATAATTGGTAAAGTAAACAAATATAATTAATGTTAAGAACTTACTTTTGTGTGTACAGGAATGTGAATGGGTTGTGGTTGATGGGCGCTAGGGACGGTAGTCTGGACTAACCATATGCTTGGAGCAAAACAGCGCATCCAGAAAATGTAGATGTATCTTTGTGTGCATTTTTACACAAATAGCTATACGAATAAACCAAACAAGGGGACCCTAACTATAACTTCTTATTTTATCAACATGTCTTAATAAGGATAAATACATAACATGCATACTAGAACCACTACTTTCGAGAAATAAAAATAAATCAATTAAAAGCATAATATGACATCTAATTTTTATTATTCGAGTATTTTCATTGGAGGCTTCGTTGTGAAATAAATTACATGTCTATTTCTTTTAACGATCATAGCTACTAATAATAATAAAAAAAGATTATGAAAATAGGTGTGACATTGAAATGCTAAAATGCACATCTATTTATACTAAAAAAACACACATTACACCTTGATGTCAAACCAATTAACACTGACACTATAACACTACACATAGACGCTAATTTGATTGACAAGCGATACAGGTGCCAATCAATTGGCGTTTCATCTTAAAATTTAGGTGTATACGCAATTGGTGTGACACCAATGCTTTAACGAGTTTTTTCTTTTAAAGTAGGGTAGTTTGTAAAATAATTTAAAATGTGAATTTTTTTAATTTAAAAAAAAAACTGAATTGTTTAGATAAAAAATTCATAGTTTTAATTTACGTGAATTATTAGAGGATCTTATCTTTTAGGAAGTATTATTAGTAATTAATTTTAAATAAAATGGTAGATATATAGAAAAAATTATTTTCTATTGAATTTATGAGATATATGTTTGTTTATTTTAGTTTTTTAAGTAATTTTCGTAATATATTTCTGTAATTTAAATAACTATTTTTAAAATATTATTTTAAATATTTCATCCTTTTAGTATAAATTTTTTAAATATTAAAACTTCATTTAGTTTTGAATTCATTTTAAATATTTTTTATAAAATTTATTTTTAAGATATATATATATTTTAAAAAGCATAGTTAAATCTTCAATAATACTACATATGTTATATAATATTAAAATTAGCCTCTCAATTTATAAAAATTAAATTTATAAAATTTTCAATATTTTGAAAAAAAAATAATAATAGATTTTAAACATTAAAAAAAATTTAAGGTAAAACAACTCATAACATACCTTGACCCATTTTTGTTTATGTTTCATGCTCTTTCATGTTTTCTTTTTGATCAATTGAATAACTAACACTACCTTTTTAGATATTTGTTATAAAAAAAAATTATTTTTTAAATATATTAAATCAATATAGTTAGATTATATACATTAGTTAATGAATGTATTTAAAACTTTTTTTTTATAATAAGATGCTAATGGATAGAGTATCATCAGTAATAGTTTAGTGCATTAAAAGAAAATGGCATATGTCAGTTTCTAATTGTATTTATGCTATATTTGGAGCATATTAATGGCAAGTTATGTGTCTTCCATTAACAAGACAAACAAGAATTAAGAACCTTTCCATGTTTGATGTGACCTTTAGAGGATCCAGCACTGCTACCAATGACTAATTCAAACATCAATACCAACAACTCCCATGAAGTATTAACTCTACTCCTCATCTCGCTTTATACGGGAAATGGTTTTATTTCCTTGCAAAATGATTGATAGGCACGAACTTAAATTATCACAAAGATTCTTTACGTAACCATTGATTAGTTAACTGTTTTTTTTCTTCTTTTGCAGAGAGCGATTTCTTTTAATTTGAAATGCATTCCTTTTACTTTGTGTAGTGTTATTTGAACATCTGAAGATAGGCCCTCTATATCAACACTGTATAAAAATATATTTTCTATAACTAATGAAGATTGTCTATTTGCTATTTTTATTAAAACTCAATTAAAAAAAAAATTTGAATGAAATTTTGTTATTTTGTATTATTATTATTTTGGATTTAATTGTTATATACTGACAGTGTAAAAATATTTTACACTGTCATCCCAATAAGAATATATCATTCAGTCATATCATATAATTATTTTAAAATTTTCAATATAATTTGGCGGGATGCATGATCGTCATTGGTTGACAGTATAAAATTTTTTTTACAGTATTATTTAATGATTATACTTTTATTTAAACTTAAATTAGAATTCTTTTATATTTTATTTGTTAATTTTGGTTTAATGATTGTTAATGTCGATGCACTTGGATGAGAATGGAATGAGAGAGAAGAAAGAGAATGAAAAATAATTTCATTGGATTGTTATTGAGAGTTTATACAATAGGGTTACTTGTAATCCGAGTAATTAATTATAACTAACTAACTTGTTAACTAAGTAACTAACTAACTTGAATTATATTATAACATATCTCTTATAATTCAAGTTGCTAAACACAAACTAATCGATCTAAATTATTTATATTTTCTTTTTCAATGTTAGAAATATGTCGATATTCAATCCTTTGGTGAAAATGTCGGTCAACTGTGTTTCGTTCGAGCAATGTCTCACTTCAAATTCACTTTGATTTACCTTCTCTCTTAGGAAGTAAAATCTAGCTTCAATGTGCTAACTCATTCCATGCAGAACTGTATTCTTTTCAAGATTGATGACTAACTTGTTTTTTATTGGCAACATAAGAGGTTTCTTTACTTCGACCTCTATCTCATCCATCACATATTTTATCCAGATTATTTGACAACCAGCATAGAATCTTGCTATATACTCAGCTTCACACGATGATAGTGCCGCCATAGGTTGCTTTCTCGAGCATCATGAGATTAGAGCACCAAATATTTGAAAGAAATAATTTGTTGTTCTTCTTCGATCTTCCTTATATCCATACCAATCAGCATTTAAATAACAATTAATCACAACTTCTTTTCTTTCAAAATCTCTTGGAAACATGATTTCATAGTTTATTGATCCCATTAGGTATCTCATGATTCTTCTTACAGCTTTCGTGCATGACACCTTTGGTTCATCCATGTATTTGATTACCAATCTGACTGAAAAACCTATATCAAGTATGTTATTTCACACATACCTAAGAGATCCTACAATTTGTTCAAACAAAGTGACATCGACCTTTTCCTTGTCTTCATGCTTCTTTAGTTTCATATTAGGTTCGACAGATGAGGATGCATGATTCGAATCATCCATCCTAAATCTCTAGAGTATTTTTTTTTACGTACTTCCTTTGGTGTAACTTCACACCTTGCTTGGTAATTTAAAATTACGTGCCTAGGAAATACGACAAGTTTCCCAGATCTGACATTTCAATTTCCCTCTTCATCAACTTCTTGAATTTTGACAAGTTCTCCATGCTATTACCAATTACTAGCAAGTCATCGACATATAAGCAGATGATGATAATATCTTGTGTCATGACCTATACATATACACCATGCTCAAGCCTACATTAGATGAATCTCAATTTGACTAAGTATGAGTCAATTTTATTTTTCCATGCCCTAGGTGCCTGTTTGAGACCATAAAGGGATTCGTACAACTTGTACAGTATCCTTGCTTCCTCACATATCACAAAATCAAAAGGTTATGTGACATACACGACCTCATCTATGGGACCATTCAAAAATCCTGATTTCACATTTAAGTGAAATGTAGTCCAGCCTTGCCTGCATGTCAAGGCTACCACCAATCTGACAGTCTCCAATCTTACTACGGGATACTTCAGAGTAGTCGAGTCTTACTCTCTGAAGAAATCCTCTAGATACTACTCTTGCCTTATGTCTTGCAATCGTACCATCATGATTGTGCTTCAGCTTGAATACCCATTTCACTTTGATAACTTTTACGTGTGTTGGCAATTCGACTAGCTCCCGTGTATTGTTTTTTTCGATCGCCTATAACTCTTTGAACATAGTCGCCTTTCAGTGCTTATTCCTTAAGGCCTCACTATATTTGATTGATTCAACACCTACAAGTAAATTGAAATGAACAAAATCTCCATCTGGTGTGACTTCATCATCACTAACCACTTTATAGTCTTGAAGCTTTATTGGGAGAACTCTGGTTTTTTAAGGTCTTTATCTTGTGCTAGACACACCCTCTCTATTGTCTGCTTCGACTTCAACTTAGACTGCAATGTTATTAATTTAGAATTTCTCCATGCTCACTACTCTCTTCATAAAAGCCATAGCTCATCAATGTCTTATTAGTTGAATCACTTGGATTCCAATCCCATGCAAAGTTATCATCAATCACAATGTCTCAACTCATTCTGATCTTATCATTGATTGGATTGAATAACATGTATGCTCCAATCTTATGATATCCTACCAGAATCATAGGTTCACTCATATCAACAAGCTTCTTTCTTCTAGCATCAGAAACATGTTTGTAGCAAATTGATCCAAACACCTTCAGTTGACTCACTGATGTTCATTTTCCACTCCATACTTCTATAGGGACCTTGTTATTCAAATTCTTGGTAAGGCACCTGTTCAAAATATAAATAGCAGTGGTGACTACTTCACCTCATAAGGATTTTGGCAAGTTCGTTTATTTTAACATGCATCTATCCATATCCAATATGGTCATGCCTCTTCTTTATACTATTTTATCATGTTGAGGCATGTAAAGAGCAACTACCTCATGATCAATACCACGTTCTGTATAAAATGTTAGAACACAGATTGATTCTTAATAATATCTCTATGTTTTGATGATAACTATTATGAAATTTTGTATTTAAGAATTATATACTCTAAAATTTGCTTGAGAATGTTTGCTGCAGATGTTAAAGTAAATATCACTCCAGAAGCAAATTAGATCTGAATATAAGAAATATGCAAGGCTCTGAAGCGTCAGAAGCATCTCTTAGAAGATTCTGAGCGCTGCCTCCAGAAGATTCTGAGCGCTGCCTCCAGAAGAATCTGAAGCAGAAGCTACAAAAGAATCTGAAGAGAAAATCCATAAGCATTTGAAGCAATGAAGAATTATGTATGAAGAGTTTTCAAGCACAGTTACTTCAGAAGACTCTGATAGTACTAACGCTGCCAGTATTGAGGATCTGACCCAAAACTCTGCTCTGAACTTATACACGCTGAAAACACATTTGCTACAAAGACTCTGATTCAGCAAACTCTGATGAACATCAGAAGGCTCTGACCAATTTAGACTCTGATGATTCTTGCTGAAAATTGTTGAAGAAGAATTCAAAGTTATGTTTGTTGGAATAACCAAACGACTCTTTCCTTATTTATACTAGACACAAGAACATAGACAAAAAGGATTTCTCTGTGCATTCTTCTTCTAGGAAAGGTCACATGATGTGAAGACAAAAGGCTCAGACCTTTTTGGTACACTATTCTCAACGTGAAAAGCTCTTGGGTCACTGTGCCTATAAAAGCAAGTCTCCATTCATCTTCTTCAGTTGACGAAACACTTGAAAAGAATTCATTACAAAGCTCTCTTAAAATTCATACATTCTTTCTAGAATTATTTCATTGTTCTTAATCTTAAGTGAAAAATCACAGTTGTGATAAAGCTTTATTATAAGCATTTTTAACACTTGTATTAACATTACATTTGATTGTAAGAGAACCTTAAGAAGATCCAGTTAGGATCAGTAGTTCTTGAGAAGACTTTGAACAGTTGTTCTTAGTGCTTACTATTGTAATCAGTTGATTAAATAGTGGATTAAGTCCTTGTTTGAGAAAGGCAAATCACTCTAGATAGGGTGGACTGGAGTAGTTGAGTTCAACGAACCAGGATAAAAATCCTTGAGTTTTTATTTCTAAGTTTTATCTTCATACTTATTCAACCCCCCTTCTAAGTATTTTCTCACCTTCAGTTGGCATCAGAGCTCCGGTTCTGTGTGTGCTACCACTTCACAGTGACAGAAAAGATCCAGTGAGAAAAACTTTGATATATATTTGGTTGTTACTATGGCTGATGCTTCAATATCCAACAAATATGAAGAAAGAGACAGAATCAGTACAAACCCCCCTATGTTTGATGGGGAGAAATTTGATTATTGGAAAGACAGGATTGATAGTTGTTTCCTTAGTTATGATGCTGATTTATGGGATTTGGTCATAGATGGATATGTTCATCCCATTGATGGGAATGGCAAGAAAGTAGATAGAAAATCTATGACAGAAGCCCAAAAGAAGGAGTTTAGAAATCACCACAAGGCTATAACAATATTGTTAAATGCAATATCTCACACTGAGTATGAAAAGATCACAAATAGAGAAACTGCATTTGACATGTTTAAGTCCTTGAAAATGACTCATGAAGGAAACCTTCAAGTAAAAGAGACCAAGGCTCTGGCGTTAATACAGAAGTATGAAGCGTTCAAGATGGAAGAATCTGAGTCCATAGAAACTATGTTCTCTAGATTCCAAATTCTTACAGCTGGTCTAAAAGTTCTGGACAAGGGCTACTCAACTGCTGATCACGTGAAGAAGATCGTTAGAAGCCTGCCTATCAGATGGAGACCTATGGTCACTGCTATGAAGCTTGCCAAGGATCTGAACAAGATCACTCTGGAGGAGCTAATCAGCTCTCTAAGGAGTCATGAAATTGAACTTGAGGAAGATGAGCCTCAAAAGAAAAGTAAGTCTATTGCCTTAAAATCTAACAAATCTGTAAAAGCTTTGCAGGTGTTAGAGGAAAGCTCTGAAGAATCTTCTTATGAAGAATAAGATGAATTATCCTTGCTGTCCAGAAGAATCAACAGACTCTGGGAGCACAAGCAGAGGAAGTTCAAGAACTTCAAAAGACCAGATCAGCACAAGGAGTCCTCTGGACCAAAAAGATCTGGAAAGAAGGAAGTTGTCTGTTTTGAATGCAAAGAACCTGGCCATTACAAGAGTGAATGTCCAAAGCTTCTTAAAGAAAAACCTAAGAGGAAGTTTGACAAAAAGAAGAAGGTTCTAATGGCAACTTGGGATGACTCTGATGAATCTGGATCCTCATCAGAATCTGAAGATGAATGCACCAACATGGCTCTGATGGCTGACATAGAAGATCAGAATAAATAATCATCTGGATCTGAGTCTGATTCTGAATCTGACTCAGAAGAGGTACTTTCTGATCTCACTAGGGAAGAGCTTATTAAAGTCTTATCTGAAGTCCTGAAAAATTACAATCAGATTAAGCTCAAATGCAAGAAGCTTAAGTGCAATCTTGGCTCTGAGAATAATCTGTTAAAATCAGAAATTGCTGAGTTAAAAGAAAACAATTTAAAAATAAATTTTGATTTTGAAATAGCTCAACAAAATTTTGAATCTGAAAGTAAGTCTAAATGCAAAAATATTTTAGAAGAATATGATTTTAGCTTTCAGAAATTTCTTGCTAAAAGCATAGACAGAAGCAAGATGGCTCCTATGATCTATGGGGTTAGCAGAAATAACAGGAAAGGAATTGGATATGAATCCTCTTCTGGAAAGGATTTAAATCCAATGCCTGTTGATAAACTTGTTATCAAGAAAACTCCCTTGTACTCTCATTTCAAGTTTGGTCATCTGAATGACATTAAACACACAAGTTCTGATCAGAACGTTCCTGTGTTTAAGCCAAAAGTAAGTCAGAACAATATTGTTGTAAAAAGACATAAGTTCAGACCAACTTTCAAGGAAACTAACCAAAAAGGATCCAAAAAGATCTAGGTACCTAAGGATAAGATTATCCCTGTTGCATATGTTTTTAGCAGAAAAGTCAAGACGCCAGTCATGGTACCTGTACTCTGTCTGCTCACGTCACATGACGGGAGAAAGGTTTATGTTCCAAAGCCTGGAGCTTAAATCTGGAGGAGAAGTGAAGTTTGGAGGGAATCAGAAGGGCAAGATCATTGGCTCTGGTACTATTGGTAATGGTAACCTTCCCTCTATATCTAATGTTTTCCTTGTAGAAAGATTAAAGCATAATCTATTGTCCATAAGTCAATTAAGTGACAATGGTTATGATATAATCTTTAATCAACAATGTTGTAAAGCTGTTAGTCAGAAGGATGGCTCAATCCTATTCAATGGAAAGAGGAAGAACAACATTTACAAAATAAATCTTTCAGAACTTAAAGTTCAAAATGTTAAATGCCTCTTGTCTGTTAATGATGAACAATGGGTCTGGCACAGAAGATTGGGGCATATTAATATGATACGTATATCTTAGATTAATAAACTCAATCTGGTCAGAGGACTTCCTAAGTTAAAGTTCAACTCAGATGCTCTTTGTGAAGCAAATCAAAAGGGAAAGTTTTCAAAATCTTCCTTTAAATCTAAAAATGTTGTTTCAACCTCAAGACCATTAGAATTACTTCACATTGATATGTTTGGACCAGTGAAAACTGCATCCATCAGAGGCAAGAAGTATGGATTAGTCATTGTTGATGACTACAGCAGATGAACATGGGTAAAGTTCCTAAAACTCAAGGATGAGTCACATTCTGTGTTCTTTGACTTCTGCAAACAAGTCTAGAATGAAAAAGATTTCAAAATTATAAAAGTCAGAAGTGATCATGGTGGTGAATTTGAAAACAAATATTTTGAAAAATATTTTAATGAAAATGGCATAGCTCATGATTTTTCCTGTCCTAGAACTCCACAACAGAATGGGGTTGTAGAGAGGAAAAATAGAACTCTGCAAGAAATGGCCAGAACCATGATCAATGAGACTAATCTGGCAAAGCACTTTTGGGCAGAAGCAATCAACACAACCTGTTACATTTAGAACAGAGTGTCTGTAAGACTTCTTCTGGAAAAGACTCCCTATGAATTGTGGAGGAACAGAAAGCCCAACATTTCATATTTCCATCCTTTTGGGTGTATTTGCTATATGTTGAATACTAAAGAGAATCTGAACAAGTTTGATTCTAAAGCACAGAAGTGTTTCATGCTTGGGTATTCTGAACGCTCTAAAGGCTACAGAGTATACAATACTGAAACACAGATTGTGGAAGAATCTATTCATGTTAGATTTGATGATAAGCTTAGCATTGAAAAGCCAAAGCAGTTTGAAAGTTCTGCAGATAGAGAAGTAATTCTCACAGACTCTGAAGGCTCAGAGGCAGACAAAGCTCAAGTGAAGGAACCTGAAGCAACTCCAGATGCAATTCCTTTGACTTCTCAGATGAACAACTTAAACATTTCTGAAGAATCAACTGTTAGAGGATCATCTTCCAGAATCGAAGCCTCTCATCCAGAGGATATGATCATTGGAAAGAAGGATGACCCCATTAGAACAAGATCCTTCCTCAGATCTTCTGAAGCATCATTATTTGGGTTGGTGTCAGTAATTGAACCAACTTCTGTGGATGAAGCTCTGCAAGACAATGACTGGATTATTTCCATGCAAGAAGAGCTAAATCAATTCACAAGAAATGATGTGTGGGATTTAGTTCCAAGACCAAAAGGATTCAACGTAATTGGAACCAAATGGGTATTCAGAAACAAGCTTAATGAGAAAGTAGAAGTTGAAAGAAATAAGGCAAGGCTAGTTGCTCAAGGTTATAGCCAGCAAGAAGGAATTGATTATACAGAGACTTATGCTCCTGTAGCAAGGCAGAATTTGAAATGAGCATGATGGGAGAATTGAGATTCTTTCTAGGAATTCAAGTCAACCAAACTCCAGAGTGCACTTACATTCATCAGACTAAATATGTTAAAGAACTTCTGAAGAAATTTAACATGACTGATAGTAAGATGGCAAAGACTCCCATGCATCCAACTAGTACACTAGGCAAGGAATAGGTAAGTAAGAAAGTAGATCAGAAACTCTACAGAGGTATGATAGGATCTCTTCTCTACTTAACTGCTTCTAGACCTGACATTTTGTTCAGTGTATGCTTGTGTGCAAGATTCCAATCATATCCTAGAGAATCACACTTAACAGCTGTTAAGAGGATTCTAAGGTATCTGAAAGGTACTTCTAATGTGGGTTTGTGTTACAGAAAATCTGATGATTTCAAGTTAGTTGGATTCTGTGATGCTGATTATGCTGGAGACAGAGTGGAAAGAAAAAGTACTTTTGGAAGTTATCAATTTCTAGGAAGAAATCTAATCTCTTGGTACAGCAATAAGCAACCCACAATTGCACTATCAACTACAGAGGCAGAATATATTGCTGCTGCTGGATGTAGCACGCAAATGCTCTGGATGAAAAGTCAGCTAGAAGACTATCAGATATTTGAAAGTAACATTTCTATATTCTGTGATAATACTTCTGCTATATGTTTGTCTAAAAACCCCATTTTACACTCTAAGGCAAAACATATAGAAATTAAACATCATTTCATCAGAGACTATGTTCAGAAGGGAATTATAAACTTAGCCTTTGTTGATACAGATCATCAATGGGCAGATATTTTCACAAAACCCCTTGCTGAAGATAGGTTCAAATTTATTCTGAAAAATATTGGTATGGATTTTTGTCCAGAATGATATTTATCAGAAGCAAATTTTTCAGATGTAAAATGTTTATAACTCTGAAGTATCTCATCTGTTATTTATTTGATTTCTTTGTGTGTATCTGAACTAACCAATCTTAGAGGATCTGAACGTTGGGTAACGTTTCATTTCTCATAAGAACTCAGAAGCACATGCAAGCAAACACGTGTCACTCTAAATCTGAAAAGATGGCGTGTACACCACTGAAGAGACATTTGAGGTATGGTTTGAATAGTGAAAATCTTGATTTTCCCCCCAATTTGTCAGAATCAATTAATGCTTGAAATGATTTTTATTCTCTTTCATTAATTGTCATTAAATGCTATGTGAAAACGTGCTTTGTATGTCTGTTTGAGTGCCTTAAGTGTTTTCTATAAATACCACATCTCACACCAATTTCACACTTTTCACATCACAAAGAAGTTTATGCATTTCTGTCTTCTTTTCTCTCTTCACGAAAACCCTAAACCCTCGTCCAAATCATCTTCATCCTCTTCAATGGAAACTTCATCTTCTACAGCAGCTCATTTTCAATCAACCATGGTTGCAGTTACTTCTGCAAATATGGGTGTGACTCCATTCACTGTACCTAAAAGGACTTTGTTAACTCTTGTTGACAAACTTGAATTTCTCTGTGAATCAATGGTGGAATTTGATTCGTTAGCTGAAAATGGGTTTGAATTTCGTTCAATAATTGATGCTCAAGGCTGGGTTAAATACTTTGACAGATTATTTGGACCAGTTTACCCTCATCTGGTGAAAGAATTCTGGATACATGCATCTGTTTATCCAAAATTCATCTTGTCTTCTGTTCTTGGAAAAGAGATTATAATAACTGAAGATCTAATCAGGAAACTCATAGGGTATGTGGAGACTGATGGAGTATGTCATCTGCCAGCTGGGCGTGTAGACATGGAGGAAGTTTATGAGGAAGTCATCTCTTCTGGACAACCCTCTAACAAATTTAAGGATCTGAAGTCTGACTATAAAATCTGGGCAAAGATTTTTCTGGGATGCATCCATCACAGAAAATCTACCAATTCTCCAGATTACGTGAATAATGAACAACTCTACTTCATGTACTGTTTAAGTCAGAGCACTAAGGTAGATATTCCTTACATTCTGTTTATGCATTTATAGAACCATATCAATGCTTCAAGAGAATTAGTAAAGGATAAGGGTCAGAAGATCAGAACATGGATTCCCTTTGGAAGGTTAATTTCAGACATTCTGACAGAGAATGGACTGGTGATTGCTCTGTATGAAGCTGGAGTCAAGGATGAACTTGAATCCATTGTTGGAAAACCTCTGAATGCAAAGAGTCTTCAGAGACTAAAAATTGTAAAGGAACTCACATCTGCACCCAAGAAGCTGAATATTTCTGAAATCAGTCAGAAGCGAATTCTAGTTGAAAACTTTCCACTGTTTGGTGCTGAAGAACCAAGGGATATAATTGTGAGATATATTGATTCATGCAAAGCAGATGGAACTCCCATTCCTGCAGACATTCTGAAAAAGAGCAAGAGAACCAATGCCTGATGTATACAATGAGAACAAAAGGAAAAGAGGTCAATCAGAGGCAGAAGAAGCTACTTCTCAGAAGAAGCCAAAAGTTGCTGACAAGCCACAGAAGCTGATCAAGAGAAAAGCCTCTGGTGACGTTCCTTCTGTTCCCACAAAGCGTATCAAGACTAAAGGTACTAAAACATTTGTATCTTCTTTCTCTAAAATTGTTATAAATGAATCAACATTTAGTTTTATTCCAAAACCACCTCCTACTAAAAAACAATTTGTTCCTGCTCCATCCCAAAAATCTGAACCATCAAAAATTCCTTCCCCACAAAAATCATCTAATCCTATTTCTACTACTTCACTAAAAACTTCTGTTATTCCACCATCTGAACCAACAACAACAACACTAGCAAATCAAACTCCAACACCTATAACAAAACCAACAGAACAACCTTCTTCACAACAACATCCAGAAAAACAACAACCAGATTCATCTGAACCCATACAATCTAATCCAGTTGCATCTGATCCAGTTGTATATGATCCTGTTGCACCTGAAAAAGTTGTTTCTGAACCACCTATATCTGAACCTCCATCAAAACCTTCTGAGAATCAATCAGAACCAACCAACCCTCCTGAAACAAATACACCTGAGACAGAGGTTCTAAACGTTACACCTCTCAAAACTGTTTTTGAAGTGTCCTCTACGTCTTGTACCCCAACCACATCCTCAAACTCATCAGAATCTGATATCCACCCAGATATTCTTTCACCTCCCTCTCTCAGAACTTTTGAGGCTAATCAACCAGAACCACCTATTTCTTCTGAAACTACCATTTCTGAAACCATTCCTGAACCAAGAACATCTGAATTTGTTTCATTTTCTTCTGCTAAACCTCTTCCCTCTTCTCACCTTCCATCTGGACTTGAGATTGACAATTTCTTTGATCAACCACCTAAATCTGCCTTTATTCCTTTTCTTATTAAGGAAAAACAATTTGCATTTGTTCCCTACTTTGATAATCCAAAGGCTGTGATACCATCTATTCGCAGAATAAAACCATACTTTCATATCATGTCAGCCCAAAAGAAACCAGCATATCCTAGCCCTCTCATTATTATTCCTGAATTTACAATTCCTCCACCACCTCAACCTAAGCCTTTCACTTTGGAAACCCTTCTGAAACCAAAATCTAGGCTGAATGTTGATCATTTATTTACAAATTTTATGAAAGAAATAGAGATGCATTTAGGCTCTGTTCAGAGGAAGTGCTTATCAACAATGGATGCCAATGAATATGATGCTATCTGGAATAGTTTCATTCACAGATTCAATACTGTAGCCTCAAATCTGAAGAATGTATGTTCTGATGATGCGAAGCTCATATTTGTTGAGATTGCTAGAAGCTTAATATGGACTGTTAAAAGATCTGAACCATTGCTTCTCGAAGATGTTCCTTCATCCTCTGCAATATGTGATACAGAAGTGACTGCTGAGTCTGCATCTGAAGAAAACCCTCTGGCCATGACTCTTGTAGAACATCCCTCTGGATCTGTTGCTCCTGACTCTGCATCTCCTATGGAAATTGACTCTGTTCCTGCTTCTAAATCTGCCCCACCTTCTTCATCTGAGATCAAGAAAGAGTATCCAGATCTTGAAGATAAGATTGCAGTTTTGGAAGCTGGTCAATCTGAGATTAAGTCATGGATGGTCAAGCAAGATCAGAAGTCTGAAGACATGGCTCAATGCATGTCCAAACAAGATCAGAAGAATGAAACCATGGCTAAGTGGATGTCAAAGCAAGAACAATCCTCCTCTGAGATCACTAACCTGTTGAAGATGATTTTGTCCAAACAAACTTAGTTTGTTTTTTTAATCTGATGTTTGCACATGTATTTGAATCTTATCTGATGTTTTGTATCTTTTGATCTACATGAATGAATGACTAAGTGTTTTTCTCTACATGATTTATCTTTTCTGTATTTCCTTTTATTTGTCCTTTAAAGTTTTTTTTTTGATTATGACAAAAAAGGGGGAGAAAATAGATCTGACTGTTTAAATAAATTCTACCTAAATGAAACTTCAGACATATCAATTATAACTAACATAAACTCTTAGTGTTTCAGAACGTTTGATAAATCTGACATATTCTCTAAAAGAAATTATGAGACTCCCAGATCATATTTAACTTATCAGACTCTGACTCTGAAACATGCAAGATCTAATGTTTAGAACATTCAAGCTCTAATTCTGAAAAGAATACTCAAGACAAAAAGGGAAGTTTCTATTCCTTATTAATATTCAATTCAGGGTGAGATTCATCATCTCAGGGGGAGTTATAATTATTTTCTTTACTATTAAACAAAATTTCTGATGTTTTTGTCATCATCAAAAAGGGGGAGATTGTTAGAACACAGATTGGTTCTTAATAATATCTCTATGTTTTGATGATAACTATTATGAAATTTTGTATTTAAGAATTATATACTCTAAAATTTGCTTGAGAATGTTTGCTGCAGATGTTAAAGTAAATATTACTCCATAAGAAAATTAGATCTGAATATAAGAAATATGCAAGGCTCTGAAGCATCAGAAGCATCTCTTAGAAGATTCTGAGCGCTGCCTCCAGAAGATTCTGAGCGCTGCCTCAAGAAGAATCTAAAGCAGAAGCTACAGAAGAATCTGAAGAGAAAAGCCAGAAGCATCTGAAGCAATGAAGAATTCTGTATGAAGAGTTTTTAAGCACAGTTACTTCATAAGACTCTGATAGTACTAACGCTGCCAGTACTGAGGATCTGACCCAAAACTCTGCTCTGAACTTATACACGCTGAAAGCACACTTGCTGCAAAGACTCTGATTCAGCAAACTCTGATGAACATCAGAAGGCTCTGAGCAATTTAGACTCTGATGATTCTTGCTGAAAATTGCTGAAGAAGAATTCAAAGTTACATCCGTTGGAATAACCAAACGACTTTTTCCTTATTTATGCTAGACACAAGAACATAGACAAAAAGGATTTCTCTGTGCATTCTTCTTCTAGGAAAGGTCACATGATGTGAAGATAAAAGGCTCAGACCTTTTTGGTACACTATTCTCAACGTGAAAAGCTCTTGGATCACTGTGCCTATAAAAGCAAGTCTCCATTCATCTTCTTCAGTTGATGAAACACTTGAAAAGAATTCATTACAAAACTCTCTTAAAACTCATACATTCTTGCTAGAATTATTTCATTGTTCTTAATCTTAAGTGAAAAATCACAGTTGTGATAAAGCTTTATTAGAAGCATTTTTAACACTTGTATTAACATTACATTTGATTGTAAGAGAACCTTAAGAACATCCAGTTAGGATAAGTAGTTCTTGAGAAGACTTTGAACAGTTGTTCTTAGTGCTTACTATTGTAATCAGTTGATTAAATAGTGGATTAAGTCCTTGTTTGAGAAAGACAAATCACTCTAGATAGGGTGGACTGGAGTAGTTGAGTTCAACGAACCAGGATAAAAATCCTTGAGTTTTTATTTCTAAGTTTTATCTTCATACTTATTCAACCCCCTTCTAAGTATTTTCTCACCTTCATAAAACTCTTCAAATATCTTGGATGTGTATTCTCCACCTCTATTTGTCCGCAGAACCTTAATCTTCTTTTCACTCTAGTTTTTGACAAGGATTTTGAATGTCTTAAAGATTGAAAATACTTCATCTTTTTATCTGATCACATAAATGTAAAGCTTTCGATTATACTCATCGACAAATGAGACAAAATACCTATTTTCGCCAATGGTATGCTCTTCAAATGGGCCACATACATATGAATGTATTACTTTTAGTATGCATGGTCTTATTGACCGAAATTTCAAATGGCCACACCTCAAATGCCACAGTCAACTATGCTTGTGATTGACAACTGTTTTCAGGCATTGTACCTTAGTTGAACTGATTATAGTCTTAAATATTCTATTTTTCGACATCGGAGATTTTAAGATCAAATTATTCAAGGTGTCAAACAATTTTAAGTCTTCATCTTTCATAACCACTAAGTGAAATTTTGTTCCTCAAGGGACATATGTTGAACTCGATACTTCGACAACAGATTTGACAAGATACACCAGAACCACTATAATAACAAATACTAGATGATGGAGCAGAAAAGCAATAAAGAACACAATCAATTGTTTACCCAGTTCGGTGTAACTACACCTACGTATGGGAGGCTAAATCAACTACCCAAGAAAGAAAATTCACTATTACTAGCTTATTAGACTTACAAACAACAACAAATCCTATGTTGTTAAATGCCTCTTCCTAACATTACCCAATGACTTTCTATTTTGAGCCTTCCCCTAAACATGAGAACCTACTCACTTTCTTCTCTTCCACAAAAGTAATGACAGGGGAAAACAACCACTAAACCCTGTTGCACCTTAAAATTTGACCAACTCATTTCACTTGATTTGTGTTTTCAATTGCATTATTATCTGCATAATAGATCATGTACATAGTTCATCCATTTGCATAGCATAGCATAAGCAAGTCATCCAGCAAGGGATCAAGTGTCATTCTTATCTAAAGGAGCACATCAAAAGGGGTTCTTATTCAAATTCAAGATTATCTAAGTTAACAACTGAGGAATTGAAGCCTTGAATAGTTAGAAGGTCAAGCAGTGGATCTATCTCCTATCTGGGGGTGTGTTTGAGGATCATCAATGAGACATGAGCTATGAATTGAGGGTATGGAATGTGTACTAGCATCATGGAGGGATTAGAGGGTCATTTTGAAGATGATTCAAGTCATTGGTGTGATTACAAGAGCTACAGTTGAATGCAGTCAACTAGGGTTTCATCTGGGTCAACCCTAGGGCAACCTTAGGTCAACAGGGTGATTGAAGAGTATCAAGGTCAGTTTGGAGGTTGTGGAAGTCATTAATTGATATGGGGATACATGTGTGGTGTTGTGCCAAGGGGAAATCAAGAGGGATCAAGAAGAGGAGGGGTCATTAGATTAGGGTTTCAGTGTAAAAAACCCTAATTTAGGCTTAACTTCCAAGCCAGATAAGTCAAAATTCAAGTTTCAAATGGATCCTTGGCCAACATGAAATTTGTATATCTTCTCAATACCTTTAATTTGAGTACTATAAGTCTTCAAGGAGATTTATAGAATTCAAGTTATGGTTCTTGCAAGTTATGGGTCATCAGAGGGCTTTGGAATTTATCTGTGAAAGTCACTTGACTTCCAAGAAACTTTTGAGCTAGAAGGAGTTTTAAAATGGATTCTTGGC
This sequence comes from Lathyrus sativus, assembly GCA_963859935.3. NCBI lineage: Eukaryota > Viridiplantae > Streptophyta > Magnoliopsida > Fabales > Fabaceae > Lathyrus > Lathyrus sativus. The sequence continues at coordinate 596,383,483 of OZ012740.1, read as the reverse complement.
AAACATGAAGGATGTTCCTTATCTTCTTAGCTTTCCAAAAAGTTATAGAAGTCCTCAAGATGATTTGTGGAGCTCAAGTTATAGCTTGTACAAGCCAGGGGTATTTTGGGAAAGTAAGATTATAGGTCCTTTTTCAACATAGGTCAATATCTTCATCTTCCACTCTTCAAATGAAATTTTGCCCAACATGAGATGTGCTTATAATGATGTTTTTAGGCTAGATAAGAGGTTGTTATGAGTTGGAAAAGCTTATATCACAAAGTGCCCAAAAATGGCTTGAAAAGGGACATTTTTCAAATGGATTCATGGAGGGAAATTGCAACTTTTGATTTACAAGTCCAAATTGCCTCATACAAATACTCAAATTGATTGGAGAAGGGATTTTAGAGACAATGGAATTGTCACTTTCTTGAGTATAGGTCAGAATATAGGACTTGCTTTGTAAACCACTTGCTTGAATCACAAGTCACATGAGCAAAACACTACACAAGCTGATTCAGGCTTAGTTAATCATCCAAACACCTTTGCCTTGGTTCATATGATTGAAAGAGGGAATTTTAAGCTAGCTGTAGGCAAGATTTACACGACTGTACCATTGGATTTGTCACCTCCATAATAGAAATTGGACATGCTGACGTGGGCCTCTAGAGTGGATCAGAAGCCCATGAATATGTTCTATAAATAGTTTAGAATGTGCTCAGATGAAGGAGGTTGGTGATTTCGTGCTGTGGAGAGAGATCCATAACTGAATTTTGCAAGAGAAGTTCAAAATCGGTTTTGGAATTGGAGAAGAGTTCAAGCCAAATTGAAGATTGGAGAGTGTTCCTAGTGCTTCATTGAAGGTGTTTGCATCAATTTGAAGCTTGTTTCATGCCTCAAAGACCTTCTGTTGATCTCATCCTTGCAGGTATGTAACTTTCCAATTATACACCATTCTAGGCTGAATTAGATAGAAATCTTCATGTGGTTAGGATCTAGGATAATTAGAGAACGATTCTGGAGAGTTTGGTAGCAATTGATGATGTTGGATCATGGAGTGCAAATTCTGTTGAGAGTTGGTTATGGTGATCTTGGATGAATTAATCATGTTTGGATAGTGGAAAGTGATCAGTGTAACATGAGGATTCGATCCATAGCTTTAGATTCAAGATTTGTGTTGATCAAGAATTGTGTGTATTCTGAAATTCCATTCGTGTTTTAAGATAGAATGAGATTCAAGGAGTTCCGAGGTTGGATTGGTAATCTACGTGGAAAAACAAGTAGGATTAGTATAATTTTTGGCTTGATTGATAACCTGAGAACGGAGGCTCACCGGAGAAGACGGTGGTTTCCACCGTGAACCACCGCCTGAGAAATTACTAGGTCATCTGAAGTATTTAGGGACGATGAACAGGGACCATTAGATTGCCCTAGGACTTTGACCCAGAACAGGATCGTGTGGCTGTGATTTGGTTTCATTTTGTGAAGAGTAGATTCTGAACATGAAACGAAGCGTTTCATTAAAACGCTAACCATGGGCTTAGGTTCAAAATGATACTCTCACCCCCATCTGAGAGGCCCATCCAGATTGCACGTGTTTTGGGTTCTATTTGCACCGAATGTTTGTTTTTTTTATTTTTTATTTTCTGATTACAAACATGGGCCTAGCGCGTAATGCTTTGTACACCCCCTGGCCCATTTGCATCTTTAAGTTGTGATTAATTGCTATTTGCCACATGTTTTTTTCATTTTTCATTTTATTTGTTTCATTTCATTTAGCATCTTTGAAAATTCACATTAAATCCAAAAATAATCATTTTGATATGGGGATTTTTGATACATTTTAATAATTGTCTGAAGAAAATTGTGAAAAAATAAAAATATCATTTTAAGCATTTTTTTCTATTTTTGGTGATTTTTACATTTATTTGCATTTTATTTTCATTTTGTTTGTACATATCATTTGGTGAATTTTGTTTGGTCATTTAAATTCATATTTTGATTCCCTTCTTTTTGTGGTAGTTAGATTAGAACATTAAGTTCCCCCTGGATTTATTCCACATTTTTGTGGATTAATTTTGATTAGTTTTGATTAAAGAGCATTAGGGTGATAGTTTTAGGGTTTAAACTCAACATAGGTGCATTCTAACATTTTACTTTGGGGTTTTTAGCATGAATTAGGTTATGGGACATATAGGGTATATAGGGTAGATGTAGAAATCCCCTTAGAATAAATCCTAGAATTTTAAATACTATTTTACTATTTTTAGTATATTTTGCAAATGGAGTGTTTGTTTGGTGTTCCCACTTGGGGGTTTATGTTTGTCTGTTTGGGTTTCTGGGCTTTTATTTTGGGGTGTGGGCTTGGTTTGGGCTTGTGGAAGCATGAAGAATCAATGGATAAGATTGAATACAAAGATCAAGGTTGATGCATGAGGATTGCTTGGATTGAAGAGGCTGATTGAAGACTTAGGAGAAATAGGAGAAAATAGGAAGAGCTTAGCATAGACAAATTCTTCTGTCAAACATAGAGAGCTTCTTGTGCCTCTATTCCATCATATGACACAAGGTCCCCACAAAGGATTCCATCTCTCCTTAGGAGGGATGTAGAGCCTGCTTTGATTGGGTAGAATCTTGAGGATAACTTTCACTAGATGTGTTAAGATCTTGATGATTTCCTTGGGTTATCATTAAGCATCTTAACATCCCAACTTCCTCTATTACTTGATTCTCTCTTGTGAATGTCTGTATTGAAGTTAAAAGCCTATTGAGGATGAAGTTCATTGATGATTTTAGAAGATGAAGCTGGTACCTGTCAAAGCTGGATATCTGTTGAAGGCTAAGGTTTTGCTGGTTGGAACTCAGTGCTTGTCGAAGCTGGAGATTATTGGAAGATAAGAGCTTAGCTAGAGCTTAGATATCATTGGAAGGAGAAGATAGGATCTTGCCTTCAGTTGTTAACCTTTTGATGTGTATCAACTGTAGCTGCCAGAGCTGGTGTTGTTTGGATTGCTTGCTGTAGGAGTTGGTTGGGCTTGCTGAGCTGGTGTTTCTCTTTATTGTATTGTTTGTTAATCTTCCCCTTAGGTTTAAAGTGAAGCTGTTCACTTTGCCTATTGTTTCTTACTGCATTTCATGCATTTTACTGCTTTACTATATATCTGTTTTTTTTGCTGTTTATCCCTTAGGATCTCTGATTTCCTCTGTGCAGGAGGGAATTATGACAGACATTAGGCTTTCATCCATGTATGACAACATTAGGGTAGTTTTGATTCCTTTTTCAACCATAGGCTTTTTAGAGCTTCTTTCTCTTCTATCTCAGAACAATTCAAAAACACAATAATAAGGTTAATCGATGTCGTACGTTACGAGCCTTAAGCTATTTGAGAAAAGGTTGCTGGAGGGTCACACTTCAGTAATCTGATTGCTTAGTGTGTTACCCTTAGGGTGACATACGACGTGGTCACTCTCAAATCATAGTCTCTAGTGCGTCAGAGATTGCAAACACACTAAAAAAACAGTTCTTGCGTAAAAGACTGAAAACCAATCAAAACGTCATTTTTGTCCTCTTGGACTCGTAATCAGGAGAAAAACCTTTTTCAGAAGGATAAAAACAATCAAAACAAATTTGTGTCTTCCGTAGCCCGAACTACGTTTGCTCTGATCTTTCATGCTGTATGAAAGTACGTAGGCATAGAATGCGATATCCTAGCGAGCAACCTTTCCCGTAGGTAGGCGAACTATGTTGACTCTGATTTCTCGTTCCAGACGGGAATACGTAGGCATAAAGTGCGATACTTTGCCGAGTCATTTTATTTTCTTTTAACCCCAGACCTGTAGAGTAGATAGAATACAATCCGTACTAGAAAACAAGCTTGGATCCCGTCGAGTACGACGGACGTGAGGGGTGCTAATACCTTCCCCTTGCGTAACCGACTCCCGAATCCAGGATTTGGTTGCGATGACCATTCCTTTCCCGTCTTTGTGTGAGGTTTACTTCGAGCGTTTCCTTTCCCTCCTTTGGGATAAATAACGCACGGTGGCGACTCTTCTATTCAGCCGGCGCCGATTTTCGCAGTAGCGACAAACCCTAGTGATCAACTTTAATCTTAACAAGATGAAAGAATGTTGAATATTACAACTCAACTATACAAACTTTATATATCAAGTTATCGAAACATAATGGTGTACATAACAATATTGAGTTTACAACTCAACTAGAAAAACCTTCTATGCAAAGTTACTGAAACATAGAGGTGTACATAAAATAACAATGAATCTTGTAAACCATAACACTCTAAAATCTTCAATGGGAATGCTTACTTTCCAATGTAGGTTTTACCTTCTTATATAGCAAAATACTCTGGACTTTTCCCTTATGGATCTACAGTTATTTTCATCCAAAATCTTTGCACAATCTATTGGATATTTGATTTGCTCCTTGAATATCTCCAACAAAAAGATATGATTTTGTTTGTTACAATTTCAAATTTAAATCGCTTTTAAATCTTATTTGATCTTCATAGATGTCTAACAAATCATATAATCATATTTCTAAAGCAATAGATATAAAACACAACTGAATATTCTCAAAAGATTATGTTAAAACGCAACAGTCTGACGCTTGTTGCACAAGGCCCGTATTTCGTACCAACATGCTGAAGCATCGCACCCAGCATGTGTCCCTTTTGCAGCTCCATACAGCTTTAACAAGCTAGATAAATCTTAAATTTTTGGACACTTCTCCAAGTTCTTATTTTGCTAAATGTAGTTAATCCAAAGGACTAATCCACTAGAAACAACAATCTCCCCCTTTGGAAAATTGTGGCAAGACAACTCTTCAAGATATAAAGCATTTCTTCCATGAGAACATGTGACAACCAGTAGATGTGCTAGATCTTCAGAGCATTTCAGCAACAACAACTTCCATGTATCAAAGTTAAGCACCAGTAATAGTAGAAGTCATAAGCATAAACATTTAGATGCTTACAAATAATCCATTCAGCTGCTCCAAACCAAACAGACAATCATGCAATCATCCACAGACTTAGTCATGCATGAATCTAGTATCACATACTTTGTAGCATACAATCCTAATAACTAACATATATCAATATGCAATCATTCACATATTGGGTCATGCACATACAATCAGTTAGTAGTTGATATCAGAATATGCAATGAATACTACTAACACAAATATATCTGTTTTCACAAATATAGGGACCAAGACTAGATGTCCTTCCTGATGCTCCAACATGGAGCACAACATCAGTACTTCCTGAACATTCAGTACTAAACAATCACTAGGTTTACCTAGACACAACTGATACACCACTTTATCTCATTACTCCCCCATTTTTGTCATAATTTAGCAAAGGGTTAGTCCTTCAACTAAATCAGTATGCATAGAAAATAGCATACATAAGGACATTCATGTAAGGCATACACAACTAGGTCATGAAAGAAAACTACAAGAATCAGCATCAACATATGCACAACATTATTTAAATAAACCAGTCTTTAATATGTCATAGAGCACTTACACATAAAAAAACACAAATAAAAGAGTTAGAAAAACCACTTAAAAACATAAATTTATTCTTGAGTCCATCCTCTGTAGTGCTTGTGAGCAATCCAGTCTACATCAACCTCTAAGTGTGAATCATGTTTCTTCTTCATGGACTTCTTCTTGGTAACAGTCTTTGATAGGTCCGCTAACGCACAAAAATATCAGTTATAATCTAAAATGTGTTGAACCTATAGAGACCAATGTCAACTACCGTTCTCTATCGTTACTATGTGTATCTAAAGCGATGAGTAAGTGATTTTGTTCGCAAAGGAATGGAAATAAGTTGTTTTGAAATTAATACGAAACGGAAGACCGAAATGTATTTCTCGTTGTCATTTGCGCTCATAAGTTCGTTAATTATAATTAAAATGGGACAGTATTTTCGTGTAGAAAAAATAATCATTTTTTAAGGAACCATTAGCTTTCGCGTAACCAGTGCCGGATTTTATCTTGTAATCTAATTGTCCGCTTTTGCGTGTCCAACGTGTTACAATGCAAAATTCTTTTTGAAAAATAATTACTTTTAATTACTTGAAAAGTTGCTTCAGGTAGAAAAAATAATTTAATGGTACTTCCAGCTTTTGCATGTCCAATACCGGATTTTAAGCGTATAAATGTCCACTTTTACGTGTCCGCTTATATACTTAAAATTGCCTTTTTGAAAACTGAATTTTTCCTAATTGACTAGAACATGCATTCACAGTGTTTAAATTCAAAAATTGAATTTTCCTACAGTCAAATAAAGGTCTCGTTCTTTCAGACTGAGATTGGTATCTCTATGTTTCTACTTTAGTAGTAAACTTAAATTTTAAAACAGAGAATAATCCAGGCCAGAGACAATTCTCAAATTAATTATAATTTTTACTGACTTAATTAGAATAGAGTCGGTACAACGGTCCTCACATTCTAAACTCAACATAATTAATTAGACATATTATTGATGTAAATGCTCCTAGAAGTAATATTCATGTTCAATTCTAACATAATAATAATAATATTAAAATGAAACATGCAAGTCCAGTAAATAATAAAAAGTAGTTAAAGAACAAAAAAAACCTATATAACACAAATGTAATAATAATAATAATAATAATAATAATAATAATAATAATAATAATAATAATAATAAAAATAAAAATAAAATGAAACATGCAAGTACAGTAAATAATAAAAAGTAGTTAAAGAACAAATAACCTATATAACACAAATGTAATAATATAATAATAATAATAATAATAATATTATTATTATTAAAATACAGTAAATAATAAAAAGTAGTTAAAGAACAAAGAATCTATATAACACAAATGTAATAATATAATAATAGCTCCAAACTGACAGAGAAAAAAAATACTTGAATTAAATTCCAGAAAATTATGCCGACAAGATTGTAGTAACAATCCAAATACAGACAGATAAACTCCAAATTATGACTAAAACTTGCAATTATAATTCCTCGATGTGAGAAATTTACTGCTTTACAAAAGTGCTTTAACTGGCTTAAAAATAATACCCAGCTTGGATAAAAATTCTAATACTTAAATGTCATACTTATAGTATCTAAATTTGTACTATGATGCCTCAAAACATGTAGGAGACGTGAAGAAATTGGAGGAAGTGTTTTTTGCCAAGTCCTGATACGTGGGCGAACTATCTGGCCATTAAGATCATGGAAATAACGACACGTCCGTCATGAGGTGGGGGAAGATGACAGGCGTCATACAGATGACAACTTACCCGTCATCCAACTCAGGCACTTTTTCTTAATTTTTTGTATGCTTCTTGTGACGGGCTGTCCTTGACACGTCATAACGATCGTCATGTTGGCAGTGGGCCCGTCATGACAGTGCAAACATGTATTTTACTCCCATTTTTCCGTTTCACATTGTTTTCTCGCACATAGGCCCCTAACTAATAAACGTCTGAAATAGACATATAATACCAACATAATACCATAAAAGAAATAGAAAATGACACAAAAATGCATATGAATCGAGTCGAAAATATGACATGTTTTCGAGTTATCAAACTCCTATACACTTGAACCATTGCTTGTCCTCAAGCAAGTCAACTAGCATGTACAACAATGTAATGCAGCAGTAAAGATATAAAGATTTAAAGAAAACAAAGAACTCGAATACTCATACGTTGCTATAAAAGTCGGTTCAACTAAAATTGATTAGATAGGTACTAGTGTTGACACCAAGGATATTGTGACAACACAAATGACATTTTGCGGTCACAAGTCTCCCTTTTATGCATATCAGTTCAAATCATTTCATTGAATCAAAGTATAATTTACTATTCGTTCCATCCTTTTTTGTTCAGAACAGTCACATTAAGGCCCTTTATCTCTCACACACATGGTAGGCAAGACGGTTAGTGATTATGATCAACACATCTTATTTAATTTACACAATTTTTGTTAGACGATGACACTGATCTAGAAGGAGGGTGTTGAGTATATCACTTATTAAAAACAGAGTCGGCACTTATTAATATTTGGTTTTTAAAAAGTTTTAAGCGGAAGCGGGCGAGGAACTATATTCTTCTAAACGAACCTTTACCGAAAAGATTGGATATACGCAAAGCCTATATGGAATACGGATAAAGACGAGATTCATAATCAATAATTTAAACACACATCAACCAGATTTTGTTCACTTAAAGTTGGACAATTTCCAATGCGTGTGAAATATAACCCAATTAAAAAGACAGCTCAAGAGTTTATGTTCACGCAATTAGTCGAACACTTGGTGTGCAAAGCACCTCAAGTGAATTTCAATAGGTGAATGAAGTGCTATGCTTTTCAATTATTGTAATGAGGTTTCTAAAACTATTTCAGCACTAACACACACCAGAATTTAATTAACTAATATGTTTGTACACAAACTCAAAATTTAACAATGAAAATATTAAAGAGAGAACACTAATTTGTTGAGGCAGTTCCCCCGTTGTCCTCGCTCGGGGTACGTCTGCCCTCAATTCTAAAAATATAATTGAGACCTGTATATATAACCTATTGCAAATTGTTTTTACAAGAGAAGAAGTAGAATTCAAACAATCAAACCCAATTGTTGATGCAGAGCCTATGCCTTTTCTTCCCTTGATTCAAGATGAATCACGTCCTTCGAATGTGATGAGTAAACCTCTGATTACGACACCACCTTTGAACAACCCTCTGGTCTTCAAATCTTGCCCGGATGATTTCAAACACCAATAATTCGAACCTAAACCTTCCTACCACAATCCTCCGGTTACCGCTACTAAATTGAAAGAACCTCTCGTTCTTCAATTACCTTCACTCGGTTGAATCTGTGAAGGAACGATTTATGCAAAACCCCCAAAATCAAAGATTCTTGGAGGAAAAAACCCTCAAGGTTTTATTCAAGAAAAACCCACTGATTTCAACCCAAACCCTATACACCAATCCTAAGTTTGGACGTTATCACCTCGATGATGCAGAATACACAACAAAAATGATTATGTGTAGTTGTTAAGAAAATGCAAGAAAGAGGATGAAGATGATGAGAACCAAATCAGTGTATATTTTCACTTTTCATATATTTAGCTACTTCTAAGAGATCCTAATGCATCTCTAACTTGACCAACATGATCAAACCCGTATAAAACACACATAATGTTCTTTCTATATGTACCACGCCATCTTGGCCAACATGATCAAACCCGTATAGAACACACATAATGTTCTTTCTATATGTACCACGCCATCTTGTCCGTTCTGTATACTCTAGGACAACTCGATTAAGAGTGTTGAAACTGGTAGTGAGAGCACTGTGTTGACCTGCAGCAGATTCAACCACGCCATCAAACCGACCCATCATTGCTATTGCGAATGAGTTGAAGTTATTCGTGTGAGCTTGAAGTTGATTCTGAAAATTTTTGAACCGCTCATCTTGGCCAGTGATAAAGTTTTGTTATTCGAGCTGCATACTTCTCATCAGTTTGAGGAGTTCGTCGTTGTTCTGTTGGGGACACGGAGGTGATGGAGGCACGTAATTCCAATCCGGGATCTCTTGATATTCCCAATTTGTTGCTTGAGGCATGTAGTTTTCACCTAATGTAGTCCAGCCTGTGTGCTGCCAGGCACCCCATCCTTGGTTGTCATCATGTTCCAAACGGGGTGATTGATCTAGCCAACCATTGTTATCTTGTTCATCAGTTTCCATGTGAGTTACACCCTCTTCTCCTTCTTCTTCTTCTTCTTCTTCTTCTTCTTCTTCTTCTTCTTCTTCTTCTTCTTATTCTTATTCTTATTCTTATTCTTATTCTTATTCTTATTCTTATTCTTCATTTTTATCACTCTTGTTAGATTCCTGCAGATGAGAGCTTGTTGCCTTAATAATAAATCTGTAGCGAGAATTGCGGGGATCCCAAATATAACCCATCATAGTTAGAGTCTTTTGACAAAACTCTTGGTTGGTTGTCAAGGTTGTGTAAGGGATACCGGGTACATCCACATTATCATTATTGAGGACATATTAGATGAAGGAGCCATATGACAATGCGATTCCTCTACCAGAGTCTTTCAAAGAGTATATTCTACTAGCAATATAGTGAGGCCAGTTAATCTTAATCTTCTTTTTCAGAATGTAAACCAAGTGAACCTCAGCTTGGTTAACTCGAGAATAACCACCTTTCTTGGGTCGAAGAATGTGCGAGACAATCCACTGTAAAATTTTGTCAACCGACTTCAACCTACCAGTTGTGACTGATTTCAGAAAAAGGTCGCTAGAGACAATGTCGCCAGCATATGGTTTCTTCATCATAGAGTTCAAGGCCTCCTTGAACTCATACCCTTTCACAGTTTGAGTATCTGTGACCTTAATCAGCGACTCAGCAGTCAGAGGAGACATATCGAAAAGATTTTTCCAGACAGAGTCATTGACATATACCTTATTATTTCCAATCTTAGTACTGAACTCAAAACCTTCAAATTTTCCTTGAAGACCAGTGTAGAAAATTCTGATCAAGTCCTCATTATATTTATTATCGCATTCTAAAAATTTGTTGAAATTCTGAGCATCTAAAAATCAAGTACTTCTTGGATGTGCATTCTTTCAGCAGCTTTTTGATAATAAACATATTGTTTCACAATTGATCTCTTACTCAGATTTTTCTCATAAAGTTCAGTGTATTCAAGAGGTAAGAGAGAGAGAGAGAGAGAGAGAGAGAGAGAGAGAGAGAGAGAGAGAGAGAGAGAGAGAGAGAGAGAGAGCGGTTACTAATAGAGCAACTCTAGAAGTACCAGCTTGAGCGGATGAAGCTTTAGTTGTTCTTTTCCCTATTACTCTTCTTGTAGCCATTAAAGCAATTCTTTGAAGATGATGAATAGTGAAAACAAAGTTTTTGATATTGATTGGAGAGACTAACTATACTTCTTGACTAAATAGTGAAATTAGGTTTTAAAAGAGACTTTGGGAAGAGGAGATGTAGATAGTAGCCTTGAGTAGGTCCAAAGTACCAATGTAAATGCTAATGATGGTGTTGTTTGAATGCATAAAAAAATGAATGCATTAAATGAGTGAAGTAATTTGAATGATTCATCAAAAGCAGAGATTTTTAAGCAAAATCGCGCGACACGTTGACCCATACAGGTTTTGCATCGACGCATACTGTGAACATACATAGTGAGAAATTTTCAAATTTTGAGTCGACCAAAGGGTCGACCTGAGCAAACCTACTTTTAAAACAAGAAATTTTTTTATTTTGTGAGTCGACCGGACTCCTGTGTAGGTCGACTCATCTAGTTAAAAACAACACAAATAATCAATTTAAAACATACAAGCATCAAAATGACATAAATAGATAGCATACTCAAATATCAAACATTTAAAGGGATGAAACATGCTTAATCATGCAATAAACATCAATAATAACACATAACTTAATACATCAACTTACACAAATGAGGTGAATACGAAAGTTTGATAATAAGGAAAGATAGTACCTCAACCGTGATCAATGATAGATTCCCTCACATATGGCTTGGTTACTTCATTTGTTAGATAAAGATATAGACAAAGTACATATATAGAAAGAATGCAATAATGAACTCCTAAACACGGTCTAAGATGTCGAGAACACTGAGTTCCCCACAGATGTGAAAGAAAGGCTCTGTAGTAAGTGGTTTTGTGAAAACATCCGCAAGTTGATTTTTGGTATCAATGTGCTCAAATACCACATCACCTTTCTCTACATGATCCCTAAGGAAATGATGGCGTATTTCGATATGCTTGGTGCCTGAATGTAATACGGGGTTCTTGGTTAGATTAATGGCACTAGTGTTATCACAAAAGATTGGAACATGCTCAAGTTTTAGATTGAAGTCGATTAATTGTTGCTTAAGCCATAAGACTTGAGCGCAACAATTACTAGCCACAACGTATTCCGCTTCGGCTGTTGACAAAGCAACAGAAACTTGCTTTTTGCTATGCCAACTCACCAAAGAATTTGAAATCAGATGACAAGTGCCACTTGTGCTTTTCCTATCCGATTTGCAACTGGAAAAGTCAGAATCGAAAAAGCCAACCAAGGAACAATCATTACCCTTGGAATACTAGAGCCCATACTTTGGAGTACTAGAGAGGTATCTAAGCATGCGCTTTACAACTTTCAAGTGAGATTCCTTGGCACATGATTGATACCTTGCACACATGCAAACACTAAACATTATGTCGGATCAAGATGCGGTAAGATAGAAGAGAGAGTCAATCGTACCTCTATACTTCTTCACCTCCACTTCCTTACCATTCTTTGCACATGTAGGCATCGGAGTGTCAATCGCCTTGAATTTAGCCATGTCAAAATGCTTGAGAAGCTCAAGGCAATATTTTGTTTGGATCAAAAATGTACCTTCTTTGAGTTGTTTGATTTGCAATCCAAGGAAATAGTTGAGCTCCTCTATCATGCTCATCTCGAACTTGCCCTGCATTAATCTAGAAAACTCCCTTACCATATTCATGTTAGTTGATCCAAAAATAATATCATCAACATATATTTGTACCAATATTAAGTGTTTTCCTTGACGTTTAATGAAGAGGGTTGTGTCAACCTTTCCTTTTGAGTATCCTTGATCAAGAAGAAATTTTCTAAGACGGTCATACCAAGCCCTATGGGCTTGTTTGAGTTCGTACAAGGCTCATTTTAACTTGTAGATATGATCAGGATACTCATGAGATTTAAACCCGGGAGGTTGGGCTACATAAACCTCTTCATTTATATATCCGTTGAGGAAAGAACTTTTTACATCCATATGAAATAATACGAAATCTTTCGCACAAGCGAAAGCAAGTAGAAGGCGTATAGCCTCGAGTCGGGAAACCGACACATAAGTTTCCTCATAGTTGATTCCCTCCTCTTGGTTATACCCTTGCACGACTAACCATGCCTTATTATGTGTTATAACTCCGTTTTCGCCCAGTTTATTCCTAACCACCCATCGGGTACCAATTACTCGATGGTCTCGTGGAGGAGGGACTAGGTCCCAAACCTCATGTCTTTTAAACTGATCCAGTTCCTCTTGCATTGATAAGAACCAATGTTCATTGAGTAATGTCTCTTTAGGGTTTTTAGGCTCAACTTAAGAGAAGGAAGAAAAGTGATAACAGAAGTTACTTAACTTAGATCGAGTTGTCACTTCGTTTGAGATATCACCGAGAATGTTGTCGATAGGATGGTCTTTAGAAGACTTCAAAGCTGGAGGAAGGCCAACGGTGTTAGTCGGATGAACCTCTTCAATCTCCTCATGATGGGGATCTTTTTCCTCCTCAACTTTCATTGATTCAGGTTTATCAATTCCTTTCTCAATGTCTTTGAGTATGTCTTTAGAAGATATACCTGCACCATGAAACGAAATACCTTTTCCGACACTTTTTGGATAAGTTTCATCAAAAGTGACATGAACAAATTCTTCAGCTATAAGTAACCTCTTATTATATATTCTATATGCTTTACTTGACTGAGAGTATTTGAGAAAGATACCTTCATCTTCCTTGGAGTCAAATTTACCTAGACTCTCCTTACCATTGTTTAACACAAAACATTTACAACCAAAAACATGAAGATGAGACACATTTGGCTTCCTTCCTTTCAAAAGTTCATCCAGAGTCTTGTTAAGAATAGGACGGATGAGCACCTTATTCAAAAAATAACAAGCCGTACTAATGACATCGGCCCAAAAATATTTAGGAAGTCCACTTTCATTGATCATAGTTCTTCCTAACTCTTCTAAAATTCGATTTTCACGTTCCACAACCCCGTTTTGTTGAGGGGTACGTGGAGCGGAAAAATTATGATCAATGAAAGTGGACTACCATTATATTCTTCAAAAAGATGATTTTCAAACTCACCTCCATGATCATGTCTAATTGGTATAATGTTTGTGTTCAACTTGTTTTGAGAAAGTTTAGCAAATTTTTCAAAGGAGGAGAAAGTATCGCTCTTGCTAGCCAAGAAGATAGTCCAACAAAACCTAGAGAAATCATCGACTATAACAAAACCATAGTAGCTACCACCTAGACTCTTAATTCTAGATGGTCCAAAAAGGTCCATATGAAGAAGTTCAAGAGGTCTCATAATTGACACAATGTTTTTAGATTTAAACGAGATCCTTGTTTACTTCCCGATTTGGCACGCATCACATAAGTGATCCTTTGAAAACTTGATTTTGGGTAAGCCAATAACTAGGTCCTTAGAAACTATCTTGTTTAGCAAGTCAAAATTGACATGCGCCAAACGTCTATGCCACAAACATGAGTCCTCACTCATAGTCACAAGATGTTTGTCGCTACTCAATGATACTTCACTCAAATCCAGCATATAAACATTATTTACCCTCAAGCCATTAAAAACATCCCCCTTTTTATCATTATTTTCAATCATGCAACAATATTTTGAAAAGGATACTTTGTATCCCTTGTCACATAATTGACTAATTCTTATGAGATTGTGTTTAAGGCCCTAAACTAGAAATACATCATAGATAGTAGTAGACGAGGGATTACCTATACTACCTTTTCCAAGTATTGCTCCCTTTTTGTTGTCCCCATAGCTTAAAAACCCCTTCTTCTTTTCCACAAAGTCAATGAAGAGAGATATGTCTCCTGCCATATGTCTTGAGCATCCACTATCTAGAATCTATCTTTTCTCTATAGGCTCAAGATTTTGTACCTATAAAAACAATCAACGAAAATAGGTACCCAATTGTTTATTGGGTCCTTGGTTGTGAGTGAAATCTTAGTTGCATTTAGGCAACCATTGATAAACCCATTTAACTAAAAATCTCCTAAAGCGACATTTAGCAATGGTGTGACCCCTTTTGCAATAATACAAGCAAGTGAGGTTAACCTTAGTATCACTTTTGTTACCTTGATTTTTTATCACATATGTATATTTTTAATAAGGATTAATCATGCTTTTTCTAAAATGTGATCTATCAATAGCAAACATGATCTTTGGTTCTAGAGCCTTGTCAAGTCTGGCTTTAAGAGTTCTAACCTCTTTTTTCCAAATATGACAAGTATCACACCCAAAGTTTACCCATCTACTTCTTTCTTCCTCAACATCTACCTTTTCTACTTCCACCATGGATGCCTTTAGAGCCTCCAATTCCCTTTCATAATCGGAGATCTTTTGCTCCAAATGAGTAAAAACTTGTTTGTTTGAGGCCAACTGTTTAAAACCTTCCTTGGCTTCATGGTGTAAGGTATTAAAGTCAAGTTGTAATTCATAATGAGACATTCTACTAGAGTTTTCATATTTAGCATGTTGTACCTTTTTGTTTTTCTTCTTTTGATGAGCGGAGAGACAAAGGTTGACAGACTCTTCGTCATTAGAACTATCGTTCATGGATGACTCACTATCGCTTTCCCAAGCAATGTAAGCTCTTCTAGGCTTACCTTGTTTCTTTTGTGAGCAATTAATTTCCTTTCCTTTTTCCTTCTTCATCAATGGATAATCTGGCTTATAGTGTTCGACTTTTCCACAATTGAAGTACGAACCTCTTACTTTACTCCCCTTATTGCCTTTATTCTTGGAAGACCTTGATTGTCTTCTAAAATTGACGAGATTATTTTCGGAATGTTGGATATCATTCTTCTTTACATAGAGATTGTATTGCTTCACGAACAACCCTATATCCTCATTCGTTTCTTCATCATCGTCATCATCACTCGAGTCGTAATCAATTAGCTCTTTTACGGAGGACTTTGAACAAGAAGCTTTTAGAGATATGGACTTCTTTTTCGTAGTTTTGGTCTTTTCCTTCTTTTCCTTTTTTCTCAAATTGCTCGAGACTATGAATCACTTGCTCATGTTCTTGGAGCTTTCCAAAAAGAGTTGTAAGGTCCAAAGTCATAAGATCATTTGTTTCCTTTATGGTCGTGACCTTTGGTTGCCACTCCCTAGTAAGACATCTTAAGACTTTGTTAGTAGCAACACCATTGGAAATTGGTCTACCAAGTAAATTTAGTCTATTGATTAAATGAGAAAATATCTTTTGCATGTCGGCAATGGTTTCCTCCTTGCTTCATGTGAAAGAGATCAAACTCTTGAGTCAAAGTGTTGATTCTAGCTAGTTTGACATCATTAGTTCCCTCATGGGCAACTTGCAATGAGTCCCACATAGATTTAGTAGTCATACAATGTGAAACTCTATAATATTCATAAACTCCCAAGGAGGAGATCAAAATATTTCTAGCCTTCCAATCGTAATTGTACTTTTTCTCATCTTCATCATTTGATTGTGCTTCAGGCTTAGGCACAACAACGTTATTTTCAACGGTCATGGTAATTTCCATAAGACCGTTCAATATAACATTCCATACCTTTCTGTCAATGGAATTTATATGCACGCGCATACAATTTTTCCAGTAACTATAGTTGTCACCATTGAAAACAGGTGCTCTATTGTAAGCTCCTTTTGGTTCGTTTACCATATCCTAAGAAGTTATATGTGAAGCACGGAATGAACCAGACTCTGATACCACTTGTTAGACGACAACACTGATCTAGAGGGGGGGGGGTTGAATAGATTAATTATTAAAAATAGAGTCGACGCTTATTAATATTTGGTTTTTAAAAAGTTTTAAGCGGAAGTGGCCGAGGAATTATATTCGTCTAAACAAACCTTTACCGAAAATATCGGATATACGCAAAGCCTATATGGAATACCGATAAAGACGAGATTTAGAATCAATAATTTATACACACATCAACCAGATTTTGTTCACTTAAAGTTGGACAGTTTCCAATGCGTGTGAAATATAACCCAATTAAAAAGACAGTTCAAGAGTTTGTATTCATGCAATTAGTCGAACACTTGGTGTGCAAAGCACCTCAAGTGAATTTTAATAGGTGAATAAAGTGCTATGCTTTTCAATTACAATCAAGGATTTTAATGAGGTTTCTAGAACTGTTTCAGCACATCAGTGCGCGTCGGGCAAGGAAAAATAATGCTTCTAACTACAGAGTATTAATCATGAGAAAATACCTCCCCTCACTATTATACTTAATCATGTGTTGCATCTGACAAGAGTGAATGTCTATGGCAGTGCTATCAGTGAGAGGAACAAGGGTGGCTAACTCAACGTCTAAATGAAAGGCGCGGGCATGGAGGTAATTAATCCTCCAATAACAATAGCTCCCCTTTTTGTGTTTGACACAAATCTCACATGTTCGAGCATAAAAGTCACAGAATGGACTGATGTGGGCTTAAACACATAGTCAATGAAAAATAACTCCTTTGAGTTAACAATACTACAAAAAACAGAATGGGCCAAAGGCTGCCTGAAATAGCATATGGTCGGGTTATGGATATGGGAATATTTTTTCCCTTCCATATCAATAAAAAATCCCCAGTCATCCACTCCCACAAGCAGCCAAATTCAGTATATCAAGGCCCCCACTGAGGGACCTCGTAGGGGATACCTGCTTGACACTGAAATTACAACAGGTTAGTTATTTGGTCCTATTGAAAGTCATAGTCCATATTAAACAATCTAAACATGACAATCCCGGTAAGGTTGTGGCTCAAGGGGATTCGTAACATACGAGTAAGAACTGAGGAACACCAGTGTGATTTTCTCGTATGTAGGGTGATGTAAATGGAAAAAGAGAGTTCACCTTGTCCTATCTAACATCAAATGCACAATGTCAAATAGACCTAAAGCACAAAGGCAAGAGTCATCAGAGTACCTTGTCAGAGTAATCTGGCGCTGGTACAATGTTGCATAAAGTTGTTGTTGATCCATTTCTTCTTTGAAAAAAATGTTGATGTAATCTACTTGTATTCTTGGAGGAATGGTGGAAGAAAAAATGAAGTGTTTGGTGTTGAGGTTCAAAATTGGTTTCGTGCGAGGAGAAAAGATTGATTTTATGATGGTGGGGTTGAAAGTTGGGAGAATGAGGGTGATAATGTTGGTTTCAGATTTGAGTTTGGTTAAGAGATGAAGGATATGTATGTTTTTGAAGTTATGTGTCAATGGAGTTTTTATGGAAGAAATTTAGATAAGGTGAAGAAGTGGAGAAGATAAAGTATGAGAAAAAAATAATAGTGGGGTAGCGTGTTTAAATGGTTTGAGAGGAGTGAGATTCCCGATTTGGAAAGAAAGCGGATATTTAATGGATTAATGATTTTAAATTATGAGGAATGAAATACAAAAGCAAAAATGCGCTTTTAACAGCCTAACGGGCGTTATCCAAATGACGACCCACCCATCACTGTTTGGATTTAAATGGTACAAGAAAAATGAAATAGCCAAACATGTCCTTAAACAAAGTGATGGGCATCATCCAGATGAGGTCCTATCCATCATTAGCTTTTGATCAGTTGATGACTGTCAGCTTGATGACGGTCTGCCCGTCATGTTGTTAATGCCTCGTTTGTTTCCATTTTCGTCTTGGCTAAGATGGTGGTGAGTGCATAATTGAGGCATTTTGACATCAATTTGGCTCATAAATGCTTTCCCTATCTTAAACGAGTCTACAAACTATTATTGAAAATTAAAAGAAAACATAAACTCGAAACTCGTGGGTTTCCTCCCACGCAGCACTTCATTTTACATCAGTAGCTCGACTCAATTATGATTAGCCCTCAAGAGGGACATATGATCAAAGTACAACCTTTATCTAGTACATTATCGGATGGGTGGTAATTATTTAATCATTGACCATTGACTAAGAACTTTCCAGTGGATTCGCTCAAGACCTCCACTATTTTTGTTTCATTAACCCTCGTCACTTCAAAAAGTCATGGCCATCTGGATCGCAATTTACCAAGAAATAATCTCAACCTGGAGTTGAACAATAGAACCTGCTTTCCTTAATTAAATTAACTCATAGTAACACGTTTATCATGTCATTTCTTTGTTCTTTCATATAAATCAAGGCATTCTCATATGTATCTAATTGCAGCTCATCCAGCTCATTCAAATCCAACATTCTTTTACTCCTACCAACTGTGTGATCCATATTAAGAGCTTTTATGGCCCAATAGGCTTTACGCTCAAGTTCCACAGGGAGATGGCATGACTTGCCATAAATGATCTTGATAGGGATGGTCTCTATAGGAGTCTTATAGGCTATTCTATATGCCCCGAGTGTGTCATTTAGTTTTATAGACCAATCCTTCCTAGTGGTGGAAACCATTTTCTCTAGTATCCTCTTAATCTCTCTATTGGATATTTCCACTTGTCCGCTGGTCTATGAATTGTGAGGTGTCGTGACTTTTTGCTTAACTCCATATTTAGTTAGAATGTTTTCAAAGCATTTAGAAATAAAGTGTGAGCAACCATCACTGATACTCAATCTGAGGGTTCTAAATATAGGGAAATGACATTTTTAAACATCTTAATCACCGCTTGCGCATCATTGGTGGGAGAGGCAAAAGCCTCGATCCATTTAGACATGTAGTATATAATAAGTATGTATTTGTTTCCGTTCTAAGATGAGAACAGACCCATGAAATTGATCCCGCAAACATCAAAAAATTCTACTTCCAGAATGTTTTTAAGAGATATCTCATCCCTCTTTGAAATGTTTCCAGTGCGTTGGCACTGATCACACTCCGTGGTGAAGAAGTGAACATCCCTAAAAATGATAGGCCTATAAAGGTTGGCCTAGAGAATTTTGGCAGCAATTTTTGGATAAGCTCATATGCCCTCCATAGGGCGAAGAGTGATAATAGGTCCTGACACTCTCGATCATATCATCGGGGACGCATTAGCGGAAAATACCATTGACGCCTCATTTAAATAAGAGAGGGTCATCCCAATAGTATTATTCAAGTTCATGGAAAATTGTTTTTTCTACTGGTAGGTTAAGTCAGGAGGCAAAACACCGACAGTGAGGTAGTTGTTGTAATCAGCATACCACGACATTGTAGATTTAGCTATTTCAGTTGCCTCATCTGGTTCCTTATTAATTCCAGAGTTTCCCTCTTTAAGGAAATCAGTAATATGAGCATAGTGAGGAGCTTCATCTCTGACAATGGCTACTGGGATATGTAAGGAAAATAGTCATTAGTTGGTATATCTTCACACTTACCATCACTTGTTCTAGATAGGTTATCTGCCACCATATTTTTTGTACCTTTCTTATCTCAGATCTCCATGTCAAACTCTGGTAGTAGTAGAATCCATCATATCAACCTCAGCTCTGTATCCTTCTTAGTTAATAGGTATTGGATGGCACTGTGGTCTGCGTATATGGTAATTTTTTTATCCTAAAAGGCAATAATGAAATTTATCAACTGTGAACACGATATCCAGAAGCTCTTTTTCCGTAGTGTGATAGTTTATCTGAGCTTCGTCTAGGATCCTACTGAAGTAGTAAATGGCATGCAACTTGGTATCCTTGTGATGTCCTAAAACATCGCCTATTTCATAATCACTAGAGTCACCATAATCTCAAAGGGTTCACTCCAATCGGAAGGTTGCATTATAGGTGTGAAGATTAATGTGCTTTTCATTAACTGAAAGGAGTCAGGGGATTGTTTATTAAAGATGACCTTATCGTACTTCATTAACAAACCAATCAGGGATTTGTTTATCTTAGAGAAGTCTTTTATGAATCTCCGGTAAAAACTAGAATGTCAAAGAAAACTTCTGACTTCTTCAACATTTTTCAGAGGTAGCAAATTCTCAATAACCTTAACCGTGACTCTATTAACCTCTATTCCTCTAGCTAACACTTGGTGTCCGAGGACTATGCCTTCCTTCACTATGAAGTGGCATTTCTCTCAATTTAAAACAAGGTTTTCCTTTACACACCTCTCAAGTACCTTGTCTAGATTAACTAAAAAATTCTCAAAACTCAACCCACACACGAAAAAGTCATCTATGAAGAATTCCCTTATATCCTTTATAAAGTCCACAAATATGGACATCATGCATCTCTAAAATGTAGCTGGAACATTACACAACCCAAACGACATTTACAGGTAGGCGAAAGTGCCATTAGGGCATGTGAAGGTAGTCTTTTCTTAATTGCTTGGGTGTATCGGGATATGGAAGAATCCCGAATACCCATCCAAGTAATAGAAATGTAAGTGCCAAGCTAAGTGCTCGAACATCTGATCAATAAACGAGAGGGGGGAATGGTCTTTTCTAATGGCTTTATTTAACTTCCTATAATCAATACACATCCTTCACCGTGTTTTTGTGCATGTGGCCAAAGAATCTCCTCTCTCATTCTTCATCATTGTCATCCCAACTTTCTTTAGTACCACATGTACCGAACTTACTAGCTTGATATCTAAGGTAGGATAGATTATCCCAGCATCAAGAAGGTTAATAACTTCTTTCTTGTCCACCTTGAAGATGATAAAAACAGCAGAAGGGGGTTGAATTATGTTGGCTTTTTCACATTTTTTCTGCTACTGCTTCTGATTGATCTTAATCAGAGTCTGAATGTACCATTTAGAGTTTGACTTTAGAATTAATTAGAGTTTGAACTCTTAAAAGTGTTTATCAGATTTTGCAATAGAATATGATCGAGAGATAAACAATAGATATCAACGGAATATTTCAGAAGTAAATAAAGTAAAAGCATAAGACATAAGCAGTTTTTCCCGGTTCCCATCACAACTTGATAGTAGTCTAGTCCCCTTGCTCTCCAAGGGATTTCCACTATAATGAAATCTGATTTCAAATGCTCAAGGCCACATGCAAGAGACTTTCTTTCCTTACCCACACAAGTGTTGCTACGCGAAAAATGACACAGAGTCGCCACCGAATTTTATTTATCCCAAGGAGGGAAAGGGAAATAACGATAAACCTTTATGAAAAGAGCATGGTCATTGCAACCAAGTTTTAGGATTCAGGAGTCGGTTATGCGAGGGGAAGGTATTAGCACACCCTCACATCCATCGTACTCGATGGGAACCTTCTAGGTTGTTTAGCTTGAATGAGTGTTTTAATCTAAAAGTTTGCTTGCTTAAAAGAAAAGAAGGGGTTGGTTTTTTATTAGAGTGCTCGCCAAGGATTGTGGCCCTTGTGCCTACGTATCCTCACTTAAAAGAAGGGAAGAATCAGAGCTCCGTGGTTCGGAAGCTTGTGAAATGGTTGTTTGTTGATTAATTTTATACCTTGAAAAAGGGTTTTCAGATTGATGCCCTAAGGCAAAAAGAAGTTTGATGAGTTGATGTTATTTTTAGGTTTTTTGAAAAGAAATTGTTCTTGATTAGGATCACACTAAGGACTTTGGATAGAGATGAATGTTTTGAATAACCAAGTCGAGCGCCTTGCATTCAAAACATTTGGAATGATTGTAAGAGGGGCTTCATTCTCATTCCTTCTCCACCACTTTAAAGCTCATGGTGTATCACCCTAATCGTATATTTATTGTTTTTTTATATTTTTTAATGAGAAAAATACCACTTGATGTTGGATCAAGAGTTTTATTATTTCTGAAAATGTTTGAAGTGATGCGAACAAGGTCGATGGCGATGCACAAGGCGGTCGACTTACAAGGGTGAAAATGGATCGATAAAATCGAGAGGTTATTTTTTAAAAGAGTTTTTTTGGAACCAAAAGTCAAGAATGACCAATAATAATACCCACATACGATGGCCATATAATCAAATCGGGTTAGTCGATTTTTAAAATACGGTACATAAAAAAATGGCGAACTCCTTGAAAAAAATTTTTTGAAGGTGAAATAGCAAAAAAAAGTAAAAAAAAAACAGGGGCCTGACACGACTGGCCGTGTCAAGAAGCGCCCACAACTTCAATTTTTGAGGTAAACAGGGAGCTGACACGACCCGTGTCAAGAAGTGCCCAGAACACTGATTTTTGGAGGTAAACAGGGAGCTGACACGGCCGCCCCTGTCAGCACCCCTAGGAGATGCGCGCGAAGGAAATTTAAACAGCGAGCTGGCACGGCCGCCTGTATCAGCCTTGCTGGGTGAAAAATCTAAACTATGTTTTTTGTTCTTTTCTTCCTTGTGGTTCTTAAAAGAGTTCCTTGATCCCTCTTGGGACCTTACACAATGTATACAGCGCAAATACACTTAAAAGAGAAAATAAAAGACAAATGCAAAATATAAAGAGAGAAGAGTTTGAAGAAATGGATACCCAAGAGTTATTATCTTTCTTGCAAAACCTCCGCTGATCTTGGTTGGGTGTTCTCTTCACTCTCCACTTTATGCTTTGAAGATTTTGTTCTTCAATGGTTTCTCTTAATGTTTCTATGTGACTCTCTTGATTTTTTTTTGGTTTTTCTCTCTTTTTTTTCTGGTTTTTTTCTCTCTATATTTTTTTTGGTTTTTTTTCTCTCTCTATGTTTTGCTCTCTATCTTCTCTCTACATGTGCCTCCTCCTTTTTTTTTGCAGCTGCCCCCTCTCCTTTTTAACTCAACCCATTAGGGTTTTCCCTTCTTTCAAAACATCAGATTTTTTCATGGAGAAATGTCTCTTACCACGTTCTTCATGCCACTCTCTTTCTTTCCGTTTTCATGTATGCTGCCTTGCTGTATTTTGCTGCTACACTTGCCTAGGCTGTTTTTTTTTCTGCTGCACCTTTTGCCCTCAAATCTTATACTCATTTGTTGGCTTGTGCTTGGACTTCCCTTGTGGTCAATGTTACTACCTTTGACAACATTTTTTTAAATTCTGATATTTGATGTGTAGATGTATCACCATGAGTTCATTCCCTTGGTTTTGTGACATGAAATGGTTTTGTGATATGAGGCAATTTGTCACTTCTTGCATGGGACTGTTTTGGATCACATTAACATTGTCCATGATTATGCATGCATAGTCTTGATCTTGAAATATTCCAATGTTGAGTTAACTCTTAAATATTTTCCTTGGATGTTTGTGATCATAATGAGGAACATGTGGACTTGATGGGGCATGAAGGGTACCATAGCATAAAATTAATTAGAAACTTGAATTTGAAATGATGGGTCTCCCTTATGCCATGGAAAATTAATGAAGTCTTGAATTATGAACTTGTGATCTTGACTTATGTCTAGCAAATTTGGATTCCACTTGAACATAGAATTTGAAACAAAGTTGGATGAAGAAACTTGAATTAGGCCTTGCACTTCATGTTCATTAGGAATATTGATCTTGAATATCCTAATATTTTCAAGTAACTTCTCCTTGAAGGAATCTACATGAGTATACTTTCCAACTTGAACCAAACCTTAGATGATGAATCTTTTCTTCCATGTAGCCCATGATAGGCAATTTATCTTATTTGAAATGGAAAATAACGAATCGACCCAATCTTTACCTTATGAACCCACATGCTTGAAATGCAATAGGACGATGTATGATATGACAAATGTAGGGTATGAAAGGCTAAAGGTGAAAATGAGGGTGTGACAACAAGTATAAGACTTTCTTGCTCTGACCCATAAGTCAAAGACTTCCCTTCTCAAGTACACAAGCATAATACTTCCTTGCTCAAACACACAAGCTTAAGACTTACTTGCTCAAACACACAGGTTTGAGAATTCCTTGCCTAAGCACACAAGATTAAGACTTCTAAGGATCAATCACTAAAGCAAGAGACTTCTGACTCTATACAAACTGTTAAGAGTTTTGGCTAAAACTACACTTGATAAACAATCAGAGGTGTAGACAAAATTTAATTTAGTAAGACTATATAACTTAAGAACTTCTAAAATATTCACAAAGTTAAGATGTTATAATTCTTGAAAATTTGGAGAGTAGCTTCTCTTGAATGTCAGTGAATAGAGTCTGTAGCAGTGTTGTACTAGTGCATTGGTTATCTTCTTCGTCAAGTCTGCAACTCTTTTTCCTAAAGTTTTCATGTGATTAAAAAGGTTTCGAGTCTATCGGAGTTGCCTCGGTATAAGAGATTCTACTTCAGAGTCTGACGTTTCTTCAGACTTCACTCTTTAGAGGCTGATCACATCAGAGTCCTGTTCTTTGGCTTCTAAAGCTTCAGAGTCTGGGTCACCAGAGGATTACTATCTTTAGAGTTGACTTCTTCAGAGTCAGGATCTCCATCAGAGGTAGAGGCTTCATAAGTAATCTTCATAGCCAGAGCCTGATCTTCAAAATTAGATTCCTCAAGCATTTCTCCATCTTTTCTTAATGACTATATTCTTGCAAACTTGAATAAATGTTAGAATACTCAATTTTTCTTTAAATACTTTGTTATCATCAAAATCCAAGGGATATGATATTAACCAATTTTGTCCCAACAATCTCCCCCTTTTTTATGATGATAAACAATAGTATTTAAGAATAATAGTTATTGATTTAATTAATTTGTTGACATCAGGATCAGAGGTTTGTAAGCTCCCGCTGAGTCTGATAATCCATAGGGTGAGGTTTGTAAGCTCTCCTTAAATCATATCCACGATATTCATAAAATATTAAGCAGCACTAGAATGACCAACAAATTTAGGTTCTTCATTACTCTATATCAATCCCTCTTTAGTCATCAACAAAAAGATAAGGGAAAGAAAATAAACTGAAGGAAAAAATGTATGGGAAAAATAATTATGAATAAAAACGAGTTTAAAATTAGTCTTTACTTCCCCCTTAGTCAAAGAGTTAATTAAAATAAAATTGGCTAGTATGGTTAATAAATGCATCTTCATTTTCCAAGGTGGTCAAACCTCGGTTCTGACAACTGAGCACAGATAAGTAGGGATGAGAACTAGGGAGACCTTCCTGAAGACCAAAACCAACTTCTTCTTCTTGTATTTATTGGGGCACAAAGATCAAGACTGACTATGCATTATCCAATACGGCCTATAAAGAGCAGATTTGCATAATCAACAAGATCACATTCCTCGTCTTCCAAATTCAAGTAGTATGGACAAGCCAAAGCAAGATAAGAATTTGAGGAAAGACCTTGCTAAGGAGACTAGCAAACTTGTGAGGAAGCAAAAGAGAGCAGAGATCATCAGATCTGTTGAAACTGCAAAGGCTCGGAAAGCTAAAGAAGCTGAAGGTTTAAGCACATCTGCTAAAATCTCCAAGATGAGGGATACTTCAAATGCATCAATGAGGTACCCTAAAAGGAATAAGAAGCATGCTGAAAATTCTAAGACAAAGAACCAAGTCTGAAGATTGTAACCTGTAATGATGCATTTGTTATCTTTAGACCCTGATTCTAAATCTTGTACTTCTTTTTATTTGATAAATAAAGCAGATCCTTTTCTCATATCTTATTATAATAATTCTTGTTAGCCACTAACATTCTTTGATTTAACCACATATATTGAGATCTCAAAGCAATTTTCAACCATTTAAGCCAAAATTTTGAAAACAAACAAATATTTGATTAAGGGAGAATTATGACATGATTTTGTTTTACCAAAATTAAAAATACTAAGTCTAAGTTAATATAGCTCAAAGTATGAGAAAATAAGCATAAACTGGAAACCTTAACAAATATAAGACCAAGTCAAAATAATTTCTAGATTTGTGACACATAAGTGGACATAAAACATAATAAACAGAAGAACCACTTATATGACATCATTAACAACCAACCGAGTTCTAAGTATTAGAGGATGAGATGCTTTAAAGGTTTCTATTTATCAAATGTTGTTTCAGAGCTTCTGATCATAGTAGCTTTTAATCATGTCAGTCTTTGATTCTCCATTCAGAAGCAAGCTTCCATAAAATGCATGCGTAGATTATTTTAAATGAAATTAAATCAATCTATTGTAAGACGCTTGGAAATATATCAGCCCATTAATGATCTGTATCAATGAGCTGAATATCTATTACACCTTTCTGAATATAATTTTTAATAAAATGATGTTTTACTTTAATGTGCTTGGTTATAGAATGTCGAACTGGATTTTTAATTAAACAGATGGCAGCAGTATTATCACAGAAGATGGGAATAATGTTTCCACAAATATTATAATCTTCAAACTGGTATTTCACCTATAGGATTTATGTGAAACATTTAGCAGCTGATATGTATTTTCCTCATATTATGAACAAAGCAATAGTTGCCTGTATTTTACTAGCCCAAGATACTAGGTTTTCACATATGAATTAGCAGTTTCCACTAGTGGATTTCCTTTCAATTTTATCCCTAACATAGTCAACTTTAAAGAATTCAACCAATCTATAATCTAGGGATTTTTTAAATAAAAAACTCAATATTAGTTGTCCCCTTCATATACCTAAATATCCTCTTATCAGCAGTTAGATGAGTCTCCTTAGAATCTGATTGGAATCTTGTACACATACATAAGCTGAACAAAATATCTGGTCTATAAGATGCTAAGTAGAGTAACGAGTCAATCATACCTCTATACAAATTTTGAAAAACTTTGGAGCTTTCCTCTTCCTTGTTAAGATTGCATGTTGGATGCATAGAAGTGCTCATTACTTTGCAGTCTTCAAGCTTGAACTTATTCAGAAGTTCCTTAGTATATTTTGAATGATGAAAATAAACTCCATTTTTGCTTTGGTTGATCTGAATTCCAAGGAAGAACTTAAACTCCCCCATCATGCTCATCTTAAATTTAGCCTACATAGTCTTAGAAAATTCTTTGCAAAGAGATGCCTTAGTAGAACCAAAAATTATGTCATCAACATAAACTTGGACAATCAAGATTTCTTTATTAATAGTTTTCCTGAATAATGTTGTGTCAACTTGACCTTTGTGAAATACATTTTTTAGCGAGAAATTACTTAGTCTCTCATACCAAGCTCTTGAAGCTTTTTTTAGTCCATCAAGTGATTTCTTAAGTTTTAAAACAAAATTTGGGAGGACTGAGTCCTCAAACCCAGTAGGTTGTTTGATATACACTTCTTCATAAATGACTCCATTTAGGAAGGCACTCTTGACATCCATTTGATATAAAATAATATCATGAGTAATAAAATAAGAGATAATAAGTATGATTCTCTCTAACCTTGCAACTGGTGCAAATTTTTTAGAGAAATCTATACCTTCTTGCTAACTGTAGCCTTGAGCTATCAATCTAGCATTGTTTCTTACCACCTCTATTTGCTCATTCAACTTGTTTCTAAACATCCATTTTGTTCCAATAATGTTCTTCTGATGAGGTCTGGAACCAGATCCTATACATTATTCCTTTGAAACTGGTTCAGTTCTTCTTGCATTGCTACAATACATCCACCATTTGATAAGGCTTCTTCAATAGAGGTTGGTTAAATCATAGAGATAAGTCCTAACATTAACTGCTCCTCTCTGAATGCATATTTTGTTTTTATAGGACTATCTTTATTTTCGATGATCAACTCATCTAGATGCGAAGACTTGTATTTGAAGGGATTCTTAGATCGTGCAGCTTCATGAGAGACACAAAGAGCTTCTTAAGAACTTGCTTTCTATGGATGTTTTCAGAAGGTAGGATTGGTTGTGAATCACCAGCTTCTAAGCATCTAGCTTCTGAAGTGCTGGAATTTGGATAGATAACTTCTGAAGGAGCTATAACTTCTGATTCGCCAGTTTTTGGAGAGAATTCTGGTATATGAAACTCTGAAAAAATTTCAACTAGCTCTGACATTTTACTGTCAGGCCCTTTGTCGTCAAATTTGATATGTATAGACTCTTCAACCATTATGGTTGTAAAGTTATACACTGTGTATGGCTTATAGCATTCAGAGTATCCTAAAAAGACACCCTTTTGAGCCATGGAATCAAATTTTTTCAGATAAATTTTATTGTTTAAGATGTTACATGTACATCCAAACTGATGAAAATAAGAGCTGTTAGGTCTTGTTCCTTTGAATAGTTCATATGTTGTTTTGTTCAGAATATGTATGATGTAAATTCTATTATGAACATAACATGTTGTGTTTACAGCTTCTACCCACAAGTACTTTGGCAAATTATTTTCATGAATCGTTATTCTGGCTATTTCTTTTAGGGACCTCTTCTTCCTCTTTACAACTCTATTTTACTATGGAGTTCTAGGAGAGGAAAACTCATTAAGGATTCCATATTTTTCATAAAAGTTTTCAAAAAGATAATTTTCAAATTCTCCTCCATGATCACTCCTTACTTTTAAAATTTTTGACCCTTTTTCATTTTGTACTTAAGTGCAGAAGACACTAAACACATCATATGACTCATCCTTAGTTTTGAGGAATTTAACCCAAGTCCATCTACTAAAGGCATCAACAATGACAAATCCATATTTCTTCCCATTGATTGAAGCAGTACTAACATGACCAAACAAATCAATGTGAAGCAGTTCTAAGGGTCTAGAGGTAGAGACAATGTTATTTGTCTTAAAATAGGTTTTGTTAATTTTTCCAATTTGGCATGCATGCTTCACATAGAGCATCTGAATGATAGTTAAGATTTGGAAGCCCCTTAACAAGTTTTAACTTGCTAAGGTTGGAGATTAATCTCCAGTTAACTTGCTAATATATCTTCTTTAATTTTGCACCTGAGTTTTCTTATGAAAAGGTTTAGAATCATTCAAGACTTTTGATTTAAAAGTTTGTTGTCTTGAATGAGTTTCTACCTTAGGTTTTGAACCTTTCAAACCTTTATGACCACATGTCTCAGGTTCTGGTTTCTTTAAGACCTTTAACTTCAGAGTCTTAAGTTCTGGTTGGTTTAGAACTCTTGCATTGATAGAGTCAGGTACAAAATAAAAATCTAACCGTTTTGAGTAGCTTTAGAAGAGGAAGGTTCTGAAGGTTTAATCAAGGTTTCAATCCTTGGATTACAAGACTTTTTATAGTAGCACAAACCTTCTCCTCTACTTCTTCTTACCCCCATAGATCATGGAAGCAATTTTGTTTATTTTAAGACCCGATAATATAAATTCTTGAATAGCTTCTTCATGCTCATCAAGGGTTTTATCAAACATATCTTTAACATGAACAATATAATCTCTCTCAAGAGCTTTTTTTTAATAGATCTTATTTATTTTTTAAAAAGATCATATTACTTTATTAACATTTTCATATGTTTGTCCTTTTCTTGATATCTACTCATAAGATCTTGGATGAGGTCAATTAAATTAGAATGATATAGTTTAGAAAATAACTCATCATCTTCAAATTTCGAACCACAGTTTAAATCAGATTCAGAAGATGTTAGAGCCATTAAAGCTAGATTTGCATGTTCTTTATCTTTCTTAGAATATTCTTCATTGTTGAGTTCATCCCATGTTGCCATGAGACTCTTCTTGAATCTGTTTTTGAATTCATTTTTCTAGAAGCTTCCATTCTTTGTCTTGTCCTTTTACAACGCTATACATTTTAGCAATAAAGTAACCAAACTTCTTGCAGTTCAAGCAGCCCTTCCGATCATCTTTATTATCTCTTGAACTTGATCTTTTGAATCCACTGCTTCTACAAGAGAATATGCTCTTCTTCTTGGCCAAGTTTTGAAATCTTTAATGATAAATGTCATCTCCTCATTGTCAGAGTCTTCTTCAAAAGCTTCTGATTGAGAAGCTTCTTCAGATTTCCATATTTTGGGAGCCTTTACAGATTTAGCAGAAGATTTCAAGGCGATGGACTTTGAATTATTGGTAGGCTCATCTCTATTGAGCTCTGAAGTTAGCAAGATTATACCTGAGTGAATCGCACACTCAAAGATACAACAGCTTCGCCACCGAACTTTATTTAGCCTCAAAGGACATGGAAAATATCGATAAAACCCAAGGCAAAGAGAAACAGGTAAGGGACCAGTTATGCGAAGGGAAGGTACTAGCACCCCACGCATCTGTCGTACTCGACAGGAACCATTATACTTGTTTCTAGGCTCAGATGGATTATCTATCTAAAGGCTTCTAGCTAAAGAGGGAAATAAAAGAGAGAAAAAGAAAGAAAGAGAATGTGCTCGTGGAGGATTAAGGCCCTCGTGCCTACATATACTCATAGTGAAATGAGGAATTTAGAGCTTCGTAGGTCGAGGAATTAGGGAAGAGAAGGTTGCGAAAGAAGGTAGCTCGCCAAGATCTTGTGATATTGTGCCTACATATCCTCACAATGCAATAAGGAAATCAAAGCTCCGTAGTTCGAGGAACTAGGACGGAGAAAGACAGGGAAATGGTGTCAAAACCAAGAGCAAAAAACAAAGGAATGGTAGCGGCTTCACTAGGGAAGAAAGCAAAGTAATGGTGTCAAAACCTAGAGAATAAAGAAGCAAGGAAGTTAAATTGAGACAAAGTGAGACCCACTGGGGATTCGGTATATTAACTGACAAAAAATGGTTAACCTAAGAAAGAGAAAATGTGACCCTGACGGGGAAGAAGGAAATTGGTGTTTAACCGACAGAAGGTGATCAACTAGAAGAAAAGGGTTAAATCAAAAGGTATTTGACTCTTTGGGGACTTCGGTATGTTAACTGATGGATAGTGGTTAACTAGAAAAAAAGAGAGGATAAATTGGTTTTAATAGATGGACTATGATCAACCAAAAGGACGGGTGTGGAACCAAGTGAAGGTTGTAACCCAAGAGAACGGGTGTGGAACCAAGCGAAGGTCGTTAATCCAAAGGGGTTAAGTACACAAACTAACAAGCAATACTAGACCGAAGATAGGGTATTTAAACCAAGAAAAGGTTACTAACCCAAAGGCGTGGGTATTTAAATGAAAATAAGCTTGCTAACTTACATGGATATTGGTTTTAATAGACGGACTATGATTAACCAAAGGAAGGGTGATGAACCAAGAGAAAGTGATCAACCCAAGGAAAGACTGGTTTTAACAAGGAGATTGTGATTAACCAAAGAAGAGGTGATGAGCCAAGAGAACGTGATTAACCCAAAGAAGATTGGTTTTCACATGTGGATTGTGATTAACCAAAGAACGGGCGATGAACCAAGAGAAGACGAGTAACCCAAAGAAGAAACTCAGTATGTTAACAGACAGATTGTGGTTAACTGAGGGAAAGAAGACGATGATATTGAACCAAGGAAATGGTGATTGATCAAAAGAATGATTTCAAGGGTATGAGTGATCAAGGGTCGACTCCATAGGGGATTGGGAAACGCTACATTCTGGGGATAGAGGTGACTATTCTAAGTTCAGGGACAAAATGCCCCTAACCAAAAATAGTCAGAATAAGTGTAGGAGAGATTCCATTCTCATTCCTTCCCTAGTACCCAAAGTATAGTGCAAAAATTGAAATCAACAGAGTAATGACGCAATTTGTACAATGCTCCAATGCATTGTGCAGACCTCCGGCTCCGCAGGGGATCAAGAAAGAAATACTCTAAAGAGATCCTAAAGAGATGATAGTGGGAAGACTAGCCAATCGAAACAAGGTTTCGATCAATCCATCAAAAGGAAAGAAAAATCCAACAACCTTTCAAGAGAATCGAAAGATCTTCAAAGCGCACGTGTGAAATAATAATTGTACAAGATTAAATTTTCTCAATGATGAACAAATCTAATGCATCAAATTGAAATTGACAAGCATTAACAAAGACGAATTATCATGCATCACTAGTCAAACTCATGTGAACAAATTGCAAAATAACCGAAGAAAATTAAGCAATTAATCGAGCAAAGGTCACTTCATGCAAACTCTGGCTTTAAAAAGTAGTATTAACATGGATACAAGTAAACATGGGAAACCACATAAAAGAACTATGCAACATCCATTTGAATCATGATTTTTTGCAAAATGTTTCAGTGGTAACCGGTTACCTTATGATGTAACCGGTTACATCAGGGAAAATGGGACTTCCAGAGGCGCAGACAAGTTGAGGTAACTAGTTACATCATAACGTAACATGTCACTTCAGCAAAAACAACAATAAACAGATATTTTAGAAGTACTTTTGAGAATTACTTTTCACATGTAATTGGAATGGATCATAGCATAAGAGTACATGCATAATTCCAGTAAATTCACATCATATGAACACCAAAAGAATCAAGCAAGTAATCAATCTTTCAAACAATAGAAAAGCAATTACGCGCTACATTGCAAAAATGCAAAATAATTCAAAAATAGTAAACTGAGTAGAATTTTACCAACCTACAAGGAGGAGGTTAGCCTTAGTGATTGTTGAGCAAAAATGTGATGCAAAGGAGCTAAGAAAACCAGAGAATTCCAAGCTCTAGAGCAAATCATCGCAACAAAATCGTAGAAAACATGATAAAAGCTTCACATCTGAATTTACACCAAAACTCTTGCAATGATAAACTTTCAAACTTGACTTGAAGTAGAATTTGTTGTACTTGTAGAATCCAAAGAAGAAATGTATGTAGTGGAGGTTAAACTCAATAGGAAAGCAATTTCAATGTGAAATTTGCTACTCTTCAATGGTGAAAAAGAGCTCTATTGAGGTTAGATGAAGAAGATGAAGACGATTGAGAGAGAGTTGTAGAAAATTCAGAGAGAATTGGGAGTGAAGAGTGAAAAATTGAGAGAATTATTAAGGGTCTGTGAAAATGTGAAGGTTTGCTTAAATATACATTAGGTTTAGAGTGGGTTAGGTTTGGAGCTTGGTTTAGGGATTGCTTTGGAGATAGTTACATCTAACTCACTGAGTTGGGGTCCAACTCAGTTAGTTATTTATTAATTCAGTGGGAGAATCCCAATGCAATCTCAAAGTAAAATGGTTCAAATGCTTGGAAATTTTGGTGTATGGTAATCATGATTTGAAATGATGTAGTGTAGCAAATGCAAGTGGTTTCTTGAAGTGTCTAGAATATTCCACACAATTCTAGGACCAAATATACCAAAAGAGTGTGATGAGAGCTACTGCCATATGATGAAACTACTAATTTTTGGCAAAAACAATAGATGTAACCGGTTGCATGGTGAGGTAACCGGTTACCTCAACTTGAATGTGACTTCTTTGGCTAGGAATCAGCGATGTAACCGGTTACATGGTGAGGTAACTGGTTACCTCATGCAAAACTTCATTTTCTTGCTTGAAATATGATGCTTTGGTCGTGGCTTCGCATTTTAGCCTTGTGCTTTGATATATAGGCATAGAAACCCTTGTTCTTTTCTCATATTGATGCTGGTGATGACTTTGTGGTAATGTGATTAATTGTGACTTTGGAAACTTTTCTAAAATTCTGGAGGTGCCTGCAAGAAAACCACAGGAAAAAAATGCTCACGTGTATGCTGGAAATGCGAATGCACATGCTCATGCTAAAAGGAAAAAAAGGGATGTGAAATTTCGGGTTAGGATAGTTGTCCCAATTTAATCCTCTTGGACCTAAATGTGCAAATTGCGACATCTTTTCGATCGTTAAAGATGGAAGGGAATTAAATAAAAGAGTAGCTCGAAAATTTGACCGACGACAATGGTAGTGTTTGGAAAGGTGAATGTGCAGAGAGTTTAATTATGTGAGAAATTGGCTGAATATCTGCTAGGGAGATAAATCAGTTAACGGGGAGTATGCTTGATGCATATGACAAATACAATGTATGCTTAGTCTACCATGATGCGTGCGATTATGCTATGCAACCGTCCAAGTTATGGTATTGTATTGCAAGTAGGTAAGGATTGTGGCAAAACAGACTCGGCATCCTCTGTTGGGGAAAGACTACCACAGACAATGACGTTTTCGCTGAGGAGTAGCTTAAACTCTCAGATTTCCAAGCTACTACCATTACTACCACTGAGGATAAAGGAACCTGGACAACCATCATACCACAACCGAGGCTAGGTTGATCCTTGGACAACTACCACGGCTGGGGGAAACTGATACTTGCAACTTGTTGGGGATGCTGCGAGTATCCCACTCTAGGGAAAAGAGACCAAACATGACTCTGCTTGGGGACTAATCATGGCTCTGCTGGGGAAATGGAAAGCAACAACCTTCCAAACAACCATGATAGCGCTCACTGGGGATTAAACTTGCAATAGGGACTATCGATCATCCTTTAAGGATTTCCGACAAGTCATGCAATCCATAATGCTTTCTCTGTTGATTTAGCTTTTTATTATTCTCAATGCTTTATAGTATTACGTGATCACAAATAATTGTTTATTTTGCAAACAAAATACTGAAAGAGATAATTGAGAAATCAAATGATGAATTTTATTAAATATGAAAATATTTGTACATAAGGTGTGTACAAGGATGCAAAAACCCTTGATGAGGAAATTTGCAATAAATTGAAAAACAAAGGTAAATGGAAATGGGAAATCATATTTTGTATTGATTACAACATTGACTACCATCCACTGTAACGCTAGGTTCCAAAACTTTGCATTTGTTCATGATGATTTGATTGCTCGTTTACCATCTGAGGTCCAGCTATGATGAAGATAGGCTCAAATGTTCACAGTCAAATGCCTTTATCCCTAATTTTTCCTAGACATTTTTTCTCTTTTTTTTTCGTCCACTGGGATACCCATTTTTTCCTAAGTCGCCCTTTCGGGTTTTCAACTTAGCCTTCTATTATTATTTTCTTGCTATGTCCCTAACTTTTGCATGGACATTTCTTTTTTTGATCCATCGGAACACCCATTTTTTCCTAGGTTGTCCTTGCGAATGTCAACCTAGCGGGCTCTTTATTCTTTTTTTCTTCAGGCATAATTTTTTTTTACTTCGTCGGAGTTCACGGATAGTGGCAACTCCTCCTCATCCATGGTGGTGAGGATCAGGGCTCCGTTTGAGAAGGCCTTATTAACAACAAACGATCCTTCGTAATTGGGAGTCCACTTGCTGTGTAGATTCGAGTGTATAGGAGAGTATCTCTTGAGCACGGATACACCTTTTTGAAATGCTCGAGGGAGAACTTTCTTGTCAAAAGCTCGCTTGAGGCATCTCTGATATGATTGTCCATGGCAGATGACTGTCAGACGCTTCTCTTCAATAAGATTCAGCTGATTGTACCTGGATTGAACCTATTTCGCTTCACCGAGATCTGCTTCCATGATGACTCTGAGTGAAGGGATTTCGACTTTGATGGGTATAACAACCTCCATACCATACACAAGCAAATACAAATTTTCCCTAGTGGAAGTACGAACCAAGGTTCTGTAATCATGCAATGCATAGGGAAGCATCTCATGCCAATCCTTGTAAGTTCTGATCATTTTCTGGATAATTCTCTTGATATTTTTGTTTGCTTCTTCGACGGAGCCATTCATCTTGGGCCGATATGGTGAAGATTTATGGTGCTCGATCTTGAATTCTTGATACAACTCCTCCATCATCTTGTTGTTCGGGTTGCCGGTGTTGTCAGTGATAATGCTACTAGGAACACCATAACAAAAAATTATCTCTCTCTTGATAAATCTTGCAACCACTTGTCGTGTAATGTTTGCGTAAGAAACAACTTCAACCCACTTGGTGAAGAAATAGGTTATGACCGTTGGAAGCTTTCGGCTCTATCATTCCAATCATATCAATATCCCACATAGAGAAGGGCCAAGGAGAAGTCAAAAAATTCAAGGGAGTTGGTGGCACATGGATCTTATTACCATAGATTTGGCATTTGTGACATCTTTTGGAAAAGTTGTAACAATCGACCTCCATTATTGTTCAGTAATAACCAGCTCGAAGGATCTTCTTATCCATGGCAAGCCCTTTGGCATGTACACCCTCATAGCTCTCATGTATAGACCCTATGACCGTGTTTGCTTCGTGTCTATCTATGCATCTGAGCAACACAGGTTCATAATTCCTCTTATACAGTACACCACCACTCAAGAAGAATTTGACGCAGAGCCATCTGAGAGCCTTCTTGTCAGTGATAGTGATACCCTCGGGATATTACTGTTTTTCCATATATCTTTTGATGTTGTAGAACCAAGGCTTGTCACCAGACTCATCCTCGATTGCTAAACAATGTGATGGTTCGCTCAAATGATCAATGCGGATAGCAGGAGCTTCGTTCTTCCACTTGACTTTCAACATGGAGGCTAGGGTAGCAAAAGCATCAGCTAGTTGATTCTCTTCTTAGGGATATGATATAAAGTGATTTCATCGAAATAGGGAATCAATTTCGTGATGTGATTTTGGTACGGAACCAACTTTGAATCCCGAGTCTCAAAATTTCCTCTGACTTGGTCAGTCACCAGGGCAGAATCCCTATAGACCTCAAGAATCTTAATCCTCATGTCAATGGCTGCTTCAATTTTTTAGATACATACTTCGTACTCATCCATATTGTTGGTACATTCAAAGCATAATATGAAGGTGAAGGGAAGATGAAAATTGTCAGAGAGATGAGGATAGCACCAATTCCACGACCTCGGGCATTGGAGGCACCATCGAACACGAGCGTCCATCGCGCCCCTGGTTCGGGTCCTATGCCAGGGTTCGGAGTTTCATAGTCTCTGGTAAATAGAACATCCTCATCCGAAAAGTCAAACTTCATTGGTTGATAACCCTTCATAAGTTGATGAGCCAGGTAGTCAGACAAAACACACCCTTTTATGGATTTCTGGGTAACATATTGAATGTCATACTCAGTTAGCAGCTTTTGCCACCGAGCAATTCTTCTAGAGACAAAAGGCTTTTCAAATATGTACTTTATTGGATCCATTTTGGATATCAATAAAGTAGTATAGCAAATCATATATTTTCTTAGGCGTCGAGCGGCCCAAACCAGAGCACAACAAGTTTTCTCCAAGAGTGAGTATCTGGACTCATAATCGGTGAACTTCTTGCTCAAGTAGTAAATTGCGTGTTCTTTTCTGCCAGTGTCATCATGATGAACCAATACATAGCCCTTAGATTCATTGAGAACAGTGAGATACATGATTAAAGATTTACCAGGAACCGGTGGTACTAAGATCGGTGGTTTTTGCAAATATTTTTTTATTCTGTCAAATGCTTCTTGACAATCATTGTTCCATTCAACCGATTGATTTTTCTTAGCAATTTGAATATTGGTTCACAGGTAGCCGTCAAATGAGAAATGAATCTGGAGATGTAATTAAGTTGACCCATAAAGCTTCAAACTTCTTTTTTCAGTTTTGGGAGGTGGCATGTCTTGAATTGCTCAAACTTTGTCGGGGTCAACTTCAATGCCTTTCTGACTCACAATAAAGCCTAATATTTTAATAGATCTAAATCCAAAGGTGCATTTTGTATGATTAAATCGCAATCTGAACTTTCGGAGTCTATCATACAGTCTCTTCAGATGGTCCAAGTGATCGTCTTCAGTCTTGGACTTGGCAATCATATCATCCACGTAAACCTCAACGTCTTTATGGATCATATCGTGAAAAAGGGTTGTCATAGCACGTTGGTATGTTGCCCCTGCATTTTTCAGACCGAATGGAATGACTTTGTAGTAACATGTACCCCAAGGCGTGATGAAGGTGGTTTTCTCCATATCAGTTGGGGATATCTTGATCTGATTGTACCTTGAGAAATCATCCATGAATGAAAAGACAGAGAACTGTTCAGTGTTGTCTACCAAGACATCAATATGAGGCATAGGAAAATCATCTTTCAGGCTTGCCTAATTGAGATCTTGATAATCCATACACATTCTGACCTTCCCATCTTTCTTAGGAACCGAGACGATGTTAGCGACCCATTCAAGATATTCAAAAGTGGCTAGGAAACCAACATTGAACTATTTCTTTACCTCTTCTCTGATCTTAAGTTCCATGTCAGGTCTGGTGCTTCTAAGTTTCTGCTTGACAGGAGGACATTCAGGCTTGAGTGGAAAGTGATGTTCAACAATGTTAGTATCCAACCCAGGCACATCTTGATAAGACCAGGCAAAGATATCAACATACTCTTGCAATAACTTAACCAACACGGAGTGTACATGCTTGGCGAGAGATGCCCCAACCTTGACTTCTTTTCAGACATCATCAGTACCCAGATTGACGACTTCCAATGGCTCTTTGTATGGCTGAATCTCTTTCTGCTCATGCTTAAGGAGCCTTGCTAGTTCAACCGCTAATTCACAATCTTCCTCACCATCTTCTCTAGCTTGGTTAATTGGAATCCCAAAGTTATAATGGATGTTTGCCCCGTTGTTATCAATGCATTTATTTCTTATGCATGTTTATGAATTTGGTTTAGAATGAGCTATTTTGAAAATAAAGAAAACTTATGCCATTTGTTATTTGTGAAAAAGTAAAATAAAGAAAAGAAAAGAGCATGATTTGAATGCAAAAAATTATATTTATTAATCATATAATATGTCAAAAGTGGGAGGCCCTTTATAAGCTATCCTCTCGTCTCGAGCGAGGAAGAGGGATCAGGAAAGCAAAATGTATTACATGTTTGTAGGAAATACCATGGGAACTATGGTAGACTTCCAATTGTTGAGCTTGAAGTCGGGCGGACACTTACGTATAAATCTTGCACTCTGATTGCTAGGACCAGCATCATCAATGACTGCCACAATATCTTCTTTTTGGAAACCAATATAGTTGAACTTCATCAGGTTGCACTTTGTTTAACCATGTGAGCTAGCTTGTTGATCAGGATGGTAACCCAGTCCAAATCGATCATGTTTCTCTACCACATCCAATACACGCCCCCATCCAAGAAAGGTGCCTTTCTCAAGAGTTTCTCTTGCACTCTTGGCAGATGACATGGTTATTTTTGGTGATCTTCTTTGATTGATAGAAGCGGAGATGACATTTTTGAATTCAAGACATTGCAACGGTACGTTGATGGGCTAAAGACGTGTCTACTTATGCGTCTAGCGGTATCTTACTGCAAGTGCACAACCTATCGAAGTAATATTTAAGATTATCGATCCACAGGGATTCTATCGTTACTTAGTGCTAGATGAACTTCTAGTTTAGCTAAGGCGAATAGTTGTCACGATTATTGTTGGTTTTCTAAGACTATTGAAGGCGGAATTAAATTTAAGTTTTTAATAAAATAATACTAAAACGGTCGGTATGTAATTATACTAACTTAGGTGGGTCAATCTAACCTAGGCTTATAAAGATGTTCACTTAATCTATTCGGTAGAGATTACTAGTTTAAATACCCTCAGCTCACACTCTCGTGGTCTTGAATCAGATCTTATCCCTAAAGCCCTATGCCTGCTCTCGCTAGCCCATAAGTGTTTAGAGGTAATTTTTGGAAACTAAATAATTCTAATTTATCTTAAAGCGCTCTCGCTGTATTTAATTTAAATGCCTAACTTTAGCTATCTGGTTAAGATCTCACACTCTCGTGGTCTTGACCCAACCTAATACTCTTTTCTTACTCTCGTAACGAAAAGGTCGAATTCAATTAAAAAGCATCAGCCAGAATGTTAAGTGATTAATTATTTTAGCCCATGGTTATATTTTACCGGTTAAGTTGGTTATACCTACATACCGCCCTAAGGTGTTTAGCTACTCATCGAGGTTGAACCAGACACAGAGTTAAATAATAACTTACTAATGGCAGAAAAATAAATAGACATTATAAATAAATTAAATTGCAATAATTAAAAACCTGATTAACAAATATCTGAGTAGACTCCTTCTTCCACAGACCGGAAGGCTTGGAGTAGGCGGAAATAAAAATTAAAACGAATGCTGAAGGCTGGAAACAAATAAAAGTATAACAATTCCCTAATGTTGGAAATTGTTACACGGTTGGTTTGGATACAAATAAAACAAGACAGGAAATAAAATAATGCTGGAATAATAATTCTGGTGGTAAGGTAATTCGGCAGAGCTTCCGCAGGAAATTTGGATAATGAAGTCTGTCCCTGAGTTCTCCTGAGCTGGTACTATTTATAGAGCTTCCAATGGGCTGGTGCCTTGGTCTTTTGCTTCTTGGGCTTTGCTGAAGTGGTTGAGAAAATGTTGGAAAGTGGCAGCAAAAATGGGAGAAGTCGTCCTCACGTGCTGCCTTGAGGAGAATTACTAGGAGGAGTGGTCTTCAGTGGTGGCTGTTGCACCCCAAAATTTGACCAACCGGGTCTCGTATCTGGCTCGATGTTTCGACGCATAATCGCATTCGCATCTGCATATTGCATACAGTGCATTTTTCATTTGTTTTGATTTTATCAGGGATCACAGCTCTCGTCTCGTGTTTCAGGTGCTTTTGATTAGTAGAATCGATTTTTGGGATATTTCGGTGCCCGTTTATTTTTACCGATTATTTTTGTGTCGTTCGTTGCTTATTTTGTTCCTCTGGGAATTATCGTGATTTTTCTGGATTTTATAGGATTTTTTAGGGTTTAAATAGATTTTAAATTCATTTTTAGGATTTAATAGGATTTTAAATAGATTTTAATATTTTTAAATAATATAGAATAGTTTTGTTAATAGAAATTAATTGTTTTTAATTTTAGATATAAAATAATATAGATTTCTCATTTTTAAATAGAGTTTTCTTTTATAGAAATAATAAATGAATAGATTTTTCATAAATAGATTTTTCATTTTTAGAATATTATTAGCTTTTAATAGTCTTGATATTTTTTTAAAATCATCTTTTAGAATAATAGAGTTAAATAGATTTTATTTTAGATATAGCATTTTTCTTTTATTAATAGTGGAATTTAATTAGAGGTTTATTAGAATTTTTTAGGTTTAATTGAGGTTAGTTAATTACTTAGGATTATATGTTAATCATTTTTTTCCATTAACTTTGTTGTCCAGATTTTTTT
Organism: Lathyrus sativus; assembly: GCA_963859935.3. Lineage (NCBI taxonomy): Eukaryota > Viridiplantae > Streptophyta > Magnoliopsida > Fabales > Fabaceae > Lathyrus > Lathyrus sativus. The sequence continues at coordinate 596,341,957 of OZ012740.1, read as the reverse complement.
TGGTCCATATGCATTTTTTCGCAGGCCCAGTAACCAGCCAAGGCCCAATTGGTTTTTTTTTGTTGTTCAGTATGAGTCCAGCAATTGTCCAAGAAATTGCCAGAATAATCCAGTTCGTTCCAGCATCTTCCAGCTTTTTCCAGTTCATCCCAGCACCTTCTAGAATGTGCCAGCGAGCTCTCAGTGCTTTAAAAGCTGGCAGCCACGTGTTGGCTCAGGGACGGCCCCACCTTGCTTCATCACACACTGCCACGCCATCCCTCCGCCTTCTCTCACCAGGCCACGCGTGGGACACGCGTCTCACATGCGTGAGCCCTGTCCACTATCTCCCCACGTGGCGACCACCCAACACTTCACCGTGAAATCCCACCGGCCGGCCTGCATGGCCGGCGGCCACCGCGCCGTCGCCGGAAAACCCTACATCCCCAGAATCCGGCCACATTCATCCTCTCCATCTCCCACCTCCCTAATCTTCATCTTCCTCCTCCCGGTGGCCACCATGAACCTCCACCTCCGATCAAGCTACATCACTCTCAACCCAGAAAATCCCAAAACAAACTTCATCGTGCACTCATCCTTTCCAGTTTCCGATCAACAACCTCCATCAACACGCCGAGTTCTCCAGAGATCCAACTGTTCAAACTTCAAGATCCAACGCTCAACCAATTTCCAGATTCATCATCACCACTGCCTTCAATCGTTCAACAACACAAGGGAAGCCTTCATAGTGTTCGTCATCTTCATGAAGATCCCACAGAAACCTTCATCATGTTCGTCAGCTCCTTCAATGAATTTCCAGAAAGTTCATCAACAATGGTCAAGAACACCACCACGATCTTTCATCCAAGATCTTCAAACCCGTCACAAACTTCATCCAGACATGGATCTCTAGAAGAAACCTTCGACGATCATCACCGTTCCCAGATAATCATCGACGACCTCAAGGATTTTATGCATCGTTCTTCATCGTTTTCGTTCAGGAAACCCCCAGATCCAAGATCACCTTCAACGTTCTTCAATGGAAGATCCAGAAGATCTTCACCAGAACACTTTCCAGAAGCACGCATGAACATGAATCAGGAAGGTTGTGTGAAGTAAATCAAGATGGGAAATGAGACGAAGGTCGAGTTTGAGGCTGAGAGAAGGATTGGGAGATGAAGAAGTCAGAAAGATTGACGGCGGCGGAGGGAGAGGAGAGAAGATTAGGGTTTCAGAAACTCAGAGTGACTGGAGAGAGGAAGAAGGAGAGAAGGGTCATGGGCCTCAGGCCCAATCATTTTTTGACACACACATCACGTTTTTTTCTGAGGAGATTGGGCTGGGCCCAACGAAATCAAGTGCTAACACACCCCCAGATTGCTCATACACCCCCCCTGCGTGTGGACTGAGTTGTTTTTTTGGGCTGGGCCCAATTCAGTTACAGTTTTTATCTTATTTTCTGTAACTCCCCTTGTAATAGTTGTAAACCCCCCCCCCCTGTTCTCTCTTGTTTTTTTTATTTTTGTTTAGAATAAAAGAAATATATTTGAGAAAAGAAAAAACAAATAGAAAAGAATATTTGGAAAAATAGAAAAAGAAAAGAAAAAGAAATATATTTGAGAAGAGAAAAAAAAAACAAATAGAAAAGAATATTATGAAAATTGTGAAAAAGAAAATAGAAAAGAAATATAGAAAAAACATTTGAAAAATATATTGAAAAACATATTGAAAAATATGGAAAAATAGAGAAAAATATTTTGAAAAAAGGGAAAAATATGTTGAAAGGAAAAGAAGAAAAAAGGAAAAAAATATTAAAGTGTCGATTTAATATTTTTTTAAGTGCATTTTCTTTTAGGGATATTTTCATAGATTTTATTTTCCGATTTTAGGATAGTTTAGAGGCCCATTTGTTAGGGGGCTCTTTCCGTTCGATTTTTCAGGATAGAATAGGATAGTGTTTCCTAGGAGATTTATTTCAGTATTCAACCCATTGTAATCATTTTTCAGAGATTAATAAAACGAGATTTGAGCTGTGGTCCGATAGTAGCCGAACTACAGCTGCTCTGATTCTTCGTACCAGACGAAGATATGTAGGCATAGGATGCGATATCCTAGCGAGCACACTAACGACTAACTTCCGTTCTCTCGCTGTTGTGCGATCGAGACTTTCCCGTTGACGATTAATTGTAACCCTTTTTCTCTCTTGCCCGAGTGCATTTGAGACCAAGCCATAGTTTTGCCCATAGGTTCCCGACCCTGTGAAGCCAGTTGTTTTTCTCACTGCTGTGTGAGAATGTTTGTTTAGCCGTAGTTAGTCTGAACTACGTAAAGCTCTGATCTTCCATCCAGTGGAAGTACGTAGGCACAAGACGCGAGGTCTTGGCGAGCCAATTTTCCTGTAGTCCCGAACTACGTTGACTCTGACTTTCTCTCTCGAGAATACGTAGGCATAGAGTGCGACGCTCTATCGAGTCAATTCCCTTCCGTTTAGATTTAGCAGCCGTAGATAGATTGTTTTGCATCCATTAGACAACCCAAGCAAGCGTGGATCCCGTCGAGTACGACGGACGTGAGGGGTGCTAATACCTTCCCCTTGCGTAACCGACTCCCGAACCCAGGCTATGGTTGCGATGACCATACCTTTCCCCGTTTTTTGCGAGGTTTACTTCGAGCGTTTCCTTTCCCGCTCTGAGGGATAAATAACGCACGGTGGCGACTCTTCTGTCAGCCGGCGCCGATTTTCGCAGTAGCGACAGCTGGCGACTCTGCTGGGGAAGGCGATAGTTCCCTATGTGAGTCTGCTGGGGATTCAACGTCCCCTGGCTGCTAAGGACTGCGATAGTCCTTATGCATGTGGGATCCAACGTCCCCTTAAGAGAGTCAATCCTAGCGCTTGTTTGCTTGTCTATTTGGGGCTTATTTATTGATATTATCTGTTGCTATTGGGGTGTTACGGGTGTTCTATGATGAGAGACAAGCCGGACCTGGGCTTGGAGTGCACCTTAGACTTAGAGTGGAAATTAGTGGGCGCGTGCTTGCTTTGTAGGCACTAGTGTCTCATGAAATCTACGCTCAGACGAGATTCATCCGGTTGGCTTCACTTTCAACCCTTTGGGTTGAGACGGTTGCTGGTTTGGTGGATTGTCGACTCTGGGAACCGATCATTTGGAAGTTAGCTAAGTGAGGCCTCTTCAGGACTTGATGATGCCACTCCTTCTGGGAATCGTATCGTCAGTTCTGAAAGTCTGTGACGCTGACGACCGCATAGGATGCCGTACCTTGTCAGATATAGGTCCACACCTGTGAGTGGGGGGTTTTTTTGTGCAGGAAACTTGACTTCCAACCTACCCGTTATTCTGGTCTTCTCTTCAGAGCAGCCGTGCTCCGTCAGCAGTACAGCTGTATTTAGATTGTGTGGGGGCTGTGATCCCGTGTTTGTTGCATTGCATTGCATTTGCATTGGCATCTTCGCATCATGTTGCATACTATTCGCCAGCTAGTCAGAGCTCTTATCCAGCCGTTATTTTGATTCTGAAGGTGAGTATTGAAGACGACCAAGGGGTTGAAGCAGATCCAAAGTAGATTTGAGCAGAATCAAGCATCGGAGTCAGCTGAAGACCATTGGTAGCTATGTCAGAGAGCAGCTTCCAGTTCATTGACACCTTGTCAGGTTTCACCGTGACGTCCAATCCTCTGTATGGATCTCCGCGCGACGAAGACTTTCCGCAAGTGAACAACCTTACTGCGGCTCAGCTTGTGCATCCATCTGTTGAAGACCAAGGTCTGCGAGAGCAGTTTGTTGTCCGAGGTGAACGTTCCCCTTCTGTTGATGTCTCAGACTACCAGGGTTTTGCCTTCCCTGTGCCAAAGCCCCGAAGAGAGGTCCCGACAGCAAAGAATGAAGACCCATTAGCTCCCGTGTATGCTGAAAGGTTTCGTGCATTAGAAGAGAGATTCAAAGCCTTGAAAGGTAAGGACGCTGTTACTCCTAGTGCTGCAGATATGTGTCTGGTTCCTGGCCTAGTGTTACCTCCGAAGTTCAGAATGCCGAGGTTTGAAAGGTACAAAGGAGATAGTTGCCCGAAGCAACATTTGGTGATGTTCTGCCGAAGAATGACTTCATTTGTGCACAACGACAAGCTGATGATTCATTGCTTTCAAGATAGTCTGACTAAGGCACCTCTGAGTTGGTATATGCAGTTAGAGCGTGATCAGATCCGATCATGGATGGATTTAGCCAATGCCTTTCTGAAGCAGTACGACTATAATCTTGACGAAGCTCCTATTCGCATGCAGCTGCAAGAATTGTCTCAAGGGAACAATGAATCTTTCAGAAAGTATGTTCAGAGATGGAGAGAATTTGCTGGTAGAGTGCAACCACCGCTCCTAGATCAAGAGCTGAAAGACATGTTCGTAAACTCCTTGCAGAACCCGTACTTCGAAAGAATGCTTGGAACCGCACCAAATTTCACTGAGTTGGTAAGAATGGGAGAGCATATCGAGTATGGTGTAAAGACTGGAAGAATCCCGTATGTTTCAAAAGGTCAGGCCAGTGAAACTGAATCTCTCTATAGCTCTCAATCTGAGGATGAAGCTATGATCAATGCGGTCCTGACAGATGTTGGATATCCTCAAGTCGAATCGGTGAAATCTGTTGGTTCTCCGTCTTCTCAGCGGTCAGTATCTTTTGTGTCTCGTTATTCTGGACAGACAGCCGTGCCTGGGGCCCCATATCAGGAATCTTATGTCACTTCCATTGCAGAGCAGCGAACTCGTGGCCGAGGTTACCAGAATCAGCGTCAGAATCAGAATCGACCTCGCAACAACTTGGAACGAAGGAATGCTCCTTTTCACCCAGTGCCGATGCCGTATAGCCAGTTGCTACCATCTTTGATCCAGAAGTCTTTGGTGGAGCCTAAAGCTCTTAAGCCAGTTCCAGAACCTTACCCTCCTGGGTATAATCCCCACGTTCAGTGTGGTTATCATGGTGGCTCACCGGGGCATTCAACGGAAGATTGTAAAGCATTTCAGGCGAAGGTACAGCAGTTGATTGATCAGGATCGCATTTCCTTTCGAGAAGGATTTCTGTTTGTTCATCCCTACCATTCAGCTGTCTAAGCTCGTAGATTCAGAGGGTCTATTCCCCAGCAAAAGCCAGTGGTTCAGACAGGCAGGCGCCTCAGCATTGGCAGTCCTCGGACTTTTTACCATTTTGCATTTGTAGTTTCTTTTTCTGTTAGTTACTACCTGCTTTTAAGCATTGTATGTTTTGAATGGTGATAATAATAAAGTGATTATGCATTTTTCTGAACTAGTCATGTCGCTGTCGCTCATTTACTGCATTGCACTGACACTTGCATTTTTTTTCACTCCACTTTTTCGCTGTGACTAGCAAAGTTAGGAGGGAGGATGATGAAACTGAAACTCATAACCGATGATTGTATGCTTTCAGATAAGACCGTACCGATGACATACAAGGCATTGTTTCAAATTCCCCAAACACTGGAGATATAAGGAGTTAGTCCCTTGTTAACCACTTCGAGCCAGGAAGCAGAAGTTTTTTCGGACTTTTTTTTTTAACCCTTATATCTTAACCCGGGACAGGGTAGTTGTCAGTTAGCTTGACCAAGCGTTCAAGTCTTACAGAGGAGTGTTGTCTTTCGAGGACCAATCAGTTTACACCTTTCAAGAAGTCAAACCTCACCAATCAGGAGTGAGACAGTTACAATCCTTTCGGAGCAATCAAGACAACCAGTGTCACACGACTTTGTTCCAAAAGAAAGAATAAGAAAGCCCGCTAAGTAAAAAGAAAGAAAAGCTGAGAAAGCTAATGCTTAGGCAAAAATCAGGGCATCCCGCTGGACTTCAAATCGAAAAAATCGAAAGAAACTCAAAATGAGTCAGTCCAGGCAAAAATTAGGGAATTAAAAGAATGGAAAAGAGGGATTAAAAAGAAAATTTTCCCCAGTAAATCACAAAGTCGTGTACACAGACACCGAAAGCGAAGAAGGAGTAACTGTTACTCCAGAAAAGCATTGTGAATTCCTTAG